>CP115869.1:7140478-8340478 GCA_027920645.1 Caenorhabditis nigoni
GAAGAGACATGTTTGTTGTCCTCCTACTCGCCCCTCTCCCTCATCCAATCCCTCCAACATCTACTCCGAATCGTCTTAGGCAACAAATCAAAAGGTATTCGTTACTCAACAGTGTGAAGACACCACGATTCACACTTTATGATGCACCAGGTGGGCTTTGACGGATGTGAAGAGGAGGAGAAAAGGACAAAACATTTGAAACCGAAAATTAAAAGAATCAAAATGAATTAGGTGACGATAAGAGGTGACAAGTGAGAAACTAAGATCAGCCGCACCCAATAAAAGCTACTATGTTTGCCCGTTACTCATTTTCGGTAGCCTTTTATGTGACAGGAATACTAATGTTTGGGCTAACAAGTCTAGCTTCCAGGCTTAACCAAATTTGAGCTTTTATATGAAACGACAAAATGAAAAGGAAAAAAGATGAAAACGGATAAAAAAATGAGTAGAGCTCTAAAAAAAGAGAGAGAGGGACAAAACAGTAGATGATGAATAACAAAGTAGGAGGGCTCTTAGTAGTATCAACACGCTGGATGTGTCTTCATCATCATAGTAGCCTCCTGCCTTATTTTTTTTCATATGAATATATTTCTTTTTTTTCGCCTCTTTAATATTTTTTCGAGGTATGATCAAAAACCGTTGAGGAGGAGGATTATTTCATTTCAAAAAGTGGTGACCTTGTTTTTTTTGTTGGTCTGTTTCTAACCTAGATAGCCATTCAATTAGAAGGAAAATAAGAAGAACGCAACATTTTAATGCGAGGCGGTTCGTAGTTTTTAATTACTCCAACGGATAAATGAGGTTATCTTTTTTCAACTTCTAAAAAATGAAAGAAATATCCACAAAGAAGACATTTAGAAGTGAAAATTCCAGTTGATAAGAGAACTACAAAACCTTTGTGAGAATTTGAGAATAGTTTTGAAAAAAAATTCTTAGAATATGCTTGAAAGTTTCAGCCAATTTACCGTAAACACTCTGATAGAAGGCCACCCAAACCACCAACGTTGAGCTCATATATCTCAATTTTTGTAAAAGATATCAAAAAGTGGTTAACTAATAAAATATTGATGGTATTATGATAAACATTTTATTAGTGAACAACTTTTTGATATCTTTCAACAGAAGTGAGATATATAAGCTCAAAGTGGACGGTCCGGGTGCCATTACATTAGACTGTTTACGGTACATGAGTTTAAGTACCAAAAATCGCGTTTTCAGTGGTAAGAACTGCAATTTTTATAACTTTTCCAATTTATGGGACGTTTTAGAACATGACGTTTGTTGTGTTAAACTTAGAATTTGATAACATTTCATATTTCAAACAGTTTTTTTCGAATTTTTTTAAAAATGTTGTTTTTTGAATAAGCTCAAGTGATAGAACGAAAATTTCGAAAAATACGGTTTTTTTGTGAAAATGTCTGAAACACAAAAATTCATTAAATCCTGAGGTAATACAACAAGTTTAAAGTTTCGAAATGTCCTAGAAATTTAGAAAACCGTCGAAAATGGCTATATTTGCACGGAAAAAGCAATTGTTCGGTACTGAAACTGATATAACCTGGCTAAAACTGACGAGAGGATTCTAAAATCTCCAGAAATGTCTGAATAAGATTCTTAACCTATCCTGATATTTTCATTAAAATCTGATACCACAAGGTGTTGAGGTTACTTGACTCAACGTCGTCTAAAAAATAAATGAATAAATCCAGGAAGCTTTAATATTCGAAAAGAAGTTTATACCTCCCAGTTAAAATTCAGTCAAGCGTGTAAAAAACGTGGAAGCAGTTTCAAAAGTCAACGATTATTACATGCATTTGTGCATATATACACACTAAAAAATAGCAATCAAGAAAATCGCCGAGCCCGTCTTGTTTTGTTTTGAGAAGTCAAAAAAACTAGCCCAGACCGGTGAGGGTGTCATTATTCTAACGGCAGCTCTAGAATGGGTATCTACCTGGTGTCAATATAACAGATAATTGCTTCTAGTAGCATAAATCTTTGACCTACTGTCATAATAATAAAGCGAACAGGTGGAAGAAAAGTGTAAGAGGGTGATTCGCGGGAAGAATGCGGGTTCCAGAGCTTTCTAAATATAATGTTATGAGGAATTTCAGCAAAATCTAGAATGTTGCTCATTGATTTTTGGTTTTAATTGTGTACAATTTACAAAAAGTACGAAACAATTATGGCACCTGCTGAAGTTGAAAAATCAGGTTTTTTTGGTTTGAGGTTTCACAAAGATCATTTCAAAGAGAATTCTGTCAATCAAATGAAGTTGATGAGATTAGGTTTGGTATCAGTCGCAGGTTTATCGTCGTTTTATTATTAGTTTCTTGTTTTGGAACGGAAAATAGGAACAGGTGGAATTTTTTGGAATTATTGAAAAGGGCATACATTTTAACAAAAAACTGTTGGCTCGGGTTTCTAGCTTGAATTTATCTCTTTGAAATGAAAAAAGTGGTTATTGGGATAGGCTAGATACTGTAGAACCTGCCTAAAAAGTTTTCAACTTTGAGTTAATTTGTCTCGGTTCCTGTCAAAAATATGAAAAATTTGTCAACTGATAAATTGTTTCTTATGATATCAGACATTTTTATCAATTAACAAAATTTTGATATCATGTGTAGGAATTGAGATAATCAAGCTTGACAGTGTGGGGGACCTTTTATTGCAGGTTCTACAGTATGTCGAGAATTCAACCTTGTCTGGTGGATTCTATTGATTTTTCAATAGTTTTCATAGTTTTAAAGCGATTCGCATTCGGGTTTCGGGATTTTTGTTCAAAAAAAAGCTCTAAATTAACATAATTTATCAAACATCGAAAAAAAGGAACTTTTGTCATTGTTCCTACAAATTTTAGCTATTTGCTGGATTTTTTGTTAAAAGTGGGTCAGATCGGCGAAATTCATGAAAAAATAGAGCGAAAAAAATGCGTCTTTCTGAAAGCTCCACTACTGTATCTAAGCCCCGCCCATTTTCAAATTCTGAGTCGCAGCGCGTATTGAAATTAGAGCTATATTAAAGCAGCAAAAAAATTGCAAAAAACGATAAATCGAGAAAAAGTCAATAAACGCCAAATGCTAAGAAAAGGACCATAATAGGTGAACAGTCTGTGTGTGCGTATGCGTAACGGTCCTCAGCACACACGACCCCCCGAATTCGTTCTCATGGGAAGAGGTTGACCCCATGCACTGTTTGGCCCCTCTCTCTTGTCGCATAGAAAATGACGTTGCGAGAGTTATTAGCAATGGCCCACCCCACTCATTCTCTATCTATCTACCACGGACCAACACATCTGGGGTTTGGCAGTGTATTATATTGTGTGCAGGGCTAAAGAAGACGACGGGCGTGGGGACGGGACGGGAGGGGTATGAGGATGGATGAATGAGATTGAGATAGATATTCGAAACTGGAGATGGAAAGAGTTGAGACACTGCTCGTTTACATATGGAAACCCGAAAAAAAGAGCAAGTGGTTTGGAGTGGTAGTGGTGTTGGTTGGTTCTGGATGGGCCCGCGGTTGGTTTGACTCGTCTTTTCTTTTCGTTTTTGAAATTTTCAGGGGAGTCCAAGCGAGAGAGAAAAAGGTTTTGACATTCTTTGGAAACAAAAAGGGTCCTATAGCAAATAAATAGTTTATAAAAGCGCAAGAAAACTGAGCAGTTTCTCAAAAAAAAAACGGATAAAGGCAAAATAATACCAAAATTCAAAACATATGAAAATCAAATGTTGTAAGAGAACCGGTTATGTCACTTAATTAAGAATTCTGGTGGTTAGAAGAGGTAGGCAAGTTAATTGTGGAGTGAACAGTAAAAACAAAAAAAAAACAAGACAATGAAAGGATTTGGAGGTGTTTGGGGTTGTCTCTCCTCTCTTTCCTCCAATCCTCGCGGGTCAATCACTTAGACATGATGGACGGGGGGAAGAGGGACAGTATGGCGATTTGAATTAGGACGGTGCATTCATTCAAATCCCTACCCCCACCACCCGGCCGGCCCCGTTATTCTTTTTTTTCTGAGAGAAGCTCTTCCGTCCTCCCAAGACGCTTATGTATGTGTTATTTTTGTGTCAAAGAGGAAGAGAACGAGTACATCTGGGCCTCCGGCCATATGCGTAATATGTATTTTTCTTTGGAATGTGCCCTTCTCGACGGGTACCACATTTTGAACATTTTTTGTGATCTAGAAACTAAGAAAACTGAATTGTTCGAACTCAGACAATCAGAATACCGTACTTCCTCTAATAGAAGCCCACACAAACCGTCAAACTTGATTCCTGTGGGAAATCTATGACATTTGTCAATTGATAAATTATTTATCATAATGTCTCCTACATTTTTTCAGTTGACAAGTTTTCAATATCTTTGACAGGAATCGAGATAAATGAGCTTAAAGTTAGACTGGTTTTCTAGGAAGTACTGTAGTTTTCTGAGATTGGAGATATGGGAACACGAAGAACAGATGTTATAATCAAAACTAATTATTTGAACTCAGGCGTTCAGAATACCGTAGTTCCTCTGAAAGGAGCCTACTGAAACTGTTTACTTTAAATTTGATTGTCTTGATTTCTGTAACAAATATCGAAATTTGGCCAACTGATAAAAAATTGATGAAGTAAATAATAATTTATTAGCTTAAAATTTTTTGATAGCTTTCACAGGAATTGAGATAATTGAGCTCAATATCCGACTGATCTCCTAAGAATCACGGTAGTCTTCTGAAATTGGCTGAATGAGAACACGAAGAACAGATGTTATAATGTGTAACACAATTTCCAGCCTGAAAGTGTGTCTAAAAAATTTGTTGCTCAGAGGAAGTACTCGAATTGAAAAATTTGCACGTGCTCTGAGGCAACTCTTGAACTCCAATCAAGTATCATCAGTGATCAGGGAAGTAGAAATTTGAAAAAAGTGAGAATTCCTGTATTTTGTCAAATTTCCAAAGTTTTCTGAATTGAAATTTGCTGAAACCCCAAATATTTGGGAATTCTGAAATTCCAAACATTTCCAAGAAGGAATTTTTCAAAACACTTTCAAAGCTTATTATTTGGAAATCCCAAAATGTCCCAAAATCCCAAAAATTTTCAAATTGAACTTTTCCAGAATACCAAAATTTTGAAACTCGGAACTTTCCGAAATTCTAAAATTTCAGGTTTTGAAATTCTGAATGTTTTACATTTCGAAAAAAAATCCTGAAAAATGACATTCAAAAATCCCTGCTCTGAATAAAACCCTGAATCCAAAAAAATTGATCTTCTACAGTAACCCATTCCACAACCACGTTTCTCTTAAGAGCATGGATTTTTATTGATCCCGTGCGACAATAAAAAATACATATATGGCAAGTTTTCAAGAAAAAAGAAACACAAAATATTGAGCAAATTTGTGTTTGAAATCGAACGAGAAGAAGAAAAAATGAGTGGAAAGCGATAATAACTGAGACGGGGAAGGGCGAGGGGTGAAAGGAAAGAAGACGAAAGTAAAGCACAAAATCTGGTCAGAACGACTAAGTAGCAAGAAACAAAAAGGACACGAAGAAAAAAGAAAAACAAAAAAATTCGGAGAGAAGGAGAAAATGTTGAAAAGTTTAGACAATGGTTTCTTTTGTCGGCAAAGAGTTGCGAGGCGTCCTGGAAGAGCTCCAAGTTTTGAAAATTTTGAAAGTTAGAAATCTTACGTGTTCTTTTTAAATGTGATTTTCGAATAGAGCGGGTGCGATTGGATAAGGTGATACGCATCCTCAAATATGGCTGAGTCTCTAGATCTGGAAATTAAATAGAGGTTGACAATCAAATTCTACGTGGAAATATGCGTTTTTAGAGCACCTGGTCATCGAATCTTTTTCATCGAAAGTAAAGTGGAGGTATTGAACTTTTGAGGTATTGGTGTTATAATAATGGTGGGTCGGGTCTGAAAGTTCTATTCTTGAAATTTATATTGAAAATGGCTGCTGAAATTCTTGAGTGCCATGTTAGTGAGGACACCTGACGGATCTGTAAATGTGGTTTTAACTGAGCAACATGGAACACAGGACAAACAGAAATACAGTATTACCACACATTGGACGTAAAAGCAACTATTCTAAAAATAGTATCGATTTATTGTGTCATCACCAGCATCATGATCTAAAAACTGTTTTTCGGCACTTTAGCCATATAACTGAAAGGGTAAGAGAAACTGAAAAACGAACCTAGAGAAGCTTTGTTAGAGGAACGTTCGAGGTAAGGCGGCCACGCTGGAGAACCGAGCGCCGAATCGAGTGATTGGTTGGCGACACCGCTGATGGTACGGACAAGTCTATCTTGGCGAACATACCCGTTTCCGTTTGGCGCGTTGGCGATGAACACTAAAATTTGAGAAGGTCTGGTTTGCTGAGACTATTGTTGTTGGATGGGATACGTTGAGAAGTGTCCGGAGTGATGATGTGGTCAGCTAGCGGGTTGTCAGTGCCAAGGTCCGGACGTTTTGGGATGACAGGGAAGTCGGTGTCGTATTCATCACAGATCGTGTGCATGGGCTGGAATTTAGAAGATAAGATATTTAGCAGGTCATGGAAAAGCAAAATCAAAGCTAGAAAAAAGGATTTACTACGACAGATGGTAAGTTCACAGGAGCTGATAATGGTCGGTGCCTTCTATTCTTCTTGAAAATATCCATGGGAGATGTTGGTCCAGATCCAGTCGATCTATCAGAGAAGAATTGCTCATTGAACTCCTGAGACGCTGTTATAGTCTCATTCGTCATTGTTAGCATCCAATCTAGATAGTCCACAATCATTTTAAACGATGGTCGGTCTTCAAGCTTCGTCTGCCAACACGCTTGCATCAGCTGGTAAACTTCCTGGGGGCAAAGATGGGGCGATTCCATTCTGTATCCATTTTGAAGGTATTCGTAGAGGTTATGCATCGCGATGGTGGGATATGGAGTTCCACCGAGGGTCATGATTTCCCAGAGGAGTACTCCGTAGGACCAGCTGGAAAAATTTTAGGTTTTGAGTTTGTTAAGACGTACAGTATTTGGTCAATAAGATATACAATAACCTATTTTTCGTTGATTTTCGGGCCGGAGTCTGGAGCCTGTTTGTCAAATTTTTGATTACTTTGAAAATTTAGGAGGATGTGAAACAAACCTAGATTAAAAACTAAGCATTCACATAATGTTTTTTAAACTTCTTGTTTTCCAGCTTTTTGACGTTTTCTGAAAGACACCCTTTTTGACCCTATTTTGCACTGAAAACGCGAAATTATTGCCTTTTAGAAAGCGGCCAACAGCTGAAAAGCTGGAAATTTTCAAGAAATTCTGCAAACGCAAAGTTTTTAATTTAGGTCTGTTTTACACCCCCTAAAATTTTCAAAGTACTTAGAAGCTTGAAAGTTGAGCTCCAGACTCTGAAATGGTCAAAAATGGCGGAAAACAAACTGAAAATACGTTTTTGTGTGTCTTATCGACTGGTACTGTATTTAATACTTACACATCACTTTCAATTGTGTAGACATTAGAATCTAACGATTCCACGGCCATCCATTTGATTGGCAATCTTCCGGTACCACGTTTTCTAGAAATTCTCAATCACTTTACTTGTTTCTTGCCTACACAACAAACTTATAATAATTTCCAGTGTTCACATCTCTAGACAGTCCAAAATCGGAAATCTTCATGATATGTCCCTCGCTGACGAGCACGTTTCTCGCCGCTAAATCTCGATGAATAATCTTCTTTTCGGCCAAGAAGTTCATGCCGGTCGCCACTTGCCACGCAAATTGCACAAGATGACGTTGTGTGAGATTTGGGATGAGCTCCTGAACAAATTATGTTTTCAGTGGGGTATCAAGCTATTTTCGGGGAGGACATTTCTCAATATTAAGAGAGGAAGTTGTTGTAACATCAAAAAAAGTTGCAAAATTCAGCTGTTTCTGATTTTGGAAGCCTGGTTTTTTATTCAGGAACTCTTTTCTGATTGCAGCTGTTGCGGTCAAAGATTATAATGTCAAAATTTCCAGATATGTCAAATTGACAATTTTTAGCTCACAAATTTGAGGGGATATTCATCAGAAAATCAGAAATGGACTTACAACATCAGCGATTTCATTCTTCCTTGGCTCCAAATAATCTGTCAGCTCCTGACTTGACTTTTTCACTTTATCCTCTTTCGGTCGATGTGCTCTCAGAAAGTCGCGAAGGTTTCCATGTTTACACAATTCAACAACTACGTACAGTGGTCCCTGACCAGTACTGCATCCAATAAGTCGGAGAACGTTTTCGTGTTGTCCGATGATTTTGAACGTTTCCATCTCGCTCACCAAATCGATCAGCTCTTTTTCGTGTGCCGATATTTTGAGCTTTTTCACGGCGACATCGAGTTCCTAAAAATATGTTTTGAGGTGTTTTACACTACTATCTTCTAAATAAACCGAGAAATATTGGCTCAAAGTTGACGGATTCCATGGCTTGCTATTAGATTATTTACGGGGATTGGATTTGTACGAAACAATTGTCAACGAAACTCTAATTTTTTTAAAAAAATTATCTGAAAATTTCAGACAAATAAAAATTTTTAGACTGCTTTCCCAGATCTTCAAAGCTGACTATATTTCACGGAAAACTAAAAATATCCTTACAGTGCCATCACGCTTCAGCTTTGCTTTCCAAACTTCTCCGAACGCGCCTTCTCCAAGCATACTGTCTAGAGTCAAGCTGAAAAAGTTTTACTTTATTACTCCCATCTAAAACATTTATATGCTCACTTAGATCTTTCAATCTCAAATGTTGGATCACAATCAACTTCATAATCCGAAAGAAGTGCACTTTCCGAGTTCGACCTCTTCTTCCGTTTCGCTGCTTCCTTCTTTGTCATCGGAGTTTCAATAATTTGAATAGAATATTGCGTGGGACCACCATTCTCATCTCCTTCTGTTCGTTTGCTAATCACCACTCGTTTTTTCCTAGCCACTAGACCAACAGTGTCTTCAAAGAATCCTTTTTCTTGAAGTGTCTCCTTGCAAAACAGTAGAAGAAACACAAATGACGCCGCACAAACTGCTAACAGTGCTAGCAATGTGATAAAGATGATATCTAACGCTGTCCATCTGTTGACTCTCGGTTCGTCTCCAGTCAATAAGTGAATTGCTTTGAACTCATTTACAGTCAAGGTTGCGTTTGCCATACTCTGAAATTCGGTTACGTGGTGGAACAATTAGATTTTTTTTAATGTACCATTCCTAACGAGTTTCCACTCAAACAAGCATACGTTCCTTGGTCCTCGATAGAAACGTTGGTAATAGTCAAAGTTGATTCATCACCGATATGATGAACATGGGCTTTCTGGAAGAAATTTCAAAAATTTATAAATGGAGAGCGGGGGGGGGGGTCAACTTACTTCTACAGTTTCCATCTCGGTGTAATTGAAGAGGAATTCCTCTGCAGAGTTGTTGTAGTAGCTGAAGGATCCGTTGATTTTATTAACACGGACCCACATGATATGGGGGTGAAGGTCCGAGACAACTTTGCAGTTGAACGTGGCGGTGTCATTGACGTTGACCTGAAAAATCGTTTTTTGGAACTCAAGCATCAAACTCACAAGGGAACTCTGTTAACACAAAATTTAATAAAAATTTTCAATTCAAGATAGGTTGAGAATATCTAATTCTGAACAGGCTAGTTGAGGTTCTCTTGTCAAAGTTTTCCAACTTACATGCGCATTTTCCAAAATATTCGGAACAATAATCGGTGGACGTCTCATCCGATTCACAATCAACACATGGAAAAACTTCCTTGTCATCCCCACAAAATTATGCGCTTCACAATGATAATCTCCAGAATCTGCTACCATCGCATCTTCCACTTCCATCGACCATCTTTTGAACTTGTATTCATAACCACCAGCTCTGGCGCTCGTTTTATCGATTTGAACCCCGTTTTTAAACCAGAAAATCTAAATTCTCAGTGTTAAAATTTTCATTTCTTCGAAAATGTTCCTTACCTCTGGCTCTGGGTGTCCTTTTGCTCTGCAATTGAGTTTTAAAGTTCGTCCAGAAGGAAGTGCCTGTGTCTCATTGAACAAGACGACATTGTCATGGGAGTCGAAATACGGTGGCTCATCGACAGTGACATTGAGCTCTTTGAGCTCTGCATCAGGAGACACTGGTTGGCTGACGTGGTACTCTTCTTCCTCTTCCTCTTCTTCTTTTTCTGCATCGATAAATACTGTCTCTGAAAAAACGGGTGGTAGATCAAAAAGTAGATCAAAAAAATTATTCATTTTCAATATAAAACGTTTCCCTCTCCTACCCTTCGTCTTTTTTTGATTTAGCTGCCGTAATCTTAAAATCTGCCTTGCTCTAGCAATTTTCTGCACATTATTCATCTTCTGCCATCCGACCAACTGGCTTTTCACTCTACGCATTTCCGCAGGCGGGAGAAGTTTTGGTAACAAGTGGCTCACATCATAGACGCGATGCTCGGTGAGCCAATCGAACAGTTTCAATGGATCTGAAAGAAAAAGGGTGCTTACTTGAATTTTCTGAAGACTCTTCAGACGCTTCTTGCGAGGACGGCATCGTCTTGCTCCGTCTATCTGGCTTCAACACAACATGCTTCACAGTGGTATTCTCCAACTCAAAATCAAGAACCGGCTTTAAATTGAAATCTTCACAATGATCACCCAAGCATGGCATTTTTGCGAAAGGTCGACGTGCTCGATTAATCATTCGATCCGCATACTTTTGACAGTTCTCAGCAGTTGCTGCTCGGAAATCAATGTCCGGACGTTTCGGTTCTTTATTGTAGCGCCACAAGCAAACACATTCCATGGGAATTCGATTGTGTGGGATTTCGGGGATGAGGAAATAATCACAAAAATCTGAAAACCACACCATGCAAAAAGGAATCGAGCAAAACCGCAAAACCAAAACCAGAAATTCAAAAAAAAAGAAGCTTACCAATGACTTCGACTGTAAAGTTTCTGGTGATCTGACCATAAGCATTGTGTACACGACAAGACCACAGACCCTGAAAGTTTAAGAAAATATGAGTGAGCAATTTTTGAGGATTATTGTAGGCTGATAATTTTTAGCGCCAAAGCATTGATATGGAGATCTATAATGTTTGAACATATTTTTTTTGGGTTTTTTAAAATTTTTTCTAGCTAATTTTTGAATTTGATAAGAAGTAATAATATTTATGAACTGATTTTGTTGAAATGTTCGGTGTTGGAAGCGCACCCTATACGTGTACTTTGAGCTCAATTATCTCAATTCCTGTTGAAAATATATCAACTAGTTTTTCGAGAACTGATTTTGAAAATTTAAAGAATACTTGAAACTGTGACATCTGAAATTAAAGAAAATTAATTGGAACTTGCAATTTTGAAATTCTGCTTCGAATATCATTCAGAAAAAACTACAGTATCAAAAACTTCCACGGAGATACCGGAAAACCGGTAATAGAAGAACCTCCCTATCTATCAACTTTGAACATATTTGTCTCGGTTACTGTTAAAGATATGTATTTTTGATGGGTATTATTCTGGTGAAGTTTCAATATTCAATCTCATCATCTTCGTGTATTTTCAGAAGCACCAAAAAAGAGGCAAAAATTGCTTCCAAGACCATTTTCAGTGAAAAACTAAGTGGTGCCAAAATGCACGAAGATGATGAGATCGAATATTGAAACTTCACCAGAATAATACCCATTAAAAATACTACATCCGGTGCAAATTCAATCAAAATTGGAGAAGGTCGATTTTGGGTGAAATTTAGGTGCCATGTACTCCCCCACACATGGTGAAAGCTCATTTTTTCGCACTTTTTGGCTTAAAACTGGTCTTATACCCACGATATGCCATTTCACCCAAATGTTTTCTAGTGTTAATTTGCACGCCGGACACGACGACGGATTTTCAGTCATTTTTTTCGAAATCTGATCAAAAATGAAAATTTTCAGCTAAAAGGAAACGAGTTAGAATCTTTGTTTTAATACAAAAAATGCTTAAAATAGCAAGTTTGATCTATTCCAAATTAAATCTAATCATTTTCTCGATCGAGAAAAATTTTCATTTTTTGACCAAAGTTGGTCATCGTTTGAACCATACTTTGTGGGTCCGAACCAAATGTACATTTTTTTATTTTGAAGTGTCCCAACTTTCATGATATATAATATCAATGCATAAAAACTAGTTTGAATTTTTCTGTACAGTGGACAATAGGCTTGATGTTGAGTTCTACAGAGAACGTGTCTTAATCCCTATTTTGTTCCCATATGAAAACCCCGCTCAATCAAATTCACCTGGTCCGAAACATCAATAAGCCTTATCGTGAGCAACATGCGATTGTGTTCTTTCCGAATCCTCTGCACATTCAACTTCTCCTCCTTCATCAGTTTATCGTTCCGATACCACTCAACCTTCGCCGGTATCTTTGATGCGGCGATTTGGCAATCAAGTTTGACCTGTGAAATTTTTTTGTTTCAATCACCCGACAAAAACGCCGACATAACATGAAAAGGCGAAAAACTCTCACCTCATCGCCGAGATAAACCTCGTTTCTCTCATTTGCGACATGTTTGAACCGTGGGATGTTTTCTGAGGAAGATAGTGATTAGAAGGATAAAGTACATTTTTCCAAAAATTAGAAATACCTCGATAATGACTGGTCAACCCATGCAATGAGCTGTGGGTTGTCGCTAACAAGCCAAGCAGTATAGAAAAGAGCAATTTCATATTCAGAGCAGCATTCGAGGTTCTGAAACCGGAGTTTGAAAAAGTGCGTGGAGTAAAAAGGGACAAAGATTCCAAAAAGAAGAAGAAAAAGACAAAATTTACATGTAGAAGAGGTATACAAAGGGATTGGAACAGAGATTTATGGGTGCTGGTTCGTGTGCTGTACGCGGAGCCAGGTTATAAATTACAGGGGCTCCAAACCCCACCATATGAAACAAATTCACCCGCGCGGCGCCGACAATAAGCTCAAAAGTAATCATAATATCTTAGAAGAAAAACAGAAAAAGAAGAAGAACGATGCCAATCATAATTAGAGAGTCAATTGGCGCATATGTCGTTCGGCGGGGAAAGCAAAAAAATGAAGCGGAGCAGTAAAAAGAGAAAACGGAACGAGCGTCAAATTGAGGAGTTTGGCGAAAGGATGCGCGTCCAGATGTTAGAGGTGGACTCGATATTGAAACAACAAAATTTAGAATTTTGCACATCTGGCGGACCCGAGTTCCGGATGTGGTGCACATGTTGGGGGCCTCATTGTTTCCGGAAAGTCAGGGAAATTTTATTATACGATAATAGGGTTTTGTAGACTCAAAAAATATTCTGAAGCTCTTAGAAAAAGAACGAAGGGAAGCGTTAACGTTGTGGAAAGTGTTATAAATCATAGTCTTCGACAGGCATGCTGGTGGAACAGAACGGGTTCATCATCTCTCTTTTTTATTTCGCGATAGTAGGAAATAGATCATTTCTAATTGGCCGAGAAAATTTATATATATTTGAGATGATGAGATAATAAACGCATTATTTTTGATAATTAGAGTGGAGAGAGAAATATCCAATTTTCGAAAAAGTGGAAAAAAAATTGGCAACGTTAGAAGAAGAAGGCGGTGCTGGTGTAGACGGCAAAGTGCACGCTAAATTCAGGGTGTGATCTGGGGTGTCCTGAAAGATTACTATCTCCGGAAGGTAATTAATCCTAGCTGTCACATCATTTACTCTAGGTGGTTGCAAGGAGTAAACTCCACTTTGAAATTTGTCAAACCAGTTTACTTCTTCTTAGAAAATTCCATAAAACACCGACTGATAAGAGAAAGGCAAGAGAAAAGGAGACGTAATCATGAGCGTGAGGGTGACCGTCAGGGGGCATCTCTCGTTTTTTCTTCCGATCCTTCCCTACCTGGGGGAGAGATTTGGTATGTGCCTATCTAGATACATTGGAATCTGGCGACAATCAGAAAGTTGAAGAAAATCAGTTGGGAGAAAATCAGAAAGAAAAAAGAAAATGGAGAAGAAGAAGAGAAAAAGAGAGAAAATGGACATACATAACGCTGAAAACAGCGGGGAGGAAAGGAAACAAACAGTCATTTGGCGGAAAACACAGCAGTTGATAGAAGAGGAGATAATCGTAGGCGACATGTTTAGAATCCGAAATTAATTTAATTTCCAATCTAACGGTTTCGCGCACTTTTCTTGGCGTTGGTTGTTAGTTGATTCGAATGAGTCATCACAGAGACCCCATTCGTCTTCGAAAAACGATAATTGCACAGGTGACCAATAGCATATGATCCATTCAATGAAAAATTATTTGTTAAGAATATAATACTAGTAAGTCAGCGAGGTAGTGGTACCACCATACAACTCTCTCGGCGGCCCGGTATCATATATCACGCGCGCACAAGAATTCAATTCTCCGACGAACGGAGCGCCAACAGTCACTGTGTGAAGGAGGTGAAAGACAATAACAAATTGGAGGAATGGTCTCGCCGGCAAATCACTTCATTTTTAATTTAAAGCAAAGAAGTCACTACTAGAAAATACTAAGCAAAAAATCAGAAGTTTGAGATACAATAAAGCCTACAAGCATTGGGAAAAGTTTCTTAAAGAGTTTAGTTAAGACAATCCAGCCACAGCCTTCCGCAATCTTTCACATCACCGACCATATTCACTTCGAAAAATAGAACTCCTGAAAGTTTTCGAATAATTTGATGGCGCTTTTGTAGAAAGTTACCTTGTCCAACAAGATTAAGTTGACGAGTTTGGCCGTGATGAAATTTGCATCCTCGTCGTAGGGCGACATGGATCAGCCATTTTCCGTGTCCACATCCGATCTGAAGACATAAAAATTGACTTTTGAGATTTTTGAAAAATTAGCTGATAAATTATTGATCAATTGGTTTAATTGACAACTAGTTTTCAAAAAATAATACTTTCAGAATTTTCTCTTATTTTTTTTTTCGAGATATGGAGAATTTTAAAATTTTGAAGAGACCTTTCAGATGTGTTTGACAAGATTTAGTGATAGTATTCTTCTCATTTTCAATTCTCTTGAAATACAAGAATTTTGTACCCTACTACCGTCTTCGCTCTGATAGACACTAACCCAAATCGTGCACTTTCCGCTCAATTATCTCG
The DNA here is from genome assembly GCA_027920645.1 of Caenorhabditis nigoni. Lineage (NCBI taxonomy): Eukaryota > Metazoa > Nematoda > Chromadorea > Rhabditida > Rhabditidae > Caenorhabditis > Caenorhabditis nigoni. The sequence continues at coordinate 7,155,597 of CP115869.1, forward strand.
ATCACGGTGTAAGTTATCAAAATTTTATCAACTGATAAAATATTAGTGGCAGCCTGATGAACAATTCATCAGTTGAAACATTTCTGATAAATCTTATAGGAACCGAGATAAGTGAGCTCAAAGTTGGCGGTAAGGGAGGGTTTTTATTAGAGCAGAAACAGTGAACTATTCTAAACCAACATTTTTTTCAGTTGCCATAATTTCAAAAACAAAATGATTTTAGCATTAAATACACTTTTTAAAATACCACTAGATTACTGTAAAAGACTTTGTAAAATCCTTTATAAACAGGCTTACAGTACCTAGAGTCGTTTCTTCCATGTATTTGCGTTCAAGAAAACGCTTATAATACCGTAAGAAATCTATACTCACACTTTCATCTTATTTATCCCGATTTCCGTGAGAGATATCAAAAATGTGTCAACTAATTAAATGTTAGTGATATTATGACAAACATTTTATCAGTTGACAGATTTTTGTTAGCACTCCCAGAAATTGAGGAAATGAAGCTCAGAGTGCAATTTGTTCATTTATTTTCAAAATTTTAAAATTTAGATTTCAATCCAAAAATTGAAAAAAAAAAACTCACATTTGTTGGTGTAAAGCTAGTAAAGTCTAAATTATTTGGATAAATATATCCACTGCATTCTCCGTTAGGCGCTTGAATTTTGATAACAATGTCCGCTTTTATTTGAGTCTTGAACGCTAGCTCGACTTGAGATGCTTGGAGAGGACAGAAAAGTTGCTCTTTGGCATGATGGTCTGCACCAAACGTTTGGTGGTATCTAAAAATAAGACAATTTAAAGAATAGTACATTTTCAGAGTAATTACCTTCTTTTCCTCTCAAAACTCGACAACTTTCCTCGTTTCGACGCTTTGTCTTTTGGTTTTTCCTCTCTTGGGAAAAGTCTGAAAATTCGAATATTGGAAATTTCATTTTGATGGGATCAATGACTCACTTTATCAATGGGCAAGTTCCAGATGGTATAATTTGTTTTATTGTAGTGAAGATTTTATCTTCTGATGGAAGTTTTAGAATTTGATAAGTTTTTGTGTTGATTCGGCACTGAAACATGGAAATTTTGAAATTTTGAGATTGAGAAAAACGTGTAAACTGACCAGCCGAAAAGATTCGTTACGATTAAATCGCTGAATATGATAGTCACGTGCATTCTGAGGCGGGGGTTCTATTTCAGGAGCATCTCCTATACCAAATATTTTTCTTGTTCTCCTGATACTTCCCTAGAATATAAATTTTGAGAATGATGAGCCAAAAATAATGAAAAAGTTACATTTATAACTCTCCGAAAACTTCCTGATCTAGTATTCCTTTGAATCGGAGCAGCGGCTTCTTGTGGCGGCTCTTCGTCATGATAGATGAACTCGGTCTCTGGTGGGGAGCTGATTATACTCTGAAAAACAAACTGTATGATTAACATAAACATTTTTGGAATCTACATATATGTAATATCAATCAATAAAATATGCAAAAACTTATTTTTCCGTGGATTTTTGGTCGTTATGACCATTTTCAGGAGTCTGGAGCTCAGTTGTCAAGTTTCCGATCACAATGAAAATTTTAGAGTAAAACAGACCTAGATTGGAAATTTAGCATTTACAGAATTTTTTGAGAATTCCTAGTTTTTCAGTTATTTAAACGACACATTTTATACTGAAAACGTGAAAAACAGAAGCTTCTAGAAATCGGCGAGTAGCTGAAAAACTGAAAATTTTCGAAAAGTTCTGTGAATGCAAAATTTTTAGTCTAGGTCTGTTTTACACCTTCCTGAGTTTTTAAACTGATATGAAACTTGACAGATGGGCTATAAACTCCTGAAAATAATAAAAATGAACGGAAACAAAATGAAAATTTTGTTTTTTGAATTTTATTGACTGGAACTGATATAATAATCTGATTTAGAGTAGTACTTCAATATCACTACCTCAAACATCCGTCGAAAATTATACATCTTTGATTGTCTCCGCAGAAAAGGCAGCGGCGGTTCATCATTGATGGCTATCATGGTACCCATAGCTGAAGAAGAGTTATATCCCATGAAATAATTTAATATTTATGCGAAGAAGGACAAAGTGCAAGACATGAACCGACGAACAAGAATAAGTAAAGAAAAAAACGGAAACAAAAAAGGATGAGGAATTTTTGCTGTCGGGTAAAAAAAGATGATTGATCACACTTCTGATCTTTCTCAATTGATAAAATATGCTGGTCACACAAAATAAAGAAAACAGTATCAATCAATCATTGGTTTTATCATTTGATCTATATGGGAAAGTTTACATCTTGGAATTGGTTAAAAACGGAAAACCTAATTTTATATAGGTGACATTCTTTTTTAGAAAGAAAAAAAAATCGAAATTCGATAAAAAAGAGAAAAAAGAAGATTTGGAAGAAATACACACGACCGACAATTGGAGAAGAAGACAATTTCTCTCATATCAATTTGTTGATTTTTCTTTTTCAGTAGTTAAGGTAATGAGAAGAAATGGAAACCCATCAAGTAATGATGATAGGGTGGAACCCCTCCTCGTCCCTTATATATCACATCCTCAGGTGAAACGGAAAGTGAAGAAATGAAGAATAATTGTAAACTCTGAGAGATAACGAAGAAAACTTTTTCGGTGAAGAAAAATACCTGGACAGTTTGTATCCAATGCAACCAAGGGTTACGTTAGACACACACAGGAATCGCATGATCTGGGGGCAACCCGACAGTCAATAAAATGTACCGGTCAATGATATGTGCAAAAACAGTTGATTTTGACCATTTTTATAGGTCTAAAGCTCGGCTGTCAAGTTTCCGATTGTTTTGAAAATTTGAAGGGATGTAAAACAGACATAGATTAAAAATTTTGTACTGTCAGAATTTTTTTGAAAATTTGTAGTTTTCGGTTTTTTGTCGATATCTTAAACAGGGATGTTCGGAACGGAATTCGGAATTCCGACCATTCACAAAATAATTCCGAGAAAAAGATTTGGATTGCCGGAATATAACCGAAAGATTTTGTTCCGAATTGAATTCCGGAGCATTTTTTCCCGGAATTAGATATTTTTTTCTACGGTATGTCAAAGTAAAAATTGCTTGCAATTATGAACTGAATGTCTTTTGATTTTTTTTGTTTTTAAAACTTTTCTGTCCATTTTCACCCGTTTTTTTGCGTTTTCGAGATGGGAATGAAATTCTTCTTTAAAATCAAGTTTTGAAAATTTTCGAGAATTCCGAAATTCCAAAGATTTTGAAATCAGAATAATTTCGAAATTTCTAAATTCCACAATTTTTCAAAATCTGAATTTTTGATATTCCAAAAAATTCCGGAAAGGTCATTCCGAAGAAACTGACCAATAGCTGCAAAACTAGGAAATTTCATGAGATTCTGCGAAAGCGAAGTTTCCAATCTTGGTCGGCTCAACACCCTCCAAAAATTTCAACCAAAACTTGACACCCAAGCTCCAGACTTTTGAAAAATTTCAAAAGCACTGAAAAACAACTGAAAAATACTTTTTTGTATATTTTATTTACCGATACTGTAGCCTTGTGGTAAAAGTTGATGTTGATGTTTGAAGTTCTGTTCAGGAAAACTTGAAGATTCTTGGAGCAACGATGACGCATTGAAAATTGAAAATAATCAGATTTAACTATAGAAACTGAAAAAAAAGCTAATATCATTTGAAGAAATTAGATTGTCTTGTGCGTGTGTGATGCAATGTGATACTTTATCTAATTAGTCTGACCTTTTCGTCTTTGCTTTCCCAAAGATTGTTTTTTGCAACGACCGCACCACCTTTGAATTCTGGCTTCTCTGAAAAGAGCCAGAATTAAAAATTCAGGAACCCCTTCCCAAGAATTCCACCCTCTCTCTGCTTTATCTTCTTCTACGAAACGTGTGTTTTTGTCAGCTCCATTGTTTTGTGTCCTACTGTGTCCTCAGCATCTTCCTCTCTCTCTCATATGCATCATCCGAATGCCCCAACGAAAAAAAAAGAGAGAAACTGACGGACTCTGTTTTTCTCCACTCTCAATGAAAAGAATCGGGTAAGAGCGTCACGACCACTTGGAGACATTTTCTGTTGGAATTTGTCAACTTTTCCACCCCACATCCCATCCCTAAGGGAATAATATTCGGCACCATTTAATATTCTTTATTTAGAGACGCCGCCTGCGTTGCATAGGGCCCCATTTTCAAGATTTTGTTGTTTTTTCTTCCTCCCGCTGTCGTGTTATGTGTTTTCTTCTTTTTTCCAACCCGTTTGTCTTGAAAAAAAACCCAGGAAACTTAAAACTCGGAAACATCATGCGACAAGATGTCAAGTTTTGAAACAGATGAATCTTTTGTGCCCCAGACGAAGAGTTATGAAGAAGTCAGACTTCCGGAGACAAACCGGAAATCGTCCATCTAGGATCTCATTTGGGTCCTTGGCTCAGCTTGTATAGGTTATCTTTTTCCCTTTTTCCTGCTCCAGAAGCCCAATTTTTTCCTTTCTTTTTGTTGACAGCATTCTTCGTGAAAAATAATAAAATAATTTTTTTCAATATCGTGGTCCCATCTGGCGGCTCATTGTAATAATATTATGAGCTATCTCATGCCATTCTCCAATTCAATAGGAGAATTTCAAAATACTTTTACTTTCAGCCTACGACTGTCAAACTGGCTGATATGCTCTATGACTTTGACGATCATAACCTGTTCATCACACCAAAGGTATCAGAAGCTCCAAAATAAAATTTCAGCACTTTTTTAATTCCAGATTGCCTATTTTCCAACTGCAATGGGAGGCGCATCAAGACACATGATGGTCAACGGAAGTAGTCACAGGTAACCATATTGCCTCCCAATTAGTACATTTCAACAAAAAAGTACATTTTTAGAATCGCCGTGAAAATCAAGTGCAGCGATAACGAGTTGTTCCGCGTTTCACCAGTCTACACTCTTCTCGAACCGGGAAATGCGCAACGATTACAGGTAGAGAAAATTATGAATCACATAATTTGCCGGAAATTCGTCTCCGATTATCTTCAAAACTAGTCCCCCTACTCCTTTGGAATGCAGGGTGTGGTCGAGAGGGCAATTTGAACTAATAAACAGACCAAAAAATCCGCGAACCGTTGCAATGTTTAACCATATGTTTAACCAAAAAAAGAGGAACCCGAAAAAAGTGAAAATCATACCATTTTTTTTCGTGGAGGAGAAAAATTCCGTTCAGTCGTTCTTTGACGAGTAGTGACGTACTTAGTTGTTGAACTTCGGGGGGGACCGATACAAAATTATCAAGCTACACGAATGGAATGTTCCTCTCTTTTCAGATTGTTCGTGATCCAGGTCCGCCGAAAACTGATAAGATTGTGGTGATCTATAAGACGACGTGTGCCAGCAGCGCAAGAGATGCGTTTGAGTGTGATTTGGGTAAGAGGGTGGGGAAAAGTGGGGTGACAGAAGGTGTCGCGTTTTACACCTAGATCGATGGTATAAAAGATTTTTCTGAGGCTGGAAAAATGATGATAATCAGGAACTGAAAACAACGGATTATTCCGAACCTGGAATAGACAAACCAGTACAACCTGGGAAATAGATTCCTAGAGTTCCTGAACACCTATTTTTCTAATAGAAGCCGTCCTTTGAGCCCAAATTTTGAGCTCAATTATCTCGGTAGCCAAGAAAGATATCAAAAAATTGACAAGCTGATGAATTAATTCAAATATTATCATTAACATTTTAACGGATGGTCATTTCTCGAGATCTTTTAAAATAACTAATATAATTGAGCCCAGAGTGCAAGTATAGAGTGTACATCTTTTACAGGATCTACGGTAGTTATATTTTAAAGTACCGGTTACAAAGATATACAAATTTTTTTCAGTTGATTTTTGTCAATTTCGACCGTTTTTAGAAATTATATTGTTTGTTAAGGTAAACGTGATAAAACAGTATGTATTCTTTCAAAATATGCCAAAAAATGAGGAAGCAAATTTTTTTTCAAAGTGGTCGGAAACTTGACAGTCGAAGTTCCAACTTCTGGAATAGTCGAAAATCCCCTGAAGTACTTTTCTTTGAGTCTTATTACTTTGGTTTCATGGTTAACTTGAGCTCCATTATCTCCATTTCTATGAAAAATATGAAAAGTTTGTCTTCTGATAAATTATCTCTCATCATATCACTTATATTTTTTCAGTTGACAAATTTTCGATATCTCTCATAGGAACCGAGATAAGTTAGCTTGAAAATAACGTAAAGGGTGGAATTCTAATTATAAAAAATAGAAAAAGTAGAAAACATTTAATTCTATAGATCTTCACAGTTCTTAATGCAGCCCGAATCAAGAGTCAGATTTTTTTCCAAGGATCCTCAAAACTCTGAAATTCCAGGTGCCGAACGAAAAGTAATCGCTCTCATTGCAAAAGAAGATGTGACCATGTCAATTGCCCCAACCACCAATTTGAAATCCATTCTGCGACAGAGTGTTCAAAAAAGTTGACGATTTTCGATCACCATCCATCCCCCCTTTTACTCTTGCCTGAATAAACTCACGCATCCTTCGAAATCCAGATATACTTCCTGTTTTTTGACTTTTGTGTTTAACGTAATCTTTTCCAACTTACCATACAAAGACAAAAAGTTGATTTCTCGATCTGACCTACAACAAAAAAGAAGCGCTTGTTGAAAAGTGACCATGAAAAGATTGACAGGGGGCTAGAGGTCGTTTTGTCTTTCTTTTATGGTGTAATCTCATCAGTTTTTGCCGTTTTTTCTCATTTCGACACTCTGGGTTGGGTCGTCTACTCGAGAAGTTAGTTTTCTTCTTTCCCATCATTTTTTGTTTTCGATTCTATCCGATTAATCATACCGGAAGCTTTCGAAATTTCCTGTTAGTGAAATCCTCGTATATAAACATAAACGTGAAAAACGCAATGTATCCCTCAAGTCCATATATCCTGTTCAGAATGAAGTACATTTTGGTTGCTCTCCTGCCCATTATCTGCTTAGCCGTACCACTTCCTGATATTCTTCCATCGCTTCCACAACTCCGTAAGGTGCAGTCGACAGCAGTCAAGGGAAAATTGTTGTGTGATGGGAAAGGATATGAGAAGGCTCGTCTGAAGCTCTACGAGATCGATCCAAGTAAGTGAAAACTATAAAAATCTAGAAACTATGTTTTTCGGCAAATTTCCAGCTCAGAGGTAGCTCTCACAATTTTCCAAGTTCAGTTTTTTGGCCGACACTATGGCTGAAAAATTGGGTTAACTTTGAGCTCAACTATCTTAATTGTCAAGATATCGGAAATTTCTTAACAGAAAAAATGCTTGTCATAATGTCATTTACATTTTATCAGTTTAAAAAATGTTGATATCTCCCTTAGAAATTGAGAAAAATTGAGCTCAAAGAAGACGATGTGGGTGGGCATCGATGAAAAGACATACCGTATTTTCATATTCTGTTTCAATTTCTTGATTTTTAATTATCTTCGAAAACTTTGTCACTATAAAAATGTATTTTCCGAGGTATGTGGGGATTGTCGAAAATAAGCAACAGTTGAGAAAAAAACCGAGAAATGCAAATTCTTTTGGATTACTGTAGTTTTTGTTCTCTGACCTTTCGTCACTGCCAACAGCGTTGATTCCTACCAAACCAATTGTTTTCGACATACACAATCTGACTGGATAAAATTTCCTACCTTTCAGAAAATTTACCTCGGTTCCTGTAAAACATATCATCAAGTTGTCAACTGATAAAATGCTTGTGATATTATGATAAACAAATTATCGGTTGACAAATGTTATATATCTCTTTCAAGGATCAAGATAATTCAACTCAATTTTTTCGGTTTGGATGACACTCTTCTAGTGTACAGTAATTAGCTCAGTTTTCAATAAAAGGAGTTTCCAATTTTCAATTTATTTATTGTTTCAATGAACCTTTCAAAAAACTCTGTGTGTTTTTCAGTCAAGGACACATTGATGGCCGAAGGTCTGACCAATGCTGAGGGAGAATTCGAACTCTCTGGAAATGACACTGAGTGGACCAAGATCGATCCAAAACTCAACATTTACCACAACTGCCACGACGAGGCTATTGTAAGTGGATTTTCAGGATTTTTTTGGTTTCCAATTCATTTAACAAGGGAACGTTTTTCAGACACCGGTTGAGAATTTTCTCAAAATTTGTATACTGATAGTTTAAGACATGCTCTATACGATGACGAAAAAATTTTTAGCCCGTTCTCACTCCCAGGCCGAAAAACTTTGTCTGAAAATTTGGGCCGATTTTGCCACACAAGCGATTTCTGCTTCCCCCTCCCTCCTCTACCACTTTCACGTGAGAGGAAAATGTGGCTGTGTGGTGTTGTGGTAAGAGGGTGGCTCATTAGGAGTGACTATGGTGGTTCGACCCCCCCCCCTATGGAAAAGTTTTTTTTGCTTCTTTCGTAACGAATCTTTCATTTTTAGTTTGCCCCTCTAGGCACAATATATCACTTTTTGATGAATTTCGAAGGTTTTCAAAAATAAAAAAAGATTTTATGAGAGTTTGATGAAAAGTTAGATAATGGTCTTTTCGACCGGTCCTTACATCCTCCTATCGTTGAAAACGAAAACTTCAGTCTCTGAAAATTGTTCAATTTTGCTTTTTTCGAGGTGGCGCACTGTCAAATCGATCACATACAAGATTGGAGCCTATTTCTAAAGGTTTCAGTTGATTTCAAGCAATTTTAAGAAGTTAGGGAATGCCAAAGTTCAAAAAAACAATCACATTTCGGAGATTTTTCGAGCCCAAAGACAAAAGTGGGCTGTCAAAATTTGTCAGAATGCTATTTTTATCGTTTCTGAATAATTGGAATGTTTTTCGCACTTTTCAAAAATTTTTCAAAAAATCACTTTCAAAGTGTGGGGGACCCCATGGTGATTTTTTCCAAATATTTTCGAAAAAAATTTTTTTTTGAAATAGTTCAGAAACTATTTCAGAAGATAGAAAAATGTTCAAAAATGAGTTTCGCACTTAAGAAAACCCTGAAAACCGAGTTTTAAACCTCGAAAAATGTATGTTTTTGGTCAAAATTTAGCACTGAAAACACTTTCAGAGGCTATATTTCGGCTGCTTTTGAGAACGGGCTAAAAATTTTTACGAATTCGGATTCAGCATGTTCGAAAGTACCTTTGTACAAGTTTTGAGCAAATTCTCAACCGGTATCTGAAAAACGTTCCCTTGTAAGATTCCTAAAAATTTCATCTCTAATTTTAATTTTTCAGGAGTGCTGGAGAAAGGTGGAAATTGTGATCCCAGACGATTTCATCACCGAAGGAGCCAACCCAGCCAAGACCTTCGACATTGGAATCCTCAACATCAACGCTGTGCTTCCAGGAGAATCTCGCGATTGCTTGAACTAGACGAACAAATTCTTGAAATTTCATATTATGCTCTTCTTTCCAAAATTAATTTGTTTCACTTTTTTTCTTCATTTTTTCTATCGGTCAATAAACTGGATAGTCTCTTTCTCTCTCACTTTCGCTCACTCCATTAAGAAGGGGGTAATTGATAAACACCCGTTGGAAATATGATGTCCTAGCTGATAAAAAATTGGGTGTTATCATTGAGCTAATGACGAGTGTCTCGTTTGGTGGCAGTGACTCCCAATTTCAGAGTCTTGATCGAGCACCTGGTTGTGAGTTTTTTTTGGGATAAAATTATTTCTAAAGTTTCTAACCTAAGCTTTTAGATAGCGATGGTGCCAGTGGGTTTGCGGATATTGAAGATGAAGAGAATGACATCATAGATCTCGATGAAGAATCTTACGAGTACCTAACTAACACATATTTCCGAGCGGGTCACGACGGGTGTGATGAGTATACAAATTTAACAACTTTCCATGGCATGGTAAGGTCACTAGATTTTTTTACCACTTTTTTTGTTTTATTGCTTTTTTCTTGTTGCAGTCACAAAATTCTTTACAGATACGCGTTTTCAACTCACGCAATTGTCCGTCATTAATTTTTTGGTGTCTTGTCGTGACGACATGCCTAGTTTTCTACATAATGGTGGTGAGTAGAGTAGAACAATCCGATTTACGACTATTTTAAGGCGCTTATCACGTGAAAGCTAATAATAGCTCCGGTAAAAAGTAGAACAAAAATATTGATTTTTTCCTTTATTGCAGTGCGGAGCAATGATCAAGTCCTATTCAACTCAACCGAGTTTTTTGAGAATCAACGAAACGAAAAATGTGCGGTTTGATACGATGATTGAACTTTGCTCGGAGGAAAAGTTAGTGGAATTTGAAATTGAAAACATGTCGTGTGTTTTAGAATGGAATGCTACGAGATCGCGAAGGAAAAAGAGCAAATGACATGCAAAGAGATTGATGCGCATTGTGTTTCTATACGATTCTCAACAAAAACCAAAATTAGATTGAAAAAGAAAGGTAAGAAGCTTTGATCCAAGTTTTGACAGTCTCTTTTAAATTGAATGTGACATTATCGTTAAGAGTTTTGGAATATTTTTTCCGTTAAATTTTCTAAAATTTTTATCTGTCGATTTTCGAAACTTTATAAAGAATTTAAGATAATTGAGCTCAAATGCAATAACGTGGACACCTTTATTAGAAGGGCCGGTCCATTATTGTTTCAAGGTATCTCCCAAGAGCCTTTCTGATACTAGCTAACCGGGTCACCCCGGAAATAGGCATGTACACACTGAGTACATACTAAATTTCAGACATTTTCCAAAGTTTTAGCAACATTCCCTACTGTTAAACTTTTTTATAGGTCTATATTTCAAGCACGGAACCGAAGAAGACGTGCACCATCTGGTCTCGAAGCCCCACACACATCATATGATCCAGTTGAAAGTTTTTCAAGTGGGCAAGTATTTCTTTTGTCTGTTACCTAACCAACCATTATATAAGACACGTTTTGCATGGCTAATCTTCACAAATTTTCAGATTCAACGTCTGAATTTGGATAGAGCCCAATGTGTGTCAAATTGGCACGAGATTCCTTGGATTCCGGAAGATTCAAAGCCAGACTATCACTATTCGCTGAAACTTTGTGAACGGATAAGATATGAGTTGACGGGAAAAGTAGAGTATCTGCAATATGGTTAGACTCCATTTCCCGAGAAATTGAAATCTTGAAATTTTCAGATTTTCCGTGCCAACCTGCTTGTCTGGAAACTCAATACAAAGTTAGCAACTCAAAATTATATCATAATTCCGAGTCTGTTGCGATCACATTTTCCGTGTTTCCGGTGGTGACCTATATGGAGGAAACACGACAAAAAACGCTTGTTGATATTTTATGTAAGCAAAAACCAAGTTATTGTCCTACGTCATTTCCTATTATGTGCAGGTTTCCTTGGAGGCGCCAGCTCACTGTTCATGGGTTGCAGTTGTGTGACTTTGATGGAGATGTTTGTGTTTCTTTTCAAGCTAGTGACGAATTCAGTGTGCTCTGATGAGCCACCGGAACCCGATGATAGTTTTTATGAAGAAAAGTTTCGATTCGAGTTTTCGGATCACAGAAATAAAAGGAGATATGCAATTTGTGATCGGGAGACAATGGAGAAATATTTATTGTCGAATAATAGTATGGAAGTGAAAAGCATAAATTTGGACAAGTAAGAGAAATACGGGAATTTTTGAAAACTTTTTCGTTTTTAGGCGATTCTCTGTGTTTAGCCATAGTGCGATCAAAAAAGCGCCCAAGTTGAAAACGCTGAAGGATAACAAAAATTTCGAGCACATTGATATTTATGATGAAGGCAAGTTCCTTGGAACACGATTTACAAATTTAGGCGGATAATTTTCAGGAAATCAAGAAGATTTGAAAGAAGAATCCTCGGCCAGTCCAAAGGACGAGTATTCTGTTGATTACCAAGATGAGGTATGTTTAACAAGGGAACTTTAACATCGTGTATAATGAAATTTTTAGGAAAAGTCAATAATGCCCTATCTGAACATTTCAGAAAATTTAAGAATCCACGCGCCAGTTTAAGACGAGTTATTCAATTTCAGTAAAAAAAAATGTTATATCAGTTCCAGGATTTTAAAGGAGATTTTATCATCTTCTAAGACGTTTCAGAACAATAAATAGGCTGTTTTACACTTAACATTGAGTTAAGTTTGACATTTTTGACATTTTCTCCAGAAACTTTTAAAAATATTTTTTTGAAATTTTCCACTGAATTCATTCGAAATTTTTGCAAAAATTGAGAAAGCGCCTCAAATATGTAATTTTATAGAATTTTGAGTATACCGCAACACTCTTCATTTTCTGAAACGTCCTAGAATTTGAGATATTTGTCGTATTGCTGTTTTGCACTGAAAACTGATCGATATGACTCGGCTGAAACTACCAAACGGATTCTAAAATAATCAGATAGGGTACTCTTAATTTATAATGCAATTTTTACCGTAATCTGCTTTTAAAAGGCTATATCAAAAATTTAAAAAATTGCAGAAAATGGATACAGTGGGAGAGATACCAGTGGAGAATAAACGATTGCTCCGACCTCCTTGTAAGCAGTTTTTTCAATTTATGAATTATCCATTTTCAACTTTTTAGTACGTCGCTGCTCCACTGCCACCTCCTACGCATCTCACACATCAAAAGGATCCTCTTCACTTACCACACGATCTTTTGCTCAGGTTTCACAGAATCGTAGAATGAGCAGAGCAACATTTACCAAAAACATGCCAATGAATGACTTTTAAAAATGGACAAATAAATATTTTTTGAATAAATAGGATTTTTAAGAACTCACAATTCGCACACCTTCCCAAATTTCCTCTCGTTAAGTAGCGAACAACTCTTATTACTTGATCATTCTAATAAGAGCGGCACCACTACTTAACGAGAAGTCATTTGGAACAAAAATGAAGACAAAAATGAGAAGTTTAGCAGAAATTCCATAATAAAGTTTGAAAACGATTCCTTGCTCTCTGTGTACATAATATCAGCAGTGAAATGCACACCAGGCCAGATCTCAAGAGCACCTCCTCGGTCCGATGATCTCCTCTTCGCACTGTTATTGTCCATCCTGACCACACCTCTCTCGGCTGTTTTATAGACCCCACCTACAAGCCAGCAGCGCCCCTCTTCATTACTCACAAACAAGCTGCTCCCCGAATGATTGAGAAGGGCAAAGGGATAAGTGCGTGAAGTAGATGGTATAACATTTCAGTTTGTATAGTAACTGCGCTCGGGGGAAAGCGCATCGGTTTTGAAGTGCTAGAAGAATGCGGCGCGGTAACAGATAATTGAGATGTATCGCAATAACAAAGTGTACAATTCGTAAGTGATCATCAAAACGTGAGATGGACTTTCGATCTTTTAAAGTGAAACTCAAGGTTCTGTAAAATTAAATTAATATAGGCAAAAAAGGAAACATTCGAAAATAGCTATTCCAACTGCTCCACAACAAAAAGTATGATAGAGGGGATTCAAAACAAATTCGCACCACTGTCGACTACAATTTATCGGACAATCAGTAAGAATTTCCGACTGTCATTTTCTTCACAACTTTCAAATACTGAAACACTGTCTAACATTCGAAAACATCAAAACAATGAGTGACAATCTCAAATTCTAACGTTCCGCTTTCATGGAAGTCTATTGCATCGATGCCCACTTTTCCAAGAAAACACAATTTTGTTAAAAACTCGTAGAATTTTCTCTATGTACTTTTTATTGTAAAAATGTTTCGCATTGTCCATTTCTTTCATGTTTCTCACCCTGGTCGCACAATTATAATTTTGAATTTCCCACTTCTTGCTTTCTTTTTTTACAGTTTTTTAAATTCTTGTAACAACATTTTATCTTTCATATTCCATTTAGAATTCCAAAGAAAAAAACAATCAATCCCTCTTCACCTTCTTTCATGAACTGCAAACAGTGCGCGCACGAGAGACACTCCAGTAACGCGCACACAGAAAGAGACGCAGTCACATCAACAGTCGAGTTTGTTCTTCCACCTGCCCGCGGTCGCCAATTTTTCTGTGTTTTATCGTTAATGACTTTGTATTCTATATTAGAGATTTGAAACTTATACACGTTGTGTTTCTTTTCTGTCCAAAAAATGTGTTTTTAGTGAGAAGCACGTCTCTCTTCGCGATTGGCCAGCCTACTCTACGGATGTTACGAGTTTGACGATAACAAAGTATCAAACGAGAAGAAGTTCAAGCTTGACGGACTGGACGGAATCGGCATCACAATGGTCACTTCCAGCGTGAAAAAAGATGAAGAAGTACTTTCGGCGATGCTGGCTACGATCGTTGCCAACACGAGGCGTGGAAGGTAAGAACGAAAAGTGATAGAAAATAGTTGGCTGAATGACTGTTAAAAAGGGCAGACTGGTTAATTGTTACTGAATGAAAAAAAATTGTGGATAAAATCACGAAAAGTTAATCAACCAACCTCCCTTTTTCAGACTAAATGTGTTTGCTGTCATAGTGGATCAATAGTACCATGTTGGGCCAATGAAAAATGTCCCTGTTACAAGCAGAATATTGGGCTGCGAGGAATCCAAAAGATCGGAATGCCCACTGAAGAACAGACTTTGTAAGTTTTGAGTTAATTTTTTTAATTTTAAGTAATTGTTTCCAGTCTCGAGTCGATCTACCTCCGAGACAACGATTTGTGTGGATGCAAGGGACGGTGTACAAACAATGTCACTCTTCTACTGGAGAAGGACATTTATCAGCTGGAAGTGTTCTGAAAAAGTGCTAGTATCGGATTTGGAATAAGAACGAACACTCCAATCCCAAAAGGTTAGTTTTTGTTTAGGAAATTACGAAACTTGCATTTTTAAAAAAGGCAAATTAGGTCAAAAACATTTCTGCAACCTATTTTTTGCATTCGAGATCCAACTTGCGTAATTGTTTTATCAATTCACATTTATCAACTAACTTGCAGCCATTTGATGACTAACCAAAGGAGCGATCAAGATGTCACCACCACCACTATTTCAAAAATAAAGTAGATGGACTGGATTGACAAAGGACCATTCAAAATTTCAATTGGGACGGACCAGATGGATGAGGCGCAATAAAGACGCCACCATCGTCACTTCAAAAATGAAGAAAATGGATTACTGAAAAGTTCAATTGGGACGGACCAGATGGCCGAACCAGCAAGAGTCTCGTAAAGGCATTTTCATGGTTCGTGATTTTTTTCATTTTCGACTACTTCGGTTTACTGTCGAATAGTTCAAAAAAATTTTCTAGCAGATGAATTTGAAAAAGAAGACTATATTTTCAGAACGAGGTTGAGTCGGAAATGACTACCATCACACTCGTCTTCCAACAGGACAGCGCATCACCAAATGACAAAGAAGGACCAATTTCCAAATCATCATCAAGAAACTCGATTGATTGGCACCTATGAAAGAAAGGGCACAGAAAAGAGAAAGAAGAATACGTGAACAACGAGAACACAAGCGTTGAAGTATCTTCGCGGGAACAACGTTAAGTTGGCGATTGCAACGGAGACTGAGGAACAGCCGGACATGAAGACTGAAGGAACATTTCATTCTCCAACAAGATAACGCCCCATCAAAAAAAACAAGGACCAAAAGCAGAGACGCAAGCAAGACATTTAATTCACACTCAAAAGTTCAATTTGGACGGTCCTGATGGCAAAAATTTTGACTGGCGCGATATCAGGAAACAAAAGATGTATTTCGACCAAAGATGCTTCACAAAAGGATGAAGTGTGATGGTTTGGGCTTGCTTTGGAAGCATACGCTGATGGCATAGCCGGGAATGTCGGCCAGGACAGCTTCCAACACAGATAAATTGAGGCCAGACACAAAATTCGATCTAGATGGACCTGATGGAATCGTCATCACCATGGTCACTCCGACAGTGGACAAGAATGATGAAGAAGGATGTTTGGCGATAATGGCCAAGATGGTTGCCAACACGGGGTGTGGAAGGTAAGAACGAAAAGTGATAGAAAACAGTTTTTGTTATGCATCAACTTTTTTATTGAAAATCGAATTTCGCAAAGTGCCAAAAGCTCGTCCAAGAAAACCACAAAAAACCATAAACGCTTTGCTGAATAAAAAAAAGTTCACACGAGTGCAAAAAGCGGATAACTGCTAGATATCGATCAATCAATCAACCAACACACTTATTTTTTCAGATTAAATGTGATTGCTGCCACAGTGGATCAATAGTACCATGTTGGGACAATGAAAAATGCCCCTGCTACAAGCAGAATGTTGGTCTGCGAGGAATCCAAAAAATAACAGACCAGAATGCCCACTCAAAAATATACTCTGTAAGTTTTGAGTTAATTTTACCAATTTGAAGTAATTGTTTTCAGTCTCGAGCCGATCTACCTCCGAGACAACGATTTGTGTGGATGCAAGGGACGGTGTACGAACAATGTAACTCTTCTACTGGAGAAGGACATTTATCAGCTGGAAGTGTTCGGAAAAAGTGCTAGTATCGGATTTGGAATAAGAACGAACACTGCAATCCTAAGAGGTTAGTTTTTGTGCAGAAAATTGGGAAACTTTAACTTTTTAAAAGGGAAAATTTAGGTAAAAGCATTTCTGCAAACTATTTTTTTCGCATTTGTGATTGGAAAATTTGAAATGCTGCGCAAGAATTTTATCAAATCACATTTATCAACTAAATTGCAGGCACGTCATGACAAACCAAAAGGGCGATCAATGTACCACCGCCATTCACAGATGGAGAAGATGGTTTCGATTGAAAAAATACTTCAAGCTAGATGGACCAGATGGATGAGGCGCAACCAAAACGTCGCTATCGTCATTTCGAAAATAAAGAAGACCGAAATTTTGACGGAGAACTTTTTAAAACTTCTCGCGGACATCGTGAGGTTTAGACATGGAGACTGATGACAGGAAATGTGGACCAATTTATATTTCAACAAGACAATGCACCATAGCACAATCAAGGACCAAGGACCAAACCGTGACCAAGGTTAGATACGAAAAAATGGAACCTGGACGGCCCGGGGTTGCACAGACAAAGTCCCAAGTTGCAACCAAGGGATCTTCGCGTCAAACCTTAAGGAGAAGGATGTGTTCGTTTTATGGCCTCCAAGCTATATTAAGCCGTACATGCCGACCAGGGAACAACCACAACCAACAACCACGGCGCAATACTTCGATTTGGAGGCTGACGACCAAGATGGACAGCAGGACTAAAGCCAATTCCAACAGGACAATTTACCATATCACAATCAAGGACCAAGGACCAAAGCGTGATCAAGGTTAGATGAGAAAAAATGGAACCTGGTCGGCCCAGAGTTGCACAAACACGACCAAGCCGGACGGGAGGACCGAAGCAATTCAACACAACATCAGAAAAATAGGATGTATTAGGACAAAGAAGACCGTTCTGCACAGTCAATATGCCACCCTCGTCACATCAAAGATTAAGATGGACTGGATAGACAAAGAGCAAATTAAAAGTTCACCCGGGACGAACCACATGGTCGAACCAGCAAGCATCTCCTAAAGGCATTTCAAATGGTTAGTGATTTTTTGTAAATTCTAGACTAACTACTTTTGTTTACAGAGAATGTCGCCAATTTTCGACAGTGTCTGGAGTGGCCGGTGCTCAACCTCTGGAAACGCTGCTTCTTCTGGCACGAACGCACGAGGAAGAGGGACTACGACGTTCAATGACAACACCATCATCCAGTTCTGCCGTCGGAACAATGTGCGAATTATAAGAGGCCACCAGGTGTACACCGAGGTGAGACTCAGGTAAATGAAAACAATACTGAATACATTTCAGGGGTGGAAAGCTCACCACACCCAACTTGTTGGGAGCCTCAGCTCAATGAGCCACTACGGAACAATTTCGATCAACGGAAAAGTCGTGGAATGTGATGGAGATAAAATATACATCAGAGACGTCGTTCGTCATCCTATTCCAATCACACACGACTGATGAGTGTCTTGCATCGAATTCTATTCCGTAATGCTTCATCCTATTCCATAATTCACCTTATTCTATTTTTTGTCTCTTTGTTCTATTCCAGAAGAACAAGTAATCCACCTATTCTATAAAATCCTATTCCTAAATTTCCTATTCCGTTTCTTTATATCATTTTTATTATTATTTATAATTAGATTATTGGTTTATTTGTTCAAACTACACAGCACGATAAAGTTTGTGAATGGTAACTGTGTTTTTATCTGTTTTCAGAACGTCTTGTGTGTGGAGGGCGTAGAAGTCCTCCGAGTATTGCTAAACAGCGTGTGTTTTTCGAAAGGTTTTTTTTCGAAAATGGCTGCTTTCGAAAAATTTTTAACGAAAATTCGACTAGCGTCCTCGGCCCACGGCCGACTCCGCTAGACGCGGTTATGCCGCGTAATTAGGTGGAATCAGATGCAGGGCCTTCGGCCCTGGCTCTGTAGAATCAGTTGATCTTATTTTCAGTCTGTTCTCACTGCGCTCGCTCCGCTCGCTCAGGTCGAAGAGACCAGACAGGGCCTTCAGCCCAGCAAAATCCAAAATTTTTATTAAAATGGAATTAGTTGCAGGGCCTTCGGCCCTGGCCTGGTGCTCTCTCATAATAAAAATTTAAAAATTTAGATTCCATTAGATATCAGTTATTTTTTTGTTCGAATGACGACATTTTGTAAAACTTTTACTCACTTTCACCTGTTTTTATCTCAAGAACCAGCGTACCTGGGAATAATCTGAAGACAAAAAATGAAATAAGAAATCTTCATTCATGGAGAGACAAAAAATCAAATCAATGAATCCAGTGGCTCTCGCGCACCAAAGGGTGAAAAGTGGACTCCCGAATTTCGAATATTTCACTTAAAACCCTAAGGCTTTTTCATTTTTCAAGTAAATCTGATTTTGTTTTCTTTATATCATAGCTATCTAAATTTTTTACAAGCCTCACTACTTGGTTTCACTGTAATCTCTGATTTCAGAAACGTTACAGTTTGATCTCATTATTCACCCCTAAAAATGAGTTTATTTTCCTCATAGAACCCAAAATTTCCCATGTCCTTCATGTATGAATGTATGAGTGAACATGTGCGTGTTTGTGTGCGTGTGCGTGTGTGGCCAACACTGAAACTTTTCATTTTCTCGAAGATTCAAGAGTTTGACCCCATTCAATTTTGATTAATTTTTTAATGAATTATGATGTATTTGTTTGAAAAATTGTAATTTACTATGATTGTAAAGTTTATTTCAAAAATAAAGAAGAATAATCCAATACATTCTAAAGTGATCAATTAACTCCAAAACTGATTGATAGAACGGACTTCCCATCAATCCTAACAGAAAACTCGTTGTTGATTATCAGAACATCCGGATGACCTGCACCCGAACATCCTCTTCCGTTTCTGATTCTAAAGAATCTAAGATATTTTCTTTTTTGGATATTTCGTTACGATCAATTGGGCTCGACAAAACTTGGTATACCATGAAAAATTATTTTCAGTCATTTTTTTTTCTGCTTTGAAAAACATTAGTTTTGCTAAAAATTGCATATTTATTGGAAACAGTCCTCAATTTTTGAAAATTCTAATACAGTTATGATGAAAATTTTAAAAAGTACACATCTGTTGCTGGGAAAATGAATGGAAAGGGAATAAATTTAAAAAAAACAATGAAGAAAGACCACAACATAAAATAAATAGCCGTGAGAGTATTCAATGGAAGCTTGGCAATGTGTGTTGCGAAAGAGAGGAAGGAAATTAGAAAAAAAGAGCAATCGTGGCAGAATGGGAGATATTTAAAAAGAGAGATAAGATATCAACATGTTTGAAGCTTTTCAATTTCTTGGTAGTTTTTCAATTTCTTGGCGGTTCGGGGCTTTGATATCCTGGGGCAAGGGCGAATCGTGGAACATTCTTGGTCTCGCCTGGGAAGTCATCGAATGTATTTGGGTTGTGATTCATTGTTGGTGGCTTCTCTTCTCTGGAACTGTTGAGAAGTGGGATGTCCTTGACTTCTTGAAGAGGATTCTGGGACACTGTTTCCTTCATTTGATCATGAACTTCTTGACCTAATGGAGTTTCATCTTGAGAGCCGATTCCATTCTCATAATATTCACTCTCCATATCATCCTCCTCTTGGTAGTTAACCTGTTGGTCGTGCTGGTGTTCATCGATCTCGTGACCCGATTCCATGTCATCGAAATGCTCCTCATCAAGTGAATCTGCGAAATCTTCATCCTCTTGTTCATCGTGAATGTCTCCGGGGTGAAGCTTCTTCGCTACGTACCAGCGTTCCACCAAATAAATCGCTAGCTGAAAATAAATTTTGATGTTCATTATTATATTATTCTTACTCACCATATCACCGTTGACATTTTCTTTCTTTTCAATATATAGAATAAGATCTTCGTGCGTCGGGTTGTCGTACTTTTCATACAGTCTTTCGAAAATGGCCATTTCATTTGGCAAATCGGTAATTTCTTTTTTCAAGAACAATTCCAATGTAGCTCTTCTTTTGTTTACCAGCCAGTTTGAAATCTGTAATTTGTTAATTACAGAATGTGAAAGTATTTTAATACTCACTTTTTTCCATCCGCCTCCCGATTTGAATTGCAAAGCTTTATCTGCTTTTTCAAGAAACTGCCGAGTTTGGAAGAATTTTTCCATGGAATTTGTGAACTGATTCTTGCTTTTCAATTGGCGTTGTCGACTAAACCACTCTTTAATCTGAAAGATTAACATGATGAAAAATGAATTTCAGCGATACAAAGCTTACGTTTCGGGTGGACCACTGAATTTTCTGTTTCAATTCAACGTTCTCGAAGTCGGAAAACAGTGGATCTCTCTCCAAAATTTCCATAAGAATGGGTTCAGCTCTGCTGTACGGGAGTGGACCGACCCCATTTTCTTTTCGACATGTCTCGAAAAATTCTCGGATCTGAAAGTTATTGATTTTCCTCTTGAATCGAAATAAGTTTCTTACCCGATGTCTTGGCCATCCTGTCTTTTCCTTCAATTCCGGATTCTTGTAGTCTCGAAAATTTGGATTCCGGTTGAAGAACTCCATGAGAATCGGCCTCGCATCATCTTCACAAAGTAGAATTGGATTTTCCCCTGGGATTGGATTTCTGTATCTTTTTGTCGAGAACCATCCTTCGATCTGAATTCGATAGTTCGTGATTTTATACGATTAGGTTGAAAAAAACTTACTTTTTGTGTTGTTATTCCAAGTTCTGACGCCAATGATGCAATCATGTCCTTATCTGGTCGACGGCAGGCAGCAAAAGCTTGTTCCATTCTCAGCTTTTTGTCGCCGGAGAGTACTCCCTCGCGTTTCTAAAAAAATTATTTATGAACATTTATCTAGGAACAGAAAATCACCTTCAACCATTCTGGATTGGACTCTCTTGCCTTCGCCCATTCCGGATTGTTTTGTCTTTCGTTATCAAACCATTTCCGAACCTGAAAATTTAACTTTTTGATAAAGATGTTTGAGTGATTCTCCGTTTGGGAATAGGGGAAAATATTTTAATTTTTATAGGCACGGCTTTCTGGACAAGTAAAATCTATGGTTCACGATTTTCTAAATGGCCATTTTAGGCATACTTGCAAACGGGCCCAGTCACATTTTATTTTAGAATCAATATTTTACCCAACTAGATCAGATATGATAGAACTCAACAACCACTACAACATGATATTAATGAAAAACTCCTTTTTTTTTAGATAGATAGATAAGTTTATTAAAGAAGGGCCTGAGCCTCTGACTCTTTAAAATACAATTATAAGAGTTAGTACATGGATGGTTTCAAAAATAAATATTTTTCGAAATTACAGTAAAAAAGATTTGAATTAAAACTATTACAGTTGGGTATGAAGGGAAAAACATTAGTCCTACCTTGTTTATGGACGTACCTAGAAGCTATATTGCTGAAAACCCGTGCCGGCCGGACCATGGCGGTTTTTTCGGCAACTTTGTTCACGAGAACTGCTTTGCAAATAATGTCATTTTGCAGCGCTCGTCGAGTTCTATCCTATCTAACTTAGTTGAATTAAAAATATCGATCTTAAAAGAAACCATCGCAGGGTCTGTTCTAGGCGGCGTTGCAAGTATGACTTTAAGAGCATGTTTGGAAGTTTGTTATGCTACACTTCAATGGACATAATATAATTTTCATAAATTCAAAGCCAAACGTTGCATTGTGTTAGATGAATAACACAGCCTGCTCTTCACAACGGTGAAAAAAGTTATGAATGTTTTGAAAACTGCTCTGAACACTTAGCTTGAAACCTAATTGCAATACTTACTTGTCGCATGTTAAGATTTGTTTCTTCTGCCAATTTCTTCCTTTGCTCTAGTGATGGAAGATGAGTCTCACGAAGCATTGCCTGTAGAATCTTTCGTTGCTTTTCCGTGTAATTCTTCCGCTTTCTTTTCTGAAAATGTTTATTGAACACTTGTAGCAAAAGAAATCTATTACATTCTCATCTCTTGCATTTCTTGTTCCTCCAGACTTTGGGATTGTCTCCTCAATGGCCGACTCAACTTGTTCATTGTCTGATTCTTCCTCAACATCCTGAAATATTCATTTCAAATTAATTCATTGCATTGAAAAAATTATACCGAATCCGCAATGTCGAGTTCCGGTTCTGAAGATGAGGAATCTTCGGATGAGGAAGATGACAACAGATCATCTTTTTTCGAATCGATGGTTCCTCTTCCAGTTTTCTTTTGAATCGGACTATCTTCAAAATCCGATTCACTTTCCTCATAAGTGACATATCGTGCGGATTTTCTCCGGGGTCTCGATTCCTGAAAACTCATTTTTCAAAAACAGAAAACTTTCTAGGGAAACTATACCTGTACTTCGTCATCCGACTCCGGATAGTTGGCTGCTCTGCTTCTTTTCGATGGAGCTGCTTTGGATGTGTCCTGTTCGGAAGTAGTATCCTTGCGCTGTCTTCCTGCGCCTCGTCTGACCATCTGTAAAAAGATTCTTGAGTAAAATGCTAAAGAATAGAGTAAGAGAGAAAGAGAAAAACTGTACCTGAGTCTCGGATGTCCCTTGATGGGAAGTAGCGTAGTTGCTTGATCTTCTAACACGACGATTCGACATTTCTGAAACAAAGAATATTGGATGCAATGCGAGAGTCGTACGAGAGTGCACAAAAATCACGGGCATTGAGGAATCTCGGTAATTTTTTTCTCCAAAAAATTAGCTAGACCAATTTTTGAAGTTAGAATTGGTCATTGTTAAGTCCTTAGGATCCGAGATTCTGAGCCGGACTAGGAACAGGAATAGTAGTTAAGGAATACTAGTTTATCCAAGTATTAGAAAGAACAAAATATAGAGGGATCGCTAGAGATGGTTGGGGAGAGACTAGGACAGACCGAGAATGGTTGTCAGCCCCAAAGAATGAGGGATTCTGATCGATGAAACAACTAAATGTAAGAAGGAGAGTGCAAGAGAAAAGCGCTCTTCTTAGGTGGGTAAATCACTAATAATTTGGTAGGTCAAATATGAAACTAATGGAAGTATGCATAGAATGCAACAGTCATGAATTTTATGTTAACTGTTTCAGGTCGGTAAAAGTTTTCCTACTATTACTCCTCTAGTTTCAGGAAAACACAAAAAAAATCTTGAAAGCTATGAGGGTCACCAAAAACGTACGTTAAATTTTTTTTTAAGTTGGGCATATCGTTCTGACTCGTAGGAAAAGAAAAAGACATCGAGAAGAAGGAAAGTCAATATATTGAGAGAAGAAAAGAAGGTTGAGGTCTGTGCAATACGTATGTGAGAATGAGAAAACGACGAGGAGGACGTGATGGGCCGTTGCGCATTGGTACCAGTCAATATTGTGGGGGGGGGGGTGGGGGTGTAGGGGAGACGTAAAGAGACACAGTTAAGAAACAGTGCATGCGATTAGAGGTCTCTTCCCGAAGGCACTGTGAGATACAAACGGATCGTTATCTATGTTGTGTTTTGTCGTACACTCCAAGAATTCTTGGAATCGGCAGTCAAAAAACGAAATCGGAATCGTTTTTTTTTATATCGGAAAGAAGAAAAACCCGACAATCACTATAAACATAAAGTTCGCTCGATTTATTGCGATCAGAGTAGGTTAAGCACAAACAACCAAAGATTGAAGCTTGGAAACGTTTCGACTGACACGAAATCAGAGAAACATAGGATGTAATTGGAGCAAAGAAAGTTCAAGAAAGACGTTGTGTGATTGTTTGGGCTGGTTTTGGAAGCAAAGGCTATTCTACGCGAGAATGAGCAACTACCAAGTAGAGACAAAATTATCTTCACGTCAAACGAAAAAAGAAAATACGTCTTCCTCCTATAGCCTGCACGCTATATCAAGCCGGACATGCCGACCAGGGAACAACCACCAACCAAAAGGTTGTCATGCACAAACTAGGAGCAACTATCAAGTAGCAACAAAGTGATCGTCATTTGAAACGATGGCAATGATCACTTCAAAGATGAAGAAAATGCAATCTAGATGGTCCAGATCGTCGAACCAGCAAGCATCTCCTAAAGGCATTTCGAAAGGTTTGTGAATCTTTTAAACTCTGGACTACCTCGGTCTTCTGCCGATTCAACAGAATTTCCTAGCAGACTAATTTGATAAATAAAATTATATATTTAGAATATGACGACCACACTCATCTTCCGACAGGACAACCCTCCACCAAGGGACAAAGAAGGACCAAATTCGAAGTCGCCATTAGGACACTGGATTTACCCCTCAATCAGAAAGGCATCAAGAATGGAAGAACAAAGAAAACCAACGTTAAGGTATTGTCACTTGGACGACGTATTTGGAAAACACGATTCAATTCCTTATTTATTTATTCAAAGTAGAGCACTTTCTATTGGAAATATTTATTTCTCATGTACAACTTACTTTGAAACCTGTATTAGAAGGGCCTGCCATTATATTTTACAGGGTTTTACGAGCCCCCCCCCCTGGAGGGCCCTTTTTATCAGAGGGCCTTTCTAATACAGGTTTTACGGTAACCTCTGGTTTCCGACATTTGAGAGTTTCAAGTCTATTATCTCTAAAAATGAGTTCAGTTTCCTCATAAAACCCCAAAAATTTTACAGGTCCCTCATGTATGCGTTTGTGCCTATGTGTGTGACCGATATTTTAACCATAAAAGTTTCAATCACCATAAACAACTTTTTTTCAGTCAGTTTCCACTATTTCCTATTTTTCCTGTCTTGAAAAAAAATAAATTTGCTGAAAATCATATTTATTGAAAATAGTCCTTAATCTTTGGAAATTCTTATACAGATCTGATGAAATGTTTTAAAGAAACACATGTGCTCATGGGATGGATGAATAAAAAGGGAATAAATCAAAAAACAATAGAGAAAGACCAGAAAATAAAATGAATAGCGATGAGAACTTTTAGTGGAACAGAAGCTCGGAAATGTGGCTTGAGAAGGAGAAGAAGGATACTAGGAAAAAAGAGCAATGGAGGTAGGAAGGCAAAATTTGAAAAAAAAAAGGATAATATATCAGATTGTTTGAAATGTATTTAGTTTTTCAATTTTTTGGCGGTTCGGGGCTTTGATATCCTGGGGCAAGGTCAAATCGTGGAACGTTCTTGGTCTCGTCCGGGAAGTCATCGAATGTTTTTTGGTTGTGATTCCTTATTGGTGGCTTCTGTTCCCTTTCTCTGGAACTGTTGAGAAGTGGGATGTCCTTGACTTCTGGTGGAGGATTTTGGGGCACTGTTTCCTCCATTTGATCACGAAATTCTTGATCTCCTTGAGCCTCGCGTGGTCTGTCAATTTCATTCCCATAATAGTCGATCTCCATCTCATCCTCCTGTTGGTAGTCAACATGTGAACCCTCCTCGTGTTCATCGATCTCGTGATCCAATTCCATGTCATTCAAGTACTCCTCATCGAGAGAATCTGCGAAATCTCCATCCTCTTGTTCATCGTCAATGTCTCCGGGGTGAAGCTTCTTCGCTACGATCCAACGTTCCACCAAGTAAAGCGCAAACTAAAAAAAACCTTTCATTTTCATATTATATTACTCTTACTCACCCTGTCACCGTTCACGTTTTCTTTCATTTCGATATAAAGGATTAAATCCTCGTGCGTGGGATTGTCGTATTTCTCATACAGACTCTCGTAAAAGGCCATCTCATTTGGCAACCACGTATGTTCTTTTTTTAAGAATGACTCCAACGCAGCTTTTCTTCTGCTTACCAGCCAGTTCGAAATCTGTAAGTTGTTCATTACAGAGTTTGACAGTATTCCAATACTCACTTTTTTCCAACCGCCTCCCGATTCTGATTTTAAAGCTTCATCTGTTTTTTCATGAAACTGGCGGGTTTCGAAAAATCTCTCCATAGCATTTGTGAACTGATTCTGACTTTTCAAGTTGCGTTGCCGACTGAACCACTCTTTAATCTGAAAGATTCACATGATGAAACTTGAATTTCAGCGATACAAAGCTTACGCGGCGGGTGGACCACTGAATTTTCTCGTTCAATTCAACGTTCTCGAAGTCGGAAAACATTGGATCTCTCTCAAAAATTTCCATAAGAATGAGTTCAGCTTCTTTGTACGGGAGTGGAGCGATCCCATTTTCCTTTCGGCATGTCTCAAACCATTCTCTCAACTGAAAGATATTAATTTCTTTTCTGAATTGGAATAAGTCTCTTACCCGATTTCTTGACCATCCTGTCTTCTCCTTTAATTCCGGATTTTTGTAGTCTCGGAACTTTGGATTTCGTTGAAAGAACTCCATTAGAATCGGCCTAGCGTCATCTTCGCACAGTAAATTTCGATTTTCCCCAGGGATTGGATTTCTGCTTCTTTTTGTTGAGAACCACCATATGACCTGAATTTGATATTCCGTGATTTTATACGGATAGGTTAAAAAACTTACTTTAATTTTGGGTATTCCAAGTTCTGACGCCAATGATGCAATCATGTCCTTATCTGGTCTCCGGCAAGCAGCAAAGGCTTGTTCCATTCTCACCTTTTTTTCGCCGGAGAGTACTCCCTCGCGTTTCTAAAAAAATTATTTATGAACATTTGTCTAGGAACAGAAAATCACCTTCAACCATTCTGGATTGGACTCTCTTGCCTTCGCCCATTCCGGATTGTTTTGTCTTTCGTTATCAAACCATTTCCGAACCTGAAAATTTAACTTTTTGATAAAGATGTTAGAGTTTGGGAATAGGGGAAAATATTTTAATTTTTATAGGCACGGCTTTCTGGACAAGTAAAATCGATGGTTTACAATTTTCTAAATGGCCATTCTAGGCATACTTGCAAGCGGGCCCAGTCACATTTTCTTTTAGAATCAATATTTTACCCAACTAGATCAGATATGATAGAACTCAACAACCACTACAACATGATATTAATGAAAAACTCCTTTTTTTAGATAGATAGATAAGTTTATTAAAGAAGGGCCTGAGCCTCTGACTCTTTAAAATACAATTATAAGAGTTAGTACATGGATGGTTTCAAAAATAAATATTTTTCGAAATTACAATAAGAAAGATTTGAATTAAAACTATTAGAGTTGGGTATGAGGGGAAAAACATTAGTCCTACCTTGTTTATGGACGTACCTAGAAGCTATATTGCTGAAAACCCGTGCCGGCCGGACCATGGCGGTTTTTTCGGCAATTTTGTTCACGAGAACAGCTTCGCAAATAATGTGATTTTGTAGCGCTTTTCGAGTTCTATCCTATCTAACGTAGTTGGATAGAAAATATCGATCTTAAAAGAAACCATCGCAAAGTCTGTTCTAGGCGGTTTTGCAAGTATGACTTTAGGAGCATGTTTGGAAGTTTGTTATGCTACACTTCAATGGACATAAAATAATTTTCATAAATTCAAAGCCAAACGTTGCATTGTGTTAGATGAATAACACAGCCTGCTCTTCACAACGGTGAAAAAGGTTATGACTTTTTAAAACCTGCTCTGAACGCTCATCCTGAAACCTAATTGCAATACTTACTTGTCGTAGACTAAGATTGGTTTCTTCTGCCAATTTCTTCCTTTGCTCTAGTGATGGAAGATGAGTCTCACGAAGCATTGCCTGTAGAATCTTTCGTTGCTTTTCCGTGTAATTCTTCCGCTTTCTTTTCTGAAAATGTTTATTGAACACTTGTAGCAAAAGAAATCTATTACATTCTCATCTCTTGCATTTCTTGTTCCTCCAGACTTTGGGATTGTCTCCTCAATGGCCGACTCAGCTTGTTCATTGTCTGATTCTTCCTCAACATCCTGAAATATTCATTTCAAATTAATTCATTGCATTGAAAAAGTTATACCGAATCCGCAATGTCGAGTTCCGGTTCTGAAGATGAGGAATCTTCGGATGAGGAAGATGACAACAGATCATCTTTTTTCGAATCGATGGTTCCTCTTCCAGTTTTCTTTTGAATTGGACTATCTTCAAAATCCGAGTCACTTTCCTCATAAGTGACATATCGTGCGGATTTTCTCCGCGGTCTCGATTCCTGAAAACTCATTTTTCAAAAACAAAAAAACTTTCTAGGGAAACTATACCTGTACTTCGTCATCCGACTCCGGATAGTTGGCTGCTCTGCTTCTTTTCGATGGAGCTGCTTTGGATGTGTCCTGTTCGGAAGTAGTATCCTTGCGCTGTCTTCCTGCGCCTCGTCTGACCATCTGTAAAAAGATTCTTGAGTAAAATGCTAAAGAATAGAGTAAGAGAGAAAGAGAAAAACTGTACCTGAGTCTCGGATGTCCCTTGATGGGAAGTAGCGTAGTTGCTTGATCTTCTAACACGACGATTCGACATTTCTGAAACAAAGAATATTGGATGCAATGCGAGAGTCGTACGAGAGTGCACAAAAATCACGGGCATTGAGGAATCTCGGTAATTTTTTTCTCCAAAAAATTAGCTAGACCAAGTTTTGAAGTTAGAATTTGGTCATTGTTAAGTCCTTAGGATCCGAGATTCTGAGCCGGACTAGGAACAGGAATAGTAGTTAAGGAATACTAGTTTATCCAAGTATTAGAAAGAACAAAATATAGGGGGATCGGTAGAGATGGTTGGGGAGAGACTAGGACAGACCGAGAATGGTTGTCAGCCCCAAAGAATGAGGGATTCTGATCGATGAAACAACTAAATGTAAGAAGGAGAGTGCAAGAGAAAAGCGCTCTTCTTAGGTGGGTAAATCACTAATAATTTGGTAGGTCAAATATGAAACTAATGGAAGTATGCATAGAATGCAACAGTCATGAATTTTATGTTAACTGTTTCAGGTCGGTAAAAGTTTTCCTACTATTTCTCCCATCTAGTTTCAGGAAAACACAAAAAAATCTTGAAAGCTATGAGGGTCACCAAAAACGTACGTTAAATTTTTTTTAAGTTGGGCATATCGTTCTGACTCGTAGGAAAAGAAAAAGACATCGAGAAGAAGGAAAGTCAATACATTGAGAGAAGAAAAGAAGGTTGAGGTCTGTGCAATACGTATGTGAGAATGAGAAAACGACGAGGAGGACGTGATGGGCCGTTGCGCATTGGTACCAGTCAATATTGTGGGTGGGGGGGTGTAGGGGAGACGTAAAGAGACACAGTTAAGAAACAGTGCATGCGATTAGAGGTCCCTTCCCGAAGGCACTGGAGATACAAACGGATCGTTATCTATGTTGTGTTCTGTCGTACCCTCCAAGAATTCTTGGAATCGGCAGTCAAAAAACGAAATCGGAATCGTTTTTTTTTGTCTCGGAAAGAAGAAAAACCCGACAATCACTATAAACATAAAGTTCGCTCGATTTATTGCGATCAGAGTAGGTTAAGCACAAACAACCAAAGATTGAAGCTTGGAAACGTTTCGACTGACACGAAACCAGAGAAACATAGGATGTAATTGGAGCAAAGAAAGTTCAAGAAAGACGTTGTGTGATTGTTTGGGCTGGTTTTGGAAGCAAAGGCTATTCTACGCGAGAATGAGCAACTACCAAGTAGAGACAAAATTATCTTCACGTCAAACGAAAATAGAAATACGTCTTCCTCCTATAGCCTGCACGCTATATCAAGCCGGACATGCCGACCAGGGAACAACCACCAACCAAAAGGTTGTCATGCACAAACTAGGAGCAACTATCAAGTAGCAACAAAGTGATCGTCATTTGAAACGATGGCAATGATCACTTCAAAGATGAAGAAGATGCAATCTAGATGGTCCAGATCGTCGAACCAGCAAGCATATCCTAAAGGCATTTCAAAAGGTTTGTGAATCTTTTAAACTCTGGACTACCTCGGTCTTTTGCCGATTCAACAGAATTTCCTAGCAGACGAATTTGATAAATAAGCTTATATATTCAGAGTAGGACGAACACACTCATCTTCCGACAAGACAACGCTCTACCAAAGGACAAAAAAGACCAAGTTCGAAGGTGCCATTAGGACACTGGATTGACCACTCTATCAGAAAGGCATCAAGATTCTGAAATGAAAGAACAAAGAAAACCAACGTTAAGGTATCTTCACTTGGACAAATAATTGGAGAAAATAATCTTTTTTTTTAATTTTTAATTTGTCAAAGTAGAGCACTTCCTATTGGAAATATTAATTTCTCATGTACAAGTTACCCTAAAACCAGTATTAGAAGGGCCGGCCTTTTTATTTTGCAGGGTTTTACGAGCCCCACTTGGAGGGCCCTTTCATCAGAGGGCCCTTCTAATACAAGTTTTACGATAACATCTGGTTTCGGTAACTTTAGAGTTTGATCTCATTATTTACCCCTAAAAATGAGTTTAGTTTCCTCATAAGCCCCCAAAATTGCACAGGTTCTTCATGTATGCGTGTGTGCCTACTACCCCAAAATTGCATAGGTCCATCATGTATACGTGTGGGCCTATGTGTGTGGCCGATTTTTTATCATAAAAATTTGATTCACAATAAACAACTTCTTGTTACTGACCAAGTTTCCACTATGTTCCATTTTTCTTTCTTGACAAAAATGAATTTGCTGAAAAAATTTTATTGAAAAGACCCCCAAATTTCGAAAATTCTAATACAGATAAGATGAAAGTTTTAAAAAGTACACATATGCTCCTGGGAGAATGAATGGAAAGGGATTAAATCAAAAAACAATAGAGAAAGACAACAAAATAAAATGAATAGCGATGAGAGCATTTAATGGAACAGAAGCTTGAAAATGTGGCTTGAGAAGGGGGGGGGGGTAGGGAATTAGGAAAAAAGAGCAATCATGGAAGAAGGGGAGAACTTTTAAAAAAGGGAGAAAAAATATCGCAATAATTGAAATACAGTTAGCTTTTCAATTTCTTGGTGAATAATCAAAAATCAATACTCATGAATGCCCTATTCTTCAAAATCATAACGCGGTTCAGGGGTTTGATATCCTGGGGCAGGGTCAAATCGTGGAACATTCTTTGTCTCGTCTGGGAAGTCATCGAATTCATTTCGCATGTGACTGACGAGTGGTGGTCTCTGGTCCCCCTCTCTGGAACTGCTGAGAAGTCCGAAGTCCTTGGCTTCTGGTGGAGGATTCTGGGGCAATGTTTCCTCTATTTGATCATGAACTTCTTCATTTATTGGAGCTCCGACTGGACGGTCGATTTTATACCCATAATTTTCGCTCTCCAGATCATCTTCCTCTTGGTAGTCAACCTGATGTCCGTGCCGGTGCTCATCGATCTCGTGATCCAATTCCATCTCATTGAAATACTCTTCATTGAGTGAATCTGCGAAACTTTCATCCTCTTGGTCATCGTGAATGTCTCTGGGCTGAAGCTTCCTCGCTACGCTCCAGCGTTCCACCAAGTAAAGCGCAAACTAAAAAGAACCTTTAATTTTCATATTATATTACTCTTACTCACCCTGTCACCGTTCACGTTTTCTTTCATTTCGATATAAAGGATTAAATCCTCGTGCGTAGGATTGTCGTACTTCACATACAATCTTTCGTAAACGGCCATCTCATTTGGCAACCACATATGTTCTTTTTTTAAGAAGAACTCCAACGCAGCTTTTCTTCTTCTTACCAGCCAGTTCGAAATCTGTAAGTTGTTCATTACAGAATTTGACAGTATTCCAATACTCACTTTTTTCCAACCGCCTCCCGATTTCGATTGCAAATCTTTATCTGTTTTTTCAAGAAACTGGCGGGTTTCGAAAAATTTTTCCATTGCGTTTGTGAACTGATTCTGACTTTTCAAGTTTCGTTGCCGACTGAACCACTCTTTAATCTGAAAGATTCACATGATGAAAAATGAATTTCAGCAATACAAAGCTTACGCGGCGGGTGGACCACTGAATTTTCTCGTTCAATTCAACGTTCTCGAAGTCGGAAAACATTGGATCTCTCTCAAAAATTTCCATAAGAATGAGTTCAGCTTCTTTGTACGGGAGTGGAGCGATCCCATTTTCCTTTCGGCATGTCTCAAACCATTCTCTCAACTGAAAGATATTAATTTCTTTTCTGAATTGAAATAAGTCTCTTACCCGATTTCTTGACCATCCTGTCTTCTCCTTTAATTCCGGATTCTTGTAGTCTCGAAAATTCGGATTTCGTTGAAAGAACTCCATTAGAATCGGCCTCGCGTCATCTTCGCACAGTAAAGTTCGATTTTCCCCAGGGATCGGATTTCTGCATCTTTTTGTTGAGAACCACCATATGACCTGAATTTGATATTCCGTGATTTTGTACGGATAGGTTAAAAAACTTACTTTAATTTTGGGTATTCCAAGTTCTGACGCCAATGATGCAATCATGTCCTTATCTGGTCGACGGCAGGCAGCAAAAGCTTGTTCCATTCTCAGCTTTTTCTCGCCGGAGAGTACTTCCTGGCGTTTCTAAAAAATTATTTATGAGCATTTGTCTAGGAACAGAAAATCACCTTCAACCATTCTGGATCAGACTGTCTTGCCTTCGCCAATTCTGGATTTCCATGTCTTTTGTTAACAAACCATTTCCGTACCTGAAAATGGAACATTTTGCATAAGATGTTCCCGTGATTTTTCGGTTGGGGATGGGGAAAGGAAATATTCTGATTTTTCGTAGGTACGGCTAAAAAGTACCCATCTTTTCCGATAGACTCAAACATTTTTCAGTGTTTATTTGATTTTCTGGACAAATGAAATCGATGCATCACAATTTTCTAAATGGTCATTTTAGGCATACTTGCAAATGTATCCCGTCACAGTTTTTTCTAGGATCAATCTTTTCAACCAAGTAGATAAGATATAATAGAACTCGAGAAGCACTACAAAATGATACTATTTGGAAATTTCTATCTTGTTTATGGACGTAGTTATATGTCAAATAGCTGGAAGCGCGGGCCGGGCTGGACCCTGGCGGTTTTTTTGTCAACTTTGTTCACGGAACGATGCAGTCTTTTAAGCTCGTCGACTTCTATCCTATCTAACTCAGTTGGATGAAAAATATAGATCCTAAAAGAAACTATCACAGGCGATTCTGGAAGTTTGAGTTTGGGACTCCCAAATTAGGAGCATGTTTGGAAGTTTGTTGCGGTAAATTTTAATTGGCATACGATTTCTATAAATTTAGCGCCAAACGTTGCTTTGTGTTAGATGGATAACACCTGCTGCTTACAACAGTGAAAAAAATTACGAATGTTTTGAAAACTGCTCTGAACACTTCTCTTGAAACTTAATTTCGATACTTACTTGACGTGCGCTGAGATTGGTTTCTTCCACCAATTTTTTCCTCTGCTCTTCTGATGGAAGATGGGTTTTACGAAGCATTGCTTGTAGAATCTCTGTTTGTTTTTCCGTATATTTCTTTTGCTTTCTTTTCTGAAAATTTTTATCGATCACTTGTGGCAAAAATAAATATCTTACGTTCTCATCTCTTGCTTTTCTTGTTCCTCCAGGTTTTGGGATTGCCTTTTGAATGGGCTCTTCCGCATCTTCCTCGACATCCTGAAATATTTATTTTAAAATAATTCGTTGTATTGAAAAAATCATACCGAATCTCCAATGTCGAATTCCGGCTCTGAAGATGAGGAATCTTCGGATGAGGAAGATGACGACAAATCATCTTTTTTCGAATCGATGGTCCCTCTTCCAGTTTTCTTCTGAATTGGAATATCTTCAAAATCCGAGTCACTTTCCTCATAAGTGACATATCGTGCGGATTTTCTCCGGGGTCTCGATGCCTGAAAACTCATTTTTCAAAAACAGAAAACTTTCTAGGGAAACTGTACCTGTACTTCGTCTTCCGACTCCGGATAGTTAGCTGCTCTGCTTCTTTTCGATGGAGCTGCTTTGGATGTTTCCTGATTGGAAGCAGTATCCTTGCGCGGTCTTCCTGCGCCTCGTCTGACCATCTGTAAAAAAGATTCTTGTGTAAAATGCTAAAGAATAAAGTGAGAGAGAGAAAAACTGTACCTGAACATCTTCGGATGTCCCTTGATGGGAAGTAGCGTTGTTGCGTGATTTTCCAATACGACGGTTTGACATTTCTGGAAAAAAGAATATTGGATGGAATGCGAGAGGAAAACGAGAGTGCACAAAAATCACGGGCATTGAGGAATCTCGGTAATTTTTTTTCTCCAAAAAATTAGCTAGAAGAATTTTTGAAGTTAGAATTGGTCATTGTTAAGTCCTTAGGATCCGAGATTCTGCGCCGGACTGAGAACAGGAATAGTAGTCAAAGAATACTAGTTTATTCAAGTTCAGGAAAACTCGAAAAAATCTTGAGAGCCATGAGGAGTCATCAAAAACGTACGTTACTTTTTTTGAAGTTGGGCATATCGTTCTGACTCTTAGGAAAAGAAAAAGACATCGAGAAGAAGCAAAGTCAATACATTGTGAGAAGAAAAGAAGGTTGAGGTCTGTGCAATTTGTATGTGAGAATGGGAGAATGACGAGGAGGACGTGATGGGCCGTTGTGTGGTACCTTTCAATATTGTGAGGGTACAGAAGGATCGTAAAAACACAGTAACAGTGCATGCGATTAGAGGTCCCTTCCCAAGGGCACTGTGAGATACAAACGGATCGTTATCTATGTTGTGTTTTGTCGTACGCTCCTGGAACTGCTGAAATCGATAATAAAAAACCAAATCGGAATAGTTTTTGTCTTAGAAAGAAGAAGGAACGCTACAATCACTCTAGACATATAGTGGTCCAAGAAAATGCCAACATTTTCCCCGTTTGCTCGATTTATTGCAATCACACAAGCTTAAACACAAAAAAACTGAAGATTGAAGCTTGGAATTCAAGCAATAAACACTCAAACAAACCCAATCATGCTCACAGTAGCAAAATCAACTCTCCAATTCATTCATATTGTGCGCTTGGAGATGGAAAGGGGAGTGTCATCGATTGAGTAGAGGGCACCTTTAGATGAGGTTGGAGGGTTCTTGCTCCGGGCAACTGACCCGCAAGGAAAACATTCGAGAAATGTGAGCGGACAACTGATGGCATACATAAACCATGCACGATAACTCTTCGCAAAGTGAACAATTGGACAATCTTATTTAGGATTGCAGACGTCAAAAAAAAAAACTACAGCAATAATTATGAATTTTAAAAGTTATTGAAATGATAAAGAACTAATTAAAAATATTATTTTATAGCACCAGAAATATCCAAATACTATCTTCTTCTCCAAAAACTATCAAAACCAATGAAAAAACAGTTCCAATAACAAAATAATTAGTTTACCCTTCTTTGTATTATGACCGAACAGTGCTCGCGCGAGAGACACTTGATCAACGCGCACACCAGAAGAGACGCAGGCGCAACGACAGTCGAGTTTGTTCTTCCACCAGCCCGCGGCCGCCAATTTTTCTGTGTTTTCTGGTTAAGTGCTTTGCGTGTTAATGGCGATTCGACGCTAGAGCCGGAAATATGCGAACGTGTGTGAGTTTATTTTTGAAAATTATTGTGGTAAATGAAAATTTATTCAAACCAAATTGCAGATGCGCTAAAGTGTGTCACCAGGTTTGGCCGCAGTTCGAGACAGGGGAGGTCCAGTACGGGCCATATACTCCTCTCATGCCTCAGAACGGAAAAAATCAACAATCGTATTGAAGAATGCGAAATTAAATTGGAAAGGACCGGATGGCAATCCATGCTGAAACAAAAAAAATCATAAATAGGATTGAAAAAATCGAAATCCAATTTGGATGGAACTGATGGCAACAACCGCATTGAGGAGTGCGGAAGGAAAATTTGGTGGTATCGACAAAGTCGACGAAATCTGATTTTGGATGATTTGGATGGTGCTTCTTCAAATGAGCAAAACCGATGACAAGATTTTTACGGAAGATGCTCAATTTTGCATTCCCGAACTTCGGCGCTGGTGAGCATTTTCAATTAATTTCAGTTTCAAAGAAATAGGAACTTCATTAAATATCACAACTTTCAATATTCAAGCATTAAAAAACTCCTTGACTGCACTGAATTTTCATAGGAAATTGAAGCGAAAGGAGTCCGCTGAAAACTCAGTTCTAGTTTACAATTCTTGAGCTTTCTGCTGACTAGCTCATGGGGTTCATATCTGTTATTATAAAACTACTATCTTTATCTGATTTGTCATTCAATTTTCGCATTTTGCAGGGTGTGGTCACTTGAAGCTAGTCCAAAGTTAATTGCTACAGTATCATGTCGAGTCAACAACAATCTTCTTATATTTTATCACAAGGTTCGTGATTTTTTTACTCCTAACAGTCGACTAGTTGAGAATAGTTTTCAAACTGACAGATTCATTAAGTAACTCGATTTTCAGACCAAGAAGTTCTTTGTCCCGATGAAAAGTAACCTGTTGTGACCTTCATGGTATAACAAGGTTGACATGCCGACCAAGGGACCTTCGACCAAGGCACAATCAAGAACAGACGGAAAAAATCGATCTGGATGGACTTTATAACTCTACAGCACCATGTCGAACGAGAATTTGCCAAAGGTTTTTCACATGGTCAGTAAATGAACACTCAATTATTTTGGTTTACTGTCGAATATAGTTTTTGAACTAATATGATGATTATGATTTTTTCAGAACGAGAAGTTCTCCGTCCAGCCAATGAGAATCCGAATGGATAATGCCCCACACCACAAAGGCACAACCAAAGACCGAATTCCAAGTGTCGATCAAAAGAGAAACCAACGGGAGTACCAAAAGCAAGCATCAAGGAAACTCCACTTGGACACCGTTTGATCAGCTAATGCGACTTGGAGGCCGAACCCAACACCAAAGGAGAGTTCTTTTTCCAACATGATAATGCCCCACATCACAACCATGGACACAAGCGTTAAGGTAACTTCACTTGGACACCGTTTGAATGGCAAACGCTACTTGGAGGCCGAACCCGACACCGAAGGAAAATTATTTTTCCAACAGGATAATGCTCCACATCACAACCATGGACACAAGCGTTAAGGTACCTCCACTTGGACACTGGCAAATGCTACTTGGAGGCCGAACCGAACATGAGGATCAAAGGAAATTTTTACTCTCCAACAGGATAACGCCCCACATCACAACCATGGACACAAGCGTCAAGGTACATCCACTTGGACACTGGCAAATGCTACTTGGAGGCCGAACCGAACATGAGGATCAAAGGAAATGTTTACTCTCCAACAGGATAACGCCCCACACCACAACCAAAGGTACAAGCGTTAAGGTAACTCCACTTGGACACCGTTTGAATGGCAAACGCTACTTGGTGGCCGAACCAGATATGATTACCATAGGAGGATTTCATCTTCCAACATGATAACGCCACGCCAATGAACAACAAAACCACCAACAACCACGGCGCAATCAAAGTCCGACGAAAAGAAGTTCAATCTGGGCGGACTGGATGGTAACAGATGCTACTCTCACGACGTCCAAAAGAAAGAAATGCATCTGGAGCAAAGGAACTTCAAAGCGATTGCGCAAGATCAAGAAACCTCCAATTGTTAGTGATGATGGCATGATGATTGCGAAGACGTGACGTGGAAATGCACATTGAAGGTAAGAACGAGAAAAAAAAAGAAAATGGTTCTTGAGGCCTCTGATATACATTCCCTAGTTTTTGAACATTGCGAAAAAATTCAGACAGGGAGATTGTTGCGAGACTGGGGTGTAATTTTCAAAATCACAAACATTAATCAGCTAACTTGCAGATTTGTCGACCAAGGAACAATGAAGAACCTCATCCAAGGCGCGATCGAGCCATCACCTTCACTTCGAGGATAAAAAGATGGGACGGACCAGATGGATTAATGCGCAATCAGGATACCACCATCGTCACGTCAAAGTTCAAGAAGATGGGCATTATAGGCCGCAATTCATAAACCGCCTTTTCTTGGTAATGAAGGCCATGACGATCGCGAAGACATCAATTCAAAAATAAAGAAAATGGATTTGCTTGCTTCGACCACCGACTAATTCAACGGATGCTTAAGGTTGCTGAGGTTCACATTTTTGAATTTCAACTTGGTCAAAAGTTTTTTATTTATTTTAAATATCCAAACTAGAACGTTCTCCAGTAAAGTAACCCTGTATTAAAAAGGCCAGCCTCGAAACCTGGGTAATTAAACTTCATGTAAAACGAAGAACGACAAGTGTTACAATGAATTAATAACAGGGGACAATTTAATGTCTGTCAGAGGATCCCTTTTAATACAGGTTTTTTCGTAAGCTCAGGTTTCGGAGACTTTGAAGTTTGACCTCATTTCTTACCCCCAAAATGATTTTTGTGTCTTCGAATAACCTTAAAACTTCACATGTCCCTTACGAATGTTGTAGCCTGTTCTGAAAGTTTCCATATTTTTTGGAGATTCTAGAGATTGACCCCCTTCAAATTTGAATTTTTACTAGTTTTCTTGAATTCAGATGTATCAATTTAAAAATTGCATTATGTTGCATTCATGCATTCTGTTGTAATTGAATGATTTTATTGATTCAAAATGAATACATCTTGTGTATTTAAACATTGTCTTTAAACAATAAATCAGCTGAAAATCATATTTATTGAACAATGTCTTCAATCTTTGAAAATTCTAAAACAGATTTGATGAGATATTCACAAAGCGTACATATGCTTCTCGGTAATTGGATGGAAATGGAATGAAATGAAAAACAATGAAGCTGGAACACGAGATAAATGAAAACCGATAAGATTGTTTGGTGTAACGGAGACTTGGGAATGTATCAGGAAGACGGGAGGAGGGAGATAGAGGGGACCAAAGAAACAAAATAATATGACTGGCTCATTGGAATCTATTGAGCTTCTCAATTTCTCGGTGAATAATCGAAAATTCGTATAAATCAATAATGGAAGCCTCCTTGTTTAATTCCTCAAAATATCCCTCTTCTTGGAACATGCTGAGATGAGCTCCGGTTGAGATCTTCATTACCAGCTTCTTGATTGTTGTTGGAATAAACAACAGCTGACTGAAGAATTCCATAACTTGAATTTTCTGAAAATAATAATATTTTGAGAGATCATTCAAGGGAAACAAAACACTTACCGTCCACTTTTTATAATCCAAACAGCAATTGAAGGGAAGAATCAGGCCTTTTGTATACTCATCATTTAGATTTCTTTTGGCCTCTGCGATATCAGTTCTCGTGACTAGTCCTATTTCTTTGAAGCCGATAATGTCTCCAAGATACGGCACCAGATCATCGTACGATGCTGCAACTCTGTGAACCGATACAGGTCCATGAGCTGGAATCTCGTCAGGCTCATCTCGGTGATCGACATCATACACGAACAGATGAACCTTATTCCCTTCAACATGCTCAATAGGCTCCAGGATGTCTTCTTGGTATGCTGGGGCAGGGTCGAATAGTGGAACATCCTTCGTCTCGTCTCGGAAGTCATCAACTTCATTTTGGATGTGATTGGCAAGTTGTGCATTCTGATTATCTTCTCCGGGGTTTTCGAAAAGTTGGATGTCTTTGACTTCTGGTGAATGATTCTCGGGCACCGGTCCGTCTATTTGACCATGAAGTTCTTCACCCGCTGCAGCCTCGTTCGGAGTCTCGATTCCATTCCTGTCGTTTTGGCGCTCCATCTCATTCTCTTCGTGGTGAGCAACTGCTTCTTCGCGTCGATTTTCATTCATATGGTAATCCAGTTCCGGCTCGTTAAGATATTCCACGTCGTGAGAATCTGCCAAATTCACTTCTTCTTGATCTATATAGAATTCTTTGGTCAGTTCACGTTTGAACACTTTGAGCACCAAATCCCAGTCAATCAAATATTGCGCCAACTGAAAAAAATCTTCAATGTCGAAAATAAAGTTGTTCCCACTCACGTTATCGCCGTTTACATTTTCTTTCATTTCAATATAGAGATAAACATCTTCGTGCGTGTCAACGTCCAAACAGTACTTCTCCATGAGCCTCTTGGATGTTTCCATTTCGTTGGGCAACACCGTAATTTCATTTCTTATAAACGCCTTCAGTGTTGCGTATCTCTTTTTGTCCAGCCATTTGGAAATCTGTAATCATTCCCTTTCATTATGTAAAAATATTCCAGTACTTACTCTATCCCAGGAGCCTCCCGATTCCAATTCCAAATCTTTGTCTGGTTTTCCGAGAAATTGGCGTTTTTCGAAAAACGTTTCCATCGCAGCTTTGAACCGGCTGGGTTTGTTCGAATCCCGTTCTCGTTTTCCGGGAAGGCTCTTAAATAATTATTCATAAATGTTTATCTGTCAGCATAAAATGAGTTGTTACCTTCACCAATTCGGGATAGCGTCTTCTTTTGCTAACGAACCACTTGTTTACCTGGAAATCAAACGTTTTTAGATGGTCATTTTGATTTATCAACTTTCTGAAATATTTTCAAATTTAAGAGTAATTTTTTGTTTGGAGATCTGGAAATGAGACATTCTAATTTTCATTTTTGAAATTATTGTTTTTGGAACATTTTTTTTTCTCCAGAAATTTTTCGTTTTAAATTTTGATTTTCATAACACAATTATTATACAACTACAATCAAACATTGCATCGTGTTAGATGGATAACACAACCTGCCACTTACAACGGTGGAAAAGTCGAGAATTTTTTGAATTATTCTAAACAATTCTTTTGAGAAATGATTTGAATACTTACTTGGCAGATCCTGAGATTGGTGTCTTCCGCAGCTTTTTTCCGCTGCTCTTTTGATGGGTGTTGTATCTCATCAAACAGAGCCTGGAGGACTTGGACTTGTTCAGGAGAGAAGCGGACTCGGGGTTTTCCCTGAAAATGTTTATAGAACACTTGTTGCAAAAAAAAATCTATTACATTCTCATTTGCGCCCTTTTTGGTTCGCTTCCAGTTTGCGATATTCACCGGAACGGGCTCCTCCGCTTGCTCATTTTCAGTTTCTTCCTCGAGAGCCTGAAATATTCATTTTGAAAATTTTCCATTGTACACGGTCTCCCCAGTTCTCAAAATGAATTGCAAGCCTTTTTCTCAGCGGAGAGCGGTTGTGCGCGCCGAATTTTTTTTTTTTTGAAAAATTTTGCACTGAAAACCCGGTTTTCAGCGAAATTATCTCATTTTTCGACTATTTTTCCAAGTTTTCGTCCACAGAAATTGTTAAACAGGCTAAAACACACATTTTAAATACAAAAGCAGTTAGTTCCAACAAAAAATGAAAGAGGAGATCGACTTTGAAGCATTTTTCGAAAACTGAAAATTTCTCAAATTGTTCGGTGTTTTAAGAATTTCTTTTGTTAAATTATTGTGAAAAATCTATTTTTGAGTGTTTCAAGCTATTATTCGATAAAAATTTCTCGCGGTGAGAAATGATATTGTGATTTTTCGAAATATGCTTCAAAGTCGATCTCCTCTTTCATTTTTTGTCGAAACTAACTGCTTTTGCACTTAAAATGTGTGTTTTAGTCTGTTTAACAATTTCTATGGACGAAAACTTGAAAAAATTGTCGAAAAATGAGAAAATTTCGCTGAAAACCGGGTTTTCAGCGTCGAATTTTTCAACAAAAAAATTCGGCGCGCGTAACCACGCTCCGCTGAGAAAAAGGCTTGCAGTTCATTTTGAGAACTGGGGAGACCGTGTTGAATTGAAAAAAATTTACCGAATCGCCATATTGAAATTCTGGTTCGGAAGATGAAGAATCGTCTTCAAAATCAGTGTCACTTTCCTCATAATCAATATGTCGTGCTGATTTTCTCTTGGGTCTTGACTGCTGAAAACTCATTTTTCAAATAACAGAATATTTTCCAGGAAACTGTACCTGTGCGTCATCTTCCGTTTCTGAATCCGAAGAGAAGCAACGTTTGGCGACCTGAAATTATGCTGGTGTATACCGCAAAAGGAGAGAAAAAGACAACCGTACCGGAATATCATTTTCGGAATCTAATTCTGAAGAGTCAGCTCGTCTACTTCTTGTCCTATAGGCTTTTCTGCGTGTTCCTTCCGTCAAAGTGGCATCTTGGCACCGTCTTCCAGGACGACGTTTCCCCATCTGAAAAAAAGGATTATTGTGTTAAACGCAAGAGAGAAGAGAGGGAGAGACAGTACCTGAACTTCCTGTTCCGAATCTGAACCAGAAGAGCTGGCTGGTCGACTTCTCTTCAAATGGGCTCCGCTGGATGTTCCTTCCGTGGAAGCAGAGGCCTTGTGAGATCTCAAATCACTACGATTAACCATTTCTGAAAAAAAAAAGGTTTTTTGTTATACGACAGGAGAGAAAAAGGAAAAGCACGTAGCCCACTTTTTGTACTTTAAGCGAATAATGAAAAAAATTGTCTATGTAATAACTGAAGTTATTCGGTGCAGAAATTGTGTTTTTGATTTTCAAAAATTTGTTTAGAGTTTCAAAATTTTCCGAAAATTGAGCAAGCTTAATTTCGAAAAAAAAACTTTAGGAATTTCGTGATAAATATTCTAGTTGGCAAAATTTTTCCATCTAGTTTCTGGACTACTCAAATAAAAACGCGAAATCTTGAGAACTGCGAAAATTATAATGGGGTTATTCAGCTAGGTAAAATACCGGTAAAAAACTATTCATTTTACCTGTATCTCTTATTCAATAAACGAGTAAACAACCCCCTGCTAGAGGTTTTTTACCTGTGTGTGTGCCTGCGTCTCTCGAAAACAAGCGGTGTCACACTGAATGAGAGATACGGGTAAAATACCTGGGTTTTACCGGTATTTACCTAGCTGAATAACCCATAAAAAACTTCATGCATTTTTCAAAGATCTAGAAATTTGTACAAATTTTTCTGGTTCGTAGAAAAACTAAAAGAAATCAAGAGGAAGGAAAATCAATAAACTGTGAGGGAAGAGGACGGTTGAGGTCCTTGCTGTTTGTATGTGAGAATGGGGGAAACGAGGAGAGGGACGGGATGTGAGGTTGTGCGCACAGTTACCATTCAATATGACGTTGTGTGCGCGGTTCTTTTTTATTGCACCGTTTCCGGCCTTCTTAGAGGGAAAGGGGGGCCCTCCTATCGTCATCAATGTTATGCTGTCTCAGTAGGTCGAAACCCAGTTGTTAAGAATTATCGCGGAGGTCATAAAATGGGGTTGATTAGAGTCTCAAAGTGTACTTTGAAATTGGTATTTGATTATTTTTTTGAAAAAAAATGCTAGAAGCAATATTTATTTTCAACATTCCTCATTCATGAAAAAATTTAAT
The DNA here is from genome assembly GCA_027920645.1 of Caenorhabditis nigoni. NCBI lineage: Eukaryota > Metazoa > Nematoda > Chromadorea > Rhabditida > Rhabditidae > Caenorhabditis > Caenorhabditis nigoni. The sequence goes on from CP115869.1 coordinate 7,199,154, forward strand.
ACAAATTTTATAAGAAACTACAAAGTACACGTATGTTTCTGAAGGTATCAATAAATAGAAAGAAAATCGAACAAGAAACAATAAAGATAGAACACAAGATAAATAAATACCAATAAGAGGATTTAGCAGAACAGGAGTTTTGGATTTTTGGAGGAAAAAGGAAAAGGAAAATGAGGGAACAAAATGCAGAAGGGGAACAAATAATATTTACATATATGCTCAGTTTTTCAATTTCTTGGTGAATAATTGAAAATTGATACTTATTAATAAACTGTTCGCCTTGGTTCAACTTTTTGAAATTTCCCTCATTTTCGAAAATACTGAGCTTGGATCTTGTCGCAATTTTCTCTATGAGGTTTCACATCATTTTCTGCAGCATCCTCAAGCGGTTCCTGGCCTTGATCTCTATATCCTGGGGCTGGAGCAAATAGTGGGACATTTTTGGTCTCTTCTGGGAAGTCCACGAATTCATTTTGAGTGCGATTGACCAGTGGTGAATTCTGATTGTCTTCTCTGGAATTTTCAAAACGTTGGATGTTTTTGACTTCTGGGGGAGGATTCTCGGACACTGGATCGTCAATTTGATCATGACATTCTTCTTCTACTGGAGCCTCATCCGGAATGTCGATACCATTCCCGTCAGTTTCGATCTCCATCTCATTCTCTTCGTGGTGAGCAACGTTTTCGGCCCATCGGCCCTCATTCATCTCGTAATCCAAAACCGGCTCTTCGGAATGCTTTTCACCTTGTGGATCGGACAAATTTTCTTCTTCTTGGTTCGCATGGACTTCTCCAGTCCGGTGATTCTCGAGCATTTCGAGCACAAACGACCGTTCATCAATATACTGAGCTAGCTTAAAAAATCTGTGTTGTCGATAATTATATTATTCGCACTCACGCTATCGCCATTTACATCTTCTTGTCTTTCAAGGAAGAGAATCACGTCGGTGTGCGTGTGAACGTTCAAGCAGTACTTCTCGGCAAGCTTCTCAAATGTTTCCATTTCAACGGGCAACACCGAAATCTCTTTTTTGAAAAACGCCTCCAGTGTCGTGTATCTATTTTCTTTCAGCCAGTTTGAAATCTGTAAAATTTTCATTTCATCATGTGAAAATATTCCAATACTTACTCTGTTCCAAGAGCCACCCGATTTCAATTCCAAACCTTTATTTGGTTTTTCGAGAAATTGCCGTTCTTCAAAAAAGTTTCTCATCACATCCAAGAACTGGTTTTGTGGGATTCCGCCAGGTATCAGTTTTCGTTCTCTTCGTAAATAGAAATACTTTTTGATCTAAAATTATGGTGGTTGATTTTGTACAAATTTTCCGAGAAAACTGACTTGTTTTTCGGTTAGATTGAGTTCTGCAGTCAATGATGCTATTGTTTCTTTGTCTGGGTTACTGTTGGTAGCGTAAACTTCGTTCATCTTTAGTTTTTGCTCCACCGTAAATCTTCCAACATGTTTCTGAAGAATGCACGTTTATCTGTTTTCAGAAAAAAGTATTACCTTCACCCTTCCTGGATCCATAGATTGTCTTTTGTTGTTAAACCATTTCTCTATCTGAAAATTAAAAGGTTTTTAAATTGTAACTTCGATTTTTTGAATTTCAAAAAATATGTTTGATCATTGATCTGAGAACTACGGAACACTTATTACGAAAGCTAGTTGAAATCCTTACCTGGCGTGTGGTAAGATTGGTGTCTCTCGCCAATTTGTCCCGCTGCTCTTTTGATGGATAAGGTGTTTTGCCAAGCACATCCATAAGAATTGCTACTTGTTGGTTAGAATATCGCCCTCGGGGTTTTTTCTGAAAATGCTCATATGAGGATCACTGGTAGCTGAAAAATCTGATACGTTTTCATCTGTGTCATCTCTTGCTTGGGTTCTATTAGAGGGATTCCTGATAGATCGTCTTTTGTTGTCAAACCACCTGTCTATCTGAAAATTGAAGGTGTTTTTAGATTGTAATTTCGATTATATTTTTAGTGTTCATTAGAAATTGTTGAACACATAAAACCAATCATCCACACTTTTCTAAATGGTCATTTCAGGAACAAGTTTGGAAGTTTGTTGTGCTAAATATAAGTAGGCATAGTATAGGTGAAAACAGCCAAACCTTACAATATTATTGTATTTGATTAAAAGCACAACCTGATCCTCACAACGATGGAAAGAGTCGCAAATTTTTTTTGACAACTTCTCGGAACAGTTGTCATGAAACCTAATTGAAATTCTTACTTGGTGTATGGTTCGATTGGTTTCTTTTGCCAACTTTTGCTTCTGCTCTTCAGATGGAAACTCCGTCTCACGAAACACAGCCATAAGAGTCTCTTTTTGTTTATCGGTAAATCTCATTCGGTGTCTTTGCTGAAACTGTTTATAAAAGCATTTGTAGCAAAAAATCTATTACGTTCTCATTTTTTGCCTTTCTGGTTCGCATCCTTTTTGAGATTGTCTCCTGAATGAACTCCTCTGCAAGCTCATTGTCCGTTATTTCCTCGAGAGCCTGAAATATAAATTTGAAAACATTGTAATGCATGAAACAAATGATACCGAATCGCCAAAGTCAAATTCTAGTTCTGAAGATGACGAATCCAAAGATGACGACCGTGATGAAGCTTCATCTCTCTCAGAATCAGTGTTCATGATTTTTGTTTGAACTGCATCCTTAGCTCTGCGGGCACTTTTAAACTTCCTTTTACTTGGCTCGAGGTCAGATTCAGATTCTGAAGATTCTGATGGCAAGGCATCATTTTTAGCAACTGTGTTGCTTTTTTCGGTTTTCTTTTCAATCGGGCTCTTTTCGGAATCAAAGTGACTTTCATTATAAGTAACACGTTTTGCAGCTCTTCTTTTTGCACTTTTCTCCTGAAAACTAATTTGTGGAAAAAAAATTTTCTATAAAAACTGTACCTGAACATTATCTTCCTCCGATTCTGAAAAACTGGATGGTTTGGTCCTTTTCTCATTGATTCCGTTGAAAGATCCTTGAGTGACAGTAGCAACTTTGCGCTGTCTGCCACGGCATCGTTGGACAATCTGTGAAAAAGTATTGCGCGAAATGCAGGAGAAAGAGAAAAAACAATACCTGAACATCCTTATCCGATTTAGCTTCTGGAGAATTGGCTGGTCTTCTTCTCTTTAAATTCATAACTTTGGATGATCCTTCATAGGAAGTTGCGTCCTTGCGAGGTCTATCAACACTACGATTGGTCATTTCTGAAAAAGGATTGTTGTGTACAAATGCAAGAGGAGAGAGCGGGAGAGAGCACGTAGCGCATTTTTTGTGTGGAAAGTAAACCATGGACAACGAGACATCTCGATGATAATATAAGTTGTTTGGCGCAGAAATTGTATTTTTCAAATTTCAAAACTTTGTTCAGAGGGGATATTCTGAATACTGGACTGGACTAAAGTTCGAAATTAGGAATGGTCAGAAATTTTGTGTCAATTATTTCAGGCTGACTAAGTTTTTCCATCTAGTTTCTGGACTAATCGAAAAAGAGAAAGCTTGAAAACCATAATAATTATCAAAAAAAAATCACTACGTTTTTCGAACAGCTAGAAATTCATACATATTTTTCTGGCTCAATTAAAAACTCGAAAAAACATTGAGAAGAAGAAAAATCAATAGAGTGTGAAGAAAGAAGACGGTTGAGGTCCATGCTGTTTGTATGTGAGAATAGGGCAACGACGAGGAGGACGCGATGCAACGTTGTGCGCACTGGTGATACTCAATAATGTGAGAGTACAAAGGAGACGTTGAGCAACAAGGCATGCTATGATAGTTCGCACCGTTTCTGACCTTCCTAGAGGGACAGTGGATTATCCTATCGTCATCGATGTTATGTTGTGTTTAACTGTCCTGGTAGGTCGGACCAATGTTAGTGAAAATTCTCGGTTTCCGAAAAACATACCATGTAATGAGACTCATGCAAACTAAAATGAATAGAAAGTATGAAACAAAACCATCAAATTGAAATGATTCTGACTTTTAGCAGCCAGGCGCTGCCCGATAGGCACACAAGTCAGATTGCAAGAGTTATGAACTTGAAACAGATCTAAACGTAAGATATTCAGAACTTATTGTGAATACAATTTTTCGCATGTATCAACCAGAAAAAAAACTCTACAAATTCTGAGTTTTCAATCATCGCTCTAATCAAGCCCGTCAAGTGGAGCCGAATAGCTGTCAAAAACTGGAAATATCTAGTGAACATTTTTATTTCCAACGTTCCTTTTTCATGAAACAATTTTCAGAGAACCGCAATCGTGGAAAATCCAAACACAGATTCTAAGAGAAGTTTACAAAGTGAACATTTGCTTCGGGGTAAGTGGTGAGGGAATGCCATGAAAAATAATAAAGATGGAACACAATATAAAAATATACCAAGAAGAGGATTTAGTAGAACAGAAGTTTTTGGGCATTTTTTGAAAAAGGAGAAGAGGAAAATGAGAGAACACGATGCAGAAAAAAGTAATATTTATGGATTATTTATTGGAATCTGCTTAGCTTTTCAATTTCTCGGTGAATAATCGAAAATTGATACTTATTGATAAAATGTTCGCTCTGGTTCATTTTCGAAAATACTGAGCTTGGATCCTGTCGCAATCTTCTCTATGAGGTTTCACATCATTTTCTTCAGCATTCTCAACCTGTTCCTGGCTTTGATCTCTATGTCCTGGGGCTGGGGCAAATAGTGGGACATTCTTGGCCTCTTCTGGGAAGTCGTCGAATTTATTTTGAGCGCGATTGACCATCGGTGGCTTCTGATTCTCTTCTCTTGAACTGCCTAGAAGTGGTATGTCCTTGACATCTTGTTGAGAATTTTCGCGCACTGTTCCATCATCATCATTCATATGGTCAAATTCCAGCATATTCGCATTCTCTGCGTCGTTTGGATCTGCAAAAACAGCTTTCTCTTGTTCTACAACTTCTATGGCCCGCTGATTCTCAAGCATTTCAAGCACAAACGACCGGTCCATCAAATACTGAGCAAGCTGAAAAAAAACTGTGAAGTCGATGATTACGTTATTCCCACTCACGGCATCGCCGTCCACATTTTCTTTCCATTCAATATACAGAATCAAGTCGGGGTCCTCGTGAAGGTTTAAACAATACTTCTCGACAAGCTTCTCGAATGTTTCCATTTCGTTGGGCAGCAACGAAGTTTCTTTCTTTAAAAACGCCTTCAGTGAATCGTATCTCGTTTTGTCCATTTTCATATTCCCATATTCATTTCTGAGGTTCTCAAAGAAAATACTCATCTGAAAATTAATAAACTTTTTTTCGATTTGAATAAAATCTCTTACTCTAAGTCTCGACCATCCCGTCTTTTCTCTTAATTCCGGATTTCCGTGATCATGGAAATTTGAGTCTTCTTGAAAATATTCCATTAAAATTGATTTTGTTTCTTCTTCCGAGCATACAGGAATCGGATTATCGAATCTCTGTTTTGCAAAATACTGTTTGACCTGAAAATAATAGTGAGTGACTTTGTACGAATTGGTTGGAAAAACAGACTTGTACTTTGCTCAATTCGATTTCTGCAACCAAAGCTGCAACTGTTTTTTCGTCTGGGTAACGATTGCCAGCGAAAACTTCCTTCAATCTCGATTTTTGTTCCTTTGTCTTTCTTCCGGGACGGCTCTTAAAAAATTATTCATAAATGTTCTTCTGTTTTCATAAAATAAGTCATTACCTGCACCATTCCTCGATTGTGAGCTCTTCTGTTATCGAACCATCTATCAACCTGAAAATCAATCGTTTTTTAGATTGTAATTAAACTTTAATGTTTTTGAAACATGTTTCGAAGTTTATCATTTTGAATTTAGATTTTTATAATATAATCATTACAAAACTAAAACCAAACATTGTGGTAGATGGATAACACAACCTGCTGCTTACAACGGTGGTTTAGAATTTTTTGAAAACTGATCTGAACATTTCTCTTGAAAATCATTTCAATACTCACTTGGCGTATGCTATGGTCGGTATCTTCTGCCAATTTTTTTCGCTGCTCTTTTGTTGGAAACGGCGTTTCATTAAACACTGCCAAAAGAACTTGAACTTGTTTGTCCGAGAATCTTTTACGAACGTTTTTCGGCTTATTTTCAACTACTTCAGAATCTGATTCAGCTTCTGAAGATGACGAAATATTTTTTTCAAAAACCATGGTTCTGCTTTCATTTCTCTTCTTAATGGATGTTTCTTGAGTCAAAATGTCGTTTCTGCGCGATCTCCCAGGGCCAAGTTTGACAATCTGAAAATAATATTGTTGTGTTAGATGGATTAGGAGCAGGGCTGAGCGAAAAATTTCCGGGAGCGAAATTTTTTTTTTCGTTTTTCGGTCGATCACCGGAAAAAAGTTAGGCGAAAAATGTTTCGGAACTTAAAACCGATAAAAAATTTTTGTCGAAAAATTTCGGGACCGAAACAATTTTCGCTGAAGTTTTTTTTTCGGTTGGTGGAAAACTACGAGCAATTTAGCATAAAATGTAATGAAGAAAGAGGTAAATTGTATTGGATTTACTTGAGAAATTCGAAAATGTTCCGAAAACCTTCCGGTAAATCTCAACAGCTGAAAAAAAACTTCGAAATTATGTTTCTAGTCTAAAAAAATCCTTATTTGAACACGAAAATTCAGTCGAAAATCGGAAACATTTTCTTACGATTTTTTTCGGTTTGTTCGGCCAAAAATTCCAAAAAATATATTTTTTCCGAGTTTTTTCGGGGCCTCAAACTGGAAAAATTATTTTTTCCGATTTTTTCCGAAAGTCATTTGTCGCTCAGCCCTGATTAGGAGGGAGAGAGAGAGAGGCAGTACCTGAACCTGAGCACCCTCTTCCGATTCTGATTCTGAAGAGTAGGTTGTTCTTTTTCTCTTCCAATTAATTGCTTTGGATGTTCCATCAATGGAACCAGCGTCCTTGCGGGATTTTCCGATACTACGATTAGCCATTCTGAAAAAAATAATTTAGAAATATTAGAAAAATGAAAATTAGAAAAGGTTCAAAATTACGTGATAGTTATTTCAATTTTTCATATGTTATTCATCTAATTTCTGGACTACGCAAGTGAAAACGCGAAATCATGAGAACCGTGTGAGCTATTAACGAAATGCCGTAACAATAAATTAAAAACAAATCTCATTAGAAAGTTGGGCATGTTTTTGAAAAACAAAAAAATTAAGAAAAAGGAAAATCAATAAAATGTCAGAAAAGAAGATGGTTGAGGACCATGCTGTTTGCAAGTGAGAATGAAAAAAAAAAAACGACGGCGTGATGCGACATTGTGCGCACCGGTGCTAGTCAATAAGACGTTGTGCGCACGGTTACCAGTCAATAATGTGAGAGTACAGGAAAGACGTTGAGCAACAGTAAATTCTGTAGGAGGTTGCACCGTTTCTGACCTTCCTAGAGGAACAGTGGACTCTCCTATAGTCATCGATGTTATGTTGTGTTACACTGTCCCAGTTGGTCGGACTCTCGGCTAATTGTAAGCGAAAATTCACTGTGTGCGAAAAACAAACCATGTAATAAAATTCATGCAAACAAAGCTGAATAGAACGTGTATGAAACGAAAACCTTTGAACTACCATGATTCTGACTTTCAGCAGCCAGGACAGCTGACAAAAAAAATCAGAAATAAGGTATTTTTATTGTCGTGGAGTTGGCCGTCGTGGGCACTTCGAGAGTTCGTTCCAAAAAAGTTTTACGCGTAGCGCAGAAAACGAGACAATTATAGATACGGTAGCGTTCACGGGGAAGGTGATGAGAGCATCGGCGAGTTCGGAGCGGAAGGTGTCTGATGGAACTGGGATTTAAAAGAGTTCAAAAGAGCGTTGTTGCTTGGTATCAGCAAGTGACAAGAGCGGATTCTGAGTTTGTGGAAATATTAAAAAAGAGGCTCCCAGGATAGGCACACAAGACTGATTGCATTAGTTATTAACTTGAAACAGATGATAGAGATTCAGAACAAACTTCAAAAAAATCTCTACTATCTCAGAATCAAAATAGTCAGAAATGAGAAACGATTCTTATTTCTGACAATCCTCGTTAATTAAACATTGTTGTATGGAAGACAAATAAAAAAATAATTCAGTGAATCTCATGAATCCTTTCTATCCCATTTTTTTTCAAAAATCATTCAGTTTTGTTAATATTTTTTCTAATTTTGCCTCTTCCAGGTTGCGTCAGCAAACGTTTGAATTTTTGGAATTCATTCGCAACTCCCCGATGAAAATTGTTCTGTTGCAGTTTTTATTTTCACAATTAGTAACGACAAAACAATCGATTTTGCCTCTAGGGACGTTTACACAAACAAAAAGTGAGAATCAGAACCATGTGGGGGTCAAAAATTGAATAAGTGGGGGGAAGGGGTTATTATCAAATAGGTGGGAGTGGTTTGGTTCTCTTTTTGAGGGGGGGGGGGGGGCTTTAATGGAAGAAAAAAATAGAAATAGGGTGGGGTCCTACTTAAAGAATACCAGGTTATTCAAATATAGGACATCCAATATTGTAGTGTGAAGCTATATTTGAATTATCAAAAAGCTGTTTACGATTAGTGTTTGGAAAAATAAGGAAATATTAGAGTCCAATTTAGTTTGGCTGACTTTGAACCACTTCTATTTTGATGTCACACAGAGTTTCTCCTAAATTGAATTGATATGCTATTAGGGAAACGTCGAGTTGTAGTTGATGAGGGAGTGGAATGGAGACGAGTCTGGAAACCCGAAAAATCAGTCGAACCCCTATTCATCTTTCCTGTCGGTCAGCCGGCTGCGACCGCATAGCTCAGTTTGTCTAGAGAATAAGAGTCTTACCTTTTCCTCACAACAGAGGTCTCGAAACGCTCGGCAATTACTCTCAGCGCCTCTCTTGCTTTATCCTTCTCCTCTAATCCGGTAAATTCATAACATGTTCCAAGTGTCTTCTTTGTGTCGATCAAGTTCTCTACGAGTAGTCCAAACTGTTCTGGCTGCGTATGTCGGACAACAGGGAACACAACTCTCTTATTCGGTAGTTCACGACACAGTGCAACACAGTCGACAAAATTCTTGGTGTACAAGACCAAAACTTCTGCATTTCGAACTCTTGGACTCTGAGCATCTTTTAATTCAAAACGACCTGATACAAGACGAGTGAACGGGCGGTTCGGATGTTCCAGGATTGTTTCGACACGTTGTAAAACGTCTGCCACGTTTAAACCTGTTTTAATCTCCTGAACATCTAATCTGATACCCTCTGGAAAGCCAAGAATAAATCCTTCACGTTGGCATGCCGCGAAGCAGAGTGACTTAATTTTCGTGGCCAATTGACGATTTCCAAGAAATTTGCTCATCAGATACTTCTGTGCTTGTCTCAAGCTCTTATTGTAATTGAAACGTTCGGTGTAGACAGTACCATCTGAAGACTTCTTCGTGAGCTGGAAATATGGAACTTCAGAAAACAGTTGAGCTCTCCGCATGTATCTCAAAAACTATTATTCAATCCTATCACTACTGAGCACGTGAAGTTAAAATAACTACCTGGATGAACATGTCATATGGAAATGAACGGTTATCTCGTTTATACTGATAACGTTGCACGGTTAATTCGGAATCCTCCAAATTCCATTTCGCACTTTGAATGTTATAACTAATACTTTCAAGTCGTTTTGATCGACTTAGCTGATCTGATTCTATAAAATTCTCCTCCGCGGGATTTTCTGGAGCATCTTCAAGCTCCCTTTTTTCTCTTTCCAGATCGGTCAGCAAATTCCGATACCTTACTAATCTTGCCTCTGCCAACTCAAGATTATCGTCCAATTCCCTTGTTGGATCGTACTCTTTAATAAGAATATCCCCTGGAGTCAGTTCTGGGAGGTGAAAATTCTCGAATCCAAACTGATCGATATCATTCTGAACTCCGCCTTCTTTATTCTCCCTTTTTATTTTTCCGGGAGTGGGTCCTTCACGAGCGTGCCGAATAACACCAAGACGATAATTAGTATCGTTCAATATGAAGCCTCCTTCCCAAATAATGAGTTCGGAGATGTAAAGTTGAACCGCTTTTTCCGCCAGATTAATTTTCGGAAGACGTGCGACAAGTTGGCATCTGGAAATGTCTCGATGAACTGATTTAATTCTATTCTATAAAACACACTCACCTAAAATTTGCCTCTAACTGTTGAAGTATACATTTTAAACAGCCATAGGATAGAGGCTTGTCAGCATCAGGGATGGCCGATGCCATTGTTCCACGTCTGAAAATTTCGAAATAATTCAATTCAATGTATTGGAAGACAAGAAAGAAAAAGTAGAAAAAGATTATGAGATACAAATGATGGCTTTGACCGACAAAAGAATGGGCTCAGCGTATCGGAAAATCGAAGGGAAAATCAGAATTGATCGAGAAAAATCAATAAATGTAGTCGGTCAAGAGCAGAAATATGTCCTTGAGAGATACATATCGTCGGGTCAAACCAGCCAGCAATGAGCTCCTGGGAAAAACGAATCAGGAGACAAAAACTAGGTGTTCTAACCAAAATGTTTATACTACGTATTTGTGGTTCATAGGAAAACACACCAAAAAGTGTTTCGCTTTATCGAAAAAGATGGGTACTTTCTTGTCAATGAACAAAAATCGGGGGGGGGGGGCAGTCTAAAAATTGAGCGAGACAGTATTAGAAAATCAGAGAAGGTCAGGACTTTCAGAATAATTAATTTTTTTGTAATATTTTTCCATCTAGTTTTTGGACTACTCAGATGAAAACGCACAATTTGGAAAGCCGTGGCAGCTATTGAAACATTTCATCTATTTTTCAAAGAACTAAAAAATAGGAAAAAAGATGGTAGTTGTCCATTCTGTGTGCAAGTGAGAATGGAAAAACGTCGACGAGGACGTATGCGACGTTTTGCGCATTGGAACCATTCAATAAGACGTTGTGCGCACAATTCTTCTTTCTTATTGAACCGTTTCTGACCTTCCTAGAGAGACAATAGACCCTCCTATCGTCATCGATGTTACGTTTTGTTTGACTATCCCAGTAGTTCGGAATCACATCTGATTGCTAGTGGAAACTCACGATTTACGGGAAACAAACCATCATAATGAGCTTTATGCAGACAATAATGAATAGATAGTGTATGCAACGGAACCATTAAGCTGAAATGATTCTGATTTTCAGCAGCAAGGGGGACTGTGGAAAAACGAAAAATATACGACATTGTTTTTTGAGGCGTTGCCAGATAGGCACGCGAGACCAATCGCCAGAAATAGAATTCATAACAGATGGAATGAATTTAGATTTTCTTTCTTCCCACGATGTTCATATCTCATTATGTGTATAACTCAGACTGCGTCACTGAACATTTCAATTTTTTAATTCTTTCTCGATTCCCAGATAACGACTGTTTTTTAAAGATATTTTATCTTTACAATCAGTAACGAAAAATTAGTAGATTTTACATGTAGGGACGTCTACACAGAGAAAAAGTAAGAATCAGAACCATGTGGTGGTCAAAAATTGAATGAGGGGGGGGGTGGTTGTAGCAAATAGGTGGGAGTGGTTTGGTTGTCTTTTTGAGGGCCTTTAATGGAAGAAAAAACAGGAATAGGGGGGGGGGTTATGTGAATTATCAAAAAGCAATTTAAGATTCTTGTTTGGAAACAAGAGGAAATAGTAGAGTCCAATTTAGTTGGGCTGACTTTGAACAATTTCCATTTTGATGTCACACAGAGTATGTCCTACATTGTTTTGATATGCTGTTAGGGAAACGTCGAGTTGTAGTTGATGAGGGAGTGGAATGGAGACGAGTCTGGAAAACCGAAGAATGAGTGTATGTTCAAACTTCCTGTAGCACTTCCTCGTGTAGCTATCGAACCCCTATTCATCTTTGCTGTCGGTCAGCCGGCTGCGACCGCATAGCTCAGTTTGTCTAGAGAATAATAGTCTTACCTCTTCCTCACAACAGAGGTTTCGAAACGCTCGGCTATAACTCTCAGCGCCTCTCTTGCTTCATCCTCATCCTCTAATCCGGTAAATTCATAACATGTTCCAAGTGTTTTCTTTGTGTCGATCAATTTCTCTACGAGTACTCCAAGCAGTTCTGGCTGTATATGCCGGACAACAGGGAACACAACTCTCTTATTCGGTAGTTCACTACACAGTGGAACACATTCGACAAAATTCTTGGCGTACAAGATCAAAACTTCTGCATTTCGAACTCTCGGACTCTGAGCATCTTTTAATTGAAAACGACCTGATACAAGACGAGTGAACGGGCGGTTCGGATGTTCCAGAATTGTTTCGACACGTTGTAAAACGTCTGCCACGTTTGAAACTGTTTGAATCTCTTGAACATCCAATTTGATACCTTCTGGAAAGCCAAGAATAAATCCTTTAAGTTGGCATGCTCCGAAGCAGAGTGATTTGATTGTTGTGACCAATTGACGATTTCCAAGAAATTTGCTCATCAGATACTTCTGTGCTTGTCTCAAACTCTTATTGTAATTGAAACGTTCTGTGTAGACAGTACCATCTGAAGACTTCTTCGTGAGCTGGAAATATGGAACTTCAGAAAACAGTTGAGCTCTCCGCATGTATCTCAAAAACTTTTATTTAACACTACTGAGCGCGTGAAGTTAAAACAACTACCTGGATGAACATGTCATATGGAAATGGATGGTTATCTCGTTTACACTGATGACATTGCACAGTTAATTCGGAATCCTCCAAATCCCTTTTCGCACTTTGAATGTTGTTATTAATACTTTCAAGTCGTTTTGATCGATTTAGCTGATCTGATTCTATAAAATTCTCCTCCGCGGAATTTTCTGGAGCATCTTCAAGCTCCCTTTTTTCTCTTTCCAGGTCGGTCAGAATATTCTGATACTTCACTAATCTTCCCTCTGCGAACTCAAGATTATCGTCCAAATCCCAAAGCGGATTGTACTTTTTAATTAGAATATCCCCGGGGGTCAGTTCTGGGAGGGAATAATTCTCGAATCCAAACCGATCGATATCTGTCTGAACTCCGCCTTCTTTATTCTGCCTTTTGATTTTTTCGGGATTGGGTCCTTCACGAGCGTGCCGAATAACACCAAGACGGTAATTAATATCGTTCAATTCGAAGCCTCCTTCCCAAATAACAAGTTTGGAGATGTAAAGTTGAACCGCTTTTTCGGCAAGATTCAATTTCGGAAGACGTGCGACAAGTTGGAATCTGAAAATGTCTCGATGAACTTATTTTATTCTATTTTATAAAACTCACTCACCTGAAATTTGCTTCGAACTGTTGAAGTACACATTTCAAACAGTCATAGGATAGAGGTTTGTCAGCATCAGGGATGGCCGATGCCATTGTTCCACACCTGTAGATTTCGAAATATTTCAATTCAATGTATTGGAAGACAAGAAAGAAAAAGTAGAAAAAGAGTATGAGATACAAATGATAGCTTTGACCGACAGAAGAGTGGACTACAGCTCGACAGTCAGCGTATCGGAAAATCGATGAGAGGAGGAATTAGAAGCGAAAAATCAATAGGTGTAGTATGTAGAAACGTCAAAACAAAGAAGGCGTGGGAACCAGAAAGAAGAACTTTTTTATAATATTTATATTTACCGAATTTGAATTCCATCAAAACTTTTCAAGACAAACTACTAATTCACCTTTTCTTTTTTTCGTATGACGCGTGAACAGGGCACGCGAGAGAGACACTCGATTAACGCGTACAGAGGAGAAGACGCAGACACACCGACAGTGGGGTTTGTTCTTCCACCGGCCCGCGGCCGCCATTTTTTTGTATTCTTGCTGTTCATGGCGATTAAACAACAGATAAGCCAGAACTACTTGACTTTTTATATGTTTTCTGAAAGTTTTCATTTGAAAATTCTCTTGCACGTATTCACCTCGTAAGAAACGTGAAGTTTCTATAATTTGCCTTGTTCGTATGATTTTTCGCCGTGAAATTCGCGTAATTTGTGAAAAACAGATCCTAGAAATGCTAGCGATCACTTTTTTCCCGCTATTTCAATTTTTTCTGAAAATTATTGTGGTAAATGAATATTTTAATGACCACATTACAGATTCAATGATCGAATCGATGAAGAAGATGTTGAAGTTTTATTTTAAAAAAAGATCGAAAAGTTCAACTTGGATGGACCAGATGGAAGTCAATGCCTGGAGGAAAAAAGAAATTCTCTGATGGAAGACTACGAAATTTGACTTGGGTGGACAAGATGACAATAACCGTATGGAAGAATGCGAGAAGAAGTTTTGCGGAATTTCGACGAAGTCGATGAAAAATTGGGACTGGCAAGGTGCAGTATGGACCATATACTCCACTCTTCTCAGGCCTAGTTAGGGACCCCTGTTGAAAACCTGGATGCTAAGGACCAAAGGAAAACCACATTTTCCAACAAGACGGTGCACCCATCAATGGGAAAATTGATGGTGAGTGGAATTCTATGTGAAAATTTGGGCTTGCTGGGAATGCAAAAATTTGTTAAAAGTCAGTTTTATGGTTCAAAACATCTCTTCAAAACATGCTCACCATTTGATTTTCCATTATCACGGAATGGCAAAAAGGTCCCAAGCGGTCGATAACTAGACGCCCAAACGTCGTTGTGCAATTTACTCAACGCTCAAGCCACAATATTGTTTTGCGCGTAGCCAAATTTCTAGTAGAGTTATTTTTCAAGAGTAGTTATAAAACATATTCAACTAAACCAAAAAATTTTCAGAGAGTCCTCCTGCATCTACCAGTTAAAGAAGCGATGGCGATTCAACAAAGACGATAGAGTGTCCGAATTAGGGCAACATGAAGAAACTGCTCAATCTTGGTAACGATGGCCTGGCAGAGGTGACGGCGCAGTTGGAGGCTTTTCAGTATGGACCTTACACACGACTCTTTTCTCAAGAGGTGAATATATAAATGTAAGCAACAAATTTACACTTTTCTTTCTTAATGAGAGTCCATGAACTTTTGGCTCTTTATGACAAGGGGGGCCCATGAGAAGAGGGGGGGCAAGACAGAAGGGGGGGGGGGGCAAAGGTAAAATGTGCCCTAAGTCAAGATCAATCGATTTTTTCAAGTTTTATGAATGTTTCTATGGAAATGCCGCACTTTGTGCTTGTTTCCATAAAAATTCATAACTTCGAAATAAGTTCAGTTTAGGTCATTTTTTGAATAATTAACACTATTCCTGCTGTTTTAACTGTGTAATTTTAATTTATTGAGCTAATATATGATCATTTTAAGCTTAGAAACAAAATTAATATACAAAAAATGTATTAAAAATGACATAATCTGAAAATTTCAAAAAATGATGAAAAGTGTCCAAAGCACGAAATTTTGATGGAATCACCCGCAAAACTTGAAAAATCGGCAAATCTTAACTTAGACATAATTTTTCCACTTGGGCCCCCCATTCTGTCTTGGGCCCCCCTTTTGACTTGGGCCCCCCCCCCTTTTCCCATGGGCCCCCCCTTTTCTCTTGGGCCCCCCTTGTCATAAAGAGCCGAACTTTTTACTCTTAAGATTCGATTAGTGCGACATAACTTGCAAACCCAAAGCACTGATTAAAACGAGTTTTTTTTTTCAGGCCGAGAAAATGGATCTACCAAAGGACGACTTCGAGAACATCGAATGGAAGTTGTGGATGCTGAGGACACTGGAACCTGGATGCTGACTGAGGACCATACACTTCTCCATTCTCTCAGCAAAGGAAAGCTTCATTTTCCATCAAAACGTATCAATGGGAACAAGTAAAAGGTGAGTGTAGAAATTTGGGCTTGTTGAGAATACGAAACTTTGTTAAATGTCAGTATTTTTATGGTTCGAAACATTTCTTCAAACGCTGTTTTGCGATTTACTCTAGGCATCGTGATTTCAAAAATTTACGCGTAGCCAAATTTCTAGTAGAGTTATTTTTCAAGAGTAGTTATAAAAAACATTCAACTAAACCAAAAAATTTTCAGAGAGCCCTCCCGCATCTGCCAGTCAAAGAAGCGATGGCGATTCAAGAGAGACGATAGAGTGCCCGAATTAGGGCAACAAGATGAAACTGCATATTCTTGATAATGATGGCCAGGCAGAACTGACGGCGTAATTGGAGACAGGCAAGATTCAGTATGGACCTTACACACGACTCTTTTCTCAAGAGGTGAATATATAAATGTAAGCAACAAATTTACACTTTTCTTTCTTAATGAGAGAGTCCATGAACTTTTTACTCTTAAGATTCTATTAGTGCGACATAACTTGCAAACCCAAAGCACTGATTAAAACGAGTTTTTTTTTCAGGCTGACTGAGGACCATACACTCCTCCATTCTCTCAGCAAAGGAAATCTTCATTTTCCATCAAAACGTATCAATGGGAGCAAGTAAAAGGTGAGTGTAGAAATTTGGGCTTGTTGAGAATACGAAACTTTGTTAAATGTCAGTATTTTTATGGTTCGAAACATTTCTTCAAACGCTGTTTTGCGACTTACTCTAGGCATCGTGATTTCAAAAATTTACGCGTAGCCAAATTTCTAGTAGAGTTATTTTTCAAGAGTAGTTATAAAAAACATTCAACTAAACCAAAAAATTTTCAGAGAGCCCTCCCGCATCTGCCAGTCAAAGAAGCGATGGCGATTCAAGAGAGACGATAGAGTGCCCGAATTAGGGCAACAAGATGAAACTGCATATTCTTGATAATGATGGCCAGGCAGAACTGACGGCGTAATTGGAGACAGGCAAGATTCAGTATGGACCTTACACACGACTCTTTTCTCAAGAGGTGAATATATAAATGTAAGCAACAAATTTACACTTTTCTTTCTTAATGAGAGAGTCCATGAACTTTTTACTCTTAAGATTCTATTAGTGCGACATAACTTGCAAACCCAAAGCACTGATTAAAACGAGTTTTTTTTTCAGGCTGACTGAGGACCATACACTCCTCCATTCTCTCAGCAAAGGAAATCTTCATTTTCCATCAAAACGTATCAATGGGAGCAAGTAAAAGGTGAGTGTAGAAATTTGGGCTTGTTGAGAATACGAAACTTTGTTAAATGTCAGTATTTTTATGGTTCGAAACATTTCTTCAAACGCTGTTTTGCGACTTACTCTAGGCATCGTGATTTCAAAAATTTACGCGTAGCCAAATTTCTAGTAGAGTTATTTTTCAAGAGTAGTTATAAAAAACATTCAACTAAACCAAAAAATTTTCAGAGAGCCCTCCCGCATCTGCCAGTCAAAGAAGCGATGGCGATTCAAGAGAGACGATAGAGTGCCCGAATTAGGGCAACAAGATGAAACTGCATATTCTTGATAATGATGGCCAGGCAGAACTGACGGCGTAATTGGAGACAGGCAAGATTCAGTATGGACCTTACACACGACTCTTTTCTCAAGAGGTGAATATATAAATGTAAGCAACAAATTTACACTTTTCTTTCTTAATGAGAGAGTCCATGAACTTTTTACTCTTAAGATTCTATTAGTGCGACATAACTTGCAAACCCAAAGCACTGATTAAAACGAGTTTTTTTTTCAGGCTGACTGAGGACCATACACTCCTCCATTCTCTCAGCAAAGGAAATCTTCATTTTCCATCAAAACGTATCAATGGGAGCAAGTAAAAGGTGAGTGTAGAAATTTGGGCTTGTTGAGAATACGAAACTTTGTTAAATGTCAGTATTTTTATGGTTCGAAACATTTCTTCAAACGCTGTTTTGCGACTTACTCTAGGCATCATGATTTCAAAAATTTACGCGTAGCCAAATTTCTAGTAGAGTTATTTTTCAAGAGTAGTTATAAAAAACATTCAACTAAACCAAAAAATTTTCAGAGAGCCCTCCCGCATCTGCCAGTCAAAGAAGCGATGGCGATTCAAGAGAGAAGACAAAGTGTCCGAATTAGGGGAACATGAAGAAAAGATGGTCAGGCGACGGCACAGTTCGAGGCAGGCCTCTTCTTTCAAGATGTGATAAATGTAAGTGACAAATGTACAGATTTTAGTTAAATGAGAGCGTTCATGAACTTTTTACTCTCAACAATCGACTATAATTTACAATTCCAAAGCAATGATCAAAAATATGTTTACTTTCAGGCCGAGAAAATGGGTCTGCCAAAGATGGAAGGCATCGAAAACTTTGTATGGAAGTTCTGGATGTTGAGGACACTGGAAACAAGGTCCACTACGGATCTTATACTCCTCTACTCCCTCAGTAGAGGAAAAAAACACATTTTCCAACAAGACGGTGCATCAATGGAAAAATTGATGGTGAGTGGAATTCTATTTAGAAGTTTGGGCTTCTTGAGAATACAAGAATTTGTTAAAAGTCAGTTTTATGGTTCAAAACATCTCTTCAAAACATGCTCACCATTTGATTTTCTGTTATCACGGAATGGCAAAAAGGTCTCAAGCGGTCTATAACTAGACGCCCGAACGTCGTTGTGCGATTTACTTAACGCTCAAGCCACAATATTGTTTTGCGCGCAGCCAAATTTCTGGAAGAGTTATAAAGCATATTCAACGAAACCTAACATTTCTCAGACAGTGCATGCCAGTCAAAGAAGCGATGCCAATTCAACAGAGACGACAAAGTGGCCGAATTAGGGCAACATGAAGAAAATATGGTCAGGCGACGGCGCAGTTTGAGGCAGGCAAGGTCCACTACGGACCATACACTCCTCTACTTTATCAGGCGGTGAATATATAAAAGTAAGTGCCAAAATTACAGTTTCTGGTTAAATGTTTAACGATACCAAACATTTTTCAGACAGTTCTCCCGTACATGCCAGTCAAAGAAGCGATGGCAATTCAAAAGCGATGACAGAGAGCCCGGATTCTGCCTCATCGTGAGGAGCAACTCAACGGATGTCACCAGGCAAAAGTGACGGCGCAGTTGGAATAAAGGCCAGGTCCACTACGGGCCCTATACACCTCTCTTTTCTTGGGAGGTGAATATAAATGTAAGTTCCAAAAAAGAGATTTTAGTTAAATGTGAAAGTTCATGAACTTTGTACTCTTCACAGTCGATTAGTGCGACGTAATTCACAAACCCAGAAGACTGATTGAAAATAGTTTTTTTCAGGCCGAGAAAATGGGTCTGCCACGGCTTCGAGAACATCGAATGGACGTTTTGGATGCTGAGGGCACTGGAAGTTGGATGAGGATGGTCGAAGGAAAATCACATATTTCAACAAGATGGAGCCAACCAAGGCGAAGGCAAAGAGCAACTCTCACATCGCAATGAGGAAACCAGACAGAAAAAAATCAACCTCTACGGTTCAGACGGGAGTATTGAAAAACAGCATTAGGTTTTCTTCATTAAGGAATAGTTGGGTTGGCCTCATTCATTTGCCTCATTCATTTGCCTCACTCATTTGCCTCATTCATTTGCCTCATTCATTTGCCTCAATCATTTTCCTCATTCATTCACCTCACTCACTCACCTTATTCATTTATCTCACTCATTTTTTGCGAAATCTAATTTTTTTTCCAACTTCTCATTGATTCTGATGTATTTACTGATCTCACACATTGTATTTTCTGTAATTGGGAAAATTTTCTTTTATAAAAAAAATAAACCGCTTATTTCATAAAAAATATTTCAGTCTTTGCCATTTTGAGAATGATCGGGAAAAACTGGAAAGTCGGTTTGATTAAAGCTCCGGAGTTTCTCACTGTAATCCGTTGAATTTATGGAATCTGTAATGTTTTCAATACCTAGTCAATCACTATTGATCTTTTAAAAAAAACTTACACTTTTTTGAATAAAATAAATGTTTTTGAAATATTCCGATTGATATTTGAGCTTTCCAGGCAACAATGAATATTTTTGGAAAATATGGGTCCAGCTTTTGTTTGAGAAAAAAAAGTTCTTGAAGTATTCAGATTACCGTAAAACCTCTAATAGACCGAAACCCGGATCGTTCACTTTGACTTTATATATCTCACTTCTTTCGAAATATATCAGAAAGTGGTTAACTAATAAAACATTTATCAGGATATCAACAATATTTTACTAGTTAGCCAATTTTTGATATCTTTTACAGAAAATGAGATATATAGGCTTGAAGTGGACAATCCGGGTGTCGGTCTATTAGAGGTTTTACGGTAAATTTAAGTCATCCACTGACCTCTAGAAAACCAAAAATGTCAAAAACTTGAAACCAATACACATTTCCCATGACAATAACATTTTTGACACCTCAAACATCATTATTCAAAAACTTGAGACTTTTTTGCCATCCCATGTTTCCCAATGACCTTTTCCAGACAATAGCTCTTGAACATGTATGACCACCCGACATTATACAGTTCTCACTTTCAATCGCCCCATCCACTACTCTATACAAAAAGGCAAGGACATAAACCTAGAAACCAAGTCCCTCCACTTCGTCAGGTAGAAAAAGAAAAGAGCGAGGGGGTTTGGTCGGCATTATTAAACAATAATTTGAGTTTCGATTGGATGACTTTCTGTCACTCGTCTTCCGTCTTGCTTTCCATGATACGTTTGTAGTCGTGTGTTGCTTCGGGGGGGCGCCTGACGACGCCAATTGTCTATCGGGACCCACCCTGAAGCTAATTGGAGGCATCTAGCGCGACGTTCCCCCTTCATACACGGTTCTATTGCTTTTCTTATTTGTTTTTCAGGCTTATAAGACCTTTTTGTATTTGCCTTTTCATAATTTTGGGGCTAGTCCAAGTATTTTCAACTATTTTTTCTCATACTTCCGATTTTTATATTTTTTGTGTTTGTGACTGGAGAAATTCACATTTGGCTATTCTGTTGTTACAGTTTGATTATTTTCAGATGAAGAAAAAGCCTGTAGAAAGAGATGAGTTGATAGATCATGCATCTCGTATTGCCTCATTGATCTCCATTTTTCTCATTGTCTCTTCCACGGTTATGTACATTTTCATTGGCTTTAAAATAGGCAACGTTTCATTCAAGCTTCATCATCATGCCAAAGGTTTTGAGGTAAGCTCACCACATACCGTATCGACTGATAAAATATACAAAAACACCCGATTCAGTGGATTTTTGCCCACTTTCTGGAGTCCGATGCTTGCCTGTCAAGCTTCCTATAACTTTGAAAGTATTGAAACTTGTAAAAAGGCTAATAGTGAAAACTTTGGATTCACAAATTTTCTGAAGATTCCTAGCTTCCCAGATTTTTGCCGATTTCTGAGACATATTCTTTTTCATTTTTCAGTGTTGAAAATTCAGGAAAAATTGCTTTCCATGGATTGGCCAAAAGCGGAAAACTAGGAAGATTCTGAAACTTCTATGAATTAAAAGTTTCGAATCTAGGTCTGTTTTACAATCTTTAAAACTTCCAAAGTGATCGGAAACTTAATAGTCAAGCTACAGACTCCTGAAAAAAATCAAAACAACCAAAAATTCACTGAAAAATATGGTTTTGGTTATCTCACTAACCCTGGATGTACATATCAATATCCCTTTTATCACCACTGTCTCATTCAGATTCTAAAATACGACACCGAATCAGAACTGCTACACGTCGAAGATGAACACATACGAACATCACGTCAGGCGTGGAGAAAACAGCAACAACGATGGAGAGGTGGTGGCAACAACGGGGCTGGAAACAGGAGAAAGTCGCAATTCGAGGAACCAAAGATCTGCGGTAATTATAAATAAAACTATTTTTAAAAACTAGTTTCTCTTTCAAAGAATCTTTTTTGAAGATTGCACGGTTATTGACTGTCCGAGAGGACCTCGAGGACCACCAGGCGATGATGGAAACAGTCCGATAGATGGTAATCCAGGTGACCCTGGAAAAGATGGAACTGATGGAATCTACCAAGTCGATGAGCCCGATTGTCCTCCATGCCCTCAAGGTCCACCTGGTGAGGATGGTCTTCGTGGTGAGCCAGGAGAACCGGGCCGCCCTGGTATCCCTGGAGACCCTGGACGACCTGGAACCAATGAGCCGGGAACTGTTGGTGCTCCGGGAGCACGCGGACAATCCGGAAGAACTGGATCAAAAGGAGACCCGGGAGAGGCTGGTCAAGATTTCGTGCAGCTTTCTGGATTGCCTGGACAGAAGGGGTTACCTGGACCAGTTGGTTTGCCAGGTGCTAGAGGAGACCCCGGAAATAATGGAAAACCAGCACCTCCGGGTCCAGAAGGATTCCCAGGTCCCGTTGGTGACCCAGGTGATTCTGGAGAATATGGGCTTCGCGGTGTGCCAGGAAGACGAGGGAATCCAGGAAAGGATGGAGGTTACTGTCAGTGTCCGCCGAGGGAAGGTTCTGGAGTGTCCAATCGTCAAAGTATCAGAGTGGCCAGCTCAAGGGACCGTGTAATTTCCTAAGTAGTTATAGGATAGTTGTTGATTCAGAATTTTCAGCCATCTAGCAGTAACAACGACGCCGTTGACGATTATGATGCGGAAATTGAGAGACAGGCAGCGCCAAGGCGTTCTCATCAAGCACAACAGCAGCAACAGCACCAAGTACAGCAGTTCCAGAGAAAGAGATGGCAGAAACGTGAGTTTTCCGAGTGAGATTTTTCTGATGTCAAATTTCTGAATTATTTTTATTGGCATCATTTTCAAGCACTATTTTGGTTCGATTTTATGAGGAAAAAACCAGATTTTTTTTCGAGTCCTTTTCAAATTTATAGGTTCAAGATCATTAAGTTGTGAATTTTTTTCTCTAGAATTGAAACCGCGTTGTATGTGTTGGTCGATCCGATATTGGAGAACATATTTTCAGTAGATGTTTGCCCCCTATTGGCCATTTTTAAGAGTCTGGAGCTTTTTTCAAGTTTCTGATCACTTCGAAAATTCTGGAAGATATAAAACAGACCTAGATTAAGAAGTTTGCGTTCACAGAATTTTTGAGAATCTCCCGTTTTCGTACCATTTATCGATTCCTGAAAGACACAGATTTTTAACGTTCTAGTACAAAAATGGACTGTGAAATAGGGTTTTTCAGAAATCGGAAAATATCTGACAAACTAAGATGTTTTGAAAAATTATGGGAAAGCAAAGTTACCGTGAAACTTGTATTAGAATAGCCCCTTTAACAGAAAACCCCGAGTATTATGTGTTTCCCGAGATTTAATACTGTTTGTGCGTTTTCAATGAAAACATTCCAGAAATTCACTAAAATCTTTTTTTTTAATTCCTAAATTTTCAAAAAAATTATAGGTTTAAATGAATTTTGAGTAAGTATTTTCAATATTTGTCAATAATATTTTCTTGGAAATTTCGACAAATTAAGAGATCGGCATTCTTAATACAGGTTTAATGGTATCAACGTTTTACATCCTACAATTTTTTTTCAAAGTGATGGGAAACGTGACAAATGAGCTCTTGACTTCTGAAAATTGTTAAAACATCCGAAAAACTGCTTAAAAATATTCTTTTACAATTCCATTTTTGACCCTTTTTGCTTATTTTCAAACCATCCTTCTTCATTTTTTCCCCATTCCAGCTTCTCCACAAAACCACCGCGACATGTATGTCAACGCTCGAAAAAACGCTCACTCGGATTTGATTGATGTCGGAGAAACCAGCATGAGGTGAGAGTCTTCCTCATCACTCACTTTCGCCCTTTAATTTCTTATATGTTCATCTTTTTTTCTTCATCTTCTTTTTTCCAGGAGGTCTCCAATGGCGCCATTAATTGCTTACAAAGATTCTAGAGAAGAAGGTCATACGAATGTGGGTTTTTCTTATTTTGCGAAACATATAAAAGGATAAAAAGTTCAGTCCTTTCAGAGAGTGGTCATGCAGCGAGGCTCTAAAGCAAACACCGTGGACTTTGAGCTTCGATAATTTTTTAAACAAATGTTTTTCGACTATTCCTTGCTTAGCTTTTATCTGGTTTTTATATTATAAGAAAATACAACTCAGTGTTCTTTGTCTTTTTGTTATGGATAGCTCAAACCACAACAAACTACTGATATTTCACCTGAAAAAAGGTAAAGACACACTCAGGAAACAATTATTCCCTCAATTGTCCAGGAGACGGAAACTTGGAGAAAGGGGAAAACGTACATACGTCTAAGAAACGGCATGTGAGCACTGAACCAGAACTTGGGTTACATTATAATGTTCTTCGCCTTTCGCTTTTTATGGAATAAAAGTACTTTTTTCATCCCGAGGTATCCCAAGAAGAGGTAACCCAAAAAGAAAGAAAATTAGCATTTTCCGCTCCTCGGGACAAATTACCCCTCGGATTGGTGGATACCCCGGAAGACGTTTTTCTTCCAGTGGACATATAAATCACTTCCTGAGCACCCGGCTCGCCCATAAATACTAGTGTCCAAGAGTTTTCTTTTCTCATTTCGTGTTATTCAGGTTGTATAGATTGCTATTCAGATTTAAGCTTGAAAGATGTCTCGTCCAAGACACGCCGATGATATTTTGAATATTAATGTGGGCGGGAAAAAGTACACGGTAAGGTGTGATTTTATTGTAGGCACCGGTCAATAATATATACAAAAAAGGTTTTTCAGTGTTTTTTTCGGCAAAAAATTCGGGGGGTACAACGATTCGGGGGTACAAGGGGGTACTGATTTAGGGGTACAAAATCCTTGATTCGGGGGTACAACATTTATTAGCAAGTTGTATTTTTTGCACTTCTGAATCGACATTTTGTCTCTAAATGGTTCGCAGCTTCGTTTAGATAAAAAATTTCAACTCAACGGTACGAAATATAAAATTTACCCTTTTATTTTGTACCTCACTGATTTTGTAACCCTAAATCAGTTGTGCCCCCTTGTACCCCCGAATCGTTGTAAACTTCACAGCCAACCTCCAGACTCTTGAAAATAATAAAAATGGTTAGAAATCAACTGCAAAATATATTTTCTTATTGACTGTATATTGTTCCGAATTTTCAAAAATTCAGGTTCGCCGCACTGACATGCTCGCTGATCCGAGATCCAAGCTTGCTGAGTGGTTCAAACCTGGTACTCTGAAACCAATCGCTACTGACAAGGTTTTCTTAACATAAATTTTCATTCTTAATCAATGCAAAATTTTATTAGGGTGGTAACTATTACTTGGATCGTGACGCCAAATGCTTCCGTCACATTTTGGCGTATCTTCGTTTGAAAAAGGAAAAGTTCGTGCCATCTCTGGCCTTACCAAGCAAACCGGATGATCTTGCTAAGTGAGACATTTTAAGCATAAATTTAAACTTTTACAAAGTAATTCCAAAATATTTTCTTTCCTAGATTGGTCGGCGAGTGTGAGGCGTTGAATTTGGCGGAGCTCAAAGAGCTCGCCCTTGACTTACTTCAAAAGTACCAGAGAACCGAGGAGCAGCACTACGTCACCTCATACGTTCAAGTCACTCTTCGCGATTTTGAGAGTTGGCAATTCGAGCGCGAGCAGGTTTGTGGCTTTTCTTTTTTTTTTTTTTGAAAAAATTTAACCTACAGACTAGGGACTTTTAACTTTCAGGGACACCTAGGTTAGTACCCTGCATCGCAAAAAATGTTAAAAATTAAGTTACTGTTTTATACAACGAAGTTTTCCTTTAACATGCGGGGCGGGGGCGGGGGCGGATTCCGGCCCCGCTTTCGGAGGCTCCCGCGCAAAGAGGGGCGCCCCGCTGCCAACCCTACTACAGACTATTAATTTACAGAATCAAATCGCTCTCAAAAAGAAACCAACCAATGAAGAGGAATACCAACCAAACTCGGCGTATGATGAATGGGATAATTTGTAAAAAAACATAATGTTTGACTTATTCGATTTTTCCTACCATACAACTGCAAAGTCTTATTTAACCACCCAAAAATTTCATTTTTTCAAGTTTATATATTTATTTTCACAAAAACCCTAATTAAATAAACTTGGTTTTCCGCTTTTGTTCCTCGTTTTGCCTTCCGAAAATCCATTTTTACGAAATCGTTTTTTCAGATTTTGGTTCCAGTTGTAAGTAATATGCTACTCGGATGAGATTATCAAATTAATTTTTTTCTTCAGTTTTATCAAATTCACAAGGTTTATACGTTAATTTATCTGAAAAATTCAAGTAAACATATACAAAAGTGGATCAGGCGAGAAAAAAAGGGCGAATCCAAGTAAATTGTTTCTCAATTTTCTATTAAAAAACCGTGCAGTGTGAGGAGAAGCGAAAAATATTTGGTTTCAGAGTAAATTTGAAATTTTGAAAATTAAAAAAAACAAGCGTGGTTGTGAGGGCAATAAGGAAAGTTCAAAAACGACAAGAAACACATAAACACATTTGGTCAACAAGAGTGGATTCGGTAGGTGGCTCTTTCTGTTTCGGTAGGTGGCTCTTCATTATTTGTTGGTCTACTGGTGAATGGTCCTTCTTGAATTTTTGGGCGATTCTTCATAAGCCATTCTCCAAGTTTGTTCTGCTTTTCATGATCCATGTGAAGTTGTTTGTCAACACGGGCAAGGAGCTGGAAACTGATTATTGACAAATTATGAACTGAAAAATTTCTTCTAGGAAAAAAATCTTACCTCGCCCGAACATTCTTTCATGCGCGCATTAAAAAAGTTGAAACACGCAGAGAAGTTTGGTTGTGAATCCGGGTATTTTTTCCAACACTGTTTCATGAGTCCATATCTGAAATTATTAATTTTCCCAGGCAGTTACCGTATTTCTTTAATCAAATGCTCAGCCGATCAGTCAACTTTTAGTTCTATTATCGGGAGAGATACTAAACATTTGCCAACTAATGAATTACGTATCATAATATCATCAATATTTTATCAGTTGACAAACATTTCATATCATTCACAAGAATCGAGCTAATTGAGCGAGCTAATTGTTGGTATGGGTGAGTAGAAATCGAGCTAATTGTTGGTATGGGTGAGTTTCTATCAAATAAAATACAGTTTTTCAGTTGATTATATTGAAAAAAAATTGATTTTTAAGTTTTCCTGGTGATGAGATAGTCCAAAAAATTGAATATTACCAAAAATTAATTAAGATAACCAGCGTTAAAAACTTACACATCGTCAGGGCAGTATTCCGGTCGTTCGTTGCGTTTTCCCCTTTTCCAGAATGCTTTGAGGCCTCCAGTTTGGACATGTGGTCGGCCACCCAACGTGAAAATTTCGTAAAGCGTCATACCATATGACCAGACATCTGTCTTTTCAGTGAATTTAAAAGTTTTCATAGCCTCCGGAGCCAACCAACGCACGGAAGGAGCTACGGAATGGTCAATTTTGGCCCTAAAACGTTCATGTTTATGTTAACAGGTAGTATTATAGGCACAATTAGGAACCCCCGAATCGTGGGGTCTGTGTACCTCTATAACCCGTATTTTTCAAATAATGGTGCCGGAATTATTTTTTGAAAACATACCTAATGTAATCTTTTTCTGTGTAGCGTTTTTTAAAACCGGAAATTCTGCAGATTTTGGATGAAGTGATAAGGACATGCCGTGCAGCTAAATCTCGATGGACACACTGGAATTGACGAATTCGATGGTATCAAAATTATGGAAATTCTCACCGGTACAGCTGCCAGAAACTTCATTCCATTTGCAATTTGAAGCGCAAAAGAGAGAAGATCCGATGTGGACAGAGTGTCACCAGGAGGAAGAATACGGTTAGATTCGGTTGGTGTATTGTGAAATGTCTCTCTGTGGTTTCGCAAGAAATTCAGAAGATTAACACTTCTTCTTCTTTGTGCTATTCTGCACCAATTTTTTTTCTTGATGACGGGTTCTTCCATGTCGATTAGCGTATTGTGAAATGTCTCTCTGTGTTTTCGCAAGTAGTTCAGAAGATCCCCATTATCAGCGTATTCTGTTACAAGATAGAGCATTCCTCTAAAAAATGGATTCGAAAAATATAAATAACGTGGACAGACACTTACTGTCTCATATTAGCACCGATAAGAGAAATAATATTAGGATGTTTGTCAATAGCACACATAATTTCCAACTCTTCGAACAGCATTGTCGGATGGTGCACATCGAATGAGTACTTGGTACTTTTAATAACAACTGGGAGTCGCGTTTTGTACTCGATTTGACTTTTAGGGTCTGCCATTGAGAGATATCCCTTATGGACCAATCCAAACATTCCAGAACCGATTTCTTCGCAGATTTCCAAGTTTTCTTCAGCAATTTTGAATTTTTTGGGAATCCGCAGATAATCCGTGCGTTCTTCGATTGGAAGCAGTCTCAGATCCTCGTGTAACATGTTTCTGAAAAAAAAAGGTTTTTGTAGGTAGGTTTTTTGTAGGGTTTGCCGTTTGTTGAAAAGGTAGCGAACGAAACCGATGCAACCGAGCACGACGATTGTCCCGACCCAATAGAACAAGGGGGAAAGTTCGGGACCGCCATCGACTTCTACTTCGATGAAATTTCTGGTGGATCCAGCACGGTTCACAGCCAAACGTTCAAATTTTCCATTATCCTCAGCACGAGCTCTGCTCACTTTGAGAAGATTTCCTTCCATTTCACCACTAGTATATGGATGTCCATCTTTGAACCATTTTACATCCGGAAGTGGTTTTCCAGTCATTCCGCAGTCGATAACAAACGTTTCGTCGTAGTTGACAGTGACAGCTGGACGCGATTCAGCATCCGAGTGATATGGCTTGGAGATGCTGTCCACTTTAAGAACGATTTCTTGGAATTCTTCGGATTCGCCTTTCTTGACAACACATCGATACTTCCCACTGGAGCTTGGTGTGATGTCTCTGTAATTTTATTGGTTTGATTTTAAGCAAAGCACACACACATATTTGAAGGTGGAGGAAACGAAAAATTAATTTTCTGAAGTAAAGGTTCTGTTACCCAAGGACACTTTGAATAACGTCCATGCTGGCACGGGTGTGGTTTGCCGGCAAATGGTCTCATTCCGCGAAAGAAGTTCTTTGAGCGCATCCAAAATCATGTAAAAACAAACTTGAATACATACTCAAAGAGTTCCCTACACGAAAACACCTATCGGATTGTGATCTGATTAGAGACATGCCATCGAATTTGATCGAGTTCGAGAAATTGACATGGTACTCCTGCTGAACATGTTTTGCCGTCTCAGCAGGCGCTAAATCATTTTAGGAAGTTTAAATTTGCTATCCAACGTTAGATCTTGATTAAGGCAGTATGAGTTTTGCTAGAAGTGGTATTCTTGGTACACTTGCGCGCCTGGCTCTACCAAAACAGTGATTTTTTCCTCATTTTAAGTGATTCCTGCAACATTCATGGTTTGCTGAGCATTTTTAGAATTGAGTTTTGTCTCTACGATGAACAGCGTTTTATCAATTAAAGCAGTGGTCAAGCGCGTGCCAGAAGTTCAGGAAAAACATCAAAGAATGCGTACATAAAGTAGTGCCGTTTGCGTGAAAATTGAGGTAGGACATTAACCTTTGCACATTTACTAATGAAGAGACTAGGAAAGTATGGGCATGAAATCAGTGCGCGAAAAAAGGGTCAGCGCGCGTCAGCTTGTGTTAAACATTGGTAACATAACTTTTGCCGCACCATGTACAACAAAACTCACTTCATATGGAGCATCACAAGCTTTGAGCGTCCATTAACTTTTGTATCCGACGATTCCAAATTGTTGTTTTTGAATCTCCAAAACACATCAGCGGCACGATTTGGTACAACACAAGTTAATTTTACATCATCTCCCTCGTATATTTCATTTGAAAGCTCCAAAGATGTAGCTTTATGGCTCTTCTCGATTGCGGAGAAAATTGTGAAAGCTTCGTCAGCGACGTCAGCGACGTCAGCGACGTTTTTTCTCTATATTTTAAAAAATTACGTGTATAAGTCTTACCAACCTGTACCAAATTTTCCTCTACATCGATTGTGGTCGCTTGATATGCAAAATTGACCGTAACCAAATACAGTACACAAAACAGTACTCTAATTCCGTGATGTTTGGTATTTGTCATTGCAGTTTTGTCAGCCAGAGTATGTCTGTGATAAGATTCAAGTTTAATTCAATTTTTTTCAATTTGTGCCTCTTCCTACTATTACAAAACTGTTAGGAGAACTGTTTAGACTGTTTAGAGAAAAAAACTGTTTAGAAAAATGAGCGAAATGAATGAAAAAAAGACAAGTAAGCAATGAGCAATACTACGGAGTTGCAGAACAAACAATGAAGCAACGAGGAATAGAACGGATTTGGAGAACACAGTGATAGCAAAAACTAGGGATAACATTTAGCAAACATCAATTGAATCGCATTGATAAAAGTGGGTTTTTTTTATTTTGTAAAAAAGATACCAAACAACAAGAATGGGATAATTTGTGAAAAAAGTTTGCTTACGACTGAAAGTTTAGGCTTTCAATACTTCGTATCCATTTTCCGAATACCAAATGATGAACATCTTCGAATAATCAAAATCTCTGTTTTGACTGGAGCACCTGGTTTACGTTTATGAATCCAAAATATTCAATTTTTTTTTGCTAAAAGTGTCTTTAAGTATAAAGGAATGCCGCGCCACGACCGGACGGTAAAATTTTCTCACCAAAAATTAAGCTAACATTTTTCCGGACATTTACCTGGACTTCTTCCAATTGTCCATCGCCTTGATGGAACTTATTTCTTGATTCAGTTTTAAAAAACACCATAATTTTTAATAAATTAATTTAATACATAAACATTCAAATAGAAATGTACAAGAAAAAATCAGGCGAGGAAAAATGGAATAGAGTGATTGTTTTTTATTGACTATTAACAAAAACCGTACAAAGTGAGATGTTGGAAAAAACTCTGGTTTTGAAGTGACTTCGAAGTTTTCAAAGTTAAAAAATAACTAGAGCGATGGAGTTAGGAGAAATTTTAAAAAATGATAAGAAATACATAAATACATGTAGTCTACAAGAGTATCTTGTACTGGCAGAAAAATGGTTGGACCATAATTTTAAAAAATCAAGCGGAACTTTCCATATTGAGGTATCGTTCAATATGAGGTTTTTCATTATTACTTGGTCTTCTGGTTCTTTCTTGAATTTCTGAGCGGTTTTTCATCAGCCATTCTCCAAGTTTGTACTGATTTTCAAGATCCATGTCAAGTTGTTCGTCAACACGGGCGAGGAGCAGAAAATTCGTGATTGAGAAATTGTGAACTGGCTTATTTTTTCTAAAAAACAAAGAAAAAAATCTTACCTCGCCAGCACATTTTTTCATGTACCCTTTCAAATAGTGGAAACACGTATTGAAGTCTGGACGTACACCCGGAGATTTGTGCCAACAGTTGTTCATGAGCGCATAGCTGCAATTATTATTTTTATAACTTTGGGTTGGTGGTTGTTTTAGTTGATCTTCAAAAAAAATGCATCTGTTGGCCTCATAACAGAGAGATGTTTGAAACAGTACGTGTCGATTTC
This sequence comes from Caenorhabditis nigoni, assembly GCA_027920645.1. Taxonomy (NCBI): domain Eukaryota; kingdom Metazoa; phylum Nematoda; class Chromadorea; order Rhabditida; family Rhabditidae; genus Caenorhabditis; species Caenorhabditis nigoni. The sequence goes on from CP115869.1 coordinate 7,230,463, forward strand.
GAGTGGAATTGCTTTTTAAATCGTAATTTTCTCATTTTTCGCCTTTTTGTTTTCAAAAAAATTCCAAACTTTTAATCTGGATTTCCGACATACCGAAACTACCATTTTCAAGTCTTGCCGAAAAATGAGTTCAGAACTTGTATCAAAAACGTACACTTCGTCATGACAGTATTTCGGTTGCTCGTTGCGTTTCCCATTTTTCAAGAATGCTTCAAGCTCCTCGTCCGGGACTTGTGAATACGGTCGGCAACCCAACGTGAAAATTTCGTAAAGTGTGATACCATATGACCAAACATCAGTCTTTTCAGTGAATTTATAAGTTTCCACAGCCTCCGGAGCCATCCAACGCACGGGAAGAGCTGCTGGTTTGGCCCTAAAACGTTTATATTTATGTTATCGTTAGGAATGATGGGCGCATAATTCGGAGGATACAGAACTTTTAGGGTCAATGGAGCACAATGAAGTTTAGGGTACGAACCCTCATTTCGAGGGTACAAAATAGCAGTAAAAATGTGAATTTAGCACTCCCAAATTGTGGGTTTTGTAATTTTAAATCACTTTGCACCCTAATGTCTTTCCGAATAGTTGTACCTTCCTAGATATTTGCCGGAATTATGAAAAAAACATACCTATAGTAATTTTTATCTGTGTAACGTTTGGCAAGTCCAAAATCGGCAATTCTACAGATTTTGTTGGATGTGATCAGGACATTACGAGCAGCTAAATCTCGATGAACACACTGAAATCGATGTATTAGATGTTGTCAAATTATGCAAATTCTTACCGGTACACCTGCTAGAAACAGCATTCCATTCGCTATTTGAAAAGCAAAAGACAGAAGATCCAATGTCGACAGAGTGTAACCAGGAGGAAGAAGACGGGTTGATTCGGTTTGCTGAGATAGTATCGAGTAGTTTTCATTGATGACTTGTCCTTTCCTGTCGATTAGCGTATTGTGAAATGTTTCTCTGTGTTTTCGCAAGTAGTTCAGAAGATCCCCATTATCCGCGTACTCGGTGACAAGGTACAACTCTCCTCTGAAAAAATGCATTAGGTTCGAAAATGTCCAGAACGAGACAAATGCTTACTTTCTTAAATTAGTCGTAACAGCACCAATTAGAGCAATCACATTAGGATGTTTTTCAATAGCACACATGATTATCAACTCTTCGTAAAGCATTGTCTGAAGCTCAACGTCGGAAGAATGTTTAGTACTTTTAATAGCAACTGGAAGTCGTCTTCTGTGCTCGGTTGGATTTTTTGGATCTGCCATTGACAGTAATCCCTTTTTGACCGATCCGAAATTCCCAGAGCCAATTTTCTCGTTAATTTCCAATTTTTCTCTAGCGATTTCAAATTTTCTGGGATACGGTAGATAGTCCGTGCGTTCCTCAATTGGAAGTTGTTTCACATGCTCCGGCATTGGTTCTGGTTCCCTATTTTTCATTTCGTGTAGCTTTTTTAGTTCTCTGAAAAAAAACTTTGAGATGGTTTATAGATTTATTTAGGCTAACTTACATGTCTTTCTGCTTAGTGATCATTTTGTTGCGAAAGAGTTTGTGAGAAAGACAAGAAATCACAGCAATGCAAGCGATGCAAACGAACACAACCAATGCAACCAATATAAGAATTACCCAATACAAGAAGAAGGTTCTTTTAGGAACGTTTTCGACTTGAACTTCAATAAAATTGCTGGTGGATCCAGCACGATTCATAGCCAAGCACTGGAATTTTCCATCATCCTCAGCACGAGCTCTGCTCACTTTGAGAAGATTTCCTTCCCTCTCACCGCCTTTATAGAGATTCTTATCTTTAATCCATATTATATCAGGTAATGGATTTCCAGTCAATCCGCAGTCGATTACAAAAGTTTCGTCGTAGTTGACAGTAACCGCTGAACGAGACTCAGCGTCTGTGTGATATGGCTTGGAGATGCTTTCCACTTTAAGAGCAACCTCTTGGAATTCTTCAGATTCGCCCTTTTTGACAACACATTGATAATTTCCACTGGAGTTTGTAGTGATGTCTCTAAAATCTTCATTCGTTGGAGTTGAGATAAAAAAATTGGTTGATCTGAATCGCGTGTGTTTAACGTACTGTTATTTTTGAAATTTTGTTGAATCTTTTCAAGAATAATCCCAACGAGATTCAGTTCATTTTGGTTAATTCATTTTTTCGATCGGTGGGAAATATTTCTGGCGCTGTAACCATGAGTCTTTATAGGCTATATTTCGTAAACCAAAACGTGACAACAAATACGACGAGTGTATACGAGTATATTGAATGTTTCGCGGTATTTCCCTATCCCGTTTCTCTCCGATTCAGGGATGTTTCGATCTCATATTTTGTCTTTCCTTAAACCAAAATTCTTCATTTCATTTTTTTGTTGTGAAGTTCTTCCCCGGTAAGCTGGTCCCTGAGATAAATGTGAGAAACATTTAAGTTTTAACTCAGCCGTGTAGCTTTCAACAAAACTCACTTCAAGTAGAACATGACAAGCTTTGAATGTCCTTTTACTTCAGTATTCGACAATTCCAAGCTTGTGTTTTCAAATCTCCAGAACACATCCCAATCAGTTGCCCCATTTGGTACTACACAGGTTAATTTCACATTATCTCCGTCGTATATTACATTGGGAAGCTCCAATGATGTCGCTTTGTCGCTCTTTTCGAATGAAGAAAAAATTTTGAACGCTTCGTCAGCGACCATGATGGATTTCATGGCTGTGTATTTCTGAAAATAAAACAATTGCTAAGATTTTGGACCTAAAAACTTACATTTCCATTTCGCGTGCTGGTACATCTGAGCTCTGTATCTTCATCCAGGGTCATGTTCCAAACCAATCTTCTCTCGAAAGTTCCACCAACACTCATCATAGATTTCCTATCAATCTCCTCAAAGTTGCCATTTTCTCTATTTTTCCGCTCGAATGTAACATCTGCTGAAGGTATCGAAATCGAGACACAATCAACGTGAAGGTGGGTGCCAGGTGGATAAAATTGCTGGTTGAAAAAAATAAACGAAGACGGTTCACGGACCGTAATGTGCACATCTGGCTGCTCGTTTTCAATTAAAACTTCCCATTGCACGTTTTGGCTGGTATTCATGTGCGAGATAAACAGGCGGTACCTAAAATATAATTGGTCAATTTTCTATCAATTTAAACTATCTTAAAAATTGAACTTACTTGCCACTCATGTTTGTTGCCATTGCTCCACTGTTAAATTCAAGAATTTCGGCGAGCACTCCATTTTCTAAACTCTTCGCAGAAACGATCCGCAGCTCGTCTGTGATTATTGTCTCACTTTGTGGTCCGTCTTTGATCGACGAGTTATATGTTCTACTCCAGGTAGCTGTGTAGTTCTCTACATCCAATGGATAAACTGCGAATTCCGCTGATAGGCTAGTCTGTTTTCCTTCTTTCACTCGTAGAACTTGGGGACTTCTCTCAATTAATTTGATTTGAGGTTTTGTTGGAGCAACATGCAATTCATAATCGATAATTTTAAAACGCTTTTTGTTGAAGTTCCAAACGCACTTATAGGTTCCAGTGTCTTCAAGCTCCAGGTGCTCAATACGGAAGGTAATGAAGATTTGATTTCCAATTAATCGATGTCTCTCAACAAAAACACGACTTCCTCTAGTTATTGAACATTCATCACATTCGATGCGCAGTTCGTGATGAAATGGTGCAAACTCCCTTGTTCCATTGTGCACTAGATGACAAGTCTGAGAGTAATTGTGTCCCACATGTGGCCAATCGAATCCCTTATCCCAGAAGAAGTTGAAATGTTTACCCAGGTCGTCATTGCTAGCATCTTTCTGAAATTCAGTAAAGACTGCAAGCCGTCTAGAACTAAAATACCGTATTTCCTCCAGTAGAAACCCACACGAACCATTAACCTTGAACTCAATTATCTCGATTTCAGCGAAAGATATCGAAACACTTAAAATTTCAAAAGAAAGTTTCGCGGATGGAGAATTTCCGTGAGGCAAAGCAGATATAAAAAATGGCGCCAGGAAACTTTCATAAGCAGTTTTGCAATTAGTTCAATGAAAATTTTAGAATTTTCTTCTGATGAAAAACCGACAAAACCACCGGAAGGATGGTTAGAGACAATTTGACTTTTCTGATAGCTTAGCTGATACTAGAAAACGTTTTTCGGTAGAGTGAAACGGTCTCGAAAATTTTGGGTCGCTAGTACTGATAACATTTTCCGGAAGTTGCATTTTCCGGAAGTACTATCAAAATTTGAGTTTTGCATACACTATTTTTCAAACATTGACGATTTCCGATGAGTAATGGATTTTAGTTGATTTTTGATTTAAAATTAATTTGAAATGCAATCGTCAAACTACCTGATTATAACAAAAATAATCATTCGTCTTTTTTCTCTATATTTCTATTTTCCCTATAAGTTTTACTAACCTTTGCCAAATGTTCCTTTACATCAAATGTTGGCGCTTGATATGCAAAATTGGCCGTAACCAATAACAGTACACCAAGCACTACTCTCATTCCGTGATGCGTGGTATTTCTCAATGCAGTTTCATCAGCCAGAGTGGGTCTGAAATAAAGCTCCATTTTAATTTGAAATATTGTTTATTTTGCGCCTCTTTCTACAGTTTCAAAACTGTTAGAGAAGAGAGAAAAGAACAAATTGAGTGAGAAAGGACAAGAATAATGAAGTAATGAGGAATAACGGAGTTGCAGAACACAGTGATAGCTGAAACTAGAGAAAATACTATTATGCAAACAGAATCACTGCATTGATAACAACCATTTGATACGTTTTCGACTTATTTCAAAATTACCAGACAACCGAGGAGCAGCACTACTTCATTTCAAATGTTCTCCCTTTTAAAAAAAGAATTTGAAAAAATTCTTCGGAATTCTTATTCCTGAATCCTCATATCTTGAATTTTATAATTCTTACAGTCACATTTTTTCAAAAAATTTCCCGCTTTGAGATTGTGTTGCATTCTTGACTTATATTAGTTTTCGAACTACAAAGTTTTTAGGAAAAAAACTTAAAAATTATTGATAGATTAATTTATTACATAAACATTCAATTAGAAATGTACAAAAAAGGATCAGGCGAGGAAGAAAATATGAAACCGAGTGATTGTTTTTTTTTGATTGACTATTAACAAAAACCGTACAGTGTGAGGAGAAGGGAAAATCTTTGGTTTTAAAGTGAATTTGAATTTTTGAAAACAAAAAAAAAACTAGCGTGGGGAGAGGGGGCAGTAGAATATGTTCAAAAAACGACAGGGAACACATAAATACATGTAGTCGACAAGAGTATCTTGTACTGGCAGAGAAGTGGTTGGACCATAATAAAAATTATGTGGAACTTTCCACAATGAGATATCGTTCGATAGGTTCTTCTTCTTCGATATTTTTTGGCTTTCTGGTGAAAGTTCCTCCTTGAATGTCTGGACGATTTTTCATAAGCCATTCTTCGAGTTTGTACTGCTCTTCAAGCTCCAAGTGAAGTTGTTGGTCGACACGGTTGAGGAGCTGAAAATAATAATTTTTAAGAGTTGTAAACGACTAAATTTTTCTCAAATAAAATGAGCAAAAAATCTTACCTCGCCAGCACATTCTTTCATGTGCGCCTTTAAGTAGTGGACACATGTGTTGAAGTTTGGACGAACATCCGGGGATTTGTGCCAGCAGTTTTTCATGAGTGCGTACCTGAAAATTAGATTTATTTTCTACTCGATAATAAAAAGGCAAACAAAAATTTTTTGACGAAATTTGAGGCCAAAATGAGAAAAATCATAAATTGATTGCCAGTTTTTAGGCATACGGCCAAAAATGTTAACCTAGGGGCAGAACCTCATCAATTTCAAGTTCATCTGGACAAAAATCAAATGAACACTAGTATTAAAAACTTACAGATCGTCATGACAGTATTCCGGTTGTTCGTTCCGCATTCCATTTCGCAAGAATTCTTCGAGTTCTTCATTTGGGATTTGAGCATACGGTCGGTTACCCAACGTGAAAATTTCATAAAGTGTGATACCATATGACCACACATCAGTCTTTTCAGTGAATTTATACGTTTGTACAGACTCCGGAGCCATCCAACGGACAGGAAGAGTAACTTGCTTGCCGTTTTTGATTCTGAAACATTTTTGTTCAAATTGTTTGTTGGAAATTTGAAAACAAAACTTACCTATAGTAATTTTTATCTGTGTAACGTTTGGCTAGTCCAAAATCGGCAATTCTGCAGATTTTGGAAGATGTGATCAGGACATTACGTGCAGCTAAATCTCGATGGACACACTGTAATTAATGAGTTTGATGACCTCAAAATTATTGAAATTCTTACCGGTACAGCGGCCAAAAACTCCATTCCATTTGCAATTTGAAGTGCGAAAGACAGAAGATCCGATGTGGACAAATGGTCACCAGAGGGAAGAAGTCGGGCAGATTCATTTTGCTGATCATCAAACAGGTACTTCTTCTTTTTAATGCTATTTGGCACCAAATAATTTTCATCGATGACTGGTTCTTCCATGTCGATTAGCGAATTGTGAAATGTCTCTCTGCGCTTTCGCAAGTAGTTCAGAAGATCCCCATTATCAGCGTATTCGGTGACGAGATAGAACTCTCCTCTGGAAAAAAAATTAGATTTGAAAAATGTCCAGAACGAGACAAGCACTCACTTTCTCATATTAGTCGTGACAGCACCGATAAGAGAAATCACATTGGGATGTTTTTCAATGGCACACATGATTTTTAACTCTTCAAACAGCATTGTCTGAAGCTCCATGTCGAATGATTTCTTGGTACTTTTAATAGCAACTGGAAGTCGTGTTTTGTACTCGATTTGACTTTTGGGATCTGTCATAGACAGATATCCCTTATTGACATATCCAAACATTCCAGATCCGATTTTCTCGCAAATCTCCAAGTTTTCCCTAGCAATTTCGAATTCTTGGGGATACCGCAGATAGTCGGCGCGTTCTTCAATGGGAAGAAGTTTCAGATTCTCAGGCAATGGTCCCGGATCGTTCTGCTTCATGAGGTATAACATGTTTAGTTGTCTGAAAAACGATTTGATATGGTTTAAAGAACTATCTCGAGTGACTCACATGTCTTTCTGTTTAGTGATCTTCTTGTTGGCTCGGAGTTTGTAGAAAAGGTAACAAATAAGAATTATGGCAGCAAGTACAAGGAATGTTAAGAACCAGTAGAAGAAGGAAGATCGTGCAGGAACGTTGTCGACTTGAACTTCGATGAAATTGCTGGTAAGTCCAGCACGATTCACAGCCAAACACTGGAATTGTCCATCATCCTCGGCACGAGCTCTGCTCACTTTCAGAATACTTCCGTTCATATCACCACTAGTGTATGGATGTCCACCTTTGAACCATTTTACATCCGGAAGTGGATTTCCAGTCATTCCGCAGTCGATTACAAACGTTTCGTCGTAGTTGACAGTAACTGATGAACGAGATTCAGCTTCAGTGTGATATGGCTTGGAGATGCTTTCCACTTTGAGCACGATCTCTTGGAATTCTTCGGATTTGCCTTTCTTGACGATACATTGGTATTTTCCACTGGAGCTTGGTGTAATGTCTCTGAAATTTATGATTGGTTTGATTTGAAGCAAAGCACAGTTCCATGATAAAAGTTTTTTCCCTAAATTTCGTATATATGGTTCGCCAAACAATAGGAGACGTAAAAACTACACTATCTCGGAAGCAGCATCAGGCACGCGCAGAGCCACCGACTAGTGCTCAAGCTAAGTTAATGCTTAGATGATGCGTTTCTCTCAAACTGTTAGATTTTTGATGTGATTCGGAACTGTTGATAGCGATTTTGAAATTAATGTTCACTAAATTCTATTTTTTGAACTTCCCAACAGTCGAGGGATCACTTTTTTTGATGAGAAATGATTACTTACACCGAGACTATCATAAACAAATAATTTTGGAGAAAAAACAGAGTACTGTACACGTTAGCTTTCAATGTAAGCAGCGTTGAAGCGCTGTCTCCACGCGTACCCCCATTTCACAACTCAAAAAAAACTCCGAAATATCTCATGTGTCCCCTTTTTCAATTTTTTCAAGACCTCAACTGTGTAGTTTACAAAAAACTAACTTCAAATCAAGCACCACAAGCTTCGAATGTCCTTTCACTTCTGTATCCGACGATTCCAAATCGTTGTTTTTGAATCTCCAAGACACATCCCAATCGGCGGCACCATTTGGTACAACACAGGTTAATTTCACATTATCTCCCTCGTATATCACATTTGGAAGCTCTAATGAGGTAGCTTTGTCACTCTTCTCGATAGCAGAGGAAACTGTGAATGCTTTGTCGGCGACAATGATGGATTTGGTGGCAGTGTATTTCTGAAAAAGAGAAACAATTGCTGAGATTTCGGACCCTAAAAGCTTACATTTCCATTCCGGATGCTGGTACACCTAAGGTCGGTGTCTTCATCTAGGGTCATGTTCCAAATGAAACCTTTCTCGAAAGTTCCTCCAACACTCATCAGTAATTCCCTATCAATTTCCTCAAAATCGCCATTTTCTCTATTCTTCCGCTCAAATGTAACATCTGCTGGAGGTATCGAAATCGAGACGCAATCAACGTGAAGGTGGGTGTCAGGTGGATAAAATTGCTGGTTGAAAACAATAAACGAGGACGGTTCACGGACCGTAATTTGCACATCTGGCTGCTCGTTCTCAATTGCAACCTCCCATTGCACGCTTTGGCTGGTGTTCATGTGTGAGATGGACAGGCGGTACCTAAAATATAATTGGTCAATTTTCGTTATTTAAAAAAGATGATCACTTACGTTCCACTCATGCTTGTCGTCATCGCTCCACTTTTCAATTCCAGAGTTTCAGAGAAAACTCCATTTTCGAAATTCTTTGCAGAAACGGTCCGCAGCTCATCGGTGATGATGGTTTCACTTTGTGATCCGACTTTGATCGACGAGTTGTATGTTCTACTCCAAGTGGCTGTGTAGCTCTCGCCGTCCAGTGGATAAACTGCGAATTTTGCTGATAGGCTAGTCTGTTTTCCTTCCTTCACTCGTAGAATTTGTGGACTTCTCTCAATCAACTTGATTTGAGGTCTTGTTGGAGCAACATGCAAGTCGTAGTCGATAGTTTTGAAATGCTTCTTATCAAAGTTCCAGACGCATTTATAAGTTGCAGTGTCTTCAAGCTCCAAGTGCTCTATGCGGAAGGTCGTGGAGATTTGATTTCCGCTTAAGCGATGTCTCTCAACAAAAACATGACTTCCCATTGTATTCGAGCATTCATCACACTCGATATGCAATTCGTGATAGAATGGTGCAAACTCCTTGGTTCCATTGTGCACAAGATGACAAGTCTGTGAGTAGTTGTATCCCACATGAGGCCAATCAAATCCCTTGTCCCAGTAAAATTTGAAGTCCTTGTCCAGGTCGTCGTTCTCTTTCACAGAAATGGTGTAATCGACTTCTTGTTTGGGTTCATTCTTGTGTTTACAAGTGAAGGTAACAACATCGATTGACTTCATGTCGTATAATTTCTTGGTGATCTGGTAGCCAACCCTGACACAAGAATAGGTTTCTTTTGATGATTAATTAAAGGCTTACCGTTGATCGAAATTCTTGCTAGCCGACTTGATAAGCGCATCATTGGCATACAACTCAATATCGTTTTTCTCCACAAACTTTGTCGTTTTGCATGGCACAATGATGTCGTCGCCTTCTGTGTATCGAAACATCACCGAAGTAAGCGGAAGAAAAACGTTTGTGGCATGAACAAACACATGGATTGTGTCATTCAACGATGAATGTTCCTCGGAGACGCATGAATACGTGCCGGTGTCCGTTTCTCTGACGTCGGTGATGGTTAGGACTGTGTCTCCAAAGCCATCGTCGATTTCTTCCTCAACTCGGTTTTGAAAAGTGATCGGGTCGAATCCAATGTGTCCATCCATGCTGGGGAATTTGAATGTAAGGTCATCTGAAAAAATAAAGATACTGGAGGAATTTGGAGAAGAAGAGACTTACCAAAGCGACCATGACATTTCAGGATAAGGGTGTCGTGCTCTTTCAACTCAATAAATCGGCCGATGCTAGCATGTTTCTGAAATTTGATAAAAATTGGGAATCGTTGAGATCGAACATAAAATAAAATTTATAGTTTCTGGTTAAGAATTTCAGGCATCTGATTTTTTCTTGTTTTTTGCAGGTTCTCAAATTTTTTGGTTCTTAGAAATGTCAGCCTTCAAGTTATTAAAGCTAATTAGTGTGCTAGACTCTTTGAATTTGGAAATGCTGTGGACCATATAACATGAAAATTCAAAGTTTTAAACTAATTGAGGTTTTTGATAAAATTTGAAAAAGTCAAGTTTTTCAGATTAACCGCGTTTTGTATTTCACTGAATTTGTACACTCAAATTCCCAGAATTTTCATATAAGTTGCACTAACCTGTACTAAATGTTCCTCTACATCAATCGTTGGCGCTTGATATGCAAAATTGGCCGTAACCAAATACAGTACACCAAGCAGTACTCTCATTCCGTGATGTGTGGTCCTTCTCAATGCAGTTTCATCAGCCAGAGTGGGTCTGTAACACGATTAAATTTTAATTTTCGGAAAATGGCGGGAAAGGAATGCGGAGGGAATACAACAATAATAAAATTGAAAGCGGGTATCCAAGAGAATAGAATAGGAAAAGTAGTGGGGAGGATGACGCATCGCTACTCCACGGGGGTGAAAATGTCCTAGAACATATTGATTCCTATGCCTCTTCCTACAGTTTCAAAACTGTTAGAAGAAGAGAGAGAAAAGAGTGAAATGAGTGAGAAAAGAAAAGAAGAATGAAACAGGAATAGTACGGAGGAGTTGTAGACCACAGTGATAGCAGAAACTGGGGAAAATAACATTATGCAAACATCACACGCATTGATAAATACCATTTGATGAGTCAGCAAGCTCCACAAAATGTAAGAATCAAAAGAAGAGGGCGTATTTATGTGTTTTTTGACTTATTCTTCCCGTTTGGAATGCCATTCAGACCATGCTTTCGTAAAGGCAGGTGGTCCGTTCCCAACGGACCGTACATATATAATTAAGAGCCACCCCACCACGCGCGCAACATCTGACAGCTGACGGCGTGAACCCATCGACCCTCTGGACCCGTTATTATTAGAGCAGAAGCAGCAGGAAATGAGGAACTAGATAAGGCCAAGAAAGGGATGAAGCTTTACATAGTTATGGTCAAACAAACACCTGGACCATACAAGTATGTGTTAGGGGGTGGGGGTAAAGTAAATAAAAAAGGTCAAGACACCACAAATCCTGATTAAACATGCCCTGTAAGACCGGAGAGTTCCGGGGAGGATGTAGAAGAAAGGATTGGCAAAGGAGGTTTTTGAGGTTTTTGGATTGTATAGAAAATTTGAAATTGAATTGTATATATAAGATATCTTATCTCTCGATTATTGGACGGAGATAGTACAAGTTATCATAGCCATTATGGTCAGAACCCTTGCGCAATAGTTGTGATAAGATAAGCCAAAAGAAGGGATGGACTTTGAAAATGTGTCCTTTTAAATTAATTGTATAAACCTTGTTGAAAAAAAGTGAAATCGGAAAAAAAAGAAAATGTGAAACTCGGTTTGAAAAACCGCATTTAATAGAAATCATAGCCTAAATCTTTTAAACTAGCCTATCAGTGTTAAAAAAAGGAGAATTCCGAAAAATTCAAAACTAAAAATTAATATTTTTGAAATTCTCGAAAATCAAACGCACGGTGGGAGATTTTTGGAAAAAAATAGCGTGAAACACAACTATATGAGTAAAAGCCTCTCCTCTTCTTTTTTTTTCAGACTATTTTCGCTTATTTTGGGTTCAACAATTGTGAGTATGAGTCATTGGATAAGCTGCATTTTTGATTTTTCAGTGGTTTTTCTACACAGTCATCGCTCGCTTTTCAAAAAAAAACAAAATATGAGACCCAATTGTCAAGCGCGTTACAAGTCCCTAGCTCAGAACCATCTGTCTTGTCTTAAAAATAAAAAAAATTGGGAAAAAAAATCACACTGATTCACTCAAATTCTTCCTGCGGGAAGGAGAGGACCGTAACAAAATAATGACAACCTAGCTGCCACTAACCGAATGCACTAATCCGACGAAAACAAAAACCGTTTGAATAGATAGATGGAGACAGACGGAGGGAGAGAACGGACGGGAGAGATAGAGAGGGTTGCGGGAACACAATGACACCGAGATGAGAGGGCAGAGAAGATGGAGCACTGTACGAGGGTACCTAGGAGAGACGCAGACAGGAGGAGAAGACAGAGGAAAAGAGGAGTATGGCCGATAATACATGGAACGGCTGGTGTGTTTCTATGCAAGAACAATAGAATATACAGGAAGAGTGAGTGGAGGGGAGAAAAGAAAGGCCGTTGAAAACGGATGAGGGTCATATGCCGGAGCGCGATATGGCGCACGGAATAACAACAACACATCATCGCATACCGTTCATTCATTAACCCCCTATCGAGGCTCGTGTCTTTCTCTAGGGAAAAATTGCAATAGCGGAGATAGACGCCATCATATCATTTTTCAATTAGTTCGAAAGAAGTTATGAAACAAACACCAAATTTCCGTTTGATCTAAAACCGAAAAGACCACCGGAAGGATGGTTAGAGACATTATTAATTATGCTGATAGCAGAAAACGGTTTTGGTGGAGAAAGCCGGTCGGAGTCTTGAAAACGTTGATCACTAGTACTGATAACGTTTTCCGAAAATCGCGTAATCACAGTACAAAATTGAAAACTGCACACACTATTTTGAAAACAACAATCAGTTGCAATGAGCAATGATGTTCACATGATTTTTCAGTTGATTATTTTAAATTTAATGATCGAAAACAAGGATGAATATAAAAACTTCCAGGGAGCAAAAAAATTCAAAAGTTGCCTGCTATTCGAAGACACTGAACTTAAATCTACCGTAACCTGAATCACAAAAAAAAACAGCGAATTACTACAGTGTCTTTTCTGATAGAAGTCTACCCTAACCCTCAACTTTGATCTCAATTATCTCGGTAATTTTGAGAGATATTAAAAATTGGTCAACTGATAAATTGTGGTTCAAGATGTCACCAACATTTCATTAGTTGGCAGAATTTTGATATCTCTTGAAGGATTCTAGATAATTGAGCTCAAAATTGACAATTTTAGTGATCTCCTTTTAGAGGATATCCGGTAAAATGATTGAAAACAAAAGTATAAGAGATTTTTTAAAATTTCTAAATTTCAAAAAACTTTCAGCTATTTACGGTATTTTTAACTTTTTGAGATGATAAAACTTTTAGAAATCTTCAACAATTCTAAAAATGAAGTTCAAAAAAAAATTCCAATCTGATGAACAAACCAGTGAAAAAAAGCAAAAACCGCATCTTCTAATAAATAAACGTTGACTTTGAACGTTGACTCAATTTACTCGATTTATATCGAAGATATCAAAAATGTGTCAACTGATGAAATGTTGGTGTTAATCTGATGAATAATTTATCAGTTGACAACTTTTTTGTACCTTTCACAGAAACCGAGACCTATTGGCTCTAACTTGAAAATCAGGAGGCAATCAATATTACAGGTTCTGCGGTACACCCCACTTTTGAAAATTCGAAATTTCAAAAAAAAATCTTTTCAAAAAATGCTACGTCAGAATTCTTTTATTGGCTTTCAAACTATTTCCAATTCGGTAAACATCCTAAACAATAGACAGACTACAGTAATTACCTGTTGGTTCGGTATACGCTGGTACCAGCCGCTCGGACACATAAACAACAATTATATCCGGTACCGTACAGAATAACAACTTAGCGCTAAAGATTCAAATGCCATAGCCACGTCACTCGAGCAGAGTGACGTGGCAGTGGTTTTACGGTTCTGCCACCACCGTTTGATATCCGAGCAGTTGCTCTCCCCACCATAAAACTCCCAGAGACCACCCGCCGAGCACCAAAGGGGTATCTGGCCAACATTTGTCGATGACTCAATGCGATTACGCAATTAGGGGCACTTTCTATCTCGGATATTACCCTTGGAGGATCACTGGATATTGTAATATTACACCCTTGCCCTAGCAGGCGGACGACCCTAACCGTTGAATTAGCGCACGGAATCAATCAATCAAGGGACAGGCCTTAATCGTCTCCTATTCTATCCCTTGCAACAGTTCAATGATATGATATGGGCGGAACGGGCACAGAAAGGTTAAACGTAGCAAAAAACCCTGTGAGAGTAATATGGGAAGCAGTAAAGACGAAGGAGACAAAAGAGAAAAATGATATGGCCGCGCAGAGGGGCATCTGGTGTGTCTTCAGTGGCTGTGTAGTAGCGGCTGTCTACTTTTTGTCGGTCTTTTTTTTCTTGCGGTTCGCGGGTTCTGGTCCTTATCTTTTGATCAGAGCCGATGACGGTCCCCTCCTGTGGTGTGGCTCTAGCGGCTCACTCAGGCTCATTCGGTCTTTGAGCCATTCTATTACTCTAGTCTTTGGCTCATTAATTTAGTTTTGTTGAAATAAAAGAAGATAATAGTGATGCAATTAATAGAAAAACCATATGGGGTTTTTCCTCATTATATAAAACCTTTTTTCTAAATTCTATTTTTGTTATTTTTCTCTCACAAGGGAGGTCTTTTTAGGAAGGCTTTCAGAATTTTCTTATTTTTTGGCAGGGGTTAGTTCAAGCCCTCAAAAAGCCACTGTCAAAATCTGTATATGCACTTTTTCCAAAAATGCTGAAAATTTTCGTCTGAAAGTTTTGAAATCCTTAACCATTGCAAGCCGCTCTTTCCTCTGTGAAATCGCCTCCTGGCAACCTCCAGTGAACGCCGCTCACATGTACGCCTTTGCGCTCTCTAGTTTTCAGCGGCGAGGTGGCCGAGTGGTTGTGGGCGCGTGTGGTGAAACTGAAGGTCTGGGGTTCGACTCCCTCCTTTTGGAATTATTTTTTGCTTTTTCAAATATAATTCCTAGGCACCCGTTTTAGGCTCCAAACGTGTTTTTAGCCCGACTGTTTGAGTATTAGCAGATTTTTATGTTTTGAGAAGCAGAATTTATCAATTTTTTCAAAGTTAATTTTTTTCGGAAATTTCGAAGTTTTTGGTGGTCAACTCCATGTGAAAATTTTTTTTGTTTGAAATCTCTCAATTTTTTCACAGAATGTTACTTTGTGAGTTCATATTCGTTTCTCATGTTTTTCTCGACATTTTTTGATCCAAAACAATGCGAAATCACTCAAAGTTCACTGTCATCTTTTGATATCGGATCATTTCTATCACTGTTTTTCGACATATTTTGAGTCGAGAAAGAGCATGAAAAACATGAGAAACGAATATGAACTCACAAAGTAACATTCTGTGAAAAAATTGAGAGATTTCAAACAAAAAAAAATTTTCACATGGAGTTGACCACCAAAAACTTCGAAATTTCCGAAAAAAATTAACTTTGAAAAAATTGATAAATTCTGCTTCTCAAAACATAAAAATCTGCTAATACTCAAACAGTCGGGCTAAAAACACGTTTGGAGCCTAAAACGGGTGCCTAGGAATTATATTTGAAAAAGGAGGGAGTCGAACCCCAGACCTTCAGTTTCACCACACGCGCCCACAACCACTCGGCCACCTCGCTGCTGAAAACTAGAGAGCGCAAAGGCGTACATGTGAGCGGCGTTCACTGGAGGTTGCCAGGAGGCGATTTCACAGAGGAAAGAGCGGCTTGCAATGGTTAAGGATTTCAAAACTTTCAGACGAAAATTTTCAGCATTTTTGGAAAAAGTGCATATACAGATTTTGACAGTGGCTTTTTGAGGGCTTGAACTAACCCCTGCCAAAAAATAAGAAAATTCTGAAAGCCTTCCTAAAAAGACCTCCCTTGTCAGATGCTTTCCAATTTAATCTTTACATTAAAATTTTTTAGGTATGCATTTAGCATCCTTAATTCTGGTATTATTACCGTTTACCGCCGCCTGCCCTTCAGAATGTCAATGCTCTGGATTAGATGTTCATTGCGAGGGAAAAAGTAAATACATTTTTGTAAATACCGTAATCCCTATATCTTTCAGGCTTAACAACAATTCCATCCCATATTCCTATCGCAACCACTAATCTCTATTTTTCCAACAACTTATTGAGCGCCCTAAGGAAATCTGACTTTCACAGTCTCCCAAATCTACAGTATCTTGATGTATCAAACAACACTATCAGAACTATTGAAGAAGTATTTTTTCAAGGTTGTTTCCTACTTATTTTTTGATTTAGATAGTGATTGATGGTTTCCCCGGACTAAAGTATCTCGATTTGTCATGGAACAAAATAAAAGTCGTTCCAAAACTCTCCACAGCTCCGAATGCTCTGGTTAGCTTAAATCTGGCACATAATGAAATTTCAAAATTGGATGATGATGTGAGTTTTGACTTTTCACTTCCCAGAATTTTAATTTATGCTTTTTTGTAGTTAATGTCCAACAGCCCCTACCTCCAAACCTTCTTTCTTCAAAGAAATCGAGTTCAAACTCTACCCCATGATTTCTTTACCAATCGAATGGTCCCAACATTGAAAATTGTGAAAATGGCTGGAAATCCTTGGAGTTGTGATTGCAGGTATTACTTTACATAACTATGTTCATAAAAAACTAATATCTTCAGACTGACTCAACTCAAACAAGTGGCTACCGCTCTTTTCGCTCATTCTAATCGGAACACTTTTGTGGTTGGAAAATGTTTCTTCCCGAAGGACCTCCGGAATCAAGTTTTCAGAAACGTAAGTTACACAATATCAAGTTGCAAAACAAGTCATCGATTTTCAGCTTGAATTGGAAGACTTCAAATGCACCAAACCCGAATTCAGTAAAACTGACGATGGGATGTTTAAAATGAGCTGTCCGAATAATGAAATGGAACCTTATCATTATGATCCTGTCTTCTTGGAGAAGTAAGTTGAATTCGTACAATAAATTACTTCAAAAATTATGAATCTGTCTTTTTCAGCAACAAAGAAGCCCGACACACTGCACATTTCGCTCGGGACAAAGATGGATCTCTGCTCTCTAATGGACCATTCACTAGAAATTACCAATGCGCATTCCATAGACAAAAACAGCCAATCCATTCGTTGAAGAAGGCTCAAGCAGGTACCACGGAGGCTACAACCATGGAGACAACGACAACCATGGAGCCAACAACAGCCATGGAGACAACGACGACTACCATGGAACCAATGACAACTACTGAGAAGATGCTCGTCACCACTGAAATGCCAGAAACCGAACATCAATCCATGTTCATCCACAGACAAGCAGATACTTCTTCTAGAGATGGTGAAACCTTGGAACTGATGTGTGAAGCCGAAGGAGACCCAATGCCCGTGATATCTTGGATGTTTGGAAACGAGGTAATTTTTCTTTCTTTTTTTAATTTGCAAATTTTTCGTTTTTTTTAGAAACTGATGGAGTCTCGAAAGCACAAGTTCTCAAAGAATGGGTCGGTTCTGAAGATTTTCCCATATTTGAATACCGATGTTGGCCAGTATAAATGTATTGCGACGAATGATGAAGAATCAGAAGCGCACATGTTCACGGTGTCGTTGAAAGAAAGGTAAGAGTGATTGAAGCTCAGAAGTTTCTGTGCAAGTACAGTACCAATCAAAAAGATATAAGAAAAATTTTTCTGATGATTTCCGGCCATTTCCACCTATTTTCAAGGGTCTACAGCTCGACTGCGATGTTTCAGACTAAACGCGAAAAGTTGAAATGCCCAGAATTTTTTGAATATTGCTAGTTTTTAGCTATGTTCCGATTTCTAAATGACATTCATTTTTGGTTCGTTTTCGTACAAAAAACAAGAAAAAGCAGGTATTTTTCAGAAATCGGCAAATAGCTGAAAAACTAGGAGTTTTCATTTTATTCTGTAGAGTCAAAGTTTTTAATCTAGGTCTCTTTTACACTTTTCGAAATTATTAAAATGGTAGGAAACTTAACAGACGAGCTCCAAAATCTTGAAAATGGTAGAAAATCACAGAAAATGAACAGAAAATTACAATTTTGTGTATCTATTTGACACCAAATGATTGCTACTGTAAATTCTTATAAACAATTCCAGTGAGCAACCTGTGATTGTTGATGCTCCTATGAACACTAACGCCACTATCGGACAACAAGTTACATTCCGCTGCAACGCTAAAGGATTCCCAACTCCAGATGTCGTTTGGCTGTTTGAAGGAACACGTATCCCGAGAAGAAATACTAGATATACGGTAAGATCCTCGCTCCCTAAGCACTAAAAGCCTCCAACTCATAAACATTTTCAGATCTCTGACAACAACATCGAGCTCACAATCGAAAAAGTCACACGACACGATTCTGGAGTATTCACGTGCCAAGCAGTCAACAGTGTTGGTTCTGCGGTGGCCACTGCCAACTTACTGGTTGGCGCCGAACTGACGGAGAAGGTTGATAAACTTCTTGATGACTCAACAATCGAAAAAATTGCCAAGGAAGCGAAGCAAAAAGTGGAGAAGTAAGCGTTTTCAGGGACCGAGAGAATACAAATTTTCTGTTTTTTTTTTAGTGCATTGGCTTCTACGAAAGATCAAAGGAAAATGGATAAAATCGAGAGTCCACATGATCTCAGAAAACTTTTCAAATTTGCGATCAATCTCAAACAAGTGGATCTGGGAAAAGCCAGAGAGATTTACGAGGAGAGTATTAGATTGGTGCAGATGCACATTGACAATGGTAACGTAGCTTGAAAAAAATAGTCTGAAAAACCTGAAATACTGTTCCAGGACTTGCATTTGAAGCAAAAATGATCTCTCCAAATGTGTCCTATGAAGCTGTCCTCCCAGTTTCCTACGTTCAAACTCTGATGGAAAAGTCGGGATGTCAAACTGGCCAATTTGCTGAAAGCTGCGAGGATTACTGCTTCTTCTCCAAGTACAGATCCTATGATGGGCAATGCAACAACCAGGAGAATCCATGGTGGGGAGTATCCGAGATGGCTTTCCTTCGACTCTTGCCTCCACGATATGAGAACGGATTTAATACACCAGTTGGTTGGGAGAAAGGGAAGATGTATAACGGATATCAAGTGCCAAACGCTAGAAAAGTGTCAAGAGTACTTATTGGGACAGACGAGACCACACCACATAGTCACTTGAGTGCGATGACCATGCAGTGGGGACAATTCATTGGTAAGGGGATACAGGTGTTATTTATAATCCTCATTGTGTATAGCAACATGAGACCTTAATCAGGGATGTAAGAAAATCCGACCCAAATATTTCCGAAGATTTTTTAAAGGAATATTTTGAACTATGTTTTCGGAATTAGAGATTTTTGGATTACGGTACGTCATGCACACTTGAAAATTCTGCTTGCGGGTCTCGCGCGGAGTCGCTTTCAGTATTTTTAGCGTTTTCAATACTTTTGTCAATTTTTCACCATTTTTCGGCAATTTTGTTATAGAACATGAGGTTTCTATTCGAAAATTTTTCCAAAATGTCAAAATTGAGAATCGGAAAATTTCCGAATTTCCTGAAAAACTCAAAAATCGGAATATTCCATGATTGTTGACTTCAGTAATTTCAAAATCAAACATTCCGAGATTCCGAAAATTTAAAATTTTTTTATTTCGAGAATCGGAATACTCAGAAGATTTGAAATTTAAAGAATCGGGACATTCCGAAATTCCGAATTATGTTCTGGAAATTTAAATATTTGAATATCGAAATATCCTGATGATCTTTGTGTCAGTTTCCTACCAATTTTCGACGCTTTTAAGTTAAAAATGGGATTCTTGCAAATTGGAAAATGTTTTGAAAAGGTTTTTTATATTCTTGAGAATCGGAAGTTTCCGAAAGTCCTAAATTTCGATTTTTTTAACTCAAAATTTTCGAGATTCCGAACAATTTCAAAAAGGCCATTCCGTACACCCTTAACTCTCAAATTCTCTAAACATTATTTTACAGACCACGATCTCACCCTGACTGCTCCTGCCTTAACCCGCCATAGTTATAAAGAAGGCGCATTTTGTAATAGAACTTGCGAAAATGCGGATCCTTGCTTTAACATACAATTGGAAGCCGACGACCCAAAACTTCACACCGGCCTCTATCAAAAACACCCTTGCATGGAATTCGAAAGAAATGGAGCAGCCTGTGGAAGTGGAGAAACATCGCCTATTTTCCAACGAGTCACTTATCGGGACCAACTGAATCTTTTGACGTCTTATCTCGACGCCTCTGGAATCTATGGAAACAGTGAGGAACAAGCATTGGAGTTGAGAGATTTGTACAGTGACCACGGATTGCTCCGGTTTGATATTGTCTCCAGGTTAGTCCATTAAATACACATTTGCCAACTATAGATGGGAGTAAGATAAAAGGGAACAGCTGACGTTTTCTTTGACGCAACAGACACACACTTTGCAGTGCTAACAAACCGTACATGCCATTTGAAAAAGATTCCGACATGGATTGCCGTCGTAATTACTCCCGCGAGAATCCAATTAAGTGCTTCCTTGCCGGAGATATAAGAGCAAATGAGCAGGTTGGTGGTGGCGGTGATGTAATCGCAGGGGGTCACCAAATTTTCTTTGCAGCTGGGCCTAATGAGCATGCATACCATCTTCCTGAGAGAACATAATCGAATCGCTTCGAAATTGTTGGAAGTTAATGAGAATTGGGATGGGGAGACAATCTTCCAAGGTGATAATTTATTAATATTCAGAAGTTCGGGACGGAATTCGAAACTCCGAAAATTTCGAAAGTTCCTGAAAATTTAAAAAATTGTTCTAATATTTTTTTCTGGATCGAGTTCTGATGGGAATATTCTCCAACATTCTTCTGAATTGAAGCCTTCTGGACAGCGGTTAATCAGAACATTCCGAAGTTATGAAAGTCTCAAAACTATCAAAAATCAGAATAATCCGAGATTCCAAATCATGAAATTTGCAAAATTCGACAACTCGAAGATTCCAAAATTCTGAAATTTTCACAATCGGAATATTCCGAAATTCCAAAATTTTGAAAATAGGAATATTCCGAATTTTCGAAATATTCAAAATTAGATTTTTTCCAAAATCCTGAAATTCGAAAAATCGGAATACTTGCAAATTCCGATATTAGAATATTTCGAAAGTCAATACTCTTAAAAATTTTGAAAAGTTCATTCTGAACATCTCTCATTCCAATGAAATCGGTCCAAATACAGTATCTTTCCAGAAACTCGAAAAATCATTGGTGCCATGCTCCAACACATTACTTACAACGACTGGCTCCCAAAAATTCTTGGAAAGGCTACCTATGACACAATCATTGGAGAGTACAAAGGATACAATCCAGAAACCAATCCAACTATTGCCAATGAGTTTGCCACTGCTGCTCTAAGATTCGCTCACACTCTTATTAACACCCATCTGTTCCGTTTCGACAAGGATTTCAAGGAAACCAAGGAGGGACATTTGCCATTACATAATGTAAGTGATTACTGTAGCAACATGCCGCATTTCCTTCAGAAGAATCCCAGGCATCCCGCCAACTACAAGCTCTGTTTAAATTCCTGTAAAAGATACCAATATTTTGTTTACTGATGAAGTATTGATAGGATTGATGTTATCAATTCACCAATAGACATACTTTCATATATCTTTTAAAGTTATTAAGATAGTTGAGCTCAAAGTTGACTGTATGGGTGGTCCATTGAAGAAAATATGGTACATTTTCATTACATAAATATATTTTCAGGCATTCTTTGCTCCTGAACGATTAGTGTCTGAAGGTGGAGTAGACCCATTGTTGCGTGGATTGTTCGCAGCTCCAATCAAACTTCCAAGACCCGATCAAGTTTTGAACAAGGAGTTGACCGAGAAGCTATTCAATCGATATCATGAGGTTTTTGCTGAAAAATCTAAAAGTCTGAATGCTTCAAGTTTTGAAATTTCAGGTTGCCCTTGATCTAGCTGCCTTAAACATCCAAAGAGGTCGTGACCATGGTCTTCCAACTTGGACAGAGTACCGAAAATTCTGTAACCTGACTGTCCCCAAAACCTGGGCCGATATGAAAAACATTGTACAGAATGATACCGTCATCGCCAAGTTGCAATCACTGTATGGAGTACCAGGTTTGTTTTGGAAATCAATTCCCTTATGACTTTCAAAAGTTAAAACTGCATGCATAATTTTTTTTCCCGATCACTGACCACTAGAGTTATTTTTATCTTTTCATTTTCTCTTCAGAGAACATTGATCTTTGGGTCGGTGGAGTCACCGAAAAACGGACTGCCGACGCTTTGATGGGTCCGACACTTGCTTGCATCATTGCCGATCAATTTAAACGTCTGAGAGATGGTGATAGGTTCTGGTATGAGAACGACGAGATGTTTTCAAAGACTCAACTTCGACAAATCAAAAAAGTGACACTGTCAAAGATCATATGCACAAATGGTGACGACATTGATAGAATTCAGGTATTTTCGAATTTCCGAAAATTTTGTCGCACGTCATCACACAATTTTTTCCAGCGCGACATCTTTGTCTATCACGGAAATAGCACACAATTCTACGAGAGCTGCGACGCGCTGCCGGAAATCAATTTGAACATGTGGACTACGTGCTGCGATGCGATGTGCTCATCGAGTTCAAGTTTGGCGCGAAATGCGATTGGTGGCGATGAGAAGGCAAAGCGGCGGAAGAGACGACATCATCCCAAGAAGAGCTGCCATGATGAGGGGAAGAAACGGAAGAGTGGAGATAGATGGAGTCATGCGAATGATATTTGCATCGAATGCATGTGCGATGTGAGAGAACACTTTTATTAGAAATTGGAGATAGTCTGAGGGTTTTGATAGAGTTTGAATTGAATCAGCTGTATGCAGATTTGAGAAAATATCAGTAGCTTGCTAAAACTTACCTTTTTGGAGTCATAATTCAATTCCGATTAGAGATAGATCGGAATGATAAGTAACATTTGAACTGTTCTGGAATTCAGAATCAGTCTCGGAACTCAAAACTTCAATCGATTGTAACTCGGTGTATTTTTATGCCACACGATTCATTTTGATACTGTTCGAACCTATTTTCAGGCTTAACAGACTGGTAACCTCGGAAATTATGGAAAATCATTATTCGGTCTTTTAGTGTGCAACAGCCAGATTTGAATTTCATGGATAAGAAGTACCGAATTTTTAATTTTTTGAGTAATTTCATAGTATATTGAGCGTAAAAAAATTTCTAGTAGGTTTTTGGATAGAAACGTCATATATCATCCAAACGAAATTCAGTAAAATGTTGTCAAGCATGAAACTTGCATTTTCAAAAAAATTTTATCTTTTGAGAAATGTTTAGAAATGCTATACAAACTTATTCAAAGCTCCGAAGTAACCAATTTTTTCTTTCAACTTTCGAAATTTCTAATTTTCTTATTTTGCTAGTATGTATGTACTTTGAATTTTCAGGACGGCGAAGTCTGGTGCAAAACAAGGGACTTCTGCAAACAATCTGATCTTAAATAATGTATAACGAAATCTCAAATTGTTCTTTTTCAAATATTATTTTTATATTCCACCTGTTAAATTTTTGAACTTAATAAAGTTTCACTGTTAAAAAATACCGCAAAATCTACCGGAGTTATTCACACATTTATTGGAACACTTTTAATCAGGAAAAATTTACAATTTACGATTTTTTTTACAAAACAGCTCGCTCCTCAAAACCATCTGAATCGCTCAAAAAGAGACTACTCGATTTGGACATCTCGTTCGACCGCTTCTTTAGTTTTACTTCCATTTTCTCAATGGGTTTCTCCTCTGTGTCGCTCTAAAATTTCAAAATTTCAAATTGGAATCAAAAATGTAGCCAAACCTCATCGTCTGCTAGATAACCCGACTCTACAGTATTGAATCCAGGGATCTCCAACTGAAATTAATATTTTCTAGCTCAAAAATCTATAAATGATATCTTACCTCTAAATTTTTTGCCACCAGTCCATCACTCCAGAAAAGACGTTTCTCTTTTCTGTACTCGTTGTCACTGCTGCTGGTATCGCCCTAAAAATATCTTATTGGATTTTCCGCTTAAAAAAATTACAGTACCTCAGTATTCGATGGTTCATAATCACTGCTGCTAGAGTCGGTGGTGGTCGTGGTGCTGGCGTTGGTTCTAGACATCATTGTCACTTTTCACGGACTGAAAATGTTGAGAATAGATTCGGAAAAAGTGAATCGGGGTTTCCTATCGAGAACGGAACGTTCTTATTCGCGCAAAAATAGTCTCTTCCATGCCCCGTTTTCCACATTTTGTATGCAAATCCGGTTAGCGAGACTCGTGCGTGTGGTGTCATGAGCGAAAAAACGACATAGCACCAGAAAAGTGTGAATCGGTTTCTGTTTTTACAGTACGTGATAGACAAAGAACGAGAGGTGACGAAGAAAAAACAACAGAACATATGAATTTATATTCAAAACCTGGAATAAGCCAGAAAATTGGGAAAAACTGCCAAGTCCAACTTCTGAACGAATATTCAAATGGAACATGTAAGTGTGACGTCTGAAAACGAGAAAAAAGATAAAATGCTATTGATAAGAGTTTGAGCGTGCGTTCTATCCTCCAACCGGAACTGATGATGAGATATCAAGGCGAAGGAGATGGAGGAAGAAATATCGAGAAACGCTGTGCTCTCAGATTTCCGTGTCAATAATATGTAGCCGTTATGTGCTTTGAAGAAGAAGAAGAGGGAAAATTGTCTGGAGACGGCGAAAAGCAAATATTGGAATTTCTTAAAGAGTGAAAATTGAGAGAAGTGAGAAGTGAAAAAATTCATGCCAATATCTGTGATTTTATTTCCAGAAAAGTCAATCTTTATTGGATACCAATATTTGATTGAAATCCAGAAAATGTTAATCACAAGAAAACCTCAAAACCCAGATTGCGATTAAATTTTCAGGATTTGACGCTTCTGACGCTTCTGAAAATGCAAGAACAGTTTCAGCAGACTTATATAAGTTTCAGTGCCAAAAATCCTGCTTTGAATACAAAAACAACCATTACTTCGAGGCGATTATTTCAGCTCCCAGAAGTTCTAGAACTTGAAAATTTTTGCATTATGATCTAATGTATTTCCATTTTTGAGACAATTAAAAAAACAATTTTTTGAAAAAATTTAACAATTTCGTCACTACCTGGGTGGGAGATTTTGTCGAACTTTTTCTTTTTTGGGTGAATTTCATTGAAAAATACTGTTAATCATTTGAAAATATTTTGATACAACTAACGGATAATCTATTTCTGAGTTGCAAAATAAAAAATTTGTCTGAACCATGAAAATTCGTCCAGTTCCAAGTGTAACACAACAATTTGACGCCTTAAAACGTCCTATAAAATGAGAAAGTGCGCTGAAAACGCGATTTTGAGTACTAAAATTGGTATTTCTGGACTAAAACTGGCGAGCGGATTCTAAAACTTTCCAAGGTGTTCGGATAGCCTATTTTCAGTTTATTTTGAAATTTAACTATAGGTTCACAAGGTCTTGTGAAGTGAAAAATGTGATATTTATTCCAGAAAAGTCAATCTTTATTGGATACCAACATTTGATTAAAATCCAGGAAACGTTAATCAACCATAAAAACACAAACTTTTCTACGTATAAAATGAAAAAAATTCAACTACAACCGGTGACTGTTACACATTTTCTAATCGTTCGTTTCATAGGTAGAAATTGGCTAATCATGTAGCTCAAAACCGAGCATGGTAGCTGTTTCTCTAAGAAACTGATATTTCAAGTCATGAAGACATTTCTGATATTGAGAATCTTGACGCCAACGAAGGAGCGATTCAGAGATGGTGTGGTCTTGATGAATCATGAAGCTGGATGGGGAAACCAGGAACTTGAAGCTAAAAATGAGAAAATGTGTAGTTAATGTTAGTGTGAGTTGTATCTTACTTCAACATGCGCAGGTGCAAAACATGGGTCACCTTATTCCATCCATAGCCGCCGAAACGCAAATCATACATTGGACAACTCGTTTTCTTGATGATAAAATAAGGTTCATAGTTTCGGTTGTAGTTGACCTAGAAAAGTATTGATAACAAATTCATCTGGATTATAAAATACCGAATAGACATGTTCCGCTGCAATCCACTCGACAATATTCGTTGCATTGTGTGCGTTCGGCCAAGATTTTCCCCGGAACATTTGCACCTGCAAATTAGTTTTGCGTAAAACATGTAGAGCGAATTTTTTTATCAAAATAATTTGCATCACTATGAAAAATAAACAAGTTTCGATCGTTTCAGTGAAATTTACCGTGGGCACAAATAAGATGACCCCACTTATCTTCAAACTTCAAGCAAATTTATCTCGGTTTATATGAAAGATATCAAAAAGTGGTTAACTGACATATTAATTCTAATATTATAATGTCAATTTTACCAGTGAATCACTTTTGATATCTTTTGCAGAAAATGTGATTCATGAACTCAAATTTGACGATTATGTGATATTCCGTTGAAACGTTTACGGTAGTCACCGTTGAGGTCCTAGAACAGCAGGCTAGAAATTTTTGATTGGACTGAGAGAATCCTCATATTACGGGAATTGCGATGAAGTTAGAAAAAATTGGTTAAATTTAATCAACCAGAATCTCTCACTAATTTGGCCCGTCACGCTTCAGATCCTTATTTGATTTAAAAAAAAACTCACCGTTTTATTGAAAAAAGACAAAACAACGTCCTTCTTAGTATGCGGAAATTTGGAAACATCTGTCATCGAAGCATTTGTAGTTTCGAACGCAGGAATTACCAAAACCTCCTTCTCCGTTAAGTTTCTAGCCTGATCTTCTAGTTCTTTATAATCTGAAATTTACAGGTTACTGTTTCTGAAAATCTAACACGGGAAGTACCCGAAGTGTCTGCTCGCTTTTTCTAAGATATTGGTGGCAAAAAATGTCCCTTGCCTAGACTAGAACAAAACTTATAATATAAGGTGCTAACAAACAGGTTGAGCAGAATGGCAAAAAACTTTTTCCGATTTTTCGAAAAAAAAGTGGATCAGGTTCATTCAAAAAATCATAACTTTGTTCCGAGCAGAGATCAAGTTTCAAACTAAAGTGTATATTGTAGGACAGGTTTGAAGCTACAAAAAACTCAGTTACACATATTGTCTATCTCTTCAATGAAATTTACTAGGATGGGAAACGTGCGAATAGTCCGATCGTATGAAATCAAAAAATGTCGATTTTCGAAAAAACGTATTTGAGAGACCATGTCTATTCGATTTCTTCCATGTCATAATGCACAACTGTGATCTCGAATATATAGCTCACCTTTCATTTGAGAGAGATTTTTGAAAAAATAAAAAATTTTCAGCTTCACTCATGTACCCCTACATGGTAATTTTTGAACTATTTTTTTCGGAAACGACATAAATGCTCTCAGAACAAAAGTTTCAGCACGGTGTGTCAGATCAACTGGTCGAAAATCGCGCCCCAGAAAACCTTTAGGCCAGGCGAAATTTATGAATTTTAAAGTTGGCGTGGATGACCTACATATATTTTTAACCAACGCATTGCAACTCGTGATTTTTTCTCCCAACGTTTAAAAGTTTGATCCTCAGCCAGCCACGTTGCGCAGTGATTTTTCACGTTCGCTGGGGCGCGTTTTTTGACCAGGCTTCCTGACACAGCGTGTTTCAGTTGGTTCAGTTTATTTTTGACCGAAAAAGAACAATTCGTGTCGAAAAAGTCAAAATATTCGAAAACACAATTTCACATGTTGTGAGTGAGCATGTATAGGGGTACATGAGTGAAGCTGGAATTTTTTTATTTTTTCAAAAATCTCTCTCAAATGAAAGGTGAGCTATATATTTGAGATCATAGTTGTGCATTATGACATGGAAGAAATCGAATAGACATGGTCTCTCAAATACGTTTTTTCGAAAATCGACATTTTTGATTTCATACGATCGGACTATTCGCACGTTTCCCATCCTAGTAAATTTCATTGAAGAGATAGACAATATGCGTAATTGAGTTGTTTGTAGCTTCGAACCTGTCCTACAAAATACACTTTAGTTTAAAACTTTATCTCTGCTCTGAACACAGTTATGATTTTTTGAATGAACCTGATCCACTTTTTTCGAAAAATCGGAGAAAGTTTTTCCATTCTGCTCAACCTGTTTGTTAGCACCTTATATTATAAGTTTTGTTCTAGTCTAAGCAAAGGGACATTTTTTGCCACCAATATTTTAGATAAAGCGAACAGACACTTCGGGTACTTCCCGTGTAAGTATCTTTACCTCCATAAATGATAAAATCAGCATCTGCCAATAGAATATTCACGCATTCAGTATGATTAATAGCGACGTTTCTCAAAAAGTTGATTGGATACGTCGATTCTTCCTCAAACACCATATGAATAGCAATATCTGAGCGGTTTAGAGCTTTTATGACATCGGCTATCTCCGCCTGAAAATTTTATAGAATGTGGAGTTCGAATTTTGATTCAAAGTTACCAAATCTGAATCCTTCCCGTAAATTGCTGCAGAAATCGGCCGATTCCATTTCCTTGCGTTCTCGACGAAACTGTGAAGACGATCCTTGGAAAATTGCGTGACCAGACACAATTCCGGATTTCCTTTGATTTTTCCTAGCGCATTTGGAAGGACACGGAAATTTTGGAAGGGTAGGAATTGTTCACAGGTGTTAGTTTTAGAAGGCGTTGGATTGCTGGGTGCCATATGTGTTGGATTGCTGGACAACGACCGCCGCTTGCGTAGCTCTGTTCCATCAATCCCATCAATCTCTTTCCGAACGGCATTGTAGAGCAGATAATTTTTTCTCACTGTCTTGTTTTGTGAGTTGAAATGGAGAGCTTGAGGTTCTTCGAAACAAAGCTTATCGGATTTTGACAGAACTCCAAGTTGATAGTTCCAAGCGCAGGGAAGAAGTTTGACTTCTTGTGGATATTCGTAGAGGTAGGCGTTGAAAATGTCCTAAAAACCAATACCGTTATTTCTGTCATAGAAGCCACCTACTCTATACAAATACTTTGAGCTTAATTCTCTCAATACCTAGTAGTGATATCGAAAATCTGTCAGCTGATAACAAATTGGTGTTTTAATGCTAAACAAATTACCAGTTGACAAAATTTTGATATCTTTTAAGGGAATCGAGATACTTGAGCTTGACGTTAACAACTTTGGTAGGCTTCTTTTCGAGCAAAAAAGTAAGTTTATAAACTTTGAACTTGTTTTCTGAAATTTCAGATCATGCCTAACAAAATTATAGCTTCGAATTTTTAAAGTGAATACGATGAATTACAAAGATCAGTTTCAAATGTAAATCGATGTTTTTTTTTCAATTCATGCCAATCCAATATTTGCCTACCTGATCCGACATGGTAGTTTTTCCATGTATTCTCAAATATTTGTTAGCCACCGCTCTCCACTTGGTTTTGAAATCTGTCTCTCTGAGTCTATCCAAATCCATCATAATCAACCCTGTGTTGAAGCCACGTCCCTGGAACGAATTCCCGTTAGAAAAAAATCAGTTGCTCAAAAAATGCGCATGTAATTATCGCTTCAACACATGTTCAAACAATAAGTGACGTGTTGGAGGGGGTATAAAAGTGCAAGGTGCCGATATACAGACAACAACAAACATGCTTCGTTTGACAATCATCTCTCTTGCTCTTCTTGTCTGTGCTGCCAACGCCAACCTCTTCGGATCACTTCTCGATTCCGAACAGAAAGTTGTGGCAGTTGAAGAAAAGGTATTTTTTTCATATTCAATCATTCAACTTTTCAAATCGAAAATCTAAAATTTTTAGGCTCAAGTTAACAATAATGAACCCCAACCTGAAGAAACTGGCCTTGCTGTCATTGACAACGACGCTCCTATTGCTGCTGCTATGGACGATATTGGGTCCGAAGGACAGTCCAACGGAGTTGTGATCCGTGCTAAGCGCTACTACGGTTGTGGATGCGGATGCGGTTGCGGTTGCTGCGGGGTCACTTGTGCTACAATGGCTCCAGGAGCCACAATGGCCCCATGCGGATGTGGATGCTGTGGATGCGGATATGGATAACCCGCTGATTTAGCTAATTTATTTTTCGCATGCGGTTTTATTATTTTTAAATAAATGTATTATATTCATATATCTTCTATAAACTCACTCTTGCAGTCCAAACCGATTTCTTCCCATTTTTGTTCAAATAATAATCCGATAAATTCTCCGCCATTCCCAAAGATTGATTACGGTCGAAATTGCGGAACATTTGCCATAGATGGAAGATATCCGTGCGGAATACAAAGTCAATATCCACAAACATTATCTGAAAGAATTTGCTTATCATTAAAAATAAGAAGGATCACTGTACCTTTCCTAAAGTATCCGGTAGAATCTCTGGAATCAAAAGTTTGCTCAATCCATAATACTTTGAGTAGTGAGAATTGGGAATCCACTTGACGCGATCTTCATACTCGGTAAGATTGTAGAAGAACCAGTCACCTGAAAGTTTTTTATACAATATCGGCCAATACGAAAAGAAATTTGCATTTTGACCATTTCGAAATTTTAAAGTTCGGCTGTAAAAATTCCGATCAGTTTGAAAATTGTGATAAGTTTAAAAAAGATGTGCATGTGCAGAATTTTTGAAAATTCGTAGTTTTTCGGATATATGTCGATGTCTGGAGGGCGTTTTTCACGGTTTTGTACAGAAAAAAACAGACCAAAGTATGTGTTTTTCATGAATCAGCAAATACTGAAAACTAGGAATTTTCGAAAATCCTGTGAATGAAAATTTTTATCTAAGTTTGTTTTCGGCCCTTTAAAAGTTTTCAAAGTGATTGGGAACTTATCAACTAACCTCCAGACTTCTGAAAATGCCGAAAATTTACTGAAAAGTACTTTATCTAACATTTTAGGGATGGTACTGTAACTTTTTCGAATACCCACATTTTGAAATATTCCAAGAAGCCATAAGATCTTGAACATCTTGCATGTTATCATCGTCCACAATGAAATAGAGACGGAAGTAGTGGTCTGAGTAGCTCAAGACACTTTTGAAGTGTTGCATGAACATGAGACGGGTCATAAAGTTTCCACCAAGCATGTAGACCAGGCTGATATGGTCCTAAAAATATGAAAATTCCTAATTAATCTGACTTTTTAATTCAAAAAAAAAAACTTACCTCTTCAGGAAAAGCTCCATAACGCTTGTGATTCACATAGTTCCAGATGGTTAAGTACGGCTCTGAAATCCATATTTTCATTTTAAATCTTGTAAAAAAATTCAAATTTCATCCTTACCCGCTTTTGTGAACACTGCCAAACATCCTAGGAATATGACATCTGGTATAAAGTTTTGAAGTTTCATTCCCTATAAGTTAAAAGTTTCAGAAAATAGCAGTAAATCAAGTAAAAAGAGGATACATAGAATCAAAAGAACATCGGAACACACTAATCCCTATAGAATCTCAACAAAAGGAGGACCTAGCCGCCAAGGATCTCTTTCTCTTTTCTCTCTGTGATTAGACGTTATTGTTGCTTCCGAGAGCATCCGGTCTAAGCTCATCATGTGTCTCAATAGGCAAGAAAAGACGTAGTACACAATGAGAAGATTTTGGTAGCGCCGTCTAGGTTTGAGTCAAAAGCGAACGAATGTACATTAGCAGAAAAAAGGGGGAAGGTCCCAAGCAACACCAAGCGCCGCGTCAGTTCTAATTTCCGTCTCTTCTCAAGCCGCCACCAAATTTTTTTTCGGCTAAAAACGGATTAGGATGGGAGTCTTGTGTGTCCTCCACCCAAATTCAATTATAGTTAGGCGCTGTGTTTTTTATGAGTGAGAGCATGGACAC
Source organism: Caenorhabditis nigoni (assembly GCA_027920645.1). NCBI lineage: Eukaryota > Metazoa > Nematoda > Chromadorea > Rhabditida > Rhabditidae > Caenorhabditis > Caenorhabditis nigoni. Next base: position 7,262,354 of record CP115869.1, read on the forward strand.
GAAAAAGTTTCATGACCGGGAAAAAGTGCACACAGGAAGGAAGCAACGGATTTGGGGCGATAGGAATGGGGTGCAAAAAAGCGAGAATAATAGGGAACAAAAAAGGGGAGCTTTCTCACCACCCCTATCGTTTTTGTTCTTTTCTCGAAGAAGTTGTGGATGTGAGTGTAAGGAGCAACACCACTTGGTTATTTGGAATTATTCATGGGGAAAATATATGGTTAGTGACACGGAAAAGGTGTGAATTGAACTTTTCAAAAAAAAAGGATGGGATGAGAAAGGGCTCCGGAAATAGAAAAAAAAATGTTGAAAACTGGTTTTTTTTCTAGCGAAAAAAAACTTCCTGTTTTAGAAATGAGCCAAAAATAATTTTGTAGTTTACCAGGGAACCTCGACATTCAGATTTTGATAAAAATTTGAGCATAGGCTAAGAATAGTCGATTCATATCCTTCAAATTATTTTGAATCTGCTAGTTAGTTATATCAGTTTCAGTGCGAGAAATCGCTTTTCAGGGAGGATTTGCTCAACTTCTTATTAATAAACATAATTGCAAAATCAAGGCCCGTGCCTGGCCGGGCCGGGCCGGGCCGAAGATTTCCAGGGCCCGGCCCAGCCCGGCGGGCTTGGGTTCTACAAATTTGAAACTTTTTTTTTGAAATTTCAGAAATTTTTTCAATTTTTTTGTGAAAGAACTATTTCTTTATGGACACTCTTATCTTGAAAAATTGTTTTTCTTGTCAAGAAATCATCCATTTCTTTTTCTGTTGACCCCAAAAATTTTTTTAAAGACAGAACAATTTTTTCCCGAAAATCCGGGCCCTGGCCGGGCCGGGCCCTGAAAATCCTGAAAAAGCCCGGCCCGGCCCGGCCCGTTGCAAGTATGGAAATCAATTCTCTGATTTATACGGTAAATCGTGTTTTAGAATCTAAAAACTTTCTGGATGCCAACATTTTAAACACAGGAATTATGAAATTCCGGAAAAAATCTAAAATTCTAAAAAACTGTAAATTTGAAAAATTAGAAAACTCAGAAATTGAAAAATTATCGAGTTCAAAAATCTCACATTCAGTTTCAAAAGTACATTTTTGAATCACCGTATTTTCTCCAATAGAACCCCAAGGGCTTCTATTAGAGGAAATACGGTAATTATGGGAGATCGTGTGTTGAAAAATTTCGAAACGTTGAGCAAATTGTTTTTAAGATATTCTCTGAAATGTAAGATTTCACAAAATTCTAAATTTAAGACACCAAGTTCCATGCTCTAAATCGTCCTAGAAGCTAAGAAAATTCACTTTGAAAATAGGGGTTTTTGCACTAAAAATGAGCTTTTTCGTACTGAAACTAATATAACTTGGCTGAAATTAGCAAGCGAGTTTTGAAAAATTCAGTAATTTCTAGATAAGCTACTCTCAACCTATCCTGAAAATTTTTAATCAAAATCTGGGCTTACAAGGTCTCGAGGGCTTTCTAGTGAAAAGATAATGCTCGCTCTAGAAATAAGCCAAAAACACATTTTTGTAGTTTCGAGCTTTTCAGGTTCTCACGAACAAAGAATGAATCCATGAGAAAAGTCATATCACACGAGAAGTAGAAGGTGGGAGTTAGCACTAATGGTTTTCTGGAATCTCTCTGTTTCACCTGATATCTTGAGTCGCAGACGTCATAAATTCATATTTATTGTTTTTGGGGTAAAGGTTTTCTTGGGGAAGAGTGAAAAGATCAAAACAGATTCACGAAAAAATCATGAGGAACAAAAAATCAGAAGAAAAAGGTTTATCGCCAACTGGCTGAATTTATGAGGCGTACTGCTTTCAGCTCTCTTTAGGATAGGGAAACGACTCCACCTTCTTCCGGACGAATATATGTTTTGGCATTGTTAAAGATATTGGACCCACCCGAGTAAATAAAGCGAGCAGACCCTCATGTGGACACTGCTATATATGATTCAATTAAGAATTTATTAGGTTTTAAGGAAAAATATATGCGCACCACAAAAACGTTGTGTATGTTTCCTTTTGATAAATCGTTTCATGTCGCGAAAGCGGAAAAGAGGACAAATGAGCCAAGTGCACAGCCCTTCAAGTCTTAGAACATAAGCTAGGATATAAGCTGTCAGTGACAGATATGAATGTTGGAAATTAGATGAAGAAGGCGACGTCGCGATGAGTTTGTCACACAGAGATGAGTGACTGACAGTAGGAATATGTTGAGTATAGCACAAAAAGTTTTTTCTACATAAGAATGGGACAAGAAGAAATAGAAGCCTCTCCAATTTTATTGCCTTGTCATCATTTATGTATGCGCATTGTTTTGTTAGTGGAAGAATAAAAAAAGAGACGATGGAATGAGTAAAAGAGCTGCTGAAATTTTTTGGAATGAAGGCAGTAGATAAAATGTAGTAAAATAGGAAAAATAAGGAAACATTTGAAATTTCTCGACTTTGTTTACCCATTGTTTTAAGAAACAGGGAAATCGGAAGTCATGGGTGGCAAGGAGCTTTTGTTGGTGTTGAGAGTAATTGGTCGAAAACTTAGGCGGTAGGTGGGCCAATCAAACTGTTTCACCGGAGGACTGCTAGACCGTCGTAGTGCTGGTAATTTTGTGCAAAAAATAAAAAAATACAATTGTAACTTGAAAAATAACTATTAACTTGAAAAATTCCAAGAATTTTCGCCAGAAATCTGAGACCTGTTTTTTTTTGCATTTCCCGGTCAAAATTTCAGTAAAAACAGTTTTTTGGAGCCTAAAACCAAAACAATAGCTTTTCTCGTTTTTTGGGATCCAGAAATCAAAATAATATGTTTTTAAGTTTTTCGATTTTTCAAGATCGTTTTTGCTCAGTTCTGGTGCTGGAACATCGTAATCACAAATCGACCAAATTAAAGCAACATGTAGCTTCACAAATTTTAGAAAATCGAAAAAGTAAGTCACATTTGTTATTGTTGGAGAAAAAATACATATAATTGAAGCTAATTTAAATTTCAATGCACAGGTGGAATTTTGCAGGCTAATTGAAAGAAATAAAGGAAAATTGTTGCAAAATAACACATTCTTCATAGTGATATCTAATTCTAATGTTGATATTTTTGAAATATTGGTATTTCGGAGTTTTGAATTCGGAATTTTTCGAATTTTTGAAAAACTTAACATTTCGGAATTTTTTTAAAATTCGAAAATTTTGATATTCTAAAAAATTGGTCTTTCCAAGCTTTCTGAAAATTCAGATTTCTTGAAATTCTAAAAGTGTTTTCCATTTTTAAAGTTTCGGGTTTTTTAGAATTTTTTAATTTTTTTCAGAATTTCGAATTTTTAAAATTTTGGCATTTTTTGAAATTTTCTAAAATTCAAAAATTTTTGTAGTTCTAAAGTTTTGGAATTTTTCGAATTTTAAAAAGTTCAAATTTTTGGAATCGAAGAAGTTTCAGTATTATTGGATTTTTTCGAAAATTTTAGAGAATTAAAATCGAAAATTTTTTTTAATTGAGAAAAATTTTGAAAAACGATTTTTTCCTGTTTTCGCTTCCGGTTGATGTAATCACGATCAACAACTGTTTGAAAAATACATGACTCGAAATTATAAGTAATTTTTAATTTTTTCAGCCCACATGTGATGTTTCAGCTTGTGATTGAAGCGTGAGAATCATGTGCAATAATGCACTAATTAAACTTTCCGCATGCTCAAATTCAAATCAACAAAAATTAAAAAATACTATTGTTTCCGTTTAGCTTTGATTCCCAATCAACACGAGTTTTCAACAAGAAAAAACAAAAAACAAAAAAATAATTCTGCGTTCGGGGGGAATCGAACCCCCGTCGAATGCTTGGAAGGCATCCATGCTGACCATTACACCACGAACGCGCCACAAACTTCCTATGTCTTTTCCAAATGACAAGAGGACGAGAGACACACACTCTTTCCTTCTTTTTTCTCTTTTCTGCGGGTCGCTGCCTTCTCTTCTGTGTGTGTCTCTTGTGTTTGCCGACATTGGGAAATTTTGGCTTTCTCCGGCCAGGAAATGGAAAGAAAAGGTTTCTGAACGTATTTCATTCAGAAGATCAAGTTAAAGTTTTACATGGATGAGTCAGTCAGCTACGTTCTCAGAATTCCGTTGACCCTACGATGACCATGACTAATTCCTTTGTCGAACTTTTTTTATTCCCGCAACTCCCTATTTTTTTTGGAAAATGATAAAAAGTGTAAAACAAAGGCGGTATTGTAATGATTTCTATCCTAACATTTCCTTTCTGACAACAAGTTTTCAAAATCAGGACAAAAAATAAGATACTGTCTACCTGAAGATAGTCTACCAATATTGTTTTTCCATTATCAAATCACTATTCTTCAAAAATGCGACTCTCTATATTTATTTCCTCTATGTTTCTTTTCAAAAGTTTGAATGGTTGGCCACAGTTTGATTTTTTGAACCAAATGGGTATGAATTTTGGAGGTGAGGATTTTTGTAAGTGTTACGAGATTTTCCAAAAAATTTTTAGGAGGAGGAGGACAATGGAATAATGGACCACCACCACAAAACTTCCAACCGGTAAGAGGGACCTTTAACAATGAACATTAATCACCTAGTGAATTCAGATTTTAATGAAAAATTTCAGGTTAATTCAGCAAATTGCTTATTTAGATATTTTAATAAATTCCAGAATCTATTTGCCAGTTTCAGCCAAGCTATATCAGTTTGAGTGCCGAAAATTACGTTTTGAGTGTAAAAATAGCGATTTCTCAACTTTTGAAACGTTTCTGAGTTCGTTTTTAGACTTGAAATTCAAAGAAAATGCGTTTGCAGACATTTTCAAATATGTTTTAAAACTACTGAATTTTTGAAAGGTGCTGTTTTTGATATAACTAGGTTGAAACTGGCCAGCTGATTCTAAAATTTTGAGACATGTCTAGATACGCTATTCTAAACCTATTACATACTGAACTTTTCTTCATAATCTGGATAATAGAAAAAGTTCCAATACATTTAGGGAAATCGTCCGGGAAGCCCATTCGGTGAAATCATGGGAAATATAAATGGAATGGTGACCGGGCTCACCAACCAAATCGGACAAATAACCAAAGGACTTGACGTGAATAATGATCTGGGAAAGATGGCGCAGGGTCCGCCGCCGCCACAAAATGAATGGCAGCAACATGCAAGAAGGTTTTGCCGCAGATTCCCTGGTCATCCCAAGTGTCGGTATGCAACTTTTTTTTATTTGTCTTATTGGGTTACTGTAGCTATCTAGTTTAGTAGAATTAGTTTAGATATACTGAATATGCTGGGTGGATTTACAGCGGACAACTTCCTCAGTTCAATGATATTGGATCGATTCTCAATGGGATTTTGGTGGATAGTGGAAAGTGGCTTCCGAAAGTTCCATTGTGAGTGTTAATCTCATGATTTCAAATTTATTGCTTTATTGTATGATTTCAGTATTAACATTCGAGATCCACTTACTGGTATTAACACTGACTTGAGAAGCGCGTTGAATGGAATCGCTGTGCAGTTTGGACAAATCAGTCAACAATTTACCAACAACATTCGGGTAATTCTGATGGCTTCGAAAACTCAAAATTTTGTGAAATTCAGGACATTTGCTCAAGAATCAACTGTAAGGCGCAACAACAGAAGAATGTGCAAATGAAGCAGGACATTTTGAAATCAACAGTGGCGTTTGAGAAAAAGATTTTTGGAACTGATGTTGCGGATAAAATGAATATGAGATTTGACAGAACTCTTCAACTCAAACAAGCGTTATTAGAGAAAGCCCAACTCAAAGGAGTGGTAAGTCAAAAATTTTAATACTTAAATTCAGCAGCTAGATTCCAATAATGTCTTTTTCAGGTCGCCCCTGAAGACAATGGAGTCTTCGACAAGGATCTTCTTCTGACTGAAACTCAAGCAAATTTCATGCTCAACGAGTTGGGCAAAGGAGGAGAAGGAGCCATTCCTCAACCAGGCTCCTTCAAAGCCAAACGCGCTTCAATATTTTTCGAACAGAATGTGGTTCAAAAATGGCCTAACACAGCGCCAATTCCATACACATTTGATGCGTCATTGGATAATTTGGATCAGAATGATGTGCGTGGAGCCATTTCAGAAATCGAGCAAAAGACGTGCATTCGGTTCAAGTACTATGCAACACCACCACGAGGCAATCACATTAACTATCAGAAAGTGAACTCGCCAGCATTGTAAGTAGAGGGATCATAGAGATGAAACCAAAGGAAAATTCTGGAAAAAATGAGAAAAAAAGTTTTCTTAACGTTGATGGTTTAGGTGTTCTTGAAAAAAAACGTTTGCTGTATAAGCTATGAATGTGGGGATCAAATACAAGAAATTTTTCCGGTGTTGTAGAAATTTTGTTTTGTCAACATAAGAACACGCAATTACCAGACACGCAACGTACGGACCTTGAGATTTTGTATGCTTATACAATCTTGCAATATGTATCGCAAGATTGAGCAAGCAACAAAAGAACCTTGAACATCTGTCCGCATTCTTCAAAACCTTCATACTGAAATTTGAATGTTTTCCAATTCTTACAGCTGCGGCCTATCCTACATTGGACGTGTGGAGCCTGCGAATCCAGTGTATTTGAGTTTTCAATGTGGCAACGGGAGAGGAATAGCAGTTCATGAAACAATGCACGCACTTGGTGTCAACCATCAACATTTGAGAATGGACCGGGATAAATATATCAAAGTAGGTAAACGGTTTGACTCTTTATGAATTTTACGGCCCGCAATGAATAAACGGTCACTTCAATAAAATAGACCGATTAGGAAATTACGATATATTGAGAGAAAAAGCGGTCAAGTTGAGAAATTTACAGTCCCATTGAGAATTTTACGATCCCTTAAAAGATAACACTCTCATGGAAACCTTATGGTCCCGTCAAATCTGCAAAAGACAGGTGTTGTATGTTCGGGGTACGGTCACTTTCGACCATTGTAATTCTCCCAAAGGACCGTAAACTAATTAATGGGACCGTTGTCCTGTCCCGGGGCAGTAAAAGTCATGATGAGACAAAATTTCCCTTTCATTGAATGTTTTTGGATAAACTTGTATGTGTCAGTTAAGTAACACTTCCTCTCTTCCTTTCAGATTGACTGGAGCAACATCAACCCTCAACAGTACGACGCCTTTGTTGCTGCCGACTCCAAGCTCTACACCACCTATGGTGTCAAATATGCCTATGACAGTATCATGCACTACAATGCCTACACCGCCGCTGTGAACATTGCCAAACCAACAATGATCCCACTGGTCAACCAACAAGCCAACATCGGATTACTTGGACAACGAGCGAAAATGAGCGCTCAGGATGTAGAAATACTCAATAAGATGTACTGCAAATCGGCTGGTGAGAGGATTTGTTATAAATATTTTTAATTCTGGATTTTGATTTTTAGGATGTGATGATAAGAATGTTTACTGCGGTGCTTGGGCTTTACAAGATCTTTGCAACAATCCGAATCATAACGTCTGGATGAGAAGCAACTGTCGGAAGAGTTGTAATTTTTGTTGATTTTTGTTGATTACAGTAGATTTTCTGTACATTCTTTGATTGTTTTTCAATGTATAAAAGTTAGACGAAGACGATTTGGGAATGTTCACAAAGTTCATAACACGTCACAGACAATCAATCATTCAGGCGATGCTGTTGTCTTTGATTCCACTGCCTCCCGGGTAGCGGCCGGTGACACGCTCGAAAACAACCATCTGGAAGGAGTAGAAAATGTAAAATGTCAAAAATCAGATTCTTACATCTTCATCATCACTCTCACTATCATCGGCGTTGGTGCTGGAAGGATCAGCATCTTTCTGAGCACGTTTTGCTGCTTTGCGACGGCGAACATCCGGCTCAGTGAGGCTGAAAAAAGTGTTACAACTTAAATGGAAGACCGTCGGATTACACACCAGCGATTATAGAAGGCCTCGCAGTCTACATATTGGAATACTTCCTGACTGAAGATGCACAACGCGCGGAGACAGAGAATTTGAGCGAATTTGAACGCAGCGAGTCCGATGACGAATGCAGAGACGGCGGCCTGAAAACAGTTATGTAAAACAAATAGAAGAGTATCGCCAGTTATTGCGTAACCAAAAAGGTATACCAGGTATTGCCTGAGCGAGACGTCACAGGCGTCAGGAATACGGGTGAAGCGGCAAGTGGATTGTTGGATGGAGAATGGGTCAAAGTTGAAGTCACGGATCCACGCGATGAAGACGGCGATGAGGAAGAAAACAGCGCAAGCGAGATGTCCGAGCTGAAAATTCAAACAAGTTTAGTTGGGAGAATTCTATAGAAAAGAGTCGTGAAGGTTTTGAACAAAAAATGCCATGATCTGAAAAGTCATATTTGATTATCTTTTTTATAGTTTCAGTGTAAATTCTTGAGAAAAATTTTAAATTTGTTCCCAGAAGTTTCTAGAAAAACAATTAATTGAAACGCCCTATACGTGCATTTGAGCTAAATTAACTCGGTTCCCATGAGGAATATTAAAAAAATGTCAACTGATAAAATATTATTGATATCACGATAAACATTTAATTTTTTCTGAATTTTGAAATCGAAAGCGGAAAAATTGACAAACAGCTTTTGAAAAAATCAAGAAATCGAAACTGATTTTGATAAAGATTAGCAAGACAACTTTTCGTGTACGCCTTTGACATTAAAAAAACAATTTCTTCCAGGAGAGTCGATATCTCAGAGTTCACAATCAAGCTCAACTCACCCAGATGAAGAGCACGGAGCAAAGCTTTCGAAGGTTCATCACAATCAATCCATAGGAAGCATACACAGTCGAAATAAGGATCACAATGCAGACGAAGACAGCTCCAACGTGGACGAACGACACCGAAACAGCTGAATCTTCTAAGCATCACTTTTGATTCTCTGGCTAGTTAAAGAAATTACCGTAGAAGTCATATCCAACATGGAAGCTGACGTAGTTGAGAAGGCAACCGGCGATGAAGACGATGTCGACCAGCAGACTCAGATTCAGAAGGAACTAGAAACAAGAAATTGATGGGCTTCCAGAAGTGAAAAAAAAAACAGTGACTCACCTTCTGGAATCCGAACATTCCACTTGGCAGACTGGTGAAGCTGCAGACAAGAGAGTTGTTCCTCTCTATAATCATTTTCGAGAGCTGACTGACTCCACGATCCTTACGAGGAGCCATCGTTTCCAGAGGAGGGAGAAAGAAGAGGCCGGACGTTTTCTATTTCAGAAAAGTGAAGAAATGAAGAGTAGAAGAGCGAGTGGAACGGGGGGAAGAGAAGCGATGGGAAGACAATACACGATTTGCATATATATCACATCGATTTTTGATTACAGGTGTGGAGGGAGGGCACAGAGAGACAAAGAGAAGGCACCTCGTGCCGCTGACGGTGCTGCTGTGTTGGAAAAAGAGGAAAAATGCATCTCCCCTCTGTGTTCCCGTCCCCGTTTTATGACCATATTTCCCGAAAACCGTATTTTTCTATTTTCCTCGAAATTTTGAATGGAAAGAACGGTTTTGAGAAAGCACCACAATTTTTGATGATTAACATTTGATGACAGCTTTATTAAAATGAAAAATCGGAAAGAATGAAAAGAGATAGAAGCATCATCAAAAAAAGTTAGTACTCCAGTACGTTTTTCTTCTCGTTACGGAGGAAGATGATGTTTGGAAGTCGCATGCCCATTCGTCGCTTCTCCAGATGATACATGTTGCTGGTATCCTTGAATTTCAGCATGTTGGGGAGTCTCAATCCGATCCGACGCTTGTGCACATTCAAGTTTTCTGGATCCTTGTAACGGAGAAAATTGGGGAGACGGAGACCTGAAAAAACTTCTGTAATAAGAATTATTGTAATTCTAAATTGGCTACAATGGAAAATCTAGACTTACCTATTCTCCGCTTCTCCATCTGGAGCTCGTCGGGCTCCTGGCAGAGCACAATGGTTGAGAGAATAAGAAGAACCAAGCAGAAGCCACGTAAAAGCATGATGGAGATTGTGAAAAAAGTAGCTGGACTCTGGAAATGGATACCTTTTAACTTTTTTTCTACTTTTTTTTTTCACTTTTCTAGGGCGGAACCGATTTAGAGAGCGGGTTATATTTTTAAAACTAAAAGCTCTAAAACCCGGATGAAAAATCATAGTTGAAAGTTTTTGGAAGGGCACTCAAGATTATTTTGGATTATTAAAAAGACGAAGAACGAAAAGTGATGTTCTGTCTGGGAACGAAAACGGGAAAAAATGTCAATACAGGAAAAATGCAGAAATTAGGTCATGAGCTATGACGGAAAAAGGTCAGGGACACTTTGCTACAGGCAAACGGATGAGTTGGAGACTAAAAAACAGATTTAGGGTTTCCAGAATATGTCTTTTGATGACACAAGTTTTGAAATTCGAAAAAAATTTTGTTGTGGGTTTTAGAATTGGTTAAATCAGAAAAAATCACATTTAAAAATCCTGGACGTGTTCTTGTAGTCTAAATCTATCCATTATTACCTTGTATCATCCCGGTAACAGAATGTCAAAGGCACCTGAGTCATTTCCATCAAAGCACATGACTTAATTTCTGTGTTATAATTCAGAGAAAAAAAATGGCAAAATGCCCCGGACCCACAAAAAACCAAGTAGCCGGAATGATAGGAAGTTGCGCAGGGGGAAGGCGTGTCCCCCCGAAATTTCAAAAACTCATTGGCATTCCATGGCACACACCGCCTAATTGGCATGTCAGCATGTTCTTCACGATACGATAGAATAATGATGACTGAGTAAGAGGAAGCGAAGGAGCCCGGAAGACGTGGAGGGTTGAGTGATTGGGTTTATTCGTTTATCGTCGGAATTAGTGTGGGCGATCGGGTTTGAAACATTTTTTTATTTCAATTTTGTGACATTTGAGACAATTCGAGAAGATGAACAACTCACAGAAACCATAAGAAAAGGGGGAGCACAGAACAGAGAATTAATATTGAGAAATTAGAAAAACTTGGGAAGGGTTTAAGGCTCGATCATAATTTTTGTTTGAAGGGGATGGCAAAAATAAAGCAGACAAAAGTTGGTGATTCATGAATAAATTATAGGTTTTTCAAAAAAAAAGAAGTGGTGATCAGAATGATGTCTCCTCGGTTTCTTTTATTGTCATCAGCGGGTGTTCTTCTTCCATCTCGCGCATTGTGAGCCCTTGTTCCTCGTCTTCGACACTTACTCGGGCTGAAAATGATAGGTAATTCATAGATTCAGAAAATGTGTGCATTTTAAGTTTTGTTGAATTCAAGAACTCATGCTGGGAAATCTGCTTAGATGGGAAAGATAAGAGTAATATTTAGCTGTAATATCAAAGTACCAAAAATCTAAAATTTTTAGATTTTGGAAATCAAGAACTCTGAACACATGGCTTCAGAGAGGAATCCAGAAATCCAGGAATCCAGGAATTTATGAATCTTTTTTGAGCATTCAGGAAGTCAGGCATCCAGGGATCCAGAAATCCAAAATTCTAGAAGTCCTATAATCCAAAAACCCAGAAATCCATACTTTCAGGAAAATATGAAACAATAATTTTAGGATTCTAGAAAATAAATCAAAAATTTAGAAAACCAAAAACCTAGACATCCAGACACATAGGAATTTAAGGGGTTTCAAGAATCAGAATCTAGAGAATCATGTATGAAAAATTCAGGAATTACAAAAATTCAAAAATCTAGGAATCCAAATTTCATGATAAATACACGATTCACAAAGATTCATAAAATTAAGAAATCTCCTTTAAATGCTCGAAACAATCCGTAGTCATTCTAGTCATTTATTTCTTATCCTCACTCAATTCAGAATGCGAGGTATACAGGGACCCAGGAATAATAGCAATTCAGGGAACTAGGTTTTTGGAATTCTAAAAATCTAAAATCCAGGAAGATTTGTAAAGTTGATAATCCTAATTCAAGTACCCTATGTTTATATAGTTTTTGATTCTTTTTATTTATTTTTCCCTCATCTAATTATCGCTTATTTGTGGTCCTTATTTTCCCCCTCCTTTTTCTATTCAACTTTTCTACCAAAAAACAATATGGGAACCTCCAACATTTCTAAAGAGAATATGCAAATCTCCCTCTCCCATTTTTTTCCCACCACAATACACATCACCATCAAAATTGGCCACATGCTTCTTCTCTTATCTTAAAATAACATTTCGTTTTAACAGGCCAATGATAAGAGAGCAGAATTGCGAATACGGATAGACCACAGCTACTTGGCATTGACATTTATTAGCCACTACTCTATTTGCGTCTAGAATTCCGGGTTTTAACCTACTCGATGTTGACGGTCGGTCGACTGATTGCACTCCGAGTGTAGCGATTGCAGAATGGATGAGACCTTGTTGAGTGGCATTCCGACGTACCGACTTCTTCTTGCCGAAGAATCCAATTGTTTTTCTTCTGAAATTCGTGAGCCCCTTGATTTGACCTTTTCAACTCCTTCAACTTACACAGAAGAAATGTTAAACGCCCGACTTTTCAATGATTTCATTTTCGCTCTAGCCTTCTCCTTCTCCTCCTCGTGCGTCAGATTGCGGTCCAGGTAGCACTGAGAAGATAAAAATAGTTTGATTTCTTATCACATTTTCCCAAATTACCTCCTCATATGGATTGTTCATAAGAGAACGAATTGTGGAGACGTCTTTGAGCAGTTCATTAGCACGCTCGTCAATTTCTTCTCGGTCCGTGTGAACTTTTCCGGCATGATGGTGATCCTCGTCCATCAAGTCATGTGGAAGTGCACCACTTTCTGCCATCTCATCAAGAGTTTGTTGTCTTTTGAATGAACTTTGAGATGGACTATTGTTCAGCGCTTCTCTGCAAATGAAATCACATGAAATCGTGTTTTCGGATTACTGTAGCTCACCTCATGGCTACCGCTCGATTCAACTCAACCAACTTGCCTTCCTTCTTTGCATTAGCATCATAATTCTTCTCCAGAATTGGACGCACATATTTCTTGGAGAAGTCACTACACTTGTTCTGAAAAATCAATAATTTTCAGGTCTAGAATTTTCCCAGAACTCACAATTATACTCATATTCTTATTGGCACAAACTCCTTCAATTCCTTGGGACAAATGATGAACCATTCCACTGTTGAACTCGTTGAATAGTCGGAAATGATCATCTTTCTTGGCTAATCGGATATTGAGCCATTTCACAAAAAGTTTGATAGTGGAACCCTGAATTCTTAGAAATTTTAGTTTACGGAAAGTAAAAAACAACATACCTGAAGAATGTTAGTAAAGAGAATAACAGCGTAGGTGGCACCCAGAATTGTATTTTTGACATCCGAGCTAGAAGTAATCATGAAGGCGAGAGAGAAAGAGACGGCGCCTCGAAGGCCTCCGTAACTCTGGAAAAAACTATTTTGATACATTTGATTTTTAGTATAGGTCAATGAAATGAACAAAAAGTATAAATTTCAGTTGATTTCAAGTCATTTTGTCCATTTTCAGGAGCCTGGAGCTCGGCTGTGAAGTTCCAACTATTTTAAATATTTTGGAGGGTGTAAAACATACCTAGTTTGAAAACCTTGCACGCACATCTTTCTGAAAATTCCTAGCCTTCAGCTATTTGTTTATTTCTTAAAGACATTGATCTATTTTGGTACTGGAAATTGAAAAACAGAGGAGTCTTTCATATATTATCGAATAGCTGGTAAATTCAGAATTTTTGAAAAACTCTTTAGTTTTCAATTCAGGTCTGTTTTACACCTTCCACAATTTCAAAAGTGATGGACAGCTTGACAACCAAGGTCCAGTATCCTAAAAACGGTTAGAAAGTCCGAAATTCGACTGGAATCTAAGCTTAGTACATCTTATCGACCGGTGCTAGGTTCTAACTATCAAATTGACTAACCATGATGAATTGCTCCTGGAAAGAAATGTGACGGACTCCTCCGGTAAACTTGTTGACAATGTAGGTCAAGAAGAATGTCACCCCAAACCGCACAACCACACAAAGAATGACAGAAACCACGGAGAACACCGGATGCCAATCTTCCCAGAACCATTCACGCTCGTTGACCAACATGACTCCAAGGATGATGAAGATGAGAGACTCGCAGAGGGTACTGGCGACTTTTGTGATGTACATGACACTGGTGAAGGATTTGTAAGACACATTACAGCAAGCATAGTGAGTTTGGAACAATCCACAAGCAATGAGAGCAATGATTCCAGAGAAGTGGAACATTTCGCTGGTCAAGTAGGCAAGATATGCCATTCCAAAAAGAATCACAGGCTCGACAACTGAAAACTTGTTGACTCGACAGAACTTTCTAGGGGATTTACCTCTGACGTCAGTGGTAAACTTCGTGATGAATGAGGATATTGCACCACAAATGAGTCCAATAATCAAACCACCAATGGCAACACAAGCAAATTTGACAAATCCGAGAAGGCCCTGAAAAACACGCTTGTATATATCGAAATATCTTTCAGTCCCTTACATGAAACCAAGTGAATTCTGGAAGAGTCTGGAACTCAATAGCAAGATTGTAGCAGACTATGGTTACAGCGTCGTTGAACAAAGACTCTCCGAAAACCATAAAGTATAGCATTTTATTGACGCTGACTTCTTGGAAAACGGCTAGAACTGCTACAGGATCAACAGCGGCGACTAGCGAGGAGAAGGTGAAGATGTCCATGGCACTCAGATTGATCTCTCCCATAACTCCAATCCAAATAAGGATCAAGAGGGCTGCAGCAAGGAGAACGATATTCAGAACTGTTCCCTAAAAATACATAAATTTGGAACCACAATGGAAAATATAGGGATTACCAAAACGGCGTAAAGCAGAATAGTTCCGATGTTATCGATGAATGCTCGATCCTTCAATGAGTAAGCAGATTCCAGAATGATTGGTGGGAGGAGGTAGAAGAAGAAGACCTTCGTACTGAATTCCAGGAACTTGATGGATTGATGAGTGTCATCTCCGCTGAAATATAAGAGAGGTGAAGGATGTCTGAATGTTTGAAAGCTTACATAAAGAAGAATCCAAAAATGACGCCAATGATAATCAAGCAGCAGGATTCCGGGAGGATTTTCTTGGTGAATCGGGTGTGGTGATAACCTGGAATGTTTTTTTCCACTGACTGTCAAGGAATACATCTTTTTTCAATTTACATCTACTTGGCAGGGTCTGGCTTGGTGGGCATCAGTTGAATTTGAGAATTTTTGAATTTTTGAATTTAAGAAAAACCTTAATATCGGAATATGCTGAATTTTTTAAAGTGGAAATTTCGACGTCCCATACTTCGCAAAATTGGAATTCCGAATTCCAGTTCCAATTTTTCAGAATTCGACACCCTTAGATAACTACTTTTCAGTATCTTTCCCAGGAACTGGCATAAATTGCGTCAACGCTGACAGTGTGCAACCCCTTCCATCCCAAATTTTACGGTAACATTCCTAATTTAAGGAATTCCTCTAACGCCCTACCCTAACACCTTATCACCTACCGTTGTTTGATACCTCAAAAAACAGTTCAAAAATCTGATGCTTTCCATTTTCTTTTGACTCAACACAGCGCGGCGAGATGAAAAGGCGAGGAACTGCAAGAGGCGCCAGCTGAGTGCACAATACCCACGTAAAAACGTTTTTCGCCCTTCCAAACATACCAAGTTTGAATAAACCGATAACAATGAAAAATAGCACGAGAACCATGTCGTTTTTCACGTATTCCCAATGGAACGAGAATACGTGGAATCCTCCGTGGGAAGAGTCGTTTCCAACATGACCGTGCTCTTCCAAAACGTGCTCATCGGAATAGTCATCAGAGACATTGGATTTAAGGAGATGGAGAAACGTTTTGAGCTCGTCTCTGGAAACATTTGAGCTATTGATTTAAAAATATAACTTTTTAGCTTTTTTTAGGTTTTTAAACTCACTCAGTCATCTTCAAATCGTTCACTTTCTCCATCATCTGTCCGAGCAAGACTGATCGATCAGTTTGCTCAATCAAACTGGAATTAGAATCCATGGAAACATCCTGACAACATCCATTGGTGATCAGCAGGAAGGCAACCACCAGCTGAATCCAGTGAGCCCTCATCGGAAGATTCTAGTTTCTGTGATTACGGTAGGAAGCGTCAAAACCAGATTTCTCTGAAAATAAAAAAAATTCTGGAAATAAAAAAGATAGAGGAAAAGAAAGTATAGCTTCGAAAAGTGCGGAAAAGAAGAAGAACGATGCATGGGAAAAGCGGCATGCAAATTTCGGCTTCATGGGAAACAGTTTTCAATTTTTTACATAAACTCGAAAAAAAGAACCAGGGAGGCAAAATTTAGGGGTGAGGCCCAGACGAAAACGAAGAAAGGGATCTAGAGAGTTGTGCATCGTCTAAAACATTGATAAGGGAAAAACGACAATTAAAATATCTACAAGACGACACTCTCCCTCTCTCTCTCCATACCCCAAGGCGGTACCCTTTTTAGTATATTCATCATGATATAAGAAATATTACCCTTTTAAGAGTTGAAAAATGAAAAACTATTGAATTGAGAAAAATGACAAAAAAAGTGAGAAGAGAAAACCAATTTGATGTTTCCGTGTTTGGCCGTTTTCAAAATGTGGAGAAAGGAGAAAAGCCATTAAACGATTTTGATTGCTCCACACACCGATCTATAATTATTCACTATATGTTCTGTTTGCGTAGTTTTACCTTTTTGACTGAATACATTTGAAACTTCTATATTATACTTTGAATTTTAAAATTTTAAGTTTGATTTTCTGATGATTCACTTTAAAGAATAAGGACTCTTAAAAGATCAGATGATTAACTAAAAGTGCATAGTCGTTAACTGGACGAAATGGGTATTTTAAAAATGCTCGTCCTGGTTTAATTGTGTTGTACTGCACTCAACCGGATAGAAAATGATTTTCAGAGAAAAAAGGTTGTTTTCGTTTGCATTAGAAAAAAGCAGTTCCCATGTTGGTTAAATGATGTAAAAGTTCAAATATGTGCTTTAGGAAGAAACTTCGAAGAAAAAAGGTGGAAAACTTCTTCAAACTTCTGGGAGTTCCGTTTTTGAAGGATCAAGGACCTGATAAAAAAGGTCAATTTTATTTAAGAGAGCTTATAAAAGAAATCGGAGCTCATACATGTAGAGGTCCTGTCCACCAGGGCTCCATCTTGCCAAAAGGGTTTTGGTGATGTTTGGTCATCACCACTATGTACCATACTTGCCCAAGGTCTGTCTAGGCAGGTCAAAAACTTGTGGACGTCTTTTTCATTAGATCGACTCCATCCGATTCATTATTCCGAAGGGTACTGGTAATATTTGATCATCACCAACACGTACCATTTTTTCCCAAAACCTGACCTGTGGAGATTTTTAAAAATTGCATATGTTCCAGATAATAGGTACAAATGGACCACATATGTTGTTTTTAGGGGATCAAAAAATTCTCGGACGGTTATTGTGGTGTGTGATCTTATAAAGAGATTATTGAACTCGCAAGCAATATATGACGTGGTTACCGGCTCAACGTCGCGGTTGAAATCCGAATTATCATTTTGATAGAAAAAAAACGGAGCTAGGGATCAAAATTCTCATTTTCAGGCTAGATTGAGTGAAATAACAGAAAATTCGATGAAAAGCAAGGATTGAAAAATCTTGGAAATATGATAATTTTAAGTTGTGGTTATTGTTGCTGTGGTGACCTGCGGTCGAAGCTACCGACGTTTCTTCAGCTCCGCCTTTTTTGAACCACAAAAATCGAAAAATAATCAGCATTTTCTATTTTCCTCTCTGTCTGCAAACTTGAGCATATCTATTAGATTGATTCTCACCCTATCAAGACACAGACGTTTTTATTACCGTAACGCTTGCGTCACTTTTCATTTTATTTTTTGAGGATTGGTTTTTCTCGAGACCATCTACGACATATAAATTCGTGATGTTCATGACACAATTTTGACACTTTCCATTTCAACCCAAACATAGGAAGGACACGACTTGGAACGTGCTGATAACAGATTTATAGATTTTTTATTAGGCGACCTACGGAACGATCGCAAGGACAGCATGCGTTTGGAGGAATGTGTGGTGTTTTGGGTGTAAGTGTTCTAAGGAACAAAGTATAATATTGTGAGAATTTTGAGTTTTACATAAATATCTACAGTACATGTCAATATGATATACACTTTTCTCCGTTATTTATATATCAAAGTCGAAATTAACATCGCTTTCTTGTTCAAAAGTTCCACTCTATCACAATGTTACTACGCACCCGATGATTGATATGGAGCTAATCTAGTGAGTTTAGAAATTGAACTTTCATTTTCGAAATTTTAATTTTCAGGATAATATTAGATCTGGAATTGTGCCTGACTACAATCCGGTGCCGAATGTTGAGTGTGGAACTTTAACACCTCACATCTGCAATTTTAATACTTTATGAAATTCCTTGAAAATGCACGGAAAAACTCCATGACTTCAGAAAATGCATGGATTTATTTTAGATCCAGGTTCATTTATTTTCAACTGGTAACAACCGGTACATAAAAATGCAACCCTTTTCACGATAAGCGCTTAATAAGAAGAACGGAAAAAGGAAACCGATAGGCATTATATACAGGGTGGATACTAAATACTGATACACAACTTTGCGCTGACACACCAGCCTGTACAAAAGCGCAACTAACTGCCATTGTTTAAAATTTTGTTAATCACATCTTCTTTTACATATTTGCAAAGTTTCATGTCTTTTTCTTCATTTTGAAAGAAATGGCGCGAGTTTTACCGTACCATACCGCGATAATTGAAGTGTTAAAAAGGGAACGTCCAAACTCAGACGCCGTCAAAAAGCTCAAGGTGCCGAGAATCTTGGTTCAAAGGACTGATTTACGTTACCAGAGACTTCGGCTTTAAGATGACTTCCTAAAATCTGTTAATTCGCTAACCGTGACCTCTCCGGCTGTCGTTAAAGCTGACCGAGAGAAAATCCGCCGCAATCCGGAAAAGAGCGCCAGGAAGATGGGTAACGGCTTCAATATGTGTCACAAATTGATGTAAACTATTGACAATCAGCAGCTGTACTTCTATTTTTATCGCGTTCCAAAGGTGGCGTTCCTGACGAAGAAAAACCAGCTGATTCGGAAAAAAAAAGCACAGCACCTTCTCCTCGGCACGCCAAGCCATTTTTGCATTTTTTGATGATGAAATATTTGCTGTTGAGGCGGACGAGAATGGTAAAAACCGCCATATTATTGTTACTGACTTCGAAACCGTTCGTAAAAAAGTCAAAAATTTGAATCTAAGCCAACGGTCGTGCCGCAGACACTCATCAGTGGTTCAAGGGCAATTTTCCAGAGTTGGTATAGGTTGCAGAAAAGCAGGCCCCGTCGCCATATTTGAACTAGTTAGGCTATGCCATCAAGGGATATCTTAGCCAAAGGGTCTCTACGGAAAACTACCCATGTTTGAACCCTTTAATGGTTGCCCACGAGAAATAATAAGAGGCTGTTCAGCCAAAACGCCTGCGTGCCGTGATCGACTCGTCGATGGAAGGAATCGAGCTGTCATCAGAGCCGAGAGTGAAATATTTGGAAACTATAGTTAAATTTTGTTTCTCTATCGTTTCAATAATCTACTGTTAAAATTTCAACCGTTTTCCATGTTTTTCAAACGAGTTATGATGTCTTGAATGTGTATCAGTATTTAGTATCCACCCTGTACAATGAAAAACGTGTTAGAAGTGAGAGTTATAAGTAGTATCAGGCCATAGAAGGATCAAGGTGCTGTTCGAATCGGGACGGGGTAAGAAATTGGGTGACATTGGCAGTTATGGAATTTCAAAATGGATCCTGAAGTTTTCAAAATTGATCCCATAACTCGAACCCAAACAAGGAAATGGCTGCAGCAAGGAGACCAATATTGAGGACTGTACCCTGAAAACGGCAAAATTTTTGGTCTGAATCTAAATTCGAGGAATTACCAAAAAAGCATGAAAGAAAATCGTTCCAATATTCTCCATTGCGTGATCGTCCAATGAGTATGCCGTTTCCAGAATGATTGGGAGGACGTAGAAAAAGACGAAGAATTTTGTTCCGAATTCCAGAAGAGTGCCATTTCCGCTGAAAAACATGGGAGATTATGGATTTCTGAATTTTAAGAGGCTCACATAAAGAAGAATCCGGCAATGACTCCAATAATGATCAAGAAGCAGAATTGCGGGAGGAATCGGTTGTGGTGATCACCTGGAAGATGTTTTGTTACTAACTGATAAATAATTTCTCTCTTTTTTGAAATCTTTACCTGCTAGCGCCTGGCTTGGTGGGATATTCTGAACATTTAAGAATCGGAATTTAGGAAACTTCCGAATTTGCAAAAAATCTGAATTTCAGAATATTCCCAAAATTGATAATTCAAGGAACTTCAAGAGGCGCTAGCTGAAAGCACAATTCCCACGTAAAAATGATACCAAACATACCAAGTGTTAACAAACCGATAACAATCCAACACAGCACGAGACCCATGTTTTTTGCCAAGTATTCCCAAAGGAACGGAAAAAAGTGAAATTCTTCATGGGATGAATCGTTTCCAGAGTGGCGATGTTCTTCAGGAATGTGCTCATCGGAATCAGAGACATTGGATTTGAGTAGGTGCAGAAACATTTCAGGCTTGTCTCTGAAAACATATTGATTTGAAATGAAAAAAAAAACGGCTTAAAGCTTACTCAGTAATCGTCGATTCGTTGATTTTCTCCATCACCTGGTTAAGCAAAACCAATCCATCCGTCTGCTCAATTGAACTGGAATTATAATCCGCGGACACATCTTCGCAGCATGCATATGTGATCAGCAGGCAGCTGACCACCAGCAGAAAGTGAGCTTTCATTGTAGAAGATCCAGAAGGTCCGAATTCGGTAAGAAGCTTCAAAGCCAGTTGTAAGTTCGATATACAGATTTTTCTGAATTAAAAAAACGATGAAGAGGAGAAAAATACAGCTTTGAAAGTGCGAAAAAAAGAAAACGAAACAAGAAAAAAAAGTTTGAGAAAAAATCTGGAAAAAATTCTTCAAACCTCTTGAAATTCAGTTTTTGAAGCATCAAAGGCCTGTTCGAAGAAGAAGACAGTTGGAGGGAATTGGAGCTTATATATGTGGACTACCTGTGTACCAGATGGGGTCCATCTTGCCAAAAGGCATTCGTGATGTTTGGTCATCGCCAATATGTACCATTTCTTCCCAAGATCTGTCTAGACAAGTCAAAAACTTGTGGACGCCCTGTCCACCAGATGGGCTCCCTCTTTCCAAAAGGGTGTTGGTGATGTTTGGTCATCACCACTACAGGGTGGCCCATAAGTATGGAGACTTTTTTCCAAGGACTGCTGGCACTGTGCTAAGCCCGATTTTTGAAAACTTTTGATATTTTTCGAAACTAGGGGATATCTACAAAAGGTTTCTGCAACAATTTGTCTTAGTTTCTTGTTTTTACTTCATCTATGCGAGCTTCTTTGAACCATACTAGGATTTTCAAGCAGAACTACAAAGGGAACTGGATCTACGATGTCGTTGGAGACTCAGTGTCGGTCAGTCGTTGAGTCAGGGAATCTCCAAACAGCTTGAAACTGAAGGATATGTCAATGAGCAACAAAAAACAAAAAACCACTTTTCGGAAACTTTTTTAGTATTCGTGGAATCATCAAGAAGATAATCAGGCGAAATATTGGAAAATATGACAGAATCGCTTGGTACCAATTGTGGAAGTGTACAAATGATGGTTATAATATACTAAAATCTCAAGCATCATCAGCTCTATCAAAGGCAATATCTTTCAGACCATTCCAAAAAGAATCGGTTTGAAAAATCAAGAAAGTTGGGCTCTATATGATTTCAGCGGTCCCTAGAGAAAATAGCGGTCCGAAGTGAAAATAGCGGTCCGCAGGGAAAATAACGGTCCGGGGAGAATATAGAGGTCCGAAATGAAAGTTGACACTGAGTGTTCAGCAATCATTTGTAAACCTTGTTTTCAATCAATTTTTGATTAGTTAATGAAATGTGGTAGATTTTCCTAGTTAATTGAAGGCAAGTTATCTTTTGTTGCTATGATCGATTCACTGAAATTCATTTATATACATAATACCTAAAAAGTTCAAAAATGTTCAAGAACTTCTGAATTTTTTTCAGATAATGGAGATTTTTGATAATTCTACCAACATTCAATTGAGAATTCAGTTGGAGAAAAAAAGTTACATTATAAAAAAAGCGAAACACAGAAAAAATGCTAGAATCTTTTAGAAAGTTTGAGCACTTCCAAAATTCCGAACCGAAAAAAATCGAGTTTTAGAGAAGTTCCAAAACGAGTTCCAAATATTTCTGACACCTCTCACAGAAATAGAGGTAGTTGAATACAGAGTGTAATAGTGGCGTTCTATCCTAACAATAATGGTATAAGTAGAATTTGAAAAGATATTTCAGATTCTTCTAGTACATTCTTAACTTTCCTGAAAAAGTGCTTGAACATTTTTGAACTTTTTAGGTATTATTTAAATGTCAATTAACTAGGAATCGATCATAGCAACGAATGATAACTTACCTTCAATTATCTAGGAAAATCTACCACATTTCATTAACCAATCAAAAATTGATTGAAAACAAGGTTTACAAGTTATTCCTGAACACGCAGTGTGAACTTTCATTTCGGACCGCTATATTCTCCCCGGACCGTTATTTTCCCGGCGGACCGCTATTTTCACTTCGGACCGCTATTTTCTCTAGGGACCGCTGAAATCATATAGAGCCGAAAGTTGCGCAATGGTATCTAGGTGCGCCGCGCCTACGACGGCATGTGGACCTATGAGGAGATTTCGACCATTGAGTCGCTTCCAGAAAGCCGAAAAAGTCGGCAAATGTTGTCAATAGATAGTTCGAGGTCCCTTGAGCGTTTTTTGGGATAATGAAAGATATTCCCAAAATCTGTGATGGCCTGAGCAGGTGAGACAGCTGAAGGTAGAGCTCAACTGGTCGTCAGTGATAAAAACGTGAAGATCAACTCGGATTTCTACCAAAATATGGGTTTGAAGGGTTTTTTATATTTCTGAGTTACCAGCTACTTTGGCTAAAACCCATTTACTATGCAAAAAGATTCAGCACCGTTGATATCTACGATTTCACCAAATCGGCGATCAAAGCTTACTTCACGCGACACTGGAAGAACGACTTCCAGCTCGCCTCCTCGCAAGATCTTAACGAGTTGGATTTTACTCTTTAGGGCTAGTTGGATAACAGGATCATGACTTGTTCTCACCCAATTTTCCATTTTCTCAAACAAAAATTTCTCAAGTTAAGCGATGAAATAGACACCAACTGCCTGCGGCCCACGGTGACTTTTTTTGCGGATCTTCTGAAGGCCTGCATCAAGGCCAGAGGATCAATTTTCGAATATTTTTGCATATACCTGTTCCTTTTGGTCTCCTCTATCAGAATATAAAGTTCATCTTGTTGACACCCTTCTTTTTTAGGTTTTAGACCCAAAAACAAAAGTCTCCATACTTATGGGCCACCCTGTATGTACCATTCTTGCCCAAGGCCTGTCTAGACACTCTGTAAAATTGCATATGTTCCAGGAAATTGTTGAAAATGAACCACATATGTTCTTGTTAGGTGATCATGAGATTCTCAAAGGGTTCTTGTAGTGTGTGATCTTATAGAAAGATATGGTCTGTTGAACTACCGGCTGAGCTATGCGATTGAAACCTGAATTTTTATTTTGGTACAGAAAAAGCGAAGCTGGAGAAAAAACAATTCTATTTTCTGAGTTAATCGAGAAAAATAACAGAAAACGGGATGAAAAAAAGTGATAAAATTTGTTTTGGAAACATAATGATTTTTGGTTATGGTAGTTGTTGCTGTGGGGACCTGCGGCCAAAGCAACCGACGTTTCTTTTTCACAGCATTTTTTAACCAGAAAAATCATGTGTTTTTCACGAAACTAGAGTAATAATCAGCATTTTCCTTTTCACTCTCTGTCTGCAAACTTGTGCATATCTCTCACTCAGATGAATTCTCACTCCACCAAGACACGGAGGTTTTTTAACACTTGCGCCTTATTTTTCATTTTATTTTTTAAGGATTGGATTTTCTTGAAACCATATACGACAAATCAAATTCAGGATGTTCATGACACGATTTTGACACTTTCCATTTTAATTCAAAGGACACGACTTGGAACGTGCTGATAACAGATTTATGGACTTTTTATTGGGCGACCTACGGAACGATCGCAAGGACAGCATGCGTTTGGAGGAATGTGAGATGTTTGGGGTGTCAAGTTTCCGACCACTTTCAAAATTTCGAAGAGTGTAAAACACACCAAGATTGAAAACAAAGCATTCAAACAATTTTTCAAAAGTTTCTTAACTTTCAGCTATTTGTTGACTTTCGAAAGACGCCAATTTGTTCCTTTTTTTCTACCGAGAACGATAAAAAACTGGAAACTTGAAAGCCAAGCTCTAGGCTCTTGAAACTGATGAAAATTGACGAAAATCAACTGAAATTTATTTGGTATCTTTTTTGGCCGGTGCTGTGGATTTTCTATTGTCTAAAAGACCACGGCGATCAAATAATTCAAAAAAAAAACTGCAAAAATTCCGAAATTCCGACTTGTGAAGAGTTTCACACATCCTTGATGACTTCCTAGCCGTCAACTTATTCGGTTTCTGGGAAAATTACTGACACGTGATATACTGGCAAAACTTTTCTACTGTTAATACCAAGATTTATCAAAAAACCAATCAATTTTACGTATTCCAGGAAACAATACGATCAAGATTAACGGTAAATATTCGTAACTCGATGTTATTTCCCATTATTCTATTGATCTCCTTGTTCTATCTAAAATTCATCGTTACCGGTTTCTCCTTTTGCTTCATCTGAAAAACAGAATTTGAACCCTCACAGATTACAAAAAAATTCATGTCACCTTCGCATATGACGCCATCGATCTTCGTGTTCACCACCTCCTCCTCTTGCCATTTACTCGTCAACATCTTCATCTTTCCCTTTTTTCTCATTCCCCATGACTTTCATTAAAATTTACATCGCTTCCTTGTTGATCAGTTCCACTTTATCACAGTGGTATTACGCACCCAACCACTGGTGTGGAGCCAATCAAGTGAGTTCAGCATTTCAAAATTTTTCTATAAAAAAATTTGACTTTCAGGGTAATATTAGATCTGGTATTGTGCCTGACTACAATCCGGTCTAGAACATTTTAAAAGTTACAGAACATTTCAGAACATTCTAGAAAATTCCGAAAATTCCAGAACATTGAAGAAAATTCAAGCAAATTCAAGGAAATTCCAGGAAGTTCTAAAAAATCCCAGAAGTGTTCTGAACTTTTTTTAAGTTTTAGTTTTCTCTATAAGAATACATGTATTGTAACCACTTTCCTATAATTCCAGATTAATCTAGAACCAAAGGCTTAGATAAAATGATGTATGAAGTTTCCGAAATTCAGAAACCCGAAAATTTTAAAAAACTCGGGAAAAATTATGTTATTGAGAAACATGCAATCTGTCATGAAAAAAAAAACTTGGGAGCTCGGAAATTCAGAAAATCGGATATTTGAGTTTAGTTTCTTCTATAGGAAAAATCTAAAATTTGAGAAGTGAAATACTTCGAAGGCACTCTGAAAGTGGGAAATTCAGGAATTAGTAATTCAAGTGTAAGATACAATAAACGTAAGCCAGGAGGTTGAGCCTCCGGCAGGGGGCTCAAACCGATTGCTTTTGCTTAACGGAATTTTCCGACGACGCGCTGTTCTTCATTCGCCCCCAAATATTTTGTATAATAACCTGTCGCGGTCAATAAACGGGTCAATGATAAAACCTGTGTTACTCGATCGCACCGTCTATCCACACACTAGGTCCCAAGCATAATGCCCATTGCTTATACTCGTAGGTTTAGGAAAATAAGAGCACAATGTTACTGTTACACGTTATGAGAGATCGGCGTTTCCGGTCCCTGCGTATGATCCCTCTCAACACGTAGAGCGAAGATTAACGGTTTATTCAGATTGAATCAGAAATTGAGGCTCTCCGGAAGCAACATTGAATCGGCGGTGTCCCCACGGTCTTTGTGCTCGCCGCACTGGATGAATGCGGCACTGAAAAACTGTCCAATGAGAACTTTCGGTTTTCTGTAGACTTACTCGGACTCCAAAATCTTCACTGGTTCCGGCTTTGGCGGGGCGATGACAGGCATAGTGGAGTTTGACTTCAGAAGAACTGGGAAGAACTTGATGGAAGTATGAAAAACGCAAAAGCCGGTTCCCTTTTATACTTTTTACTTTTTCACTTCCGTGTGAAAAAAAATGTGCTTGTTTCGTTTTGTTGTGTGTTTCGTTCCCATGTTTATGCATTTTTCTGATTTGTGTTTTTTGAATATGATCGATGTGATGCTGAACTCTTGAACTGTTTTCTAAATACTGTCCTCACCTTAGACCAACATAACTGACAGATTATCGACTCCTTCGAACATAAAATCGACTCCTGTAGCTGCTGCTTTGAACATAGGATCAACTCCTGTTGCTACTGCGTCGAACATAGGATCGACTTTCTGTCAATTCCGTCATCAAGGCTAACTGACAGAGGATCGGCTCCGAAACGTTTCAGAACCCGACGTTTCGGAACCACGGCGTTTCAGAACCCGACAGTTCAGAATCCGACGTTTCAGAACCAGATTTTCAGAACTTTTCTGCATTTTTGTATAGTGGTTTTTGCGCACCAAATGAGCATTTCTCATTTCAATTTGGTGTAGTTCTGCTTTTTTATCCGTTCTCATCTACCGTACTCCAAATAATGATAGATGTATCCAAGGTTCACACTGGGAATCTCTCAAAAAACCGAAAAAAATTGAACTTTTCAAGAACGATGTCTAGAAGAACGCAATAACTTTTCCGGCGAACAATTTTTTATATTGAAAATTTTTTAAATTACGGTAGCGGTGTGTGAACGAGAAAATTAGAGAAAAACGACTCGTTGGAATAACTTCTGAGGTTTTACGCCTGGAAAGCGTCCAATTTTTTTGTTTTGAAAGTTTTTTGGCAGAAATCACGTGAAAAGTAAGCCTCTTCTCATTTCAGAATCAGAATCTATAGGGTTGATACTAAATCGACCCAAATAATGAGAAAATGTTCAATTGGTGGAGTCGAGTAATCTCTTTGTGAAACTGAAACATCTGTTCATTTGTTGACGAGACCAAGTGGTGTTTTCCGAATTTGCGAAAATTTTCATTGACACTGATTTCTGCCATATGCAGATTTTTACAACAGCCAATCTTTATTGACTAGAAAACAAATAATATTAGCAAAATTTATTTTTTAAAATAATATAAATACGATTTTTTTATTTCTTTTTTTGCACGCAGTTGAGTGATGTCTCGCTCACGTCATCTTGGCCGCGCGAGCGCGATACGGCTTCGGGCGCGCTCGACCATTTCTTGCGGTGGCTTGGACTTCACGATCAGTTCTTCTCGGTTGGTGGTTGGAAACGGTGGTCAGTTCCGAATTGGCTTGTGTGAGTCCTATCGGAGGCCTGGGGGGTAGAAGCAGGTCATTCTCTGAAAAATCGAGCTATAACATCTTCCATCTAAAGTACGATAACTTACTGTTGTTGACGATGGCGCAGTAGAGCGCCACGATGGCGATCAGCAAAATTTTTTTCTCCATGGCCGAGGCGATTGCTGAAGATCACAGCTTCGTTCATCCTATTATATACTGGAAGTTTCCCGATTTATTATAGGTAATAAAAACCGATCCCCCAATAAAACATTGAAGCTTGCCGCGTGATTTTGCGCATTTTTATTGTTTAAAGAAAGAAAACGAAACATCTCTTCCAAAACTTTCAGTTGCAGGTATGCGAAGGTTCAATGCAAGCAAAAACACTTAAATTACAACACCCCAAAAATTGTGCAAAGAGTTGGTTTTCTAATTATATCTTTGTTCAAAGTCTATCTATTGTAATGGAGTTCAGCACATAGATTCGAACCATGATTTCAACCGTGAGCACATGTTTGCCTAATTTCCTACCAAATTTCTAAAAGAAAAAAATTCATACGATTTTTTTTGAAATCTGAAAATATCAGGTTTTTTAACATTTTCTCTTGAAGAATCAGCTGAAGATTCAATGCTTATGTATTGAGTATTTGGCTCTACTAGGGTTTTCTGATCCTTGGAAAAAATTAGGCATCCGTTAATGTGGACTATACGTTATAGGGTCGCTCGCGATGTTTTCAGGGACCAAGTTTTTTTCTAATTTGATGATAAATATCAAAATCTTACCAATGCATTGTCTGATAATTGCCCGATATGTGTTTAAGACGTTTTTGAGTCGTTGACACACCTCCGCCGACAAAGTTCAGTCGTGGAAGCCATTTGGATATGACAGCGGAAAGTCTGGAAAAATTATCTATGGATTATTGAAACGTTTATTCGATTTTCAAGAGCGATAATTAGTTAGAATATAAAAATAGCCTTCAAGCACTAGAAACGACGCATGATTTGCGGACAATAGTGTACGCACACACTGACGCGAAATCACACAGAATGCGCGCGCACACATTGAGAAAGCACAGAGAAAACTGCTTTATTAGGTTTTGTGGCATCAAGAAAACAGGATAATAAGAAAATCTGATTTTGATAAAAATTGGGATCTTTCTGAAATCATGAGAAGCAATATGTTCTCAGGTAAACTTTATATTGCAGGTGGACGGTGATGGGATATGAAAACGTTTATTCTTTAAATGGAAGATTCAGAAGTGTAGAAATTCAGATGCAGTTTATTGGAGATGGTAGAAGCTGGGCTGCGCAGTTGTCATCATTTGGCGTGAAACATGTTTTATCTTTTCCTTCAAGGAATAAAGAAGGTTTGAGGTTGCGAGTGTCTCCTGAGTTCTGATCTTCTGATCATCCAAAGGCAGTTTGCCTAAAAGGTAAAGAATATTAAAATAGCTATTGCTTTTGGAGTTTGCCTTACCAGTTTTTTCTCGTTCCCATTTCACAAAGCTATGAGTGTTAGCATTTTCGGAACTTTCAATGACGCCCTCTGTTGGTCAGGTTGCATTCCGTTGTTGACGCTTCCATCCCATTTGTTCAAACCACCACTCTTCATTCTTCTAGACCATTTTTTAGTGAATGTGAAGTAGGCTTAGGTTTGCGGAGAGATAAAAGACGTTGAGCCTATTCTGAAGCAGAACGGAGGGATCTACTGGCAGTTCATTATTTTCATGAAGTCTCATAGAAGCGATCGAAGACTTGCTTGTACTTCACTCGCATTGCAAATGTATCTTCTCTCAACCTCTTCGAAGAAGGCCATAACTTGTTCCGAATTTTCCCATTGACTTGACTACGTTTGACTACATCCATCTTTTCGATGTTGTTTCATCTCGTTCCAGATGCTTACATCTTGCTTGGCGAAGACAATTTTCTTCATTCTTCCCACAAACTGCTTGGATCATCCAGAATTTGCTCCAAATCTCCTGATAGACTGGTCCGTCACTCGGTGTCCGTAGCGGCTATAACCATAAACGATACTATCCACCATGAAGGAAGATTCTTCCAGTTTTTTCCTATTCGATCATCTCTTTCAATCATCGTGGTTGGCGCTGATCTGTAAAATGTACGAATTTTTATAAATTTCAAGCAAAAGAAACAAGAAAATCGAGATGGCTCGTTCAGAATAAGCTTCAATGACTCTTGAAGCTGCCTGATTTTCATGTTTCTCGAGAATTTGATAATGAAGTTTGGTTGGTTGGTGAGAAACATATGCTAGAGATTCTAGCAATTATGTTTTAGCGAAAAACCTAAATTCTGTACCGTGGATTCCACGAAATTCACAGAATTTAATTTCCGTTTATACGGTTGCAATTTTAAGGGATGGATATGTAAACCGACAGGAACAACACTCGCGACATTTTCAGAGGCCAGTTTTTCTCTAATTGGACAATAAATCTCAAAATCTTACCCATTCGATAGCTGGTAATTTTCTAAAAATCGTTTGAGTTGTTTTTGAGTCGTTGACACACCTCCGCCAACAAACTTCAGTCGTGAAAGACATCTGGAGATGATAACGGAAAGTCTGAAAATAATTATCTATGGATTATTGAACCATTAATTTGATTTTCAATAGCGATAATTTGTTAAATTGTAAAAATAGTCTTCAAGCATTAGAAACGACGCTCGTTTTGCGGACAATAGTGTACAGACACATTGGCGCAAAATCACACAGAATGCGCGCGCACACGTCGAGAAAGCACAGAGAAAACTGTTTTTTTTTCAGGTTTTGTGGCTTCAAGAAAACAGGGGAATAGGAAATTTTTATTTCAATGAGGCTTGTAATGTTTTTGAAATCATGAAAAGTAATAATATGTTCTCATGTGAACTTTACATTGCAGGTGGACGGTGATGGGATATGAAAACGTTTATTTTACAAATGGAAGATTAAGAAGTATAGAAACTCGGATGCGAGTTGTTGGAGATGGTACCAGCTGGGCGACGCAGGTGCCATCATTTTTCGTGAAATATGTCTTAACTTATTATTCAAGCAATAACGAAGAATTGAGGTTGAAGGTGTCTCCTGAGTTCTGATCTTCTGATCTTCCAAAGAGAACTGACATGGAATGACTCCCAAGTGTTACCCTCGAAAAAAATCGAGACCTATATGGTTGGATAGCGCGTAAAAAGTTATCTTAGAATCCAAGAGGAATAGATGATAAAAAATTTTTATAAGGAGTTATGGACCAAAACGTACCAAAAAAAGCTACAATTTTCAAAAAATCATAACTTTGTCAGTTTATGCCCGTTCGTTAAAATTCAAAAAACAGTAGATAGATAATCAACTAAACTTTCAAAAAAAATTTTTCTTGATTTTTTTCCTATTGATTGGAATATCGATTTTTTGAAAAAATCAAAAAAAATTTCAAAATCTCAAAAATCCCAAGTTAACTTTTTTTCTCATTATGACCATTGAATTCAGCACACTTGATTTACTATAGGAACATATCAATACCCCGGGGAAATCATGCTCACACAAGTTATGCCGAAAAATATCGATTTTTGGCACTTTGCTGCTTTGCATTCGATGTCCTCGGCGGCCGGTATAGAGAGGGGCATACTTCTTTTTGTGGTTTTTACATGCGTATCGTTTATCTAAAACGTTTTAAGTAATATTCTGCGACATTCAACACCATTTATACGAATGCCGTCCCATTTCTTAAAATCGTCACTTTGAAAAAATCAAAATTTTGACATGTAAACAGGCACATCTATCTTCAAACTGAACGGAAACAGTCAAACTCTTTTTTAAACATAATCAGAAGAACATAATCTTATCAATTTCTTGAACAGAATTTTGATTTAGGTCCTCGGAATGAAAATATTTACGATTATTAGAGCCTGACCCCTTGTTTTGGCGAGGTGGTACATGTAAACAAGCACATCTATAGTTAAACTTGGTGGAATCAGCCAAGATTTTGTTTTAACATAATTAAAATGACAAAATCTTATCAACGGCCTGTACAGAATTTTGAATTAGGCCCTAAAAATAAAAATATTCACTGATGATGGGACACCTCTTGTTTTGGACCATAACTCGAAAACGAGAAAATTTTTTCGAAAACTGTAAATGCCATTCGATTTAAAATTAAAAATTACTATTAAGAAAATAATTTTAGTTTGGTCCGCCTGGTGCAAGTAGGTATGACAGATAATTGTCGAATTCGATAATCCAAAACTGATAGGATACCTTTCGGAAATCGTTCATTTCACCTAATTAGACCATAGGGAACAAACCAATAACATTTGTCTACAGGTAGTTTTTAATTTTAAATCGAATGGCATTTACAGTTTTCGAAAAAATTTTCTCGTTTTCGAGTTATGGTCCAAAACAAGAGGTGTCCCATCATCAGTGAATATTTTTATTTTTAGGGCCTAATTCAAAATTCTGTACAGGCCGTTGATAAGATTTTGTCATTTTAATTATGTTAAAACAAAATCTTGGCTGATTCCACCAAGTTTAACTATAGATGTGCTTGTTTACATGTACCACCTCGCCAAAACAAGGGGTCAGGCTCTAATAATCGTAAATATTTTCATTCCGAGGACCTAAATCAAAATTCTGTTCAAGAAATTGATAAGATTATGTTCTTCTGATTATGTTAAAAAAAGAGTTTGACTGTTTCCGTTCAGTTTGAAGATAGATGTGCCTGTTTACATGTCAAAATTTTGATTTTTTCAAAGTGACGATTTTAAGAAATGGGACGGCATTCGCATAAATGGTGTTGAATGTCGCAGAATATTACTTAAAACGTTTTAGATAAACGATACGCATGTAAAAACCACAAAAAGAAGTATGCCCCTCTCTATACCGGCCGCCGAGGACATCGAATGCAAAGCAGCAAAGTGCCAAAAATCGATATTTTTCGGCATAACTTGTGTGAGCATGATTTCCCCGGGGTATTGATATGTTTCTATAGTAAATCAATTGTGCTGAATTCAATGGTCATAATAAGAAAAAAGTTAACTCAGGATTTTTGAGATATTGAAAAAATTTTTCGGTTTTTTCAAAAAATCGATATTCCAATCAATAGGAAAAAAATCAAGAAAATTTTTTTTTGAAAGTTTAGTTGATTATCTATCTATTGTTTTTTGAATTTTAACGAACGGGCATAAACTGACAAAGTTATGATTTTTTGAAAATTGTAGCTTTTTTTGGTACGTTTTGGTCCATAACTCCTTATAAAAAATTTTTATCATCTATTCCTCTTGGATTCTAAGATAACTTTTTACGCTCTATCCAACCATATAGGTCTCGATTTTTTTCGAGGGTAACACTTGGGAGTCATTCCATGTGAGTGCTTAAAGGTGAAAAATATTAATATGGCTATTACCTTTGGGGTTTTGCTTAGCAGTTTTTCTTGTACACGTGCCACACAAATATAAGTGTTAGCATTTTTGAAACTTCTAATGATGCCCTCTTTCGATCAGGTTACATTCCGTTGCTGATTCTTCCATACCATATGTTCAAATCCACCATTATTCATTTTGCAGACTATGTATATTACCTAGCGAACGTGAAGTAGGTTTGGGTTTCCCGAGAGATGAAGGACGTTGATATGAGCTGATTCTGGTGCAGGACTGAGCATGAATCTACTGGCTTTTCGAACATTTGTGAAATCTTATAGACGCGATCGAGGACTTGGTTGTACTTCATTCAGCGTCGGATGCTTCGGATTTTTTTTCTTCTTTGCTGTTGTTTCAACACGCCTCAGATGTTTTCATCTCGCATGGCAAATGCATCTTACCTCAACCTCTTCGAAAAAAGCCATAACTTGCTTCCAATCCTTCGATTGACTTCTTGACGACGTTTGGTTACATCTATCTTTTCGATGTTGTTTTATAACGTTCCAGATGATTTCATCTTGCTTGCACAATTCAATTTTCTTTATTCTTTCCGTAAAGTGTTAGGATCATCCAGAATTTGCTCCAAATCTCTCGATTGACTGGTCCAATCCACCATAACCGAAGATTCTTCAGTCCAGTGATTTCCAATCCAATCGTCTCTTTCAATCATCGTGGTTGGCTCTGATCTGTAAAATTCACAATGTATAATGATTTACATGACTTTAAGCTAGAGATGAGAGCAAATCAAGAAGGTTTGTTCCGAATAAACTTCAATGACGCTTGCAGCTGCCTGATTTTCAAGTTTTTCAAGCATTGAATAACCTATTAAGAAGAAACGGGACACCAGGGAATTCGGGACTTGTCTTGTTCTGATCTACACGACGGTGCAGGAAAAAAGACAAATTCAGACATTCGACTCATTCGGGCCAATTTTACGATGAAGTTAGTTTTTTTTTGTTGAGAAACAGATACCAGAGATTCTAGCGATTATGTTTTTACCGAAGAATCTTGATTCGCTTCGATGGATTTCGTATTATTCACAGAAATTAATTTCAATTCATACAGTTGCAATTTTGAGGGCTGGATATGGGAATCAGCATCAGCAACTCTCGCGACATTTTCAGGGGCCAATTTTCTCTAATTGGACAATAAATCTCAAAATCTCACCCATTCGATAGCTGGTAATTTTCCAAAAATCGTTTGAGTCCGCCGACAAACTTCAGTCGTGAAAGTCATTTGGAGATGATAAAGTAAAGTCTGAAAAAAAAATCTATGGATTATTGAGGCATTACTTTGATTTCCGATAAAAAAAATTAGTCAAATTGTAAAAATAGTCTTCAAGCATCAGAAACGACGCAAGATTTGCGGACAATAGTGTACAGACACACTGGCGCAAAATCACACAGAATGCGCGCGCACACATCGAGAGCTCACAGAGAAAACTGATTTATTAGGTTTTGTGGCACCAAGCCTTCGGATTCTTTCTTTTTTTCTGGAAAAAGGATTTGTTTTATGGTCCAAGGGGGGAAGTGCACATCTCATCTTTTTCGATCATCTGTCAGTTAGCCTTGATGTTGGTCTGATGGTGAAAACAGGATTCAGAAAACAGTTCAAGAGTTCAGCATCAAATCGATCATATTCAAAAAAACAGAAATCAGAAACATGCATAAACATGGGAACGAAACACATAACAAAACGAAACAAGCACATTTTTTCACACGGAAGTGAAAAAGTAAAAAGTATAAAAGGGAACCGGCTTTTGCGTTTTTCATACTTCCATCAAGTTCTCCCCAGTTCTTCTGAAGTCAAACTCAACTATGCCTGTCATCGCCCCGTCAAAGCCGGAACCAGTGAAGATTTTGGAGTCCGAGTAAGTCTACTGAAAACCGAAAGTTCTCATTGAACAGGTTTTCAGTGCTGCGTTGATCCAATGTGGAGAGCACAAAGACCGTGGGGACACCGCCGATTCAATGTTGCTTCCGGAAAGCCTCAATTTCTGATTCAATCTCAATAAACCGTTAATCTTCGCTCTACGTGTTGAGAGGGACCAACGCAGGGACCGGAAACACCGATCTCTCACAACGTGTAACAGTAACATTGTGCTCTTATTTTCCTGAACCTATGAGTATGAGCAAAGGGAAATATGCTCGGAACGTAGTGTGTGGATAGGCGATGCGATTGAGTAACACAGGTTTTATCATTGACCCGTTTATTGACCGCGACAGGTTATTATACAGAAAATTTGAGGCGAAGGAAGAACAGCGCGTCGTCGGAAAATTGCGTTAACATGGAATGACTCCCAAGTGTTACCCTTGAAAAAAATGGAGACCTATTAGGTTGGTAAGAAAGTTTCTTTCTTTTTGCCAGGGTTGTTTTTGAGGCTCCATTTCTGGTTCTAGAAGAGGTGTACCGGGCCAAACTTTTTTTTGTTAGAAAGCTGTGTTTAATGTCTATCTGATTGTAGATTGGTTAGTTTTTATCTCACTCCGTGTTGATGAAACGACGATTCTTTTGGCCCTTATTCCAATGCAAAAAAGCAACATGCCTTTATTTTTATTCTTATTTGGTCTTCAAACGCCTGCTATCCGCAAAAAATTTATGGATATATAAAAAGGACATGTTCCTTCATCGCCTATAATTGGTGTTCGATTCGAAAAATTCTGCCCAGGGGAGTTCATTTTGAAAGATGGCAACGGCCTAGTGAGTCGGATCTTCATCAATTGCTAAAAACCGGGGAGGTGGATCCATTTCAAACAAACTGTAAAATGTCACAGGCAATGTACTCTAGTCAACCAAGTTTCGTGAACGGATCGAAGTCTCTTGGCAGAGTCAAAAACTAGGTTGATTCGTAACCCGTGTTATTCCGGACAACATGTTTCACTATGTAGACATGGGTATGTTTCACCTTTGATTGCTTCGCACGTTCAGTTTGCTGAATGATCTAACTATTGCAGATGAAAAGTTGGTAAGCTACTCTAACAATGTGCGAAAGGGTCAGTCGATTGAGAAAGAAGAGCTAGCTCTGGACGTCTCGAAACCTAAATTTTTCGTAAAAATGGGTATGCTAGGAATTTGGTGGTTTTTCGAAAGAATGAAGACTGGAAACTTTTAGATGTGGGTACTACTAAAACTGCCGTTTTGTATAGTTTCTAATTAGAAAAATTGAATTTGACAGTCAAATCGAAACGAGGAGAAAAATCCAAAGTTCATTTCCATCGCGACGTGAGAGATCACCGTTGACTAGAGGGATCAGCCAAAAATTCATGTCGCTTGACTGAACTATTATTTTGCAACCGTCATGTTCTCCGGATCTTGCCCTTTCAGAAAAAAGGTCGCTTGGGGCTCTTGAACGTCATCTTGATAGAAAAAACTTCAATCGAAAAGATGACCCCAAAAAGGAGTTGCCCCACTTTTTCAATCGCAGCCCTTCTCGCTCTAGGCCGAGGGGATCAAGAAATTACCAGAGCGGTGCCAGACAACTATCGATGCTTTTCGACGTTACTTTCATTGATCTCGCACCCTCCGCTTTAAGGAAAATCGGACCAAAAATTTTGCCAAAAGAGAAAGAAACTTTCTTACCAACCTAATATATGGTTAGATAGAACGTAAAAAGTTATTCTAGAATCCATACGGAATAGTTGGCAAAAACATTTTTGGGAGTTATGGCCCAAAAAGTACAAAAAAATGGGTAAAATTTTCAAAAAATTATAACTTTGTTAGTTTATGTCCGTTTGTTAAAATTCAAAAACATTAAATAAACAATTAGATGTTCTTTTGAAAAATTTGTTTTAATTTTTTTCTTATTGATTGGATTAATGATTTTTTGAGAAAACCGAAAATTTTTTCAAAATTTTCTATTGGTTAGAAGACCACAAAGATCAAATTATTCAAAAAAATTGCAAAAATCCCAAAAGTCCGACTTTTGAAAAGTTCCACACATTTTTCGTAACCGGCAACTTGTTCCTTTTCTGTGAGAATTACTGAAAACTGACAAAACGTTTCTGCTTCAGGAAACAATACGATCAAGATTAACGGTAAATATACATAACTTTATGTTATTTCCCACTATTGATCTCCTTGTTATATCAAAGTTCATCGTTACCGGTTTCTCCTTTTGCTTCATCTGAAAAAAAGAATTTGAACCCTCACAGATTACAAAAAAATTCATGTCACCTTCGCATATGACGCCATCAATCTTCGTGTTCACCACCTCCCCTTTTACCCGTCAACATCTTCATCGTTTCCTTTTTATTTTCATTCCCCATGACTTTTGCTATTAAAATTTACATCGCTTTCTTGTTGATCAGTTCTACTCTATCACAATGGTACTACGCACCCAATCATTGGTATGGAGCCAATCAAGTGAGTTTAGAATTTTAACTTCAATTTTTTTGGAAATTCAGTTTTCAGGGAAATATTAGATCTGGTATTGTGCCTGACTACAATCCGGTGCCGAATGTTCAAGGTGGAACTTTAGCACCTCACATCTGCGGTTTCAATACTTTCACAAGGTATGAAGTTCCTTGAAAATGCACAGAAAAAACTTCTTGACTTTAGAAAATGCATGGATCCCGAAGGTTATTGCCCTGGTCGATGTATGAACTTCCGTTATACCTACAACACGTTGTACGACTGCAGGTGTCTAGCGATTTAGGTTTTTTTCTCATTTTTTCAAGTTCCCATTTTTTGTATATATGTATTTTTCCAATGAATGTTTCCTCGTATTCGTCAGACAGACACTGATTTTTGTTGACGGAAGTCACATGTGGCATCGGATTTCTTGCTCTCATTTGCGTATTATTCGTAATAATTGTGTAATAAAAATTTGAAAATTAGTGATATGCCATCGCCGAGGAAAAATGAAAAGAAATGTGACATTTTTGTGTCTGGAGATGAAAACTTGGCAAAGATTGAATGGAGTATAGGAAAAGAGAGATAATATGCTAATGCGGAAAATTGAGGCATAAATCGTTGGTCGTGGCCTGGGGTCCCTCAAGGATAACTACCGTAACTTGAAAGTTTTCATTTCCAGGATTCATTTTCGCAGTTTTGAGCGTTTCAGGATTTCCTTCTTTTTCTAAACTTTGGAATTTTTGTGAAAAATGTCAAAACAAAACAAAACGAAAAATAAAAGAATAAACCCTGAAATTGTAAAAAAAATTAGATTACGGTAGTTGTCATCGTGGGATCTTTGGCCATAATGTATGTGAAGTACAGTATCCCTATACTTTCAGAAAAATTTCGATTTTGGTGATTTGAGTACATTTAGAATTTTAAGTTCCTTCCGAATCTCAAAGTGTTATTTCGAACTTTACCAGATCAGTTTTTTTCTCAAAAAAATCCGTAATGACTCATTCTGATCCTATCAATCATCTTATTTCGTGACTCTTTTTTTCCAAACTCTCTGTTTTGCTCCCTTCTAAAAATCTCATGTTTCATATGAACTTCAATTTTCTCTTCTTCACTTTTTTTTCTGCTTCGTCGAAATCCTTTTCTCAGAAATTCGTGGAAAAAGGCGTCGTCTCATGCCTTGTCATCTGCTCTCACAGCCACCAAGCTTTTTATTAAAACACTTGAGATATGATATGTTCATCATCACTTGTCACTTATCTTTCAACTTTTTGAAGAGAAAAGAGAAAAAGCATGAGATGTTGCATTTTGTGTTTTTGTTTCGGAAATTCTGCTTTCAATTTTAACAGAAGATCAAGAACATTATAGTATAGTTTTGCCGGAAACACAACTGACCGAGATATGGACCTCCAGGGCGGACATTGAACAACTGTGCAATAAATAACGACCAATGAAAAATTTGTGTGTTAGATGAAGATATGTGTTGTGTTGTGGGGCAAAGAAAGTGCCTGAGGATGAAATATCACTCGGTGGTGAAATTGATGAGTGTATCTGCGTCACACAGGGGAAGGAGGAGATAATTTTGTTGCGATTTTGGGAAAATCGAAAGGAAAAGTCAGTATTCAGAATGAAAAATGAATCTGAAGTTGTGTGGCTTCGAGAAGTCAGGAATCAGGAACTTGGATTACTGTATGTGTAAAGAATCGGGTTTAAAGAATTCTGAATAAATAAAATAAATGCATATTTTCAAAAACACAATCAAGAAATTTTGGGTAAGAATGCCAACTACCGTATTCCTAACCGAACCGAGAACTTCAAGCTCAATTATCTAGATTCCTGCGAAGGATAGCAAAAAGTGGTCAATCGATAAATTATTTATCATAATTTCTTCACCATTTTGTTAGTTGACATAATGTTCATATATTTTTCGGGAATAGAGATAATTGAGCTCAAAATTGACAGTTTGGGTGGGCTTGTGTTGGAGAGAAGATTTTTGATTGAAATTCGCATATATACTGCAATCCATGGTAAACCTGAAATATAATCTCTCCTACTTCATCTTCCTTAAAACATTTTATCTGGGCTTCAGTTGAAAATATTGAAGAGCAACATATTGAATAAATGTTAATGTACCGCTCTTTGATAGACTTTTCAAAAGCATCAATGAATAGGGTCGAAATTAATAGATTCTTGTATTACAGGTTTTACGGCATGTACCCTGAAATACGTTTCAAAAAGGTCATCGGCCCTTAACATTCCAGTTTGTTATTCGAATTTGTGGATTATTGTCCTTAAGAAAGATCTCTGATAATTTTAACGTTTCACGTGACATTTTTTAACTGCACTTATTGCATTTCCTCGAATTTTCAGAACTACAGTAGTCCGCTCAGAACACCAAGAGCACTTTTCAACTCCTCCTCTCCCAAGTTGTCACTTCTCTTTTATGTTACTTCTTTGATATATATCCTCCTCTCTTCCTTCGAACCTCTTCGAAATGACATTCAAAAACGTTTTGAGCATCTATTACCGCTTCCGAGTTCCCCTCCCCCCTCTTGACGTGCTCCTGAGCCCAACTCTTTTCGATCTTTAGCCCGCGTTTTCTCTCGTTTCGAAGGCAGAAAAAAATAAAATAAAATAAGAAGTTTTGTTCCTCTCTTTAGCTTTCACTATACTACAGTTGTGTTCAACCCCTTCCTCTCATCTCTCTTCTCGCTTTCTTGATGTTTCAGCTTCTTCATCTTCTTCTTTTTTCTTCTTTTTCCTTCTCACCTTCTTCATCTTCTTCGTTTTCATAAACCCCGCGTCGGCTTGTTTCTCGACTCCGCCCACTATCAACCGTCAGTCGTGTCGTTGTGCACTCTCGTGTCCGCCGGTCCCATAGCCACACGTCCATTGCCAGCCGCAACATGCAGGCTACTGTAGGCTTACTTGCCTTGGCAGCCTTGTTCTGCCTTGCCGACGCAGGTGAGTATCATATCATCCAAACTGGTTTAGGCCGATAATAGGAAGAGGGAGGTGTGTAATAGGTAACACTAGAAGAATCTCGATTCTTAAAATAATGTGATTAACGGTTGAGAGGTTGGGG
Organism: Caenorhabditis nigoni; assembly: GCA_027920645.1. Lineage (NCBI taxonomy): Eukaryota > Metazoa > Nematoda > Chromadorea > Rhabditida > Rhabditidae > Caenorhabditis > Caenorhabditis nigoni. Next base: position 7,302,734 of record CP115869.1, read on the forward strand.
AAAATCGTTGATAACATTTTTGTGAATTTTCAGGTAGAATCTCGGTCTCCAGAGGGAAGAATGTCACGAAAATTGATGATTTGTGCGCAAGAATGCACAATAACACTGCTCTTGGTAAGTTGGATGTTTTGGATTTTGAATTAGTTCTGAGAATTCCTAATTAATTGGTAATTATACATTTTGAAACTTTGAGAACTTTCATATATTGTTTTCGAATTCATTTTTTTGTCTGTTTCACATACCGTACCTCTTTTAATGGAAGACTTCACTAACCATCAACTTTGACCTTAATTATCTCTGCTCTTTTAGAAGATATCAAAAACTTGTCAACTGAAAAATTACTCATCGTAATAAAGCTTATATTTTATCAGTTGATTGATTTCTGATATTTTTCATATGAACCGAGATAATTGGGCACAAATATTTCTACTGTATCACATATCATATTCCCTCTGATAGAACACCTCCCAATCCGTCCACTTTGAGCTCATTTATCTTGATTTCTGTGTCAAATATCAAGAATCTGTCAACTGATAAATATGTATCTTGATATCACCAGTATTTTATCAGTTGACAGATTTTTCATATTTTTCACGGGAATTGAGATAATGGAGCTTAGTTGGGTAGGCTTTTATCAGAAGGAAGACAGTAATCTATACGTCTTGATCATCCTTTAATTTATTTTTTTTTTCATCACTTGTTTCTCTGACTCTCAAATTTATTTAAGATGACAGTCTACAGTAACCTCATTACTAGGATGACGTTCTACAGTAATCTCATGACGAGGATGATATTTTACACTAACTTAATGATTCGGATGACTTTCTATAGTAACTTGAAGATTAGGATGACTCCTACAGTCACCTGAAGATGATACGACTTCTACAGTAACCATATGACTAGAATCACTGTCTACAGTAACCTTCTGACTTCCATTTTCACCATTTCCAATTTTCAGAAGGATCCTCCCCACTGATGATGATGCAGGCGACCGCCTACGAGTGTCAGAAGAAATGCGTGGACATCTTCCCAGAGTGCTCGGCAGGTAAAAATTCACTTCTGCACCACCGGATGAGGGGAGATAAGAAACGGCGGGAAGATTGATGTGTCAAGCAATATCTATAACAAATGACACTCATCCGCAAATATCTCTTTTTCTGCTTCTTTGACTGATTGCTTTTGCAAATTTACACTGCCCCTCGCGTGTTTCACGTTTTTGCGCTTTTCTTCAACTTCTTCGGCAACTTGAGATATGATAACCTCTCTTGCGTTTTCTACGAAATTCGATCTCTGCGTTTGGGGTCACACAGGCTGGCACTGAGAAAGCAGTAACAAAAAAACAGATAAGCACAAAGAAGTTTCAGTGGTCTACTACTACTTGCATAATGAGACGAAGAAACACTTCTGCTATTTGTTCTCGGAGAACTCGGTTCAAGACAAGATTGACCTTGTCGAGCAAAAACCAGAGAACAAGAAGGATATTGTTCGAATGTTGGAATTGGTCGTTGACTGTCACCAGTTCGATGCTCATCCACCATTGGAGGAGGACGGATTGGCTTCGTCCACCGATAAGGTTGACAGAAAGAAGAGGCGTAAGAGCTAGAGCTGATTTATAAAAAATGGATCTAATATTTTCAGAACAAGGAGACGAGGCTGTTCAAGGAGTCGGAGATTGGACTGATTGGTCTCACTGCACTATTAATGGTATTTTTATTTAGGGATATACAGTACCGGTCGATAAGATATGCAGTAACGTGTTTTTTGTGGATTTAACCATGTTTAAAAGTCTGAAGCTTGGCTGTAGAGTTGCCAATCACTTCGAAAACACTGGAGCGTGTATTACAGACCTAGATTGAAAATTTTGCATTCACAGAACTTCATGAAAATTCATAGTTTTCAATTGTTTTCCGTTTTCTGAACGGTCCCCATTTTCCCCTGTTTTCGTACTGAAAACGTGAATAAAGAAAGTGTCCTTCAGAAATCAGCAAATAGCTGAAAAAATTAAAAACTTCAGAAAATTCTATGGATTCAAGTTTTCAATCTAGGTCTATTTTACATTTTTCAAAATTTTCAAAGTGATCGGAACTTTGCTAGTCAAGCTCCAGACTTCTGAAATCAGTCAAAACCAACAGAATAATACGTTTCTGTATCTCATGAACCGGTATTGTAACACCTGCAATATTGTTTTTCAGGACACGAAGTGCGTTCCCAAGCTTGCGAGTACGGTAGAAAAATCCAGCGTCGTGGATGTCCAGCCCGCTCGGCGCCACAAAGAATGCCAGCTCCACCAGCGCCACAGTTCCCACCACGTGCTCCACAATACCCAAGTGGTCAGCAGCAACAACAGCAACAGAGAGAGCAGCAACTCAGAGAGCAACAGCAACGTGAGCAACAGCACCGTGAGCATCAAGCTCGTCTTCAGCAGCAACAACAACAACAACAACAACAGCAACAGCAGCCACCACAGCGGCCACCACAGCAACCACAGTCGTTCTCTGGATCTCACGAACTTCAGCTTCAGCTTCAGAGACAACAACAGCAGCAACAGCAGCAACAACAACAGCGTCCACAACCACAACCACAGCCACAACCACCACAATCTGGACAATCTCAAATTCAACTCCAAACTGGACCAGCCCCACCACAGCAACCCCAACAACCCCAGCTCCCACCACAACAACAACCACAACTCGAGCGTTCTCCACTCGACCAACACGCCCAGCTCTACCAACAAAGAATGTCGCAATACCGTGAGAACTACAACCAAAGACATCCAGCTCGTCCAAAGGCCGATCCATGCCCAGGAGGATATTGCGCTCCAGTCCAGCAGTCTCCAACCCCACCACCACCAGTTCTCGCTCCAGTCATCAACACCGCCACTCAGCCACCACTTCCACAACCCTACCCAACCAGATACCGTCCAGCACCACCACCACCACCAGCATGTGACGGACAAGGATGTGTGAACCCACCAGTGACTTCTGGAGTCTGGCATGATTGGTCCGATTGGTCAGCTTGCTCTTGCACCTGTGGAGATGGAGCCAAGTCTAGAAGACGTGAATGCTCTACTAACAACTGCCAAGGACCAGATTTTGAGACCGAGCCATGCAACATGGGACCATGCCAGACTTGGTCAGAGTGGTGTGAGTGGTCTACCTGCTCTGCTAGCTGCGGATCTGGACAACGCGAGAGAACTCGTTTCTGCCACCTCGGAACCAACAGATGTGAAGGAAAGGACTACGAATCTGAGCAATGCAGTGCTGGACCATGCCCAGAATGGTCTCAATGGGAGGATTGGGGACAGTGCTCTGCCACTTGCGGACAAGGAGTTGCCGTTCGTCAACGTACCTGCCTCGGAGGTGTCTTCGGTGATCATCTCTGCCCAGGACCAAAGACTGAACAACGCCCATGCGACGGAGGACCATGCTCTCTCTGGTCCCCATGGCAGGAGTGGTCGACTTGCTCGGCATCCTGCGGATCCGGATCCAAGAGAAGACAACGTGTCTGCCAATACGGAACTGATTGTCAAGGACCAAACGAGGAGAGCCAATTCTGCTACGGACCCCCATGTGCCGAGTGGACCGAGTGGTGTGAGTGGTCGGGATGCTCTTCCAAGTGCGGACCAGGACAAAGAACCAGAACTCGTGGATGCTTGGGACCAAACGGACAAGAGGCTACCACTTGCCAAGGACCAAGTATTGAGACCACATTGTGCGAGGGACAAAACTGCTGCAACTGGTCGGAATGGTGTCATTGGTCAATGTGTGATAAGGAATGCGGAGGTGGACAGGTAACGATCTTTGGGACTAGATTTTCTTTTTATTTGATTCATTTCAGTCTATTCGTACCCGTACTTGCTTGAACGGACAAGGAAGCCCAGACGCTGCTTGCCACTGCGATGGACCAGATCGTGAGGAGAGAGAATGCAATTCCCAAAGCTGTGCCCCACAATGCGCTTGGAATACCTGGTAAACATTTTGAATACTTTTTCATAACTCCAATTTTTAATAATTCCAGGTGCGAATGGAGCCCATGCTCTACTCAACTTGCCTGTGAGGTCGGAGTTCAGACAAGGTACACAGGCTATAAACTAATTCATCTATGAAAGTGGTTCATTTCAGAAGCCGTCAATGCGTTGGAGAATCCGGATGCCACTGCATCGGACTGGCCGAGGAGTCTCAACAGTGCCGCGGATTGACCCCGTGCCCACCAAAGCCACCATGCTAATTTTTCAAAATGTTTAAATTCGTATCTGTCTAATTTTTTGAGTTTTATAACATCCTCAAACCTAAACCTTTTATATTTATGTTTTACAAATTGTACTTACCCTACCGTACCCCAAGACTCCATGCCTCAAATAGATGAATCTCTCTATCTAGTCACCTAAATGTATTTCTCCTTTTTAACGCCTTTCATTGATAGAATATAATTTTTACTTTTTTTTAAACTTTACAATTTCTTTCACTGCCATTACATAATTTTTACAAAATTTCCTATTTTTTTACATTTTTTGTATTCAATGAAGTTTTTCAAATAGTCAAACACCACAAAAAATACTGCGAACATTATGGAAAGCGGGAAATATGTGGGAATATGCCAAAAATCTGGAACCCATTAAAAATTTAACGTGTTTTCCGTTCGTCGTCATTTTCTGCGGATCTCGATGCAGTGACGAACACATATCGCAGAAAATGTTATATCCTGAACTTCCGTAGATTTTTCTCATATTTTTCATGGATCATTATTTGGCATTTTAAAGAAACTGATTAGAATTTTGAGATGTTACGTTGATCTAATGAAGTGACGAATTCTGGGAACCTAGGAATTCAAGAATCAATCATTTTTGAATGAAACTACAGTGTGTAAATAAAGCTGAAATTTTGAAATATAAATATTTTTGTCACGTTCTCTTTCAGAAACTTGACTTTAGTTTACAGTTTTTCAGAGTGGTTGAAATGATTCCACTCATTTTTTCAAAGTTTATCGAAAGTCCAAAATTTGGTCCCTTATGTTTTAAGGTGGATCAGAAAATATTTTTTCAGGCAAATCATTTTTAGTTATGAGCATTTCCCAAACATTATATTTTTCCGTTTTTCCTTTTTTGCTGAGATGACCATAAACTAAAAAAGTTACGGCGCTACATACTATAAAATTCTGACACCCAGAAAATGCTCAAAAACGCCACCAGAGTTTAAAATTGAAATGAATAAAATTTCATGAGGAAGATAAAGCTAAATAATATAAAAATAAAGCTTAATAACTGAATTGAATTACAAAAAATGCCCGAATTATATTCATCAAACATTTGGACCCCTTTAAAACTCAAAAATATTCTGAAGAAATAAGTATAGATAGTAACGGACGAGAAACCTGTTTCAACTTTTCAAAATATACGATTTTTAATATCTGACTACATTTTTGTCACTTTTTAATGAGTTTGTAATTGAACAAGTGCCAAAAAATGCCAAGACTATCACTGCCACAAGCTACCGTAAACGCTCTAATAGAACGCCACCAGGACCGTTCACTTTGATATCTCTTTTATTTTTTAGATATCAAAAAGTTGGCAACTAATAAAATGTTTATCATGATATCAACAACGTTTTATTAGTGAACTACTTTTTGATATCTTTCACAAAAAATAAGATACATGGAATCAAATTTGACTATTCGGGTGGCGTTCAATTGAAGTGTTTACGGTATGTGTCTCTTCAAAACCGCTTTTAAAACTCGTTTTTTTTTAATTCTGCAAAGAAGTTGAGTTACAAAAATAAGGTTTTAATTTCAGAAAACTTTTAAAGTTACGACTTATTAAACAAATTTCTTATTTTTATGGTTTCTAAATGTACACTGTTCAACTCAAAGAATCAAAATAAAATAAATTTTGTTCGTTACTGTTTTCTGTTTTCTTGCTGATCACATAAAGTATCAAAATACGAATCTTTTTCTAAATTATCAATTTTTCCCTTACTTATTGTCTCTGACCTAACCCGTATTTGATCTTTGTGTCTGCACTATCAGAAGTAGAAACATTCTCTCTCTTTCCTCTTCCTCCAACGCCTTCTGCAGACACTCCATCATTCCTTCAATACGAACTCAAACTTGTATCGATGTATTATATCATCTTTTTCGCACGTTATCAATCTTAAAGTGAAAACCATCCGACCATTACACATTCTGCCAGATAACCAATCTTATCGGTTTCGGAATCTGTGAAAAAACCGCAACTTGTGGTTCTTCACGCCTTCTTCCTCGCCTTTCTTTTTTTTGTTGAATGAGGTCTTTTGTTTTGGTTTTTGTTAGGATTCATTTTGGAGAAAAAATGGAGCTGCTTGAGAGGTTGAATTGATGAATGGGTGAAGATTCTAAGAGCTTTATTTGATGAATTAGCTAAAGGACAATTTCTTGTGGAGAGGAACCACTTGGTCTTCAATCCTCTTTTTTTGTTCTTCTGCCTCTTTTTTTGGTTTTTTTTTGGATTAGATGTTTGAAGAACTCATTTCTTTTTTGTTGATTTTTTTCTTTTTTTTGCAATTTAAAAAAATGTGGGAACTTTTATTCAAAACCACTTGAAAAATGCAATCTACCGTATTTCCTTTTATAGAAGCCCATCCAAACCGTCCACTTTAAATTCGATTATCTCAGTTTCCGTGAAAGATATGAGAAAATGGTCAATTGATAAAATATTGGTGATAATTCGAAAAATAATTTATCAGTTGACGAATTTTGAGATGTTTTTCAGGAAACAAGATAATTGATTCAAAGTTGACAATTTGGGTACGGTATATGAACAAAATATTGAAAATCTCGACTTTTTGACAGTTTTTGAAAAGAAATCTGAAAACTTTCATAAACTAAAAAAAATATTGTAAAACCTGCAAAAAAACGGTCCAACATCTCGATCGAAAAGTCAAAGCCAATTTGCTAGTTAGAGATATTTTAACAAAGTAGAGTTTTCTAATTAATTTGGTTTTGTCCACAACAGTAATCACAAAAATTCTAATTGACTTCAGTTGCAGTCTTCCAATAACAACAAACTTAAATCAACTCGCAGAAAAATTTTGAAAATCCTGATACCGTATTCCGTCAAATCGAATCCCACTCAGCCCCTTTATTTCGAATTCGTTTGTCTCGTTTCCTGAGTGAGATATCAAATTTTTGTCATCCGATAAATTATAACCATAAGATCACCAATATTTTATCAATTGGCGAATTTTCGATATCTTTCTCAGAAATCGAGATAATTGTGTTCACATTAGATGGTTTTGGCGTGCTCTAGGAAATACGGTACTTGTCTATAAAAAGTAAACTGAATTTTGGGCATACTGTAGGAAAACAAATTGTAGTTAGTTCGAGTTGAGAAAAATGAGTTTGACTACAAATAAAACATTCATTTAACAGTTATTTTTCATGTTTTGCTGCTATATGTTTTCCATCTCTCTCCCACCAGGAGCATCCAATTAGTAGACTAGTGGAGGTTAAATGAGAAGATGGATTATTGGTGTCATGTGTCGCCGCTAGACCACTTGTAGAATTCTCCTTTTGATTTTTTCTCTTTCATCCAACAACAGCAACATCATTAACAATTTTGATTACTTCTGATTGCCATCCTCCTATCATCTTGGTGTCATAACCTCTTGGAAACACAAGTCCGAGGGGCAACCAAAAGAGAGACCAACAAGAAAAAAAATGATGGAAGAGACACGACTTATCAATTTTTATCTTGTCTCAAAAGCCCCATGTCAATCCTGGAAGAGTCACAACAATGAAGTTTAACAACATCACGATGGATGATGAGATGTGTTACTACACACAAGAAACACACATGCTTTTTCGTGTATTTCTCTTCCACCAATTTATTTTTTTTGCTTGATGCTTGTTCAATTTTTTTATTTCTTGAAGATTCTGTTTTTTGTGGGACACTGAAAATTTTGGTGACACCTTGATAGGATTAGAAAATGTTCAAGAACGATGAGACATCCGGAAATTCCTTATTAGTGATGAAGATGAATTTTTTGGATTTTTGATTGCTCATTAGCATTTGAATCTTGTATGGTCTATGATCTTAAAATATGCATTATCCCTTTTTAGATATTCTGAATATATGGATGTGAGTGGGAAACTTCCTGAATTAGAAGAAAAATGAGAAAAAATTTTTTGATTTTTTTTACTGAAAGAACGGAAAAATACAGTCGTTACCTCATTTAACGACTTCCTCCATTTTCTCGTTCCACAAAAACTAACTTAACGAATTCTTCCAGTTTTCTTATTTTATGGCAATAAAATGACGTTTGACGAATTTTGTATCTCTGACCGAAAAAACTGCAAAACCAAATACCATATCTAATTCCTCAACTTTCTCTCTATCCAACACAATTTGACCTATCCTCTAAATATTTTTGCCCCCAGAACACATTCCTCAACTTTTGCAGAAATGCGATTTCTCTACTTGGTCTTCAGTTCGATGCTGCTACCATGTGTAGCCGAGGTGGAATTCTTGTTGGCCGTTTGGCGCCACGGTGACCGAGCTCCCGAAAGTCTACCGTATCCCAGTGACCCTTACAACGAGACGTATTGGCCTCGCGGATGGAACCAACTGACAAATGTTGGTTATTGGGCTTTTCTTTTATCATGTATTTTTTCTACTTTTTTTCACTTCCAGGTTGGCATTGATCAGGCAACAAAACTGGGAAGATTTCTGCGTCGTCGGTATCAAAGTTCGGTTTTATCCGTTTTTGATCGGAAAAAGGTGAGATAAGATTCTCCTACAGCACCGGTGAATAAGATATACAAAACTGTATTTTGTAGTTTATTGTCAGCTTTTTTATTATTTTCTGAAGTCTGGAATTTGAATATTAAGTTTCCCACCACTTTGCAAAATTTTGATGGTGTAAAACAGACCTAGATTAGAAACTTTGCATTTACATAATTTTTGAAAAGTTCTCGTTTTCCACTTATTAGCCGGTTTCTGTATGTCATCTGTTATTTTCACTTTTCCAGTACAAAAACTAACCAAAAAGAGTTGTCTTTCAGAAATCGACATATTGCTGACTAACTGAAGTTTTTTGAAAAATTCTATGAATCAAAAATTTTTAATCTAGGACTGTTTGAATCTTCGAAAATTATCAAAATGAACAATGGTCAAAATATCCGAAACCCGCTTGAAAAATCAAATTTTGAATCTCAGAATCAAAAGTGACGAATCCGTAAAGTTATTTTTAGATTACGATCCGTGCTTCCGATGCGGATCGTGCGATAGAAACCGCGCAGTGTGTAGCCACCACATTATTCCCGCCGGACGGTTTGCAAATTTGGAATGATGGAAAGTTTAGACACTGGCAACCGATTCCAATTCGTACCAATGGAAAACCAGACCCGGTACCTCACTTAAAAATTGAATGAAATTCTAAATTCCTTAATTTCAGATGCTCCGCCCTAGTAAAATCCAATGTCCACACTATCAAAGAATAGTGGCGGATGAACGAAAGAAAATAGAAAGGGATATCAATGAAAAGTGAGTGTTTTATAGAAAATGTTTTTAAAAAATATATTATTCCAGGTATAAAACCGAGTTGGACATGATTTCAAACCATACTGGTCACGTGACTCGCTACGCAAATATCAAAGATATCTACAATATCATTCTAGAGCATTATAACGGCCTGCCGTTCCCAGACTGGGTAGAGCAAAAAGTAAATAACCGAAGTCTATTGGATACCATAACCGAAATTCGACGAATTGCGAGACTCCAACTTTTCAATAGCAGAGAAAAAGCAAAATATATGTTAGTTAACAGTACATCTACGGGCAGAAAATGATGTGTATTTAGGGCCGGCTACATGATTGACCAATGGTCGGAAAGTTTAGTTCTGGCATCCCAACATTTGAACACAAAGAAAGCGTTGCTATATTCTTCGGTAATCAAAAATTCTGAATTAAAAAATCATATTATTTTGGGTATTCAGCACGACGGCACATTGACGGCACTACTCTATGGTCTTGGAATCAGTAACCATCAACTGATTCCATACACTGCTTGTATAATGGTGGAACTTCATACGGGCAATAATATAAAGGTAACATATAATAAGAATAATAATCTAGGTGTGAAGGATAATACGGTTCATTTTCTCTACAGTAATCCAGACAGGTGTACATCTGCGGTTTGTGACCCTGTTTTGATTATTTTGACACTTTGAACTGAAGGAGACATTATTATACGACATAGGGTCGTACACCGCTTATGTAGTTATGTCTAGATTACTGTAGAACACCAAAAAGCCTGATAACTCTGATAAAATTGTCACCTAACCGTACAACTTCTAGCCATTTTTTCTCAGTTTTTAGAAAAGATATCAATACTTTGTCGCATCAAAAAAATTCAAAAATTTCGAATTTTGTCAAAAAACTTCAAAAAACTACCGTATTTTTTCTGAAAGAAGCCCAACCAAACTGTCAATTTTGTGCTCAATTATCTCGGTCTCTGTAAATGATACCAAACGCGTTAACTGATAAACTGTTAATCACAATATTGCCAATACTTAATCAGTTGACATATTTTTGATATCTCTCAAAGAAACGAAGACAATTGAGCTCAAACAAGGACGAGGGGTGTGGGCTTCTATTAAAGCACTTATTTTATTTTTAATAATTCATTTACATGGAATGACTCCTAAGTGTTGCCCTCGAAAAAAGTTTATACGAAAATTTCAAGAAATTTTTACGAAATTAAAAATATAGCTAGTTTTGAACCTTTTCTCGTTAATTTCAAAATTTTACGTTTCCAGATCTACTTCCGAAACTCCACATCAGAAGATCCAGACGACGTACACGAACTTTTCATCCCGGGATGCACCACCGATTGTCATATCTCAAAATTCATAAAATCCGTGACTGGCGTCCGAGTCAAAAGTCTTGAGCAATTGGAATTTGTTAGTTTTGAATTCTCGTGGGGATTTTTTTATAACTCTCATGTTTGCAGATATGCCAATCAGCCTTCACCCGTCCGTCAACCTTGATTTTCGCCATCATCGTCGTCGTCATGCGTCTGATTCTGTGATTTATCGCTGTACATACATTCCACTTGCTCAGAAACCAATTTTGGTTTCTCTGATTAGCTTCTTTTCCAATTGCTTGCCTCGCCGCTTCACCCAGTATTACCTTTTCTCCCGTTTTCTAAATTTTTTGAGTTTTGAAAATTTCTGTAAGATAAGATTTCTGTAAAAACACCCCATCTTGATTCCTTCCCTCTCTTTCTATACCACCCTTTTGCAACATGCATTCGTTATGTAATTGATCCTCCTTCTTTTCCATTGTCCACTTTTGCGCTCTATTGAATATCTAATTCTTGTCCCAGCCCAGCAAACTAATCGGATTGGTGTCCAAGTTGCGTTTTGAAAAACGGGGCGGTACACATTACACACTGTCCGAGTCAACGCGGAAAAGACAGACAAAAAATTACGCAGTCAAAAAGCGTGTGGGTAGCAAAAAGCAAAGAAGAAGAAGAAAACGAATTGAAATGAGGAGCGAATGATGGCGGGGAATATCGGCGGTGAAGGGGGACCCCTTGCTCTCTCACCGGATATATTTTGTGCTCAGCGCTATCTCCCGGCTGATGTCTTACAACAGAAGTTTTGTGCTGCACAAGCACTCTCTCCATCGCATCTCTTGTTTTCTCTGCGTTCACATGTGATTTTAACACCCCCTTGATACTTATTTTTCCAAATTTTTTTTTGCGAAGAGTTCATCAATTGCTATAAGAACGATTTTCGAAAGAATCCTAGCTCTCTTTAGTGTCTTCCAGTCCTATTATGAATCCGTCTTCTTTCGCCTCCCACTTTATTATGGTTATTACAAACCCTATACCAGAAATTCACGACGTCCTTCTTCCTCTTCTTTTTATATATTCATGAATGCTGAGAGAACGCTTATCCGCTAATTGGTCAACCACCCCACCACACACATCCACTTGAACGTGTACTTACATGTTGCTCGGATGTCAGCCTGCCAAAACATTCCCACTTTTCACCATTTTTGGTTTTCGAGGACAAGTTTCTGGGGTGTTGTACTTGGTTAGGAGTTTGATTGATCGAAACAAATTTCAGCAAAAACCACGAGGTCAGAATTTTCTAATTTCATTTTTACCTCGTTAGAAACTTGTCTGACCCTAGCCAGATAAAAAATATTTGAAACAAAGTGAAGCCTTGTAACATTAGCACGCCAACGCTGTCAAGTTTTATCTTAATTATTTCGGTTATTTCAAGTTTTATCTCATTTATTTCAGTTTCTGAGTAGGATATCAAATCAGTGCCAACTGACAAAACATATCTGGAAATTTGATGAAAACTTTTTCTGTTGACAACTTTTTTCATATTTCTCACAGGGACCGCGATAAATTGTTTCAAACTTGAAAGTTAGTGGACCCTTCTTTTTGAAGTTTTAAGGTAGTTTTTACTCTAAATTCTTGAGAATTTTTTTCCCAGTCAAAAATATTTTCATACATTTCTTGTACAGTTCCGGACTCATATTTTGATACTTCGAGTGGAGTATTCTAAAGCTTTCGATATGTCTGAAACTTTCAAAACACACTAAACAAAATTAGAGATTTTTCCCATTTTGTAGTTGACACCTTTTTTGTACTATGTTACCTAATCTAGCCAACTGGTGTCAAAATCTCATACCCTTCATTTCAGTGCTAATTTTGGGCAATTTGGTAATCTCTTCTAATAGTTGCCCGTTGAAACCTGCCAATTTTGAGGTTAACTATCTTGATTGCTGTAAAAGATACCAAAAATATGTTAACTGATAAAATATTTATCATAATATCACTAATATTTTACCAGTTGACGAATTTTCGATATCTTGAACAGAAATCGGGATAATTGAGCTTGAAGTTGACGTTTTTAGTAAGCTTGAAAACTGAAGGAAATACGGTATCCCATCAGAACGACTGAAGCTTTAATTTTTTTTTTCAGTATACTCATTTTTCGAGAAATTGCCCAATCCTGGTATCTACTTGTTTCTTTCTCAAATTTCATTTTCTCCCATCCATTCCATTCATTTCGTAATGCCAATTTCAACATTCATTGGCCCTACATGCACCTTCTCCATGGGTGGTCATTTCTCATTTTCTTTCTTCTGTTACCCCCCATTCTCTATTCCCTTTTCAAAACACCGTTCAATTTTCCGTTGTTGTCGGTTGTGTGTGGTTGCACTTTGCATTTTTATGACCCGATTAGGTTTCGACGGACCACCCCCTATCCAACACTTTTCCTTATTCTGGTCCGGTTCATACTGCTTTTGCGGTAATTGCCAACACTTTTTGGAGGGGTCCCCGGTTGGGGTTTCGTAAGAACACAATGAATTGGGAACAATTCTAGGATTGGCAATTGTATACGTCGTTTTACGACTTGAATCCTGAAAATGAGAATCACATTCGGAAAACCCATTATGGTAGCTTTACAGAATACGGAGAGCTACAAATCGAGATTTCGAAAAGCAGGCTAGATGAAATAGTGTGTTCAGTATATTTCGTAAAATAGGACGTTTTAGATTTACGAATTCAAAAGCAATGCTTACCGTATTTCCTTTGATAAAAGTCTACCCATACCGTCAACTTTGATATCAGTTATCTGAATTTCTGAAAAAATTAGGAAAAATTTATCAACTGAGAAACAGTTGGTGATAGCATCATACACAATTTATCAGTTGCCAATATTCTAATGACATTCACAGGAATTGTGACATTTAATCTCAAAGTTGACAGTTCGAATGAGCTTCAAGTAGACTGAATGTGAATAAGGTAAGTTTTTTGAGGTTAAATTTGCCAATTTTTATATTAATGCATCAGATTGTTGCCCTATGATTCCAATTTTTGTACAAGTCCCTTCTCTTCCTTTTTTGTTCTTACCTTTTTCGAATTTGGACCTTCTGGAACAACCCGACCCGCTATGTAATTTAATTTCGCGCATCCTTCTTCTTCTCCTTTTCATGGTACCGCTAATTTACTACTCCTTCCATTAGCAAAGCTATTTTTCCATGCGTTCAACCGCACCGAACATGCTTTGTCGCTCGCGTGCTCATCCGCAATCTAAACAACATTATTAGGCTTGTGTTCTCTTCCAATAAGGTCCACTCTTTTTTCCCGACAAGCGGTCATCTATCCCAAACATCGGGGGCCACTAATCCACCAGTATTTTATTTGTTCGACCCGGTCGCGCGGGGAGGTTTTTGAGTTCATCCATGTGAACACACATACCTTCAGATTTAATTAAAGCGTTCGTCTTGTTGGACCTTGCTTCGCTTTTTTTTAATTTGGCGCGCTTTTTGATGCCATAGATTAACTTTTGAACTAGCGGACAGCGAACCAAGGCCGCGGTTTTTCACGCTTTTTTCCATGGAAAATTGGAATGTTTCGCGCAACAGACATAAGAGTCGTTGTCTCTACCAAGGTCGCAAATCCGAACAGACCGACAGACGTCTCATACACCTGGATCCATAACACCTGCAAAATTGCTGGTCATTGTGAGGAGGGGAACAGAGGACACATATAAATCACTTGTCCTCTTTCCTTCTCCCATTTCCTTTCATTACGAAAAAAGCTTCGCAGTCTCTATTCTTCCGTGAGCTGTAAATTTTTGTGTTGCTTTATTGAAAAGGCCCACCTGCGCCGGTTTTATGGATTGGATTGAGAGGGAGAATTGGGCAATGTTTAAAAAAAACTAGGACAATAGGATTAAATTGGTTTTTAGTGTGGAAATGTATTGCTTCGGATTAGCTTGATCAGTTTGAATGGCATCGGATGCCATTGGAAGTTCAATAAAATAATTTTTAATTTTTGTTATGGGCTAAGGATGGTATTTGAAAACCTATTTATTTGGAAAATCATCAAAGTTATGATTTCTCGAAAAATCAACATGATTTCTTTTTTGAACGTCGCTTTTTTTTGAGAACGATTTCCAAGATATTGAAGTTAGTATTGGACTTCGAGCTTAACTTTCTTGAACAATTGAAAAAAATCATATTTTCAAACACAGGACTTCAATTTAGTGCTATATCCTTTCATGTTACTTATATTTGAAAAATCCATTTTTTTTTGTTTTTGGGCCTAAAATAAGACTAAAACGTTTTTATAATACTTTTTCAGTTACATACTTTTTTTCAAAATGGAATTTTAGAAAAATTCAAATATAACATCAAAAGAATTTCACTTCAATTCTCTAAATGAAGCTCATCTCATACGTGCACTTTGAGCTCAATTATCTCGATTCCTGTACAAGATTTGAAAATTTTGTCAACTGATAAATTGTTTATCATAATATTTTCTATATTTCATCAGTTGATAATTTTTTCATACTACTTTAGAAACCGAAATAGCTAAGCTCAAAGTTTATGGTTTGGGGTGGGATTCTATTAGATGAATATGGTAAAACTCATATTTTGTTCAAAATAATGCGCATTCTCCTTCAATTTTCATGTTTTTGAGTTAATTTTTTGATAGTGAAAAAATAGAAAATAAAGAAAAAAACGGCACCACAAAAGAATGTTTATGAAAACGGCCTCAGATTTCATTTAAGGATCTTTCAAATTGATCCATTTTCTAATAAGAAAAACGCTCTTTCATTCAACCACACCCTTCATATTTTCATCCTGAAAAGTTTCGATTTCCAAATTTCCAAATCCGTTCAACTCCACCCTCTCATATATTTTTCATCTCTGCTTCCACATTCTCCCATTCCACAGATTCTTCCTTTTCTCTGTTTTGGAACAAACCTTCATTGTCATATGAGTTGTCGTTGCGTGGTCCTTGTTGTCTCTTCTCGGCTCCGGATGATCTAATATACTAGTTGGGTGAGCATTTCGGGAGGATGATTGGTATTCAAGACGTGTGTGCATCATGGGGCTCTTCTTTTCTCTTCTCCTCCCCCAATTCCTTTTTCTTCCAACACAAAGATTCAATTTCACACTTCTGGTGCCCCTAGTCATCCGTTCGCCTTTGTTGTCAACTTCACAAATTCCAATTCTCCTTGTCATTTTGAATAAAAATCCTGGAAGTCAGATTCATTAAATCCGATATTGTTAGAATTCACACCTCCTTTTTGAATTATTGACTGTTCCAAAAGCGAACTGCCACTTCCGATCCGTATCACTCTGGATTTGATAACAAGGGAAGGTGGCGCGTGTCGGAATTCGGTCCGTAAATGATAGAGAGAACAAAAACTTGGAGATTGTTGTGTCCTTGAATCCAATTATCGAAATTTTAGTGATCTGGTTTAGATGACTAATTGGTGTTGGTTTTTGAAATGAGTTTCTTGATCATTAAATTAGAAAATGAACCTTTAAAATGAACCTAGAGATATACTAGAAGATTTTCAAAATTTTAAGTTTGCTAGAGAGACTTTTTTAAAGAATTTTTTCTATTCCGAATTTTTTCTACATATATACTTCTTAAAGTGAAATATTTTGTTTTTCAAGTTTTCGAATATTTGCAATTTTGGAAATTTTGAAACTTTCGTATTTCGGAAAATTTGAAAATTTTGAATTCTTGGAAATTTGAAATTTTGGAAACTTTCGGATTTCCGAGAATTTGAAAAATTCAATTTATCGAATTTTCAGAATTTTCGAACTTTCACAATTTTGGAAATTACGAATTTTAAAAAATTGAATATTTGAAAATTTTGAATTTCTAGAATTTTCGGAACAATCATTTTTCTGAAATTTTGGCAACTTTGGAATCTCGGAAAATGTGAAAGATTTTGAATTTTAGGAATTTTCGAATTATCGAATCATTGGAATTTTGAAAGTTTTGCAACTTTCGAACTTAAGACAATTTGAAAACATGAGAATTTTATAATTTCAAAACTTCGCATTACTAGAATTTCCGAAAACTCTGAATTTTGGAATGCTTGGAATTTTCGGAATTATAGAGCTTTGGAATTTTGAAAACTTTGAACTTCGCCTTTTTTAGTATTTATGTAGAAGACATTTATTTATTTTGTTCAAGATTTTAGGACTTTTGAATTTTTTTAATTTTTCGTTTTCCTGAATCCTTGGAATTCATGGAATCTCTTCAATTTTTAATTTTTGAAAAATGTTTCTAATTTTTGAAAAAGTGAAATTTTCGTTTTAACAAAATTTTCAAATTTCGGATTCTCCATTTTCATAGCTTTCAGACTTCTTGATTAGTGTCTTTCTTTAAATCAGAAAAAAGTGATCCACACCCTCCTCCACTGAAGGACCTCTAGCTCTTATCCACCAAAAAATTTTATCTACTGCTGCGCATCTAACCGAACAAATCTCATAAACCATCAGAGGCATAGCTGATAGAGATATGTCGAGGAGTCGTCGATTTTTGTGTGTGTGCGCGCGTTGCGCAATACCATACTCGCGTCTTCCTCTTCTTCTCTCCCTCCATAATATTATGATTTACCTATCTGCCTTTATAAGTGCATCAGGTCAACCTCGTCGCCCTCCTTCCCATCATCCTACTTCTCTTTTTTTTTTGGCCGGCCGACCGCTTGGATAGCTTTGAGAGACATTCAATACTGTTGAAATGGCGGTTTTTGCATTCTTCGTTCGCGGCTTTCTCATCAGATCCTGTTTTACTGTCAGAAACTGTTTTTCTTACTAAACGGGGCCCTTTTCAACGGCTACCAGCCCTTCTCAACGGCTACCATGGCAGTTTTGTACGCGTCTACCATATTATAAATCGTAAAAAACGCCAGCTACTGTACATGTTTCGCATTTCATGTCTTTTTATTTCATGTTTACCGGGTCGCCCTACGTTCCTACTCATAAATCCTGAATCGCTTGTTTATTTTGAGAATTCTTACAATTTCCCTTTCTTTTTCTAAACTTTTCATTGTTATCCCCAACCCATATATCAGCATTCAACGCTTGTTGAGAAACATTTCAACTGTGACCCAATCTTAACCCGAAACAACCCAGCGAACGTTTGCGGAGAAGACTATGTAACCATGGCATCTTCCCTCCCCTATTTGTCGTTCGACTTAGCGTGCATTGACCATGTCAAACGTTCGTATTCGTTGTGTGGCCTCTCTTCGGGAGCATCATCTGCTTCTGTTCATACCTCATCATCCTCAGGTTTTCCTCGTTTTTCCACTTCTCACACCCAATCCATTAGTATAATTCGATCGGTTTCGAAACTGGACACCACTCGCATGCATGTCCACTTCTCACCTTGTTTTCTTCTCGACAGGTTGTATACATAGGCGGCTCCAATAGCTTCTGTTTTGTTGATGTAACAAGAATTTCTCATTCGTTATATTTTTGAAATTTTAATTTCAAAATAAGGAGTTTAGATGTTTAAAAATATTGAATTACCAGTTAGATAGCAATAAGTGGTTGTTTCAAGGCATCCTCTATATAATACCAGTCAATAAAATATACGAAAACGTATTTTTAAGTAGATCTTCGCCCATTTTGACCAATTTCAAGAGTCTGGAGCTTGGTATCCAAGTTTCCGATCATTTTGAAAAGTTTGAAGGGTTTCAAACAGACCTAGATTGAAAAATTTTCATTTCCTGAATTTTTCGAAACTTCCTAGATTTTCAATTACCGTGAAACCTGTAATAGAAGGGCTCTCTAGCCTTTGAATTATAGCCAATATATCTCAATTCCTGTGAAAGATATCCAAAATGTGTCAACTGATAAAATTTTGTTGATTTCATGATGAACATTTTACCAGATGTGAACTTGTTCATATATATTTTACAGGAACCGAGATAAATTAGTTTAAAGTTGAAAGTTAGGGGGCCCTTCTAATACAGGTTTCACGGTAGTTGCTGGGAATTGCACCCTTTTCTGACGATTTCAGTACAAAAATGTTCCAGAAATTGGCAAATTGCTAAAAAACTAGGAACTTTCAAAAAAAACTGTGAATGCGAAGTTTTGAATCTAGGTCTCCAAACTTTTCAATGTAATAAGAATCTTGACAAACAAGCTTCAGACCTCTGAAAAGGGCTGAAATTATTGAACAATTTTTTGTATAGTTTGTTGACCGGATTTTGTATATTTAACTTCACAAATTTTTGATATTTGAAACTATTCAAAGTAGAAATTTCCGAATTTTTAAGATTTCCGCTAGATATTGGCCCCTTCCCTCCATAAAGACTATTGGTCACTCTTTTTTTTCTCTGAAAAATAGGAGAAAATAGTGGTTATTTTCAGAAAATTGTTTATGGCTTCTTTCAATTCTTTCAAAAAATGCGTTTTTCAATTATCAAATTATCGTCCACCACCCTGTAAGGGCTCATGTGGTCACTTCTGGGACCACCACTGGCGATTCTCTCTCTCTATCTCTTTTCTTCTTCTTCACTTTTCAAATTGTGCTGCTCCCCTATTCATTTGATACACTACAATTATTATCCTCATAATTGGAGGAGAAAAAAGAGAAGAGAGTCGTCGGACAGAGGATCGGATCATATAATAGTTGGACATTTGGTCAAATTGGCTTGGTCCTCGTTTTTTCCGTTTTATTGGCTCCTCCCACTAGTAGAAGGTCATTTTTCTTTCTTCCTCATTATCCTCACTGGTCATCAGAAAACAAGAAGATATCTTTTGGACTGCTATCTTGAAAAATTGGCCTTGGTTTGGATCAATCATGAAACTGGAAATGTAAAATATTATAGAACATTACGGAAATTTGAATATTGAAAATTTAAATTTCCGAATTTCGAATTCAAATTCATATTCCTGTTCACCAGAACATGATCCAACCTACTACTGCGAACTTTCCGCAAATACTTTCTCTTCCCCCTGTCCTTGCTGTTCCTGACTCACCCATTCTTCTCGACATTGCCTAACTTTTTTTCTTCGCATTCATTGTATGTACATGTGTGTGTGTTGAGCGTTGGAGTTTAATGTGCATTTGACCTTTATCAGTTACTCGTGCCCTCCTCACGCCTCGATTCGACCAAGAGGACGAGAGTAATTAGAGATTGTTGGTACACCATTGGGATACACACCTAGTAACGCCCTACATTTTCTTGTGAGAGGATTTAAGAACATCATTGGGTTTTTACGGGGAGGTTTTCCTTCATTGTTGATTGGGGGTTTTGATTGCCCGTGCGGTTTTATGGTCATTTGCAACCACCTAGGGAGATATCCTTGTTTATTTTATGAGGGAAGCCAATCTTTATTTTTTCATCTTTGAAGGGAAAAACGTTTTTTTTCGCAAACTACAAAATTAGAATTTTTGAACAATTGGGGAGTTAGAACTAGGTTAAAATAACGCTGAACATTCCAAATTGAAAAACGTGATATTCGAAGACACAAAAATTAAAAATTATATTTCTAAGTCAAAATTCTAGGTCATTTCTTTACGTGAACTTTGAGCTGAATTATCTCGATTCCTGTATGAGATACCAAATTTCTGTAAACTAAAGTAATGTTGGTAATTTCATGTTAAATATTTTATCAGTTGACTAGTTTTTCCTATCTTTGACAGGATGTGAGATAATTGGTTTTAAAAACAAGTATAGAGATTCGTCAGAAAAACGAAATTATTTTGAATTTTATTCCTCAAAATTTCTGAATAAAATTCAAGTTAATATCACGAAAATTTCAGAAAATTTTTTATTAAATTATGTCCAGCTACTCAGTGTCGAAAAAAATCGAGGAAATGTTTTTTTTTCAATTCTGCAAAAAATAAGATTTTGGTTCAAAACTTGCCGATTCTTCACATTTCGAAAAATTATGAAATTAAAACAGGTAGCACCTTTTTTTGGGAAAAAATATATTTGAAGATTTTACCTAAAAATTCTAATTTCAAAAAATCAAAGCATTTTAATTATGATCCCTTTTTAATTCCTTGCTCTGAATCTACTTTTCTTCTCCCAACTTGGTCAGATTCTTCAAAAGTCAACAATTCTGTTTGTTTTTGGTGTTTCTTCCTCGTATAGATGCTTTTTTCTGAATTTTAATTTTAATAGGGTTATATTTCATGGGAGCCTCAAGCTTTTTCTCCTTTGAGATTCACCGCACGTCTCTTTTTAGTTATTTCTTCCTCTCCACTCCTTTTCTAAATATGTACAGAGACATTAACTTTTTCCTCCTTCTCCTAACTTTTTCCTTGTAGTTGTAACAGTGACTTATATGTGAGGAAAAAAAGAAAAAAATCTTTATGAAAGCCCTTCGAAATGTTTACCTAGCACCTAACCATTTTTCTCACCCACACCCTCCTGTCCCTCAACACACACTCATTTTCGGTGATTCCGATCCAAATGGTAGGGGTGACAAGCGGTAATATGTTTTTTTCCTCCTTCTTGGCCAAAGCCATCATAATGTTATCAAACTGCCGCGTTGGTGTAGGGAGTAGGTGCGGACGGGTAAAAAAGGGGAGAGAAATGAAGAATTTTCCAGGTTTCATGCGGCGCCAGTCGCCTGCCGCTGCCTGATAACCGTTTTTTTTGTTTCTCGTCGGTTGTTTTAGGGCAAGTGCGATACCTCCTTGATTATATTTATGAGGTATGCAACTGCCTGATTGTTTTCATCCTTCTTTTTCACGCAAACAATTTCTTACGGTTCCGCTTCTTGCCTTTCTCTCTTTTCTGGTCTGTATCTCTTGTTTAAAAACTCCAAATGTGTACATTATCGTAAATTATTCTGTCAACTGATACTCATCGCCTCCGTTTCGCCGTTTTTGTCGGGTGTCGCAACACTGAGTTATTCTTTTTGAAGTTTTCCGCCTTCCGACAACATATATATTGCAACATTTGTACTTTTCAGAACGAAACTTCGAATTGCAGTTTAGTTGAACATTCGTAATCGAAATCGAAAGCGAAATCGGGAATCAAAACCGACGCCCCAAGTTTTTTGAGAGTCTGGTCGGGTTATCAACAAATTTTAAGGTGAGAAAAAGAACATTTAGGGTTGTTCTTCCCTAAAATTTTTCAAAAATTTTTGGTTTCTCGATTTCTAACTTTTTTTTTGAATTTTTTTTTCTAGCTTCTTACGACTTCTGTCTCTAACAAAGAAACGTCAACATCTTGTGAACTTAGATTTCGATGAAAAATTGAGGAGAGGTCGAGAAATGCTTGTTTAGACATTTCTGAAAATTTCAGAATACGCGCGCCAGTTTCAGCCAAGTTATATGAGTTTCAGTATCCAATAACGCATTTCAGCGTGAAAATAGCGACTTTCCAAGTCGATTTTTCGAATTTCTAGGAACATCATAAACTGTGTTGTGTCATTTTTATAAATAAAGAAATTTCATAATTCGGACATTAAAAAAAATTTTACTGTTTTTCTAATTTTTCTACTACTTGAATTTATTCAAATATTCTTTGTTGAGTAAATGTCTGAAAAATAAAAGTTCATTGAATCCTTGGTATTACTCAGCTAGTTTTGTGCTCTGAAACATCCTAAAAGTTGAGAAAATTGTCAAAATCGCTAATTTCGTACTAAAACACGCTTTTCGGTACTGAAATTCATATAACTCGGCTGTAACTGGCGAGCGGATTCTGAAGTTTTCAGAAAAGTCTACATAGACTATTCTAGACCTTTCCTGAAAAATTCGACAATATCTGGGTTCACAAAGTGTTTAGGACCCCTTATTAGATGTTCTCCTACTAAATTATAGTTTTCAATAGTACAGTATCCTTAACTTGTTTTCGTAGAAATTCATATATGAGCAATCATCAAATCTAACGATTCTGTTTTTTCCAATGCAAATGTCACAAAATCCAATTTGTGCCGGCCGGTGTACCAGAACTTGTTTTTCAATTTTACACTTTTTCGAAAAAACGTAAACTCTTGTGTAAACACAATAACATCTTCGTTTTCTTCTACAGGGTGGGGCAAAAGTCTGGTAACCCAAGTTGGACGCAAGCTGGCGTGCGCTGACGCACTTTTCATGCATTGATTTTATGCTCATATTTTCCCCCGTCTTTTCATTAGTAGATGTGCAAAGTTTCATGTTCCTATCTCAATTTTTACGAGGATGGCACTACTTTCTGTACGCCTTCTTCGGTTTTTTGCTGTTTTTGGCGGATCCTTGTGAGCAAGCCAGTGGGCCAGGAATACTATTTCTAGGGAAAATCATGGTGTCTAAGTCATTGTGCCATAAAGCTCGCAAAATTGAACTACCCAAAAAGATGTAGAACCTGCTCACACGGAAAAACGTGTTCAGTAAAAAGTGCCAAAATCAAATGTTCCAACTTTATCCCCAAAAAGGATGGCCTGTCTGGAGTCAGACGACAATCCGATGAGAATTTCGGTGCTTGAAACTTTTAGAGCATATATTCAAGTTTATTTTCACATGTTATTAGGTGCTCTCAAAATTTTTTTTACCGCGGAACGAGACTGTTTGTCTATAGACCACCCCCGTGCCGCCAAAGACGTTACCCAAAGATGTTGAGCCCCACGATCTGAAACAGAGCTGCCAGAAACAAGCGACTATAATTTAATTTAGTTACAAATCTCTTTGATAATGTACTATCAAAATTTGACCCGGATTGGACTATTTTCCGAAAAGTTATGATGTCTTCTTTTGGTTACCAGACTTTTGCCCCACCCTGTATATGTTTTCTTGGCACAAATCCAAAAAAGGCGAAAAAAATAGAAAGCATCGTCATGTTCCACAAGCGACAACACTTCAAAGGTGTACGATGATGTTTTGACGACTCATAGAAGTGTATACGTTCAAGCCTTAGAACTATTCTCTAAAAAAGTGATGGTTTTGAAAAAAGATGACGTTTCCTCTCGTTCGCTTTTTTCGTACATCTGTAACAGTTCTATTTTGGAGAAAAAGAGATGAATCATTGATTTCCATCAGCTGACTCCTTCTATCAGAAGAGACTATTTTATGACTCTAGAACCTATTAAAATATGGGGGAAGAGAAGCATTTTAGGCTTTTGGCAAACTTCCGATTTTTATGTTATTCCCTTCCGTTTGAATAGCGCAAATGATCTGATAGAAGCCTACCCTTTAGGACAGTTTCGAGCTCAATTATCTCGA
This sequence comes from Caenorhabditis nigoni, assembly GCA_027920645.1. NCBI lineage: Eukaryota > Metazoa > Nematoda > Chromadorea > Rhabditida > Rhabditidae > Caenorhabditis > Caenorhabditis nigoni. The sequence continues at coordinate 7,326,711 of CP115869.1, forward strand.
TTCTCGTGAAAAATATCAAAATTTTGTAAACTGATAAAATATTGGTGATAACATGCTTGATAATTCATCAGTTGACAAGTTTTTCATAGCTTCCGAAGGAACCAAGATAATTGAGTTCAAACTATACGAACTATGGTGTAAGTTTTGTATATTATGAGTTTCTATTATGTCAAATACGGTAAATTTGTTCCTTATGTCCTAATTTTCCAAATAGTCCCATGTCAATTAGGCCAAGTTGGCTTATGTTCTCCTCTTTGTACTCTTACTCACTCAAGTGCCTCAGTTTTCCTTTTGTTCCTTTTCCTAATAAGGTGTCAACATTGCCCCAGCCAGTCCACTGATGATAGATAAGATTCCTTCCATACGGACCTCTTCTATTTATATGCAAAATTCATTGGAAACGAGAGAAAAGAAGACGAAGGTTTCCCGTGGGAGCAACATCGTCTTTGTATCTGTCGGCTCATCCCGGTCCATAGGGACGGGAAGAGGAAAGGAAGCGTCGTCTTTGTTTGTACGGCGATCGCTTATTTATTATGCAGATTGAATATTGGCCTCCGTCGCTTTATTAGGCATGTTGCATACGGCCCCCAACCGTATCGCATGTCCATTTCTTATTAGCACTTGTCATCCGTCTCTTTTATCCCTACCATACGTCTAAAATTGAAGCGAATTGTAATTGTTGCACTATTCCTCCAAGACTCCTCCAAGACTCCAGACCACACACATACACCAGTCATTATGCTGCTTATCTAACCATCTCCACCTGGCCACAGGTACGCGGGTGACGCAACTTTATGAGGCCAGAGCCGACCATAGATGGTCCATTTGCTCTTCCTCCTCTCACTTTCATATGTTTGACCAACAAGGCTCGGTCGGCTCGCTTGACCCCTCTCCCGCCAACTCATCTTTTTTTGTGCTGCTCTGGCCACTTTTGGGTATTTTGCTTCTGCATTTTTACTCGTTTTTTACTCGAGTTTACGTCCATCCATCCCAACGAAATCTGATTGTTGTCCATCTTGTTGCCCATCTCCTTCTTCTTCTTCTCCTCAAATTGATGATATGTGATGGAATCGTGTGTCCCCCGTTGCCTTCTTCTTTATGTCGTTACAAGCATCTGCTTCTGCAGCTGCACCATGTGCCATTCAGGGGCAGCAAAACCCATCGTCATCAAAAAGTGTTGCATAATACGGATTGATTACATAAGCAGAATCTGTATTCATTAGGAATGGTTTACGATCTGCTTTATGGAATTCTTCTAGGGAAGATGGTGATGGTTTGATCTCTAGCTCTCTGGAGCTCAAAGTACATATAGCAAATGTTTTGATAATTTTTTTTTCTTTTCCAATTTTTTTGCTCATGAGAAAGTCTGCGAATCCCGAAAGTCCCCAAGAAAGAAGCTATACCATTTTTGTTCCATCAGTTGGTCAATGACTCATATTTTAGCGTTTCAAAATATTCGAAATTTCTATTTCCATCATGTGACCAATAACACAAACATTGAGACAATACATGTACAACTACTACTAGCTTCCAGAACAATAGAACCTTTAGTCATTTTTCCTGTCTCTCCCGGTGCCCTAGCACCGTTTTCTTCTTGCAGTTCGACTCTGTACAATTCATTCCCTCATTAACTGAAACGCTAAGCCAGGTAATCCATGAGGCCCCCCCCCCCTAATGCCCCCTCTTCTCCTAACCTCATCGTTCATCTAATTAGCACGTTCGCTTTTCCCAATATGTTCCCCTTCTTGCTAATCCAGCCAATTTCGCGCCCAAGGTGTCCGAACAATGAACCGAGACGATTCATTTCCAAAACGTTTCGTGTCATTTTGGATACGTCAAAGAATAGACCCGAAAATGGGCCCGAATTTGGGGCAAAATTTGGGAAAGGAGAAGAAGAAGAAGTCAGTCACAGGTCGGAGCCACTCATGTCAGTCAAATGTACACCTGCCTCTTCCCCTCACCAGTGCCTTCTGTTCTCCTTTTTTGTGTGTCACCTCCTCCCACCACGCCACCTTTCCTAACGTCTTCAATCTCTTTTATCCCTTCCGTATGTCCCATAGATTCCCAGGATTACCGTTTTCTCGACAATGTCGGGTCGACAATTATGCGATCCTCTCGAGAACGGTTGCCATTTCCTGTCGGCATGTGTATTGCCTTGTCAGAAGAGAAGCGCGCATCTTCTACCTACCTTGGAATCTTGAGAAAAGTCTAATTATGCTCGTATTGGACTATTGTAATTACTGTATAATTATCTTTTATACTCCATATTTTACCCAATTATTCTACCCCATTCTCGACGGAGTTTTAAAGTTCATTCAGGTCGTTTGGAAGACCATTTATCTCCCTTTGTCTCCCATTTTTTGGCATTTCGTTATCAGAAATTTCTCATTTTGATTAATTGGAAAAAAGTGATTATTGAGCTCAGTGATATTTGCGATACAGTAGGACCAGTACCAGTCAATGAAATATACAGTACTCATTTTTGGGCATTCTAACCATTTTGGAGCTCCACGGTCAGGTTTCCGGTAACCTTGAAAGTTAGGAAGGGTATAAAACAGACCTAGATTGAAAACTTTGCCTCCCAGAGTTTTTGAGAATTCCTAGTTTTCCAGATTTTTTCCAATTCATATAAAGCCTCTTTTTGTCACATTTTTCGTACTAAAGAGGTGAAGAAACAGGAGTTTTTTAGATATCGACGAATATCTGAGAAACTATGAATTTTCGAAAAATTCTGTGAATAGAAAGGTATCAATCTAGGTCTGTTTTGCATCCTCCAAAATTTTCAAACTGATCGAAAAAGTGAAAACCGAGCTCCAGCTTCCTGAAAATGCTCACAACGAGCGAAAATCAGCTGAAAACGATGAGTTTTATATCTTATTGAATGGCACAGTGCTTATTTGAGGAAGAGATTCTTGAATTTTCAAAAATGTTTTTTCGAATTTTCGAAAATACGGTATTCACGGCTTTTCACTATTCATAAGGCCAGAATTTTCAAATAAACAGAATGAACTGTCATTTTGCATTATATTCAGTATTCTACCCGATTCTCTTTTCCTCTCATCAACCACAAAACCTATCCAGCGAGTTTGTTTATATTATAAAACCAGAAGCCAAAACGGATCGTAAACCGGCGGCATCCTCCTCCGCCAGTAGCTTTTTCGCGGACTCAATTATGCCGACACGAGCCTCCATCTGTTAAGAGATGAGTTGACAGGTCCGCACATGTTGCTTTTAGGGTGTCTCTTTTTTGATCGTGCCGTGCGCCAGAAGGTGCGAGAAAGAGAGTGAGGGGCTTGTAAATCTTCTGGTGACTCGAGATAGCACATCGTAAATCATGGCTCGATCGGAAAACAATTATTCTAGATTATTAGAGATCAATGCCGATAATAAGAGTATTGGGTTACAAGTGAGCAGAAGTCTGGAAGTCGTAAAGATCAAAAGGTCAATTGCAGATCCGGTTACTTTGATAAGATCTTTTAGACTAGACAAATATCTAATCCAGAAGATTTGAGCAAAATAAGCATTTGATATAAAAGACCGGTCAATTAGATATACAAAAACACATTTTCAGTTGAATTTCGGATATTCTCCAGATACTGGAGCTAGGCTTTCAGGGTTTCCAATCATTTTTGAAAATTTCGAAGGGCGAAAGAGAGACCTAGATTGAGAAATTTGCACTTACAGAATTTTTTGAAAATTTCTAGTTTTTCAGCTATTTTCTGATTTCTGAAAGACATTTAACTTTCACGTTTTCATCAGGAAACTGGAGCAAAAGGGAGAAAAGGGGCCTCAAAAGCTTTTTTTACCCGTTTTCTTACTAAAACGTGGAAAACAGGTGCCGTTTGAGAATCGGGAAATATCTCAAAAATTAGGAATTTTTGAAAAATTCTTTAAATGCAAAGTTTTCGATCAATATCTTTATAAAACCCTCTAAAGTTTTCAAAGTTATCGGAGACCCGACAACCGAGCTATATACTCCTGAAAATGGTCGAAAATCAACCGAAAATATGTTTTTTCGGTTTTTTTTCTACAGTAATCTTCCTTCATTTTCCCTCTTTCCCTCATTACCTGCAACTTTGATCGATGAGGTGGCAAGCGAGGTATAATTAGTTAGCCGAAAAAAGACCACCCATGTTATCTGAATTGCCCATCGAATTCTGCTCCAGTTGGCTCTAATTTGTCTTCTTCTTCTTTGTAGGTGAACAACGACTTATCTGCTCCCTCATCTCTTTTTTTCGGCATATTTTTTGCGCAACTGACCACCTATTGCGAAAATGTTTATTCTGCTGCTTTTGTCTGACTGATGTTGCAACACAACAAATCAAAAATGCGCACTACTCGGATAATCGGTCCAGTCCTCTCTCTCGCTTCTTTTTTCTGTTCTACTGTCTTGAATATTCAAATCAATCCTCCAGTCGTTCCCGCCAGTTCTTCTTGTCCTTTTTGGCGCGCTTGACAGAATTTTACTATGTGATCCTTTAGTCGTCCCCTTGTTTCCGCTACACCACTTTTGTTCCAATGAAGCATGATGATTTTTTTTCTGCTTCATGCTAAGATGGGCATGGGTAGAGCCCCTGCAGAAACATCTGGCAGCAGTTTTTCGAGGCAAACAAAGTTCACTTTTCTTATCTTTTCTCTTCTTCTTTTTTTTTGTTTTTTTTTTTCAACATTTTGCTCTACTATCCATCTTTTATTTCCCTCCAATCTACTCCAATCTCTTTCTTGTCTATGCTCTCCAAAGAAAAGACCCAAAGAAAATATTTCTATTAATTCATTCCCCATCGAAATTTAGAAACATACCAGGTGTCTGTTAGGCACCACTTGCACTCTCCATCAAACACTTACTATTTCGTACGGTTTCGATTTAGGCTCCGCCCCCTCCGGGCCGGGTCGTCCCCTCTTCTCCCCGCCTTCTTCTTCTTCTCGCCCCGGTGTTCACTTCTTCTCGTGCAGCACACGACCCACTTTCTCTTCCCCCCTCCCCTCCCCGGCTTCCCCTCTAGGAGGACCGTACGAATTTTTGGGCCTAAATTTTCGATTGCTAAGCCTTTCTGACCTCCTAAAAGAAGATTTCCAGAAACAATGCGTCTCCCATTCATAGCCTTGGGGCTGCTGCTGGTGACTACGGTATTTGCCGAAGACTCGACTCGCGTATTCATCGGAGAGCTCTTCGAGCACAACCTCGGCGACAATTTCACTGTGGCTTCTGGAAAGAACAATGGTCCCCTCCCATCTTGGCTTATGATCCGCGATCAGATTCTTACTGGTATCCCGACCGAGAACGATGTTGGCAAGCACACTGTTGTGGTGAGTCAGAAGGCGGGAAGGGAAGAAAGCGTAGATGGGGGGGAGACAGTATTAGGTAGTAGGAGACGTAGATAGTCTATAGTCCATTTGGTATGATGAATCAGCTAATAATGGGTAGCCAGGTATCCTAAAAGCAAGAAAAATCGTTTGAAACAAATTCCAAAGGCCAGGCAGCTGTTACCAAGCCATTTTTTCTCTAAATTTTTCGAGCCGCTAAATTGATAGATGAGAGAAATTGTGGGGAGCGCGTGAGTGGGGGATTCACTATGTTGTTGTAACATTGGGTTTATAGATCACATCGAGAAGACGCAAGCCCACTTACCTGTACCTGAACGTCGAGGAGGAGGTTATCAGCCCATGTGGAACCATAAACAACACCTTCTGGATGGAGACTTATCATGAGCAGGAAGCAACTCTCGCCAACCGTATTGAGACTGCTTTGGCTATGAACGAGCTGGAATTGGATCCAAATGTGAAGACCGTCCGTGTCTACTCGTACAACTTCAGTTTGATCAACCGTAATCTCGAGGAAATCGGTCAGGAAGCAGTTAATGGAAATTACACGGCTATCTGGAAGGTGGCTTGTGAGGATTTTGACGAGGCTGTCAACTACATGGACGAGTTTGTCGATCGGGAGGATGTTGACTACGATTCTCTCAAGCTCGCTAAGGGATTCTTCAAGCGAGGAGTCGCCCCAACGCCAACTCCAGAGCCTGTGGAGGAGGAAAAGACTACTACCGAATACCTTCGTACCACCACTGAGTTGAGCCGTACCACCAGAAGACTCGTTAATGACAACAAGCCAATTCTTCTGAACCGACTTCCATCGTTTGTATGCACCAGGTATGTTGTATAGGACTAATGACTTTAACGGGATTTTACGGCTTACAGTAGACTTGAATGAACATCCAAGTTCATCCAAGTCTACTTTAATTCGTAAAAATCATTATGCTTGAACAGCCTGAATGTAAGATTCAATCAAAGCTAGAAACTCAAAAACTCATTCCGAATTGTGCTTTTCAGAGGAGAAATCTGCGAACTTCGCGTGCCAGCTGAGACCTTCAAAGATGCTGAGGACGGTGACACTTTCAAGATGAAGCTTACTGTTCTTCCCCTCGACAATGCCGAAGTCTGGATGATCAACGAGGCAAACAAGGGATTCATCGGAATCCCAATGCGCACTGGAGAGTTCAACTATCGTCTTGAAGCTCGTGACAAGGCTGGACAACTCGCTTCGGCTCCATTCCAAATCAACGTGAAGCCAGCTCTTCCGACCAACCACCGCGTCGAACTCGAAATGGACATGCCAACTCCACAGCAGATGGCGACGAACCCAGCCAAGAGAAATTTGTTGATGCGCGCCCTTGCCAGATCCCTCAAAGCTCCAGTGACCACCTTCACCATTCAAGAGATTGGATCTAAGAACAACAAGACTATGGTGGCTTTCAGCAACAACACAATTCCATACAAGGTCTGCGATGAGGTTGCTCTGGATGCGATGGCTTCCAAGATGATCATGAAACAGAAGATGAGAACCAAGACCGAGTTTGTGAAGACCATGGGAAATCAATTCTACGTCCGTCGTGCCACAATGATCCGCCACGGAAACTGCGACGAGACTGTCGAGATCAGCACCACAGCCCCAACCATTCAATCCATGCAAGAGGCCGACTCTCAGCTTCTGCTCATCTGCATCTTGTTGTTCCTTCTCCTGGCCATCGCCGTCGCTATCATCATCTACTGCGCTTGCATCAAGAAGAGTGGAAAGAAGAAGTCGCCAAGCACCGAGTACGTCTCCAAGGGACTTCCAGTTGTCTTCCCAGATGAGGTTGAGGAGAACGACCCGACCAACGCTGGAACTCCAATGTTGGCTCGTGAGGAGCGCCCGCCATTGAAGGTAAGGGTATTGGCAGAAAAGTGAATACTGTATCTTCCATACTTGTAAAATGACGGGAAGGCCCGCCAAGGCCCGGACTCAGTTCGGGCCTCCAAAAATTAGAAAAAACCTGGCCTGGCCGTTACAAGTATGGCATTTGCTCTAATAGGAGCCTTCTCAAAGCCGTCAAATTTGAGCTCAGATATCTCGATCTCTGTTGAAGATATCAAAAATGTGACTACTGATAAAATATAGGTGATATTATGATAAATACTTTATTAGTTGACAGTAATCTGAAATCTATTATGGGAACCGAGATAATTAGGCTTAAAGTTGGATAGGCTTCTTTCAGAGGAAATACGGTATACCGTGAAAAAAGCTTCAAATGACTTTGACCTCGATTATCTCGGTTTCTATAAGAGATATCGAAAAATAATCAACTGGTGAGTTATTCATTATGATATCACCGATAATTTAGCAGTAAACAGTTTTTTATACCTTTTGTAAAAACCGAGATAATTAAGCTCAAAGTTCACTTATTGGCTAGGCTTCTATTAGAGGAAATAGCGTCTTCTCGCCTCGCTTCCTGATGACTAGAATAGATAAGACAAGATATTTTTTGCAGGTCTCGCAGCACGAGAACCCATTGTACAAGCCACCGCCACCAATCGCCAGCAACTCGCCACGTCTCGGACACGCTTCTTCCTCTTCCAACCAGAGACTTCAATCGCCATTCATCCCTCCCTAATTCTGTCTGTCACTCTATGAACTGATGCCGTTTCCCGCCGCTCCCCTCTTTTCTTTTTTCTTGATTTCTTGTTCCCGAACTTAGCCACACCGACACTCCCCTCCTCTCTCTCTCGCATGGATATACAATTCATCATGGATCTCTCTATTCGTTTTCCCCTTTCTTCTTTTTTTAGAGTCAGTATATGTGTCCTCTTATTTTCTTCCCCGAGAAATGGAAAAGCGGCCATTTACTAACACTTTTTATGAGCCATGGCGTTTGCATTTCAATGCTGTGTTTTTTTTTCTTGTTCCTTCTTTTTTGTTTCTCAACCTTCTTTCTCCCCCCTATCTCTTTTCCATACGAGGCAATCCATAATAACAACAATCACACAAAATCTTTCCCCCTATTTCTCGACCCCCTTAATTTTTCTGTAGTTAATGTTGCATTTTCCCTCATGTCCCAGCTTTCTATATTCTCCTCCCTTTCTCAGCACATCTATTCCTCCAACTTTTTGTAACGGTGATCTTTTTTTTCCAAATTCTTCATCTAAGCTCACATGGGTTCCCACCGAATTCACTGTTTTCTCTCTCCCCTAGATAGTTCCATTCATTTATCATTTTTCTTCTTAAATACCAACACACAAAACCCCTTCCAAATCTCTCGCCCCCAGTTTTAAACAGTCCTGTTTTTTGCAATCACTGTTCTTGTTTTGATAAATTCACAACGTTAAAAAACAGCCAACTGGATTTAAAGGGTAAAACTTCTGGCACAGGATTAGAACACCCGGAGAGGTGGACGTCTTCTAAGCTAGCATGAAAGAGAGCCGCGAGCACAGAGGATTAGAGCATGTAGGGAGCCGCGAAGGGTAGCCGCGCCTTCTATGGGCTCTCAGAATGCATTTTTGTCATTTTCGTGCTTTTCCTTGGCGTGAATCTAGGTTTTCTGTTATGAGAAGCCGTACATGTTGAGCTCAATTATCTTGATTTCAGTGAAACATATGAAAAAGTTTCAAATAAATTATCCATCATAATATCACTAATATTTTATGAGTTGACAGATTTTTGATATCTTTTGCAGGAATCGAGATAATTAAGCTCAAAGTTGACAGTGTGGGGCTCTTCTATTATATGTTTCATGATAATTGGTATTCAGTGATCTCTATGGCTGATAAGAAAAAATTATCTGTCTTGACTATTCTCTCAAAAACTTCATATTTCTTTTGGACTGAAGTACATAAATAGCTGGAATCTCAATAATACCGTATTCTCTCGAATAAAAGTCCGTCAACTTTAAGCTCAATTATCTCGATTTCTGTGAAAGATACCAAAAATGTTTCAACTGACAAGTTATTTTTCGTTATACCAACAATATTTTATCAGTTACTATGTTTTTATATCTTTTGCAGGAATCGAGATAATTCAGTTCAAAGTTGAGTGGGCTTCTATTAGAGGAAATACGGACCACTAAAATACCGTATTCCCTCTAGACACCCAACCCGTGAACTGTGAGCTCAATTATCTTGATTTCTGTAAAAAACATCAAAAATATTTCAACTGATAAGTTATTTTTCATAACGTCACAAATTATTCATTAGTTGACAACATTTTGATATATCTCCTAGGAATCGAGATGAGTGAGCCCAAAGTTGACGGGTTGGGTGAGTTTGGAAATACGGTACACTGAAAATTAGAAAATTTTCATTTCTTTTTGTTCGGAAAACTTGCCCTTTTATCAAACTAATAAAATATCGATTATCACAGTAAATTCATCAGGCCAATCATTATCACTAAGTTATCAAATCAGTGTCTTTTGTTCGAAAAATTGGAATCTACGTCTGAAACGTATAGAAAGGGTATGATTGATAAAGTTTTGATTATAAAAAACTTGGAATTCGACCTATCTTTCTATACCGCTCTCTGATCAGTTTTCTGGTCTCTTCTCACAATTTTCCTTCTCCTTTTCCCATTTCTCGTCTCTAATTAAATTTCGTTTTCATTTTTTCTAATAATTTCATCATCTGCCACTTTCTCTATCCCACCTGCTCCCCCACTTTTTAGTGAAACTTTTTTCAGTGAACACCCAAATTCGATGACACCTGCCAGCGATGGTGGCAGATGGAAGGGCGTCGCCCCTTCCATCGCATCCTACTGGTAAAAAACTCCCTGGTACCGAACGCAGGTGCAAATATAATACTTTTTAAGGATCTGCTCAATTGGGTTGGTATTTCTGAACAAACATCTGCTCTCGGGTACCGGCGCCAAGGTTAGTACCAAATGAATCGAGAAAAATAGAAAAGGGAAACACATTTTCAGCTGAATATCCCACTGTTTATCACATGGTGCCAGTGCTTGACCACTGTTCTTTTGTGCGTTTCGCTCAGTTTGGGATCTAGGATTTCCAGAATTTTTCCAAGGTTTCCAGCACTAGACTTGAGCCCAAAAGCATTAATATCAGTGAGATAGATATAAGAAGACGAGCAAGGGACAACAGAGTTAATACAGGTTCTCCCACTATCTATTTTCTTCGTGGCAATGATCTCCTTCAACAACTTATGCCTTCGGAACAATGGAGTCTCGTTTTATTATATTGGAAGATCCACATCTACAGTATTCAATGTGGTAGGACAAATGACGAAAAGTTCTGAAATCCCAGGAATTTCTGTTTTTAGATGCTATCTACTTGGGTTCTTGGGATTGAATCAAGCCAAGCTGTATACGTGTGTTGTTTGATTCTGATAATTGGATTCTCAATTGGTTCTCAGCCTGCTTCCAAGGAGAATCCACTGTCTATGCAAGGTGCATTCTATGGATTGTTCGCATCAATATCATTAGCCTTGAATGCAATTTTTACTAAAAAGTGAGTAGATCTAACGGGTGAGGGATGATCGAAACAGCATTTGGAATACAGAAAATTCCGAACATTTTCTGAACCAGATACTGTCCGGTAGTAAGCTTTCAGATTTTGCCTGAAGTCAGAGTTTTTGTGAACTACGGTATGTTAACGGCAGTAAAAGAAGTTCTCATGGAGGTTCTAAGCTGAGTTACTCTTGATTTTTTTTTGCGTTTTCGAAATTTGTGTCAATTTCGACCAATTTATAGTTCTTCTGTGATCTAATCTAAAATAGTCCGAAATTTCGAAGATCCAAGAGTTTCTAAGACTTTTGACAATTCTAAAATTGAAATATTATAAAATTTCGAATTTCAGAGTTTTTTTGTTATTCTGAATATTTTCAAAAAATCCACCTTGAACTTCCTGGCCAACATTTTTCTGGAGATCAAAAATTGCAATTTCGACTCTCAAATGATTTTGAAAATTTTCAGAGTCCTCCCGCAAGTCGGAAATTGCCTTTGGAAATTAACTTGGTATAACAATGTGGTTACCGTGGTGCTCTTCCTTCCTCTCATGTGGCTTAACGGTGACGTCGATAGGGTTTCAGCCAACCCACCTGAACAATTTTTCTGGCAATTGTTATTCATCTCTGGTCTCTTTGGATTCACGATGAACTATGTGACGGCTTGGCAGATTGAGGTGAGATAGCAGGGAACAAGAATTTTTCGTTTGTTTGGTAGTCTCGGCCAAGAAGAAACACAAAAAAATTCGATTTGAACTAGAACATGTTCAAAATGTGTCAGCCAACGGTTTTTGGGTAGCTCTGCCTTTTTTAGACTGAATGATTCACAAAGTTCTGACCACGGCCAAAAGCCACCAATGGAACTGAAGAAAACAATTCAGAATTCAGAACGCTCATTTTTATACTAGTTTTAGTCACATCCTAATTTTCAAAAATTCTATATCTCTCCCAATTTCTAACGATTTAAATTCCAGGCTACTTCTCCACTCACTCACAACATCTCGGCCACTGCTAAGTCAGCTACTCAAACTCTCCTTGCCGTCATCATCAATCGAGAGTGGAAACCATTCACATGGTGAGACATTAAATACCGGCCAATGTTAAAAATCTATAATATCAGTGAAAAATAGGCAAGGTTGGATGTCTTTTAAATATCGGCGGTTGTTGAAAACACTCAGTTTAGGAATGCTACGAAAGTATTCTAGACGTTTTCGATAGGTCTGAAATTTTGGAGTATAAAGTACAGAAATAGAGCCTTAATTTGGTGGTTAATCGCTTTTTTTTCCAAATACATACAAATGAAACAAACCGCTTGAAAGTGTCACGACTCTGAAATCAGTACTGTTTCTGTAATTTTTGGCTGTCGGTTGGTTGAAAGCAGTATCTTTAACTCAAACGAGTTTGTACGGAGAAAAAAGTCGACTAGAAGAATGAAATCCTATTTTTGTTTGGTGTACTGTGAAATTTCTAGCCTCATCCAACAAAATCTAATATATTCCTCAGCCAACCAAAGTTAGTTATTTCTAACTAAAACTACGTGAAATTACCATCTTCGCTCTTATCGAAGCTCATTCTCGTTCACTTTGAGCTTGATTGTCTTGGTTTCTTCGAAAGATATCAAAAAATTTCCAGCTGACAGAATATTCCTCATAATATCACCAATATTTTATTAGTTAGCAATTATTGATATATTTTAAAAGAACCAAGACTATTGACTTGGCTCTTTATGACAAGGGGGGGCCCATGAGAAAAGGGGGGGCCCATGGGAAAAGGGGGGGCCCAAGTCAAAAGGGGGGGCCCATGAGAATAGGGGGGGCCCAAGTGAAAAGGGGGGCCCAAGTTGAAAAATGTGGACTAAGTTAAGATTTACCAATTTTTCGAAGTTTTTCGGATGTTTCTATGAAAATTTCGTTGTTTCCACAAAAATTCATAACTTTAAAAAATTTCAGTTTAGGTCGGTTTTTTGCATGAACAACAGTATTTTTCGCATTTTAACTGTGAAATTTGAAGTTATTCAGCTAGTCTAGACTTTTTTCAGGCTTAGCAACAAAAAAATGAACGAAAAATGTGCAAAAAATGACCGAAACTGAAAATTTCAAAAAATTATGAAAAGTGTTCAAAGTTCGAAATTTTAATGGAAACAGTCACAAAACTTGAAAAAATAAGTAAATCTTAACTTAGTACACATTTTTACCCTTGGGCCTCCCCTTCTGTCTTGGGCCCCCCCTATTCTCATGGGCCCCCCCTTTTGACTTGGGCCCCCCCTTTTCCCATGGGCCCCCCCTTTTCTCATGGGCCCCCCCTTGTCATAAAGAGCCATTGACTTCGAAGTGAATGTATTCTCCTATTAGAGCAAGTACGGTACACATTTTTAATCAGTATTGTAATAGTAAACCACTCGGAGCCTCATTTTTAACTTGAAAAAAGCTGAAATATATGAAGACCATAATTTTTCAGGTGGGTCAGCAACATTGTCATTCTTTTCGGATCCTCCGCTTACGTCTATGCCCGTCACTTAGAAATGAAAATGGAAGAAGCAGAAAAATTGAAGAATGAACAGACCGCGAAGAAGTTGAAAACAAATTGATCATAATTTTCTCCCTTTTACTCTGATCATATGTTGTTCCTTGATTGTTTTCTGTCTTCTCATTGATACCACGTCTTATTGATATTGAATTTTTCAACAACAACTCTTAGTTTCTTAGAATTTCTCAATTTTCTTTGCTATCTTTGTCTCCTGCCTTCAAACTAGTCCAAAGATTTCAGGTTTCCAACTACTAAACTTTTCCACCAAATAATATTGCTCTGCTTTTTGTTATTAATAAAGTTTCATTTTCTGCACATTTTTAAATTAAAATAAAACAGCGTCAAAGTTTGAACTGCGAGCCAGACGGAAACTGGCACTTAATGGAGTAGTAAACAACCAATCACACTTTTCTTTCTTATCTTTGAAGTTCCTTTTGTGTTCATTGAAAAATAATCATAACCTCTTCTCTATTTTTCCTCTCTAGATTATTGGCTCACATGACCTGTGAATTTGAATTTTTCTTTAAAATTTGAAGTTTTTCTTCGGTGATCTCTTTTCTGTTCCTTTCATTGTTGTCTCATCCAAACCAAAGGGTACAACGTGGAGAGGTCACTAGTAGATTCCTTCTGGGAAACCGATCAATAACCAGCGGACCACGTAGAACAACGCAATGTTAAACTGTCTGCGTCTCCCTCTCTCTCGCCCCTTATTGTTTTGCATAATCGGTTCTTCGCGTTCATTGCCCTTCACTGTTTTTCTTTCTCTCCCTTTTCTCCCATTTTTCTTCCACTTCCTTCACTCAAAATGGTCCTTTTTCTACCAACACAAACATCTTTTACTAGTTTTCAATCTTGTTCTATTGTTTGCAGTACAAATTGTTCACCTCGAGAACATGTTTTTTGGTTGAAAATTTTTTTTCATCGCGATAACGAAAGAGACCAAAGGTGTTCACTCTATTTTAAGTTTATTTTTGTGTCTATTAGCATGCAACTTGTGCATTAGCATAGATATGTGGTAATTAGTGCCATATGAGGATGAAAGGTCCGTTTTTTTAAACAAAAAATAAGGATTTGCAATGGCTAGAAAGCGCAAAATAAATCGGAACGTTTGTGTTTCTTTAATGTGCGTCCATTAAGGCAATGAAGCTCAGAAATTCGAAAAGTTAGTTGAAATTTGTAAGAAAATTCGTCAGTAATCATTAGAAACAAAATTAATGCTTGGTTTTTTGGCAGTTTTATCAGCGAATTTCCCCTCAAAAAGTTGAAAATTACATATATTGGTATTTGCAATCGGAAAATGGGCATATACAGCTCCGGTCAATAAGATATACGAAAACAGTTCATTTTCGGTCATTTCGACTATATTCAAGAGTCTGCAGCACGACTCTCGAGCTTGCGATTACTTACAAAACTTTGAAATGTGCAAAATAGACCTAAACTGAAAATTTTGCATTCACAGAATTTTTGAAAACTCCTGTTTTCAACTAATATTTAGCCAAATTTGAGAGACATCAAGTTTTTGCACGTTTTTTGAGACCATTTTTGTAAGAACATATAGTTTTTCTTTATTTCGTTTAGCTTGGCTTGAGCATGACGTGTCCCAAAACTTTGTAGTGTTTGCTCTCACCGTTTCTCCGGGTCGTTCCACCTTTGAACCAGTAATTTTTTTCCCAACCTCTTACCCAATATTTACACGAATTGGTCTTAGCTTACCATCTGGTTCTCCCTCTTTATCACAAGATATGAAATCTTTTTCTCGACCATTGACACGAAAATCTAGTTTCTTTTCTTGTCCTCGAAGATAATCATTCATTCAAAAAATGACTGTAATGATTTGTCTCAGCTGTTTTGTGGCATTGTTCTATTAGTTGATTGTCTTGTTTACTATAGTGTCAAAGGTCTACTAAATTTTTTTTCGAAAAATACCTTTCCTTCAAGAATGTTCGTTGGTGGTCTCAGCCCAGACGTTGTTTTCCATTTCAATTTTCAACTTGTTTTTTTTTTCGGCCTTCCGAAGATGTTATCTCTTTTAAATAGCTATAAATTCCATTTGAAGTGTGCGGGCGGTAGGTATTGCAGCATATTTCTCCAGTGATTTTGTCTCACTGTCTGCGTTTTGGACGACTGGCGTTGAAACAGCGTTTTATGAACGTGATGATAGGGGTATATAAAGAAGAGGAAGAATTTTGAGAGCACATTGGGATTATAAGGTCTCTTTTTTTAGTTAATGTTCGGCTCTCAATTTTTCTAGTTAAGATTTCTAGTAGATGGTTCCAGTGGTTTGAACCTTAGCCAAATATGACGATTTGTTATTTATTTATTTGTCTTCTTTGTTCTCTATCCTTATCAAAGTGACAAACAGAACCAGTTGTAATGTGGGTTTCCCTCCTGTGTGAGAGAGATAGAGACAGAAAGAGATGACCCGCCAAAATAGCAACACAAGAAATTCATGTGATAAGTTGTTTTTTGTCTCTCAAGGAGGAGAGGTTAGTGGCTGCGACTTTACACTTTTGGAAAATTCGGAAGTTTCTCTTCTTTCTTCCTGATTTCTCAGATATTTTTTGAACCTAGGAATGTGCTCGAAGCCTCTGATTGACTTTGATCTTATTTTCTATATCTTGAAATTATTCATTCAGATTCTTCATCTAAACCTCTCTTGGTTATTTCACCCCACCCCCCAATTAAAATTTTCGTTTCAGCGAAGAATGACCGACGACATCCAAACTCAGCCAATCTCAGATGCTCTCCAAAGCAAAATCAACCTGTTCCGCACAACGACAGATCTCCGAACATTCCAAATCGACACACAAACTGACAAAATTTTCGTCAACCTCAACTATTTGGCCGAAATCTCGGAATACTTCCATATGTGAGTTTTTTTATTGAGAATTGAGCGAAAACTCAGGCACGGCCCAGTTCGGTTGGCCCGAGTTTTTTTTTGTATTTCAAAATTTCCGAACTCAGAGTTTTCCAATTAAAATAAAAATTTTTCGAACGACACTCCGTTTTTGGACACTTCTTATTTGGCAAAAATTACATCAATTTTTTTTTGATCCTGAAAGTTTTTTTCTGAAAAAAAAACGAAAGAAAACAATTCTGGGCCCAGAACAGTATTTTTTTTTAATTTTCCCTGTTTTTCAGCCTCCGAACCGGATCCTACACCGAGAAGGCATCTGAAAAAGTGATATTGGACGACGTTTTCACCGAGGAACTTGTCATCTTCCTGTCATACGCCTGCCCGGAAGGATTCGAGTTTGACCGCACTATCAATCGTGAGTTCACGCCATTTTCTAGTTTATGCCTTTCACAGTTCGCAAAATAAAGTACATTTTCCTTTCAGAGCAAAACATCACAGCACTCGCCTACTTCTCCGACCGTTTCATGGTTCCATGGGTTAAGCAAGAGATTAAGAAGTACTTCAAGAGCGGTGAGCACCTACCTGCCATCTAAAAGTTCCCAATAAATGTGCTTTCAGAAGATTTCAAGCAAGAGATCTACGATACGGAGATGCTGATTCAGCTCTGCTATCTACTTCGTGCTCAGTCGTACGCGTCAGTTGAAAGTCGTTGTTCACAGACACCGAACGAGTGTTATTTCAGTTCGGCTGACATTGATCCAGTCTTCCAAAAGATTGCTCGCTATGGTGACGTGGCTGCTGTTGATAAGGCGGTGGCGATTCTTCCGGATAAGGAGTCTCGGATTTACATTGGCGAGAGAATCATCTTCTTCAGACCGGTGAGTATTTTGAAATATTGGGAGCCAAGCATGTCTTGGCTATGTATTATTCATTTTCCCATCGGATGTGCTTTGTTCATTTTTGACCAATTTAGAATATTAGAGTCAGAAATGAAAGAGATTAATCATAAAAAATCCGATAGATGATGCCCGCTCCATACGTATCAGTTTTTCGGTTGTTGCTTCTAATTAATTCAAAACCCAATCTCAACTAAAATATCCAACATTTTTTTACTATAGAAATGAAAAGTTCGAAAAGTTTGAATATACTTTTTGACTTAAGTATTCTAGCTCATATCTAACTGAGGAACTCCATGCTTTGCTAATTGAATCAGATTTCATCCGGAATTTCAAAACATGATATGAAAATTACAGTACACCTTCACTGTGCGTCCACAATCCTACTTCAACTGGAACGACAATCGTGCTCGTCTCTTCTTCTAAACATCTCGAGAGCCACATCACTACCATGTCAATACGCTTTTTCTTACTGTATTTTTTGTTGCTTTTGAAGCAAAACTGTATATTTTCTTGACTCTGTCACCTTCCATCCCCGTCCTTCTGTATATTTGGGTTCAATTTTTCAAGTACCTGGTCACAATTTCTTCTCCAACTCATCTTTTCTTTGTACTACTCCTTTCACGTGATATCTTCATAATGGTTTTATATGTATAGAATGAATCAATTGGGAGAATCTACATATCGTTAAATATTATTCACAGATTTATGTACAGTATTTCGAAAAGCATTTGTGCTGATCATGCTTGAGAACCTCTTGGCTCCGTCTAATAAGTTTTGAAGTTGCTTGAGGTAGAAGTTTGATAGCAGCGTCCTTGTTGGGCCTCATCTTGGCTAAAAATGGCCGAGATCATAACTAACAAAATCAAAAGTCCCTACCTGGTCACCGGTGAGAAAAAATACAAAATTTTTGCTTTAATTTCCTCAGTGAATAACAACCAATTGTGAATTCTAGTATGAATTTGCTGACTCTTGGAGTTCATTTCAGAAAACGGTGGAACTTCTGTCGTGATATGCTCAAGATAATGCCTGGGACCACCAATAATTCGGTCTACCGAGTAAACCATGTCAAAATTGGTGCGCTGTTGCCAATTTATGATTTCCATTCGGTCACTCGTAGTATCAATAAGATTCGCATAAGGTATGGTGGCATTTAGCATTTTTTGCACGTCCTCTAGAGAGTTGGGAATGGTCGCGATCAATTTTTCATACTCATCAAGCTTGTTACGTAGCTCATTCATTTTTATAATATGTAAATCACGGGCCGTTGACTTGTTGATTTCCTGAAATACAAGTTTTGCTTATAAGAAATCTACCGTACTTGCTCTAATAGAAAGACACTTTACACGTGCAATTTAAGCTCAATTATCTCAGTTTGCATGACTGACATCAAACATTTAACTGTCTATAAAGCATTTACAAAATATATCATCAAAATCATCAGTTGGCAGGTTTTTGATATCTCTCATGAGAACCGAAATAATTGAGCTCAAAGTGCTCATGAGCTTCTATTAGGGAATTCACAAAAAGTGTCTTCTTACCTCATAAGAAACACGATAGTTTTGATGAATTGGCACAACCGAACTCGATGCTGTTTTATTCACATTTTTCTTTTGCTTTCTGAAACATATAAAATAGAATTTATCTGGACCCTGAAACTTACATCGCATCGTACAAATTCATCTTCAAATAAACAGGCTTGATACTGTCTGGGATAAGTATGAAATTGTACATTCTAATGCAAACTTTTTTGCGTTTTACTGCATCAATCTCTTCCCAGCTTTGTTTGAGAGAATTAAATTTGCGCAACGTTTTGATACCGCAGTCCAGAATATTTTTACAAAACAGCTCCCTTGTGGTCTTTGTTTTTTGGAGCCACATCGTTGTTTTTTCTATAATCCAAGAAGTACTGATGTCAGCGGCTGTAATGGGCGTGTCCAAAATGTCCTTGGCTTCTTCTGGTGATTTCGGTGTGGTTGATAACTGACTTGGAACCCTTTTTTCCGTTGAGATTGAGTCTGGAGCACTAATTGTTTGATGCGGACCAGAAGTTCCTGAAAATAGATCGTTATGGTGTAACCTATTTTCTCTTATATAAGCTCACTCTCTGCGTGCAATTTGAGCACACTTATCTCGTTTCCTATTAGGCGTATTAGAAATTTGTCAATCGGTGGACAATTGGTGAGACTAATAATTGAGACTAATAATTTGCTAGTGGAGAAATTTCGATAACTCTCAGAACAACCAAGATAATTGAAACCAAATTGCAAGTATCGGGTGGGCTTCACGGTAGCCCATAGGTGTAACACAAACCTTCTTGAGACGAACTTCCGATTTGAGCACCCATGGATTCTTCGGCAACTGACTCCAAAAAGCTATTTGGATCGAAATCGGTGAAAGACGAGTTCCCAAATCCTTCAGTGAATGGAGCTATATCTGGGTTTGAAACGTTTTAATACTTTCTCATTAGCAATGTAAAACGCACAAACCTTCTTGAGACGAATTTCCAGTAGGAGCAACCATGGACTCTTCGGCAACTGACTCCAGGAAGCTAGTTGGATCGAAATCGATGAAAGACGAGTTCCGAAACCCTTGAGTGAATGGAGCATTATCTGGGTTTGGAACTTTTAAATCATTACTAATAACATTCACCAAATTCTGTATGTCCGGATGTATGTAGCGTGTTTTTTCACACATTCAAAGTTAACCGATTGAGCTGAAACCTGGACAGGCGAATCAGAAATTTTTATTAGTTGATGCACGAATTTTCCGTTTTTCAAAACTGCGGTTCTGAAGTCTTCTGGAGACGTTCCTTTTTTTTCACCACAGTAAAGCGTGGTGGGCAGAGAGGGCGATGGTGGAAGGCGAGAGAGAAAAAGGGGGAGAAAATCCCACACACGTGTATGCCATCTCTCCCACCCTTCCTATGGTGACGGGTGGTGTGGTGGTTAGCGCACCATGCTTTTGTTCGAGCGATGCGGGTTCGAATCCGCTTGGTGGCAAACTTTTTTGTTTTTTTGTAGAGAGCTCAGAGATGAATGTGATAATGTCCGACTGTTTTTTCACTCGCATTTTTATTTTTGTCAGTTTGAATGCAATCCTAGCAAAAAAGTTTCCCAGTTTCATTTGTTTCAAGTTGAGAGAAAGATTGGATTGAGATTTAAAGCTTTTAGTTTTCTTTTGTGTCACCAGAAAGTTTTGGTTAACAATTTGGTACAAAAATCGGTATATTTTACGTTTTTTTCCCTAGGATTACGGGTACTGTAAGCGGAGCCCAGGAGGTTTATCCCTGAAGGACAGCAATTCAACAAAAAATGGCATCTACCATTTTGCGATTTTGACCAAATATATCTCGATTCCTGTGAGAGATACTTAAACAAATCTGAAAGCGAAAATGTCTGTCTTGATATCAGAAACATTTATTTAGTTGAATATTTTTTGATATCGCGAACAGGAAATGAGATAATTATGTTCAAAGGGGTAATCTTTTTAAAGAGTTTCACAATTTTCAAAAGTGAAAATTCAATAATTATTTAAACGTGATGAAAAAAAATTTAAAAAATTAAATTCTAGAAGAAAAGAACTACGTGAATTGGTATAGAAACCCACGACTCAAGATGACCTCAGGGAGATAAGATCACTATAAAGGAAGAGGGAAGTGGAGGGAGCAATCAGTTCTACCTTCTCGGGGCTCCCGAGAGGGGACCGGAGAAGGGATCCGGTTCCGGATTTCTCGATCCGGATTCCATATCTGGATTTCTGGATTCCTGGATTCCGGATTCCATATCTGGATTTCTGGATTCCTGGATTCCGGATTCCATATCTGGATTTCTGGATTCCTGGATTTCTGGATTCCTGGATTCCGGATTCCTGGATTCCGGATTCCTGGATTCCGGATTCCTGGATTCCGGATTCCTGGATTCCGGATTCCGGATTCCTGGATTCCGGATTCCTGGATTCCGGATGCCGGGTTCCTAATTCCTGTGTCCGGATTTAGGATTCCGGATTACTGGATCCGGATGCCGGATTCCGGGTATCGGATTCTAGATTCCGGATTTCTGGATTCCTGGATTCCTGGATTCCGGATGCCGGTTTCCGGATTAAATTGCAAGCTCCGAACTTTCTATCTTCTGAGAACCGGAATTCAATCAAGTATTTCAGAAACTTATAATTTCAGTAATTTGAAACTTATTTCCCAAATTCAAAGATGAAGACTCCAATTTTCCGAGTTTGGGAAACACTTTTCTGTAAGGTTACACCCACTGTGAGCGGAGCCCAGGAGGTTTAGCCCCGGAGAGGCGTAAACCGACTGGTACTTCCTTATTAGCAATATAAATCGCTGTACTGTCTAAATTCCCCACATGACACATGCACAGATGTTCCCATCTTGCACGGTGCCGAACAAAAACGTACGGTGAAAACACTAAAAAAAATGCCACCCAAACCTCCAATTTCAAGATAACATATCTCGCTTTCTTCAGAAGATATGGTCAACTAATATAATGTTTATCATATTGTCAAAAACATTTTGTCAGCTGACCACTTTTTGATATTTTCCACGGAAAAAGAGATAAGTTGGTTTGAAGTTGACAGTTTGGGTGACTTCCTAACAGTTTGGGTGCCGTTCTCTGAAGTTTACAGTGTCTCATTTTGTCTGTTGTGGTAGGAAACCGTCAACTTGGAAAACCCACAAAAGCAGTCCAGACATTTCGGATTTCATTTAAAACTAAACTGAAATAGTATCCGAATGTTTAAAATAACTGCAAAGCCTTTCCCAAGACACTGTTTTACAAACCTTCATAGTATTGATGTTGAGTATCCACCGTGTTCTGAAGATCTGGATTGTGCATTTCAGGGTTCGTGAGTTCATGTCCAGTTGCATCAAAATAGTTGGGTCCCCATTCATCGAATAACGAAAATCCGCGGAAAGGTGGCGAATTTGAACGATTGGCGTGATCTCTTGTTGAACTGAACTCCACGTAATTCGAAAATTGGAAAGTGTCCGTATCCACTTGTGGTATTGTCTCCTCATTTCCAGGTCCCTGCTAAACATTGATTTGATAGTTTGAAATGCTTTTTTAGAAACGCTACCTGATTTGCGAATTGCGACTGGTTTGCTACGAGATCCCCCACGCCAGGGTCCACGAATTCCTCCCCACACCACGCCCATCCTTGTTCCATGTAGATTT
Source organism: Caenorhabditis nigoni (assembly GCA_027920645.1). Taxonomy (NCBI): domain Eukaryota; kingdom Metazoa; phylum Nematoda; class Chromadorea; order Rhabditida; family Rhabditidae; genus Caenorhabditis; species Caenorhabditis nigoni. The sequence continues at coordinate 7,348,943 of CP115869.1, forward strand.
TGTCAGATACCTGTGATAGAAATAATCGAAAACAGTGAAAAAAAGAAGAAAAAAGACAACTGTACATGAAAATAAAAAAATGAATTGAGTGATACAGCCTTTTCTTCTTCTATTCGGAACATATGTCCTAGAGGGTCGTGGGTCTCGCCGCGAAAATATTGGATGGAACATATGCAAACCTCTTGGGTCAACAGTCAAGAACACACGCCTCCCAGAAGTGAACAATTGGAATGGGATTTTGTGAGATTTGATTCCATATCTTTGTGGAAAGCTCATTTTCCTTCAGAAATGCAGTTTTCTGCACCATTGAACCTGTAAATCAGGAAAAATTCAAGAAATAGAGAATTTTCTGAAGTTTATGCAAAGTTTATTCCTTTCAACACACATGACATGGAATTGGTTAAAGTTCCGATTGAAAGGAAAAAATAAATTGCGGGAATACCAGAAGTAAATGAGAAGATCATAAGGAATGGGAAATTCGGCAGTGGGAGTCCGGACACGGTGATTAAAGCGAAAATTGAAGTCGTGGAATCGGGATAGGAACGTGAACGGAGAAAATGCCAGAATTTTCACTCTTAGGGACAATTGAAAAACCGTGAACATTAACAATTAACAAAAATATACAGAATGGGTGATGAGGGGTGTGGGGCGGAGAATAAAATGAGAATGAAGAAACACTGTATTTTATGTAATAGAAGCGAATTAGAACCGTCCACTTTAAGCTCATTTATTTCTATTCCTATGGAAGATATGAATCATTTTTCAACTCATAACTTATTCATCGTTACATTGTCAATATTTCCTCGGTTTACAAGTGTTTGAAATCTTCCATAGGAACAAAGATAATCAACCTTAGAGTTAGCTTGTTGAGTGGGCTTCTATTAGAATAAAACGGTGTACAAAAAATATATTATATGAAATGAAAAACCAGTTATTCAGGTGGGGTTGTCGCCAGTGCCTTGATCAACATCTCCTCGGTATTTTTATAAATAACACTGCCGGCGCTGAGAACTTCATTTACTCTATCCATCCGTCTTTGATTTGAGAAGGCATACATTCCAGACCAAACTTCCTTTAAGCTTGCGCAGCTTGCTTCTTTGCAACTAAAACAAAACAACTTGAGAATGTGAGTTACTGTATCTTATGTTACCTTGCTTTGATAGGATTGGTTTGACGAAGAAGCTGGTTTCTCATACACGTTGGCAACTTTGAAAAATTGGTCACGAGCTGGACTACTTTTTGCCGATCGTTGTAACATTTGAAGGGCGTGTCTAGTGTCATTTGCTTTCGGAAGACCTCGATTGGAATTTCCAGAATCTGCGAACAGAACGTCGCCATTTCATCATCTCCAAGGATTGTTTGCAGTCGAGATCCAAATTTTTTGATTTTTGGGTACTTCGAGACGCATGTGTCCATGATTCGTCGGGCTTCCTGAAGATGTTCATCATCCGTCATCTCGGAGTAAAGACAGTCATGATTCAAGTGTTTGGGAGGAGTCGATGATGTTGTATTCACAGTTTTCTTTTGTTTTCTGAAACATATAAACTAAAATTTATCTGGATCCTGAAACTTACATTGCATTGTACAAATTCATTTTCAAATAAACAGGCTTGATACTGTCGGGGATCAGTATAAAATTGTACATTCTGATGCAAATTTTTTTGAGTTTTACTGTATTAATGTCTTCCCAGCTTTGTTTGAGAGAGTTGAATTTGCGCAATGTTTTGATGCCGCAGTCCAAAATATTTTTACAAAACAGCTCTCTTGTGGTCTTTGTTTTTTGGAGCCACATCGTTGTTTTTTCTATAATCCAAGAAGTACTGATGTCAGTGGCTGTGATGGGCGTGTCCAAAATGTCCTTGGCTTCTTCTGGTGATTTCGGTGTGGTTGATAACTGACTTGGGACCCGTTTTTCCGTTGAGATTAGTTCTGGAGCAGTAATTGTTTGATTTGAACCAGAAATCCCTGAAAATTGGCTTTGTTGTTGCTTACCGTGTTTGCTCTAATGTGCTTACTGTGTTTGCTCTAATATGGGCACTTTGAACCCAATTATCTCGATTGCTATTAGAGATATTGGAAACTTTCCAACTGATAAAATGTTGGTGATATTATGAATAATGATTTGTCAGTTGAAAGTTTTAAGTAATTATCAAAATAATCGACATAATTGATGTCGAAGTGCGAGTGTCTGGTGGGCTTCTATCAAATCAAACATGGTAGTCTAAGTGTATCACAAACCTTCTTGAGACGAACTTCCGATTTGAGCACTCATGGAATCTTCGGCAACTGACTCCAAGAAGCTATTTGGATCGAAATCGATGAAAGACGAGTTCCCGAATCCTTCAGTGAAGGGAACATTGCCTAAATTTGAATCTTTTCAACATTTGATTATTAGCAATGTGAATGTCGCTTTTGTCTAAATTTCTTACTTGTAGTGCGTGCATATGTTTGAATCTTGCACGGTACCAAATAAAAATGGTAAACACTTGAATAAAATGCCACCCTTACCTTCAATTTCAGCCCACGTATCTCGCTTCATGTAAAAGATATCAAAAAATGGTCTGCTAATATAATGTTTATCATGTTATCAAAAACATTTTGTCAGTTGACCACTTTTTGATATTTTCAACAGAAACAGATATGAATTGGTTTGAAAATGGCGGTTTGAGTGGATTTCTAATAAAATGTTTACAATATAAAAATTTTCACAGAAATGATCAAGACAACGGATTTTCTATGACAGAAGTCCACTTTTACGTGCACTTTGAGCCCAGCTATCTTGGTTCCTATGAGAGCTACCAGAATATTGCCAACTGATAATAAATCTGTGATATTATGTAATTTTTTCCATTGTGAAATTTTGATCACTCTCAAAATAACCGAGGCAATTGAAGCCAATGTGCAAGTATCAGGTGTGTTCCACGGTAGCCTATCAGTGTATTTCGAACCTTCTTGGGACGAATTTACGATTTGAGCCCCCATCGATTCTTGAGCAACTGGTTCCAGGAAGCTAGCTGGATCGAAATCGGTGAAAGACGAGTCCCCCAATCCTTGAGTGACATGAACATTGCCTAAATTTGAAACTTTTAAACACTTGCTCATTAGCAATGTAAAAAGCATAAACCTTCTTGAGATAATTTCCCGTTTCGAGCACCCATAGATTCTTGGGTCACTGTCTCCATGAAGCTAGTTGGATTGAAATCGGTATAAGACGAGTTCCCAAATCCTTGAGTGAAAGGAGCATTTCCTAGGTTAGAAAAATTGAAACATTGGCTTATTTAGCAACGTGAAATTCACTTCTTTTTGAATTTTCTACTTGTAGTGCGCGCAAATGCTTGAATCTCGCACGGTACCAAACAAAAACGCATCATAAACACTCTAATGTACGATGTCACCTAAACCTCCAATTTCAAGCTCAAATATCTCGCCTTCTACAAAAAATATCAAAAAGTTGTCTACTGGTGAATTGTTCACCACATTATCGAAAACATTTTGTCAGTTGACCACTTTTCGATAACTTTCACAGCAACCGAGATGAATTGGCTGAAGTTGACATTTTTTGTGACGTCCTAACAGTTTGGGTGCCGTTCTCTGAAGTTTACGGTGTCTCATTTTGTCTGTTTTGGTAGGAAGCCGTCAACTTGGAAAACCCACAAAAGCAGTCCAGACATTTCGGATTTCATTCAAACCTAAACTTCGAAATAGTATCCGAATGTTTAAAATAACTGCAAAGCCTTTCCCAAGACACTGTTTTACAAACCTTCATAGTATTGATGTTGAATATCCACCGTGTTCTGAAGATCTGGATTGTGCATTTCAGGGTTCGTGAGTTCATGTCCAATTGCATCGATATAGTTCGGTCCCCATTCACTGAATAACGAAAATCCGCGGAAAGGTGGCGAATTTGAACGATTGGCAAGATCTCTTGTTGAACTGAACTCTACGTAATCCGAAAATTCGAAAGTGTCCGGATCCCATTGTGGTACTGTCTCCTCATTTCCAGGTCCCTGCTAAACATTAATTTGATGGTTTGAAAAAACTTTTTTGAAATCCAACCTGATTTGCGTATTGCGACTGGTTTGTTACGAGATCTCCTACGCCTGGGTCCCCGAATTCCTCCCCACACCACGCCCATCCTTGTTCCATGTTGATTTCGTCAGAAATCTGTGATAAAAATAATCGAAAACAGTGAAAAAAGAAGAAAAAAAAGGACAACTATACATGAAAATAAAAAAAAATGAATTGAGTCATACAGCCTTTTCTTCTTCTATTCGGAACATATGTCCTAGAGGGTCGTGGGTCTTGCCACGAAAATATTGGATGTAACATATGCGGGCCTCTTGGGTGAACAGTCCAACAGACAAACTTGCGAGAAGTGAGCAATTGGACTGAGATTTTTTCAGATTTGATTCCATATCTTTGTGAGAAGCTCATTTTCCACCAGAAATACAGTTTTTCATCATTTTTGAACCTGGAAAATTGGAAAAAATCTAAAAATAGAAAATTTTCTGAAGTTTATGCAAAGTTCATTTCTTTCAACACACATGACATGGAATTGGTACAAGTTCCAATTAAAGGGGAAACAAATAAATTGCGGGAATACCAAGAATAGATGAGTGAAGTGTTGGGATTAATAAAATTAGCAGTGTGAGTTTGAAAACGGTGATTGAAGCAAAATTGGAAGTAGTGAAATGGAAATAGTGATGTGAACGGGGAAAATGCCAGATCTGTACCTGGAGGGACGTTGAAAAACCGTGAACTGGAACATTTAACAAAAATATACAGAATGGGTGATGAGGGGTGTGGGGCGGAGTATAAAAAAGAAGAATGAAGAAATACTGTATTTTATCTGATAGAATCCCACCCGAACCGTCAACTGGGAGCTCAGTTATCTCCGTACCAATGGAAAAGGTCAACAATTCGCCAACTGATAACTTATTCATCGTTATATTGCCAATGTTTCATCAATTAAAAAATGTTTGATATCTCCCATAAGAACTGAGATGATTGGCTTAAAAGTTGACGGGTCGCTTGAGCTTCTATTAGATTTATTGATTTGAAATGAAAAATCAGTCATTCAGGTGGGGTTGTCGCCAGTGCCTTGATCAACATCTCCTCGGTATTTTTATAAATAACACTGCCGGCGCTGAGAACCTCATTCACTCTATCCATCCGTCTTTGTTTTGAGAAGGCATACATTCCAGACCAAACTTCCTTTAAACTTGCGCAGCTTGCTTCTTTGCAACTAAACCGAAACAATTTGAGAATGTCAGTTACTGTATCATTTGTTACCTTGCTTCGACAGGATCGGTTTGACGAAGAAGCTGGTTTCTCATACACATTGGCAACTTTGAAAAATTTGTCACGAGCTGGACTACTTTTTGCCGATCGTTGTAACATTTGAAGGGCGTATCTAGTGTCATTTGCTTTTGGAAGACCTCGATTGGAATTTCCAGAATCTGCGCACAGAACGTCGCCATTTCATCATCTCCAAGGATTGTTTGCAGTCGAGATCCAATTTTTTTGATTTTTGGGTACTTCGAGACGCATGTGTCCATGATTCGTCGAGCTTCCTTTAGATGTTCATCATCCGTCATCTCGGAGTAAGAACAGTCATGATTCGAGTGTTTGGGAGGAGTCGATGATGTTTCAGGCGTTCCCATGAGTGTCTGTGATGGACTGAAGGACGTAATGTTGTCCGGAACCTGGCTCAGGTCGACCCCAAACAGCGCTCCATGAGCTTTTCCAAGATAAAAGATTGAGGGTTTGTCACCATCGGAGTCATCATAGTTTGATGAGACTGCTGAAAAATACATATATTGAAGGATATAGTGAGTTTAAACTAGTTGATACTGTATTTGCCTTAACAGAATCGCACCGTATGCGTGCACGTTGAGCTCAAATATCTCAGCTCCTTTATAAGATATCTGAGAGTTTTCAACTAATAGATTATTCATAATGATATTACCAATATTTTAGCAGTTGACAAATTTCTGATACCTCACATAGGAACCCAGATAATTGCAAAGGTGGGCTATGTATTTTATAGAATTTCCAAAATTTAGTAATTTACCAGTGGAGACTGGACTCGGCCAGCTGGTTTCCTGAATGTATAGCAACGGAGCAGCTGGATCCATCACAAAAAAATCGGCTGCTGTCCAATCTTGGCGTTCTGAAAAAAGTTGTTGGAAACCAGAGCGAAAGCTTCGAAATTCATTTAATGAAACAATAAAAATTTCAGTAACCTACCAGAAGGGCATGGACCCGGCAGGCCAGTTTTCTGAGAATTGTGCAACGGAGCTGCTGGAGCCATCACGAAAAAATCGGCTGCTGTCCAATCTTGGCGCTCTAGAAAATCTTGTTGAAAACCAGAGCAGAAGTTTCAAAATGTATTTGAATGGCAATGAAAAATTTCAGTAACCTACCAGAAGGACACGGACCCTGCAGGCCAAATTGATCTTTGTTCCCACAGCTGTCCATCAGTCGATTCTTGTACGATAAGAGATGAGTTAAAGCTAGAAATTCAAAATTCAGAGTCGATCAGTAATTGCAGGCCTCGGTTCATAAGATCACAAAGAGAAACGAGTTACCAGAACTGTTTTGCGTGTAGAAAAACATCAATAGAGGAAAAAGGAGCAAAATGACATTAGCCAGAAAATCAGTTAGGTATAGATGAATAAACAAACATTCACAAAAAGTAGGAAACTGAGGACAGTGTTCGACGGACACCTACATTGTACACAAGAGAAACATCTGTGTATGAAATACTTCCTATTTTGTGCAATCGTAGAAATTGATGCATACGGAAAACAACAAAATTGTCAAAACATGAGCTAGCTAGGTTTGGATACGGTGCAAAGGTAGTCAGTGTTCAATTTTCAGTCTAAATGAAAACTCTGGACAAACATCGCGAAAATGAGAATACTGGGAGACGTAAAAAAGATCGTCGCCCGATGTCCCATGAGTGTCGATGGGAACATATGTGTGGTGTTTTTTTTGCTGTTTACATCTACACACTGGCACAACAGAACTTGGATAGTATGCGCGATGGTTGCCAGGAGGACAACGGACGACGTTGGGTGGACAACGGGTGATGGTGCAAAAAAAAAAGAATCACTCCAGTGAGAAAAAAAGCGAGCGGAGAGACAAGCAATGGACGGTTTTTTCGTTCATTTCCGACGGATTCTGACTGTTTGGAAACAGACCGATTTGAGAATGAGATCCTCCCGTGTAAAAGTGGAGGACTAAAATGTGTAGATCTCCTAGGCTTCCATCATGGCGGCCTAGAGGCCAACGGACAATGAGGAAAAAACTCGAAATACAAGTGACTCACAAGCAACAACACTACAGTTGCACGGCGGTCAATAAGTGTGGGACATGCGTGTGGAATATTCTGTCCGCTGTGGCAAACCAAAATTTTGATTGTAAGCGCCACCCGGATGGCTGCAGGAAAACCAACGGGTGAGGAGGAAAAATGGATCACAAGCAACAGGAGTTGGAATCGATGGACGGTTTGCCTGCACTTCGTCGGTTTTTATTGTTTCTGACACGGGCCAATCTGTGATAGTAGGAATCCGATCAGGTGATACGGAGGTAGGGACGAGGCTCCACAATGAGAAAATTATCTTTAGCCGTAGCTCAAAGGCAGGCTTTGTTACAACGCAGTAAAAGGCAGCTGGACTATTACTGACTTTTTGGACAGCCCTAACAGAAAAAGGAAGTAAAATGAGTTGTGTATGCGCGAAAAGTATGGATGGTCAAAAAATGAGGACGCCACCCTACACCCGTCGCCAGTGTGTTTCAAAATAAACGCTTCTTTGGGGGATGCATTTTGTTCGTTCAAAAAGCCTTCGGAAATTGCTTCGAACACAGGGAGGCAACCCGGCCTATAGGTAGGTTGCCGCGGACCAAACTGTTCGTTCTTTTGGTAATAAGCTGTGTCACCCAGAAGTTCCTAGAGCCGCCCAGCCACCAAATCGTACACAAATCCCAAAATTGTCCTGACGAAAATCCGCGGCTCAGTTTTCTGGAGCGAGGTTGTTGAAAAAGGGTGGCGGCCCGGGCTGCAGCTGTCATTGGAAAAAAATCATTGGTCAAGCGAAGTTTAAGAGTCTTGGAATCTTCTTTCAGAGTTTCTTTTTTTTTAACTCGTCAATCCAAAAAATGTAAACTCGAGAATTTTTTTTGAGTATATGTAGAATTCATTCATTCGGACAGACATTATATGGATTTGGTCAAAGTTTGGATGAAAGCCAAAAACAGAAATCGGGAACGCAAAAATTCGATGAGATGGATGCTTGGAGTAGGTAGTTAGAATTCGGATATAGTGATACAAGTGTTGTGATAGATAAAGGAATCTTGTGGACTTTTCAGTGAAATCGGTATAGGAATGAGAACGAGAAAAATGTCGGGTTTTTGTTTTGAAGGGGGGGGGGGGGGAAGGCAGTGAGAAAAACATAAGTAGAAGAAGTGAGCAACATTTAGACAAATGGGCAATGAGTGTTATTTGACGGAGTATAAAACTAAAATGAAGAAATACTGTATTTGTTATAATAGAAGCCCACTCGTACCATTAACTTTGAACTTAATTTCTATGAAAGATATCAAAAATCTGTCAACTGATAAATTATTTTTCATAATATTGCTAACATTTCATCAGTTAACAAATTTTTTACATCTTCCATATGAATTGAGATAATTGAACTTAAAATGGACGGTTTGAGTGGGCTTTTATTAGTACAAAACGGTATACAAAAAATACGGAATTTGAAATGATAAATCAGTTGAATGACGTAGGCGGAATTTTCACCAGTTTCTTGATCAACATCTTTTGGGAATTATTATAAATAACATTGTCGGCGCATTGAACCTCATTCAGTGACTCCCTCTGTTCTTGTTTTTGTCCTTGAAGTTTGCGATGCTCGAATCATGGACACTTAACACAATAATATTGAAAATATGATTTACTCTATCTTCTGTTACCTGATTGAGATGCAGTCGGATTGACGGAGAAGCTGATTTCTCATACACCTCGGCAACTTTGAAAAATTAGAAATTACACGGACGGTGTCCTCCCGGTTGTAGAAACGTTCGAAAGGCATGTCCGATTTCATTTCGTAGCGAAAACCCAAAAATGGAATTTTCAGAAGCCGGGAACTGAATTTTTCCATTCCAAGATTTCCGAGGGTTTTGAACAGCTCCAATATAATTGGTTTGATATTAGTATCCATTGGAACGGGTTGGCTCATGATTTGAATGGCTTGTTGAAGATGCTCTTCATTTGATGCTACTGAACAACGGCAGCTATGAACCACAGCTGCTACAGTGTTTTTAGGAGGCATCGATAATGAAGTAGACAATGCTATCGGTGCTTGCAGTGGACTCTTGAATCCACATCCGTTCTGTGAAGAGAGATGTTTTTTAATCTGATGGTTTCCGTTGACCGTATGACCGTAACTCGTGTTTTCGGTGTTTGAAGGCTGATAATTCGGACTCAGGACGTTGTCCAACAGCGCTTCATACGCTGCTTCAAAATGGAAGCTTATCGGCTGGATGCCATCCAGATCATCATAGTTTGATGTAACTGCTGAAAATGCATTTTAAATGATATAGTGAGTTTAGACTATTGTATACTGTATTTTCTCTATTAGAAGCCCATTTTGTACGTCAACTTCCAGCCCAATTATACCAGCTCCTTTATATGATATCAGAAAATTTTACACAGATAAATTGTTGATAATAATATCACCAATATTTTGTCAGTGGACAGATTTCCAACATTTCTTCAAGAAACTGTGACAATTGAGCTTTATGTCCAAATAAAATATGGGCTTCCATTTGAGCAAATAGGATTTTTCATTTTCCAATCACTGCGATCTTGTCAAAGCCAAATTTCAGAAAAAAAAAATGTTTTGATTTTTGGAGGTTTAGCAACTCACCAGTTGAGATTGGACTCGGCCAATTAGTTTCCAGAACATTGTGCAACGGAGCTGCTGGATCCATTACAAAAAAATCTGCTGCTGTCCAATTTTCACGATCTGAAAAATGTTGAAACGGAGAAGAAAAATTTCAAAAGTAGTTTGAACAGGAACAATAACCTACCAGTGGGGCACGGACCCGGCACGCCAGATTGCTCATTCCCTCTCGAATTGTCCATTAATCGATTCTCGTTCGATGACGATAGTGAAAGCTGAAAATCCAGAATCTCAGGGTCGATCCATAGAGTTCGGTGGATAAAATCAATGAGAGAAACAGAGAAAAAAGATGACGAGTTATTAGAATTGTCTTTCGTAAAGAAACACATCAATAGTAGGAGAGGAAAAGTGCAACAGAGGAGAAAGGCACGAGTCAAGAAATGAGACCAAGACATGAGTCTAGATGAATAAGACAAACATTACCACCAAAAAAAAAAGGAAACTGACATGTGAGGACAGTGTTCGACGGACACTTACATTAGAACACAAGAAAAATCACTGTGTATGAAACTCCCTACTTTGTGAAACCCTAGGAATGGATGCATACAGAATGTCATGGGCTAGCTAGGTTCGGGAGCAGTGCACACATCATTGTGATAGTCCGTGGACAGTGTTTCGTCTAAATGGAACCTTTTCACACGGACATGAAAACAGAGAGTAGTAAGAAGTGGCTAGTGTCCTACAGTCGCCCGGCGGCCAATGAGTGTCGATGGGGACATGCGTTCTGTCCGTCTTTCAAACCTAGACACTAGTAAATCAAAGTTTCGATTGTAAGCGAGACCCGAATGGCTGCCGGAAGGACAACGAGAGGGAGAAATTTGGAAGACGAGCACCTCACAGTCACTGTCAGTAAGAAAATAGCATGACTGTGTGCACCCCAAGAAAAAAGTGACAGGAAGAGGAAGCGAAATGAGTAGTGTGTGAGCAAAAAATAATGGTCTAATGATGAGATGGTCACCCTACTCCCGGTGCCAGTGTGTTGCAAAGGAAACGTTTCTTTGGGGGAACCAATTCGTTCGTTCAAAAAGTCATGCATCGTAAACAAGAGAAGTGGGTAGGTTACTGTGGAGCGAACTGTCCATTCATTGAAAATAAAATCTGCCACCCAGAAATTTCTAGAGATTATAGGCCACCAAATCGCACATATCCCAAAAGTGTTGTAACCAAGAAACCACTGCTCAGATTTCGACAGCCTTGATTTAAAATCGTCGTTTGCATTATGGGTTTCTAGTATTGTCCACTGTTCAAATTAAAGATTATTAAAGCTGATTAAAGTCAGGGATCAAATTGCAAGTGTTCTCAGTAGAACTGAGAAGTCGGAACACAAAAATACCTGTTGCGCTTGATATGAACAACTTTTTTACAAGCGTCAAATTTATTTTGTAAGAGCAGTAGATATAAGTTCGAGGCACAAATCGGTGGGTTAGAATTTCGATATTCAAAAAATATTGATAGGGAAGATAAAGATATGGAGGCCTACGGTGTTGGATAGAACATCAGACGTTTGTTTGTTGAAGTTGGAGGCAAAAAAACCAAGAAGATCATATCGATGGGTCAGGAGCAGTGAGGAATGGGGCTGTGATGGAATATGAGAATTGTGGAAATGCATAAAGTTCACAAGTATAAAAAAGCACACAAAATAGAGATGGAAAGAGTAAAAAGCATAAAAAAGGGTGGTGAGGAGACTGTTGGAATTCATCGAAGGACAACGATTTCTCAAAAATGGACAGAGTCTCACCGCCGTCGTAGAAAAAGGGAGAAGAACAATGAAAATATGGAAAGCAGGATGAGGTTCGAAGCGTGGGGAGGGGGAGGGGCAAGAGGCTCTAATTGAATACTTGTTCAGTGGGATGCATAAGAAGAAAAATTTGGAAGAAAAAAGGGCAAACCAGAACGACCATCTTCAATGTGTTGAGGAGAAGGAAAAAAGTTAGAGCATAGAACCCGATTGGTGAAAGTAAGAAAGGTCATTTGTATGAAAAATGCGAATAGTGCGATGATCATTACTGTATCTCAACAATACCCAAGAAGAAGGATTTCATCTCAGGGGTCAATAACGTCCAGTTATGAATGCGTCTGATGATTGTTTCATATTCCGGGTATTCCGCGAACGGCTCCTGGAGCCACATTTGATCTAGAAACTCGGAGAGCCCCATGTTGAGCATTCTTTTCACAAAATCTCTCAGGAGAAAATTGTGCTCCAACTGATCAAGCCAAATCGAAATGACCATCTTCCCAATTGGCACATTTGCTTTCGGTGCAATCTCATCCAAGATATCATAAGCTTCCGACATGAGCTTACGATCCTCTACTGATGCGTCCTCCCCGAGAACCACAAAAGGGAGACGGCCTAAAATACAAAAATATAAAAAACTCGAACTGCATATCACATTTTGAACTCACGGTTTTTCTGCTTTTGGAGTCTCTCTTGCGCTTCCTCGATAAAAGCTTTGTCGAGTCCTTTAATCATTGAAGCTGTTTTCGGAGATCCTAAAACACAATTTTTAGCGTGATTTTATGTGTTTTGAAACAGTTATTGACAGTTTAGATGTTTGAGTTCGAGAAAACGACCAGAATGACTGGTGTGAAGGTGTTGAGGCATAAAATACCGTAATTCCTCTAACATTATATCGAAGGAATATTGTGAGTTTAGAGTAGGGGATACTGTATTTGCCCTGTTAGAAGCTAACAAAAACCGTCAAGTTTGAGCTCAATCTTTTCTGATTTCTGTTAAAAATATAAAAATTTTGTCAAGTGATGAATTATTTGTGATTTTATGGTAACTAACTTTGACAGTTAACAAATTTTCAAAACACAAGAATCGAGAAACTTGAGCTCAAAGTAGACGGATTAGGTGAACATAAGAGGAAGTACGGTATTAAAAGCGCCACGGTTCTTAGGACAGAACTACGTTCCCACAAAAAAACCTGCCAAACGATGGCCTATGTGATAGTCCCCTATGTTTCCGAAACTCACTATTTTTCGATTTCTCGGATTTCTTAGTTGCCTTTCCAAGAACTCTCTTCTGTTGGCCCTTTCTTGATCTTTTTCCTGTTGATTGTTTCTCTCTCACTTTCCGGTCCTCTGGAGTTAAGTCATCGAAACTGGCGCTCCCCCAAACATTGTCTGAATCTTCCTCCATTGGATCCAAATCGTATGAATTATCTGAGAAAGTTTTAGAGATGACGGTCATAATAATTTTTCAACTCACCTCCGTTTGGGAAATCCCAAAAATCATCTGGGACATAGTCGGATGTTCCTTGACCTCTCATCACTTGATTGGTATCGAAATCCAGGAAATGATCTGGCAAAACTGAAATATTTACAGAATAAAAATAATTTTATAGCTAACCTCTATCTGACGCCGGGTCCCAATAATCTGGATAATACCAGAGAGTATCCGGGACAACTGAATGAGCCTCTTTTGGCACACATCCGAGTCCAAAATTGAGGACAGATCTCACTTCATTGAGATCCTGTGGCTCAGCTTCATTGACCACCTCCCAACTTCTCGCTTGCTTCTCCACAAATTCGCGCAGAAGTGGATTATCTGAAAAATAACAGTAAAAGAATTTAAAATATTCAAAAAATGTGAATACCGTTGTTTTTGAAGTCCGGTAATCCGCTCCGGTCCAGAGGGTACTCGAGCCCGCCACCCATATCGGTCATAAGACCCTTCTCGATCGCTTCTGTCAGCATGCTGCTGAAAAACTACCTTCAAGTCTGAGAAAAAGAAGAAGAAAAAAAAAGAACACTTTTTGAAAATCTGTGGTACACCGCAGAACATATGTGGTCTTAGTGCTTAGAGACCCAGTGAGTCTCGCCACGAAAAAAGAAAAAAAACATATGCGGACGTCCATGGGTCTGTGGAAACAGCATGAATTCAAATCTGTGGTCAGAGATTGCTTAGAGACTGTATACAAAAGAGAGAAGGAAAGATGTTTTTATAACCTTGAAGCTTTGGACCAGAGAAGTTGGCTACATGTGGGGGAAAAGTGTACCTGTCACTGGTATGGAAAAATATACGAATTTGAACACACTACCTTACAGGAGATGTGCTTTTCAAATAGACCAGTTACACATTTCATGAAATTTTGAAATTTTTTATTGGGGGACAAATTGAAGGTTATCTCAAGAACTCAAAAAGCAACTGAAAAAAAAACCTAAAACTAATATAAGAATATTTGAGGCTGGTCACAAGAGAATGAGATATCAGGGTCAAGTGAATGATTGTGGATGCTTACAGTCGCCCGGCAACAAATGAGTATTGATGGAAATATGCGTCTAGTCGAAGGAAACTGAGAACAGTGTTTGACGGACTTACATTAAACACAAGAGAAACATCTGTGTATGAAATACTTTCTATTTGGTGCAATCGTAGAAATGGATACATACAGAAAACAACAAAATTGTCGAAACATGAGTTAGCTAGGTTCGGTTAGGGCACATATCTTTCAAGTAGTCGGTGTTCAGTTTTCAGTTCGAAGGAAAACTCTGAACAAGCAGCGTACGAATGAGAAATCAGGGCGAAGTGAAAACGACCATGCTCCGATCGTCAATGAGGGTCGATGGAAACATGCGTGTGGTACTTTTTCCGCTGTTCACATTTAAACACTGGCAAATCAAAATTCTGATACTAGATGGCTGCCGGAAGGCCAGTGGACGATGAGATAAAATAATCGAATCATAAGTGACTCATAACCAGCGATCCTACAGTCACACGGCAACCAATGAGTATAGGATGTGCGTGTGGAATATTCTGTCAGCTGTGACAAACCAAAATTTCGACAGTACGAGCAATCCCTCCATGGGTGCCAAAGCGCCAACGGGTGATGAGAAAAACAACAAATCGATTCGGTGAAAAAATGCGGATAGACATGCATGTTTTTGTTGATTTCGACATAAACCACTCTTTGAAAATGGGAATCAGTCCAGATGATGTTATGAAGGGTACATATGAGATAACTGGACGGTTGTGATTTTGCCTCTTTTTTCTTCTTTTCGTCTTTTTTAAAAGAATCCCAACCTCACTACTAAACGACATGACTTGCTATTTTTGATGTTTTGTAATCTTTGTCGAGGTTGATCCACCCAAGATTTGTCGACTTCTCCATTCATCAATGCTGTGACGATGCTCGTGACGGAGCTTTTCTCATCTGAAGTCTGATTTTCTCTTTTGACTGAAAATACAAACTTGAGCCTGTGGCTGGGTTATTTGTATTGTTTATTGACAACCTAAACGGTTGCCTATATTTTTGGATGCAATTCAACGGCCACCACGATTGATGTACAGATGGTGGGACTTAAGAAAAACAGTTTTCCTGCTTTTTTCTAAAACTTTCAGAAGGATCCAGATAACCATTGTTATCCTGAAATCTTCATCAAATCCTGAGCTTTCCTTGTTTGTACCAAAAAATCGAAGCTACGCACAAAAATCGCCGATGACCAAGATAACTGCAGTAAATATTAATTTTTTCGTTTCAGGATTTGTGTCTTCTTTTTTGAATTAGATTCATTTGTTCGCAAACGGTGACATACGGTACATAATTAGTACAGGGTGCGCAAAAATTATTGCAATACATTCAAAGTGCTGTAACTTCTCTGAAAATACTCGAATAGACTTGAAAATTTGGCAATAGTTTACTGAATACTTTCTAAACATGACATTATCAAAGTTGTTTGAGGCAGTTGCTTTTGATCAAAACTACATCCATGAGTTTTTTCGGTAACGCGTCTACTGCGGCACGGAAGTGTTTTGAGGATAACTGGGCCCGTCCTGGGTCCAAAATTTTTTCCAACGATTCCAAGTTAGAATGTGGACGTGCTGGGACTCTCAACTAAAAAACTTCATATGCGAAATAGTCAAACAAAATAATGACTGGCGACAAGGGTGACCATCCGTAAGTTGTACCTAAAGACTTGGTAGTTTGGGAATAAGGTCATCAAGATATGCTGAAAATGATTCGTACAAAATCATTGCTTCAAAAATTCTACAGTGCCCACCAACTCGCACTTAACTTTGGTTGCAAAAATTTTGGCGCACCCTGTATATTTCGCTGCTTTCCGAGAAAAAAATTCGAAAAAATGTATTCCACTGTTTTTCGTCGGGGTGTTTGTTATTTTTCTTCGTACAAATTGAAAAAAATCATAATAAAAAAGTCGACTAAAAATGCGCAACATCAAGCTGATAAATCCGGAACGTGAAACGTTTTTCAGGATACGGTAGTTGTCGTTCTGTGACATTAGGAGCTACGGCCACCGGTTTTTCTTATCCACAACTTCAAATTTTTAGTTTCAGAATGATTTTGCTGATGTTTGTATTTTTCCGATTTTCTTAGAATTCTAGTTTTTCCATTAAAATCTCAAAGGACAGTTATCAAAAACCAATCTTTTCCCACAAAACCTAATTAATTTTTCGGCGCTTGTTTTTAATTTGAGTAGATCCTGTGAAAAATGAACACTCCGTAGTTTTATTGTGTTTCGATTCTGAAAAATTAATTTTTTGACATAAGAAAAAATTTATTTAACAAAGCCATTATATTTTTGACTTTTAAGAACTTCTTCTTCTAATTGCATGTATTCAAACATGATTTTCGATCGACGATTCATAAATATCAACAAAATCACGTTCTCTTCTGATAATTTCACTTTGTGTCCTATTTTTTCCTTTTTTTTGTCCCATTTTTCAGTTCCAGACGAAATATATATCTCAAAGTAAGTGCATGAATCTTTTATTTCTCCCCGACCTATCCATTACCATAAAATTCATAAATCATTCTCTTTCTCACCTTCATCTCTCACCGGGGGCCCGCCGTGATGGTGACGGCAGTGCACACGGAAGAGAAGAAGAAAAAGAAGAAAAAAAAGAGAGAATTTTGTTTTTATTTTGTTTCTGGTATCAAGCCCCAACGAGGTGCTCATCGTTTAGTGAAAACTCGTCGATAGTGACAGCAGTCGTGTTGGTGTAAGACAATTAGTTTGAGCTGCCTGTGGTAGAGGCATTTATTCGTCCCCGCCCCGTCCGATCATCCCCGTCTGTCTGGTCGTCTCTCGAAGGTCCCACCCTCTAAATCCTCTGTTCAGTTCAAATGGCGCGCAATGCGAGAACACCACCATGTCCGACTCCAACGCCGACTGTACCACAAATTCCTTCGATTCGAATTGAACGGAGCAAAGATGAGAATGGGATATCGGAAGAGATTGTGCCAGCACCAAAACCATCACCACCACCCAGAACTGTAACCTATGGGAATACACTGATGCCAACAACAAATCGGCTACCAAGGCAGCCAAGACAAACTTCATTGAGATCACGTGAGTAATTTTTTGGGCATTTTTCAATGTCAAAATTGAACCGTTTTTCGTATAACAAGTTAGTTGTTTGACACTTTAAAACCTGTAATAGAAAAGCGCACTAACTTTTAACTTTGAGCCACTTTTTCTCGGTTCCTGTTGAAGAAACATGAAAGTTGTCAACTGATAAATCGTTTGTCAGAATATCAATAAAGTTTTGCTAGTTGACACCTTTTTGATATCTTGCACAAAAACTGAGATAATGGAGCTTGAATTGTTGAGCGTGTGAACTCTTCTATTAGAGGTTCTACAGGACTATTCTGGTAATTTTTCATACGGAATTCCAATTTTTCAAAGGCAATTTTTTTATATTTGGCTGATTACTGTTATAGTTTTTGGAATCTCAAATGAATAGCTTTCTCAGAATTCTGAAAAAAGAACAAAAAAATTTGAAAAAAAATCTTTTGCACTTTACCTCTAACATTTGGTCCCAATAATTTTTTAAAGTTCCTCCTCTTTGATTAATGATTTAAGTTCCTCTTGATTCAAAACAGATGCAGCATCTCATTTTTTGATTCCCATCTTCCAACCCCAAAAAACCTTCAAACCTCACATACACACCAATTTTCCTTTCCATTTTTTTCTACATGTGATAGCTGATAAATCTATCTATCTTGTTCTTCCTTCAACTTGTCCCCCCGCTCCTCTCCCCCATCCGATTTGTACTCTCTTATCGGACCAGAGAGGACGAATGGAAAAGTATGAATCCGGGTTTAAAACAAACATAAGATTCCGACAAGGGCTCCTGAAGAACATGATGGACAAGATGAAACAAGTGGAAGACACCGACGTAAACGGGCGGGTGATCGCTTCGAACGATGATGATGGATCGTTTTGTGTCATTTGCGGGTCGATTAGCGGTTAACAAGTGGGGAGGGGACCTATTGAATTAGAGGGAAAAGTGGATTCGGGTGGTAGAGTGGTAAGAAAAGGGAAATCAAGTACCAGGAAATAGTATAATTGGTCTACCAGAGAAGTGAAGAGGGTGTGAATTCATAGAAAGAAGCACTATTGTCTGGACCTCAGAAAATGGGCATGTATTTTTGCTTTAATTGAGCCCAGATTTTTGTGAAAATTTTAAAATATGTTAAGAATAACTCATCTAGAGGGTTTTGAATCCACTTGTCAGTTTCAGGCAAGTTACATCAGTTTTAGTATAAAACATCGCATTTTCAATGCTGAAACCAATTTTCAAAGACGATTTTCTGTTTTCTAGGACGTTTTAGAACAGTAAATGCGATTAATCATACTGAAATTTCATATTTCAGACATTCCTTATATTTTTTCCTCATTTTTCGATATTTCCACATCTTGAAAAACCGTAAGCACTCTAATAGGTACGCCACCCGAATCGTCAAATTTGAGCCTATGTATCTCATTTTCTGTAAGAGATATCAAAAAGTGGTTAGCTAAACAAATGTTGCTGATATCATGATGAAAATTTTATTAGTTGACAACTTCTCGACATTTTTCAACAGAAGTGAGATATATAGGCTTAAAGTGGACTGTCCGGGTGGCGTTCTATTAGAGTGTTTACGGAAGATTGATAATTTTTGAAAAAATTGAGAAAACGTCTCAATTATGAAATAAATTTCAATTATAAAACAATGAATTTCACGATCCCAAACGTACTAGAAATTGAGAAAAACTTTAAAATTGATGTTTTTGCACTGAAAACACGAATTTTGGTACTGTAACAGATATAGCATGGCTGAAATTGGCGAGTGAATTCTAAAGTTTTTGTAGGTGTCTAGATAGGTTATTCATAACTTTTTCTGAAATTTTCATCAAAATCTGAGGTTAGATTATAAGGTGTTGAGCTTCACTTGCGAACTCTAAAAATTTTGGCCTTGTTTCTTTCGGTTTCAAAGTCAATTCCTTCAGATTTCAAAATTCCATAGTGATTTTTCTATTTCCCTTAAAAAGTTTTTTTTTTCCGGATGTCAAAGAAAAAAGCTTACCCTTTCTCAACTAAATTCCTACTCTTAAAACAAAAAGGAACAAAAATGTTTCAAACGTTTCGAATCCCCTAAAAGAGGGGTAAAGTGTCAATTGAATTGTCCCCAACGAAGAATGCAACTTCTGAATTCCCTTCCTTTCCTCGAACGTATTCTTTTCGCCCTTGTCACCCTAACTCAGCACACACTTGCCAAATCACATTGACACCATGAAAGAAAAATCTTCACAGATCAACTGTTGTTTTCGGCACTCTCCATTCTGAAGGCGAGCTTGAAGAACACAAAAAAATTCGCCTTCTTTTTTCTTCTTTTTTTTCAAAAAAATAAAAATAAAGGACGACGCTGTGACAACGCTATATTCTGTTCCCAATTCCATATTAGGTATCGTCTGCAGTTCTTTTTCTTCTTTTTGTTGAAAATAAATATAAAAAAGAAACGAGAAGTGAGAAGTAAAAAAAATAGGAAGAACAGAAGAAGAATAGGAGAAGAGAATATGCGCAATGACAACGACATGAAGCGTTCGGCAAGTATGCCAAAGCTGTTGATGAAGAAAAAATATAATATTCACTCGATTCCCGGCATCATCGTGCTCAAAGGTAATACTAATGAGGCAGGACGAGAGTAAGTGGGGGGAAATCTTTGGGTTTTAGTTCTTCTCGGGTGGTTTTAGTTTTTCATAGTTTCGTAAACTTATAATAGTATCTATATGTGAATTTTAAATGATTGATAATGCCTATTTTTTGTACTTATATAAGAACGATAATTTAACGAAAATTGAATTTTGATCAATTCTCTATGAAATTTTGAAATTTAAGAAAAGAACCTAAACATCTTGTAAACCCCAGTTTTTCATGAAAATTTTAGGATAAGGTAAAAATAGCCTATCTAGACTTCAGAAACTTTTCGAATCCGCTCGTCATTTTCAGTCAAGTTATATCAATTTCAGTACCAAAAATCGTTTTTTAGTACAATAATTGTGATTTTTAGAAACAATTTTCTCAAATGCAGGATATTTTAGAACATGAAATAAGTTTATTTATACTTACATTTAGAGATTTTGAAATTTTATATTTCTGGCATCTTCCAAAAAAAAATTTCCGAAATTTTCAAATTTTTCCAACACAAGTTTCGGATTTTTCCAACACAATTTTCAAAGTTTTCCAACACATTTTTCGAGAAAAAATTGAATATAGAATTGTCTGACATATTCAATTTTAATAAATTTTAACTATACTACAACAACATTTCTTTCTTCAAAACGTTTTAAAAGGTGAGAAACCAATTTTTCCTAATTCTCTCACTTTCCCACTACATGCACCATTCTTATAAAATTGTTTTTGAAAATCGGTTATTTTTGCACTGAAATGCGATTTTTGTAACCCAAACTGATATAACTCGGCTGGAACAGATCAAAAAATTATCAAATTTTCAGAATTTTTGAAATAAGCTATTCTAAACCTCTTCTCAAAACTTTAACAGAATCTGGAGCTGACACGTTTTCGTAAGACAAAATATTCTGCAATATTCTAATAATATTCTGAATGATATCATTTGCTATCACTTTGGATGACTAATTGATGACAAGAAATCGTAACACTACAAATCTCTGCACAAATCTCACTTTAGCCGTCTCCCCATAACTACTAAAACAATTTCTCCCCAAAAAAACATCGTTTAATCGGCTCCAAATCATGTTTTCTGATTGTAGAACACATTCCGTTCCACATTACTTTGTCTGACTCTTGAACAACTATTCGATTTTTCTCTTTGATCTTTTTGAACAAGTGGTTTGTTGTTCTTCCCCCTCACCCACCACCACCAGGTAACCTGATACTTTCCGGTTCACTTTATTTTCTTTTTTCCATTTTTTTCTCTGCTGGGGGTCTCCGGAAACTTTTTTGAATTATGGAAGGAGTCCAAACTTCTTTATTGCGGTTTCTGAGAAGGTGCTCACTTTAGTTTAGTATATACCTTTTCTAATATTGTTTTTCTGCCAGTGGGTAGATATCACGAGCCTCGATTGCTCAATTCCTCACTTTCCGCAATCATAATCACTCATTTTCAAAGCTCCGAATGTGTAAACTCTTATCAACAAAAAGGCTTGCCGAATGATAAATGAGATTCGTCTCCCTGTTTTTATTTGCTTCTCACCTTGGGGCCCAATACACCTCTTCATCATTACACTTCCTCCCATCTCTCGTAGCTTCCACAACTGATGATTTCTCCCAGGAAAACTGATGGGACCACATAAATATCGGTTAATGACTGGGGCCCCAACTATCAAGTGATAAGGGCGCGAAAAGTACGCCACGGGTCGTTATTGAGGGGCATTATTGAAGAGGTGATGAGGGTAATTTAAAGTTTGAAGTGGGGTAGAGAAATTTGAAGGGTGGAATAACGGAAGTTTCGAGGTTTCACGGTAAATTTGATTTTTAAGGCTGAGGAACAGACTAATACTCCGGATTTTTCATTACAGTATACTTTTGACTTTTCCAAATCCAGAATTTCGTTCTCCCCGATTTTTTTGGGATTAAAAACATTTTCCGGGAACTTTTTGAAAATTTTGCAGTCAACCTCACCGCTTGAGCTACGCTGACATTAATCTAGCTCCAGAGTTTTATCTAAATTTCACTAGCGATATTAAAGGGGGATTCCGACCAAAAATTTTTATTGCATTAAAATGTTCGAAAAGTTGCCTATTTTCCCAATATTATAGCGAAAAAATTCGAAAAAAAATCCTAAATCCCCGAAAAATGCCGTTAAAAGCGAAAATTTTTCAAAAAAAGTTGTTAGGAGGGACGAGGGTTTTGAATTCCCGCGCAGTGAGAAACCTAGGCCACGGCATCATAGCGCCTTTCTTACATGTAAATTTTTTTGATTTACATTTCCGGCAGGTAAAAAACGCAAAAAACCACTGTCGGCCACTTGAAAAAAACGGCTGTCAGGCGTCGTGGCCTAGGTTTCTCACTGCGCGGGAATTCAAAATCCTCGTCCCTCCTAACAACGTTTTTTGAAAATTTTTCGCTTTTAACGGCATTTTTCGGGGATTTTGGATTTTTTTTCGAATTTTTTCGCTATAATATTGGGAAAATCGACAACTTTTCGAACATTTTAATGCAATAAAAAGATTTGGTCGGAGTCCCCCTTTAAAAACAGAATTCCAAAAATTCAGATAATTTTCAGAATTTTGACCGGACCATTTCTGTATTTTTTGGATCTAGAGCTTTTTGGATTACGGTGTGTCAAAGGCGCACGCAAAAAGTTTCCTTGCGGGTTGCGAATGGAATTAATTTTGATACTCTTTCTGTGTTTTTGAAATTTGTTTGCGAAATTTTCAATTTTTTGCGTTGTCTGATGGAAAAGTGGGAGCTCTATGTACTTTGAATTAAAAAAAAACCAAAACTTCCGGTTCCCAAAATTTCAAAATCGGAATTTTCCGAAAATTCGAGTTTTCAAATTTTTCAAAACCGGAACATTCAGAGATTTCAAAATTCTGCAGTTATCAGAATCAAAATACTCCGAAAATTTCAAAATCGGAATATTCCGAATTTTTTTTAATCCGAATATTTCTAGATCCTGAAACTGCGAAATTCCAAAACTTTCAAAATCGGAGTTATCCGAGATTCGAAAAATCAAAAAATTTCAAAATGTTGATTATCGTAATACTCCGATATTTTTGAACTCGGGATCTTCTGAGATTCCGAAAAATCGAATTTGCGGAATTTTAAAAGTCGGATTATTCCGAAATTCCCAAAATTTCAAAATGTTAAAGTTTAAATATTCCGAAATTTCGAGAATTGGACTTTCAGACATCTTGAAAAATCCTGAAAGGGCCATTATATCCGAAATCCCTCCAACTGTTCAATCTTCTTTGAAATATTTTCAATCTTGTCAGAATTCAGACTTCCAAGTTTTCTGATTTCTAGAATCTCTGGTTTTCCCCATCTGATCAAACGGAAATTCGAACGTTTCCACGGCTATAATCCGAATTAGTTTTGTGATCATTCTTTTTTCTCATGATTTTTATTCCACTTCCGTCTTATTATGACTTTTTTCTTCCTCTTCCTCATTTTCTGTGACGGAACGTCTTCGTCAACCCGTTGTTGTGAGGCGAAAATGGATAGGTGTGGTTGAATGGGTATGATTTATGTGCTCTTCCCAAAGAAGCGAATCTCTAAGCCAAAAAACAACACACACCTGCAAATCCTCCTTCTACCCAAAAAAAGTCGACCTGAGGAGTCATACAAATCTGAGCTACTAGAATATTCTTCTATATTTGATAGCGATTTCTGTGCCACACACGCTATTCTGGAATATATTATCACCTCTGCTTGTAGTGGTGGTAGTTGTGTTTTTCTTCATCATATTTTTCCTACCCGCTGCAATCCTGTGTCTGATGAATTTTGAACCGTATTCAGTGGTGCTAGAGTCGGATGATCCTAATTGTTCGATTATCAAAATTCCGCATTGTGAGTTGAACCAAGAAAAACGAATCTTATAAAAAATAGATGTTTCTGAACTAGCTAGAAGAACAATTGACATTTTTCAACATTTTCCGAACAAGATTCAATTGTCCTCGATGCTTCCGGCACTTCACCCTATCCTCCTTTTTTGCGAATAGTCCTTCAAAAAACCCATGAGTCAAGACTCGAGAATCATCTACCCCTACTACTATTATTACACTTTCATGATTCCAGATGCAAATGGTAGTGAAAACGGAAATGGCGTAATGAAAACACCGCAACGTGAGACTATCGTGAGTTTGGGCTTCACCGAAGACCCAATTCCACCTAGTCATTATTGCTGCAACACTTGTCATATTCAGGTAGCCTAGAAACTTTGGAAAGTGTTTTTTTAAATATAAAATTGTTCCAGAAAGCCTGCCGAACAGTTGCCATATTCGCAATAATTGGATTCATCATCAATATTGTTCTCTACTTTATGGGGATCTCGAAACTAGGACTTAATGGTAAACCATCTTTCCATTTTCTTGTTATTCTGTTTTTTGCAGGATACCTCGAAGCGTTCCTCCTTATTTTCGACTGCATCTCTTTGCTCACATTGCTCTGTGGTGTGTCCAAACAACGTGCCGGGATGCTAAAACCCTACTTGTTCTATAATGTAAAATGTTAAACTTTTTCTTCTCAAACAATATTAATTTTCAGGCGATTTGGAATTTTGGAATGATCATTTTGTTTTTGGTATTTGTGTACCATATGCTAAAGGGTTCCAGTGATATTTCGAGGTGAGAAAATTATACATTATCGGTCAAAAAGATGTAAGAAAACATATTTTAGAGTTGCTTTTCAGCCATTTTGATCATTTTCAAGAGTTTCGAGCTCGGCTGTCAAACTTTCAATCACTTTGAAAATATTGGAGAGTGTACAGCACGCAGATTGAAAACTTAGAAGTCGCAGAACCTTCTGAAAATTCCTATTTTTTAGATAAGGCCGATTTCTGAAAAAACCCTTCTTAGCCCGTTTTTTGTATTGAAAATTATCAAAAAAATCAGGTTTCTCCAACAAATTGGCAAATAGCTGGAAAAGTAGGAATATTCTGAAAATTCTGTGAATACGACATTTTCAGTCTATGCCTGTTTTACACCCTCTGAAATTTTCAAAGTGATCGGAAACTTGACAGCCGAGCTCCAGACTCTTGAAAATGGTCCAAATGGCCAGAAATCAACCGAAAATTTCGTTTTTGTATCTTTTGGCGGGTACTGTATGTCTTAAGAATGCAAGGTTCTGTCGTTTTTATGTATCTAATCGTTCGCCGGCTTCAGCTTGGGGTACTGTAGCTCAGCTGCACTTCTACCGTTGGTTCCACAAGTTTAACTCTCCGAGTGGCGTCTGGAACTTTGAGAAAAATATGTTTTTCTTGTTTAATTTCACCTTTAAAAATTCAAAAAACCTTTAAAATTCTGAAAGCGCATTTCAGGAACATTCTCGAAAACGTCAAAGCCCTACGAGCCAACCCTGATGAGTATCACTTCCGTTCCAGAGAAAGTTTCACAAGTGAGTTCATACATCTTTCTGGGGTTCCAAAAAATTTTTTCCAGCAGCAATCCTGGTCACAATTGCCATTATGGCTGCCATGGCAGTGGTCATCATCATCAATTGCATATTTCTACATGTGGTCTACCGTACCTTCCAGTTTTTCGCATACCAGGAAGACAAAAGAAGAGAAGAAATGGAGAAAAAGGAGCGGCTATGATAACATTCTCCACTGTTTCTCGGAGAAATCTAATTTTCACTTTTTCCTTTTATTCCCATTTCAAAATTACTCCACGCGCTTTCGTCTTCTGTATTATCTCTTGTTTCTGATGACTGATCTCTTCTGTATTCCGATTTAACTTTCTCCTGCCGGGTTTCCGACTCTCTTCCGATTCTTCCTCTCCCCATCGATATCTCGAAATGGATATTGATGAAATTTTTATTAAATGCAAATATTATTAATAATTTTATATAATAATAGTTTTAGAAGAATAAAACTTTGTGTATAGTTTTTGAAGCAGAATTTTTGAGCCGTGCAATCACTTGCCAATGAGGGCTAAGTTTGTTTTGATCACTGGATCAATTTGTTCAAGCCAAGCGGCCACGTCGAGTTCCTGGAAAATGTGATAATGAAATTTTGAAAGATTATTGAATTGACAAACCTCAGCGATTTTGTCGAACATGTCGTTGAGAGCCTTGATGTAACGCTGTTTAGCATCATCCTGCGAGGTTCCTTCGAGCTCCTTCCATGAGTCCCTGGAAATAAAATTTTGAGGATTTCTGGTTTTGAAGTTTTTTTTCAACTAGATGAACATTGAATCATCCAGATATCAATGAGTTACTGTAAAACATACTTTCTCTAATAGAAGCCCACACATAGTGTCAAGTTTGAGAATAATTAACTCGATTCCTGTTTAAGATATCAAAAAGTAGTCAACTGATAAAGTATTGGTGTTACGGTAAATAACTTTTCAGTTGACGAATTTCTGGTATATTTCACAGGAATAGAGATAATTGAGCTCACAGTTCACGTAAACGGTTGGCTACTACATATTAGCAAAAATACGATATTCGGTTTTCAGTTGAGAAAGATAATTCTGGCGGAATTATAGACTTCATATTTTTTCGTTCCATCTCAATCTTTAAGCCTAATCTAAAACTTTGCTTCTCTTATTTTCCAATTTTTTTAGCCACTGACTAAGAAAACGTCACAAATCACATAATCTCTAATTTCAAACAGCCAAATTTTTGCGAATACAGATGAATGTTTCATGAATACAGATGAATGTTCGTGTAACTGATGCTTTGAATTCTCTTTGTAACAGCTGAAATCTTCAAAAGCCTATGTCTACTAATAATACCGTAACCACTTCATTAGAGTTCTCCTCGATTTCCTGTAACAAATTTCACAAAGTGACCAACTGACAAAATATTAGACAGGAAATCAAACATATTTTATCAGTTGGCAGCTTTTTGATATTTCTCACAGGAACCGAGATAATTGAGCTAAAGGTTAGAGGTATGGATATTCATATTACAGATTTTATAGTTTATAAATTTTGAGACATCACACTTCAATTATCAATGATCATTGGCTTTCGGTGATCAAATCATCATCCGTTCCTTTTCCCCTAACCTAATTGTGGCACCACCACATTTTCGGAGAAAATTGATAACAGCATTTTTGCAGACACCTTTCTGATGTCAAAAATCGAAAAATCATCACGCAATTGATATTTCTGATGTAATACACAAACGTGACTCATTTAACGTCGATTACGAAACCTTGGAGACGTTGAAACAATCAAACAGAACCACACACTCACCACTTCTTTCTCTCAATTATCGAGAAAATTCCTGGCCTATCGGTGTTCACATCTCCGATTGTGGCCTGCTTGAACAGAGAGTAGAATGTTAGCTTTTGTTCGTTAGTGGTACTGACTGGTCCTAGAAATTACTAGATTGAAATGATATGAATGGATTTGGAGGGCTTACCGGTCTTTGGAAGTTTCTGGATGATCTCAACAGCGGCGTCAAACTTTTCTTGGAGAGACATATTTCTGGAAAATTTAATTTTTACTTGGATACAATTTTGGAAAACACAAGAAAAGGAGACACAAAGGTTATATATTTATAGTTAAAGAAATGATTGACATTTCTAGTGTAGTCTATTTTAACACCAAACGTATCAACTCTAACCGCAAGAAAAAGTTCCAAAAGTGTTCGCTAGCGAAAATTCCGTAATGATTTAGCGCGGTTAAGAAAGAAGAGTGAAATCTGTGAATAGTGCCGTGGCGGTGGGCCGATCGGACTTACAAGGACAGACTGCTGGCTGTTGACCTAAATCTTTTTCCCCGGGATATATACATGACCCATTCTTGTCTTGTCTTTTTCTCTCTCAATCCCGCGCGCGCCAAACACAGAGACGTCATCTTTTTTATCAAGACGTATACAGAACGAGACTTATTGTCCGTAAAATTGTGGCCACCCAATTGCCCTCTCTGTGGATCTAACTTGGTGGGAACGGAGTGGTTAGGAAAACCGCCACAAAGATGCAAATAGGGAAATCAGTGTACTTACGAGTATAATATAAAAAATAGACTGGCAAAGTAGAACAAAACGAATTTTCCTAGATTCTTAAGCAAGCTAGACGACATTATTTCACAACTGTTTGAGTTCTAAAAAAACGCTGAACCATGACAAAATACTGTTGACACCATGTGTACAGTGCTAATGCTTTTCAGACACAGCGGCCTTTTCTCTTCATGCTCTTCTCCCCTACAACGTGCTCTTATCGGGTGGAAATACAACACAAATTACGTAGCAGCAAACATAGAGTGGCACACACAAATGTTGATAGTGATATTTCTGTAGATTCTGGAATATGATACTGTGGAAGTCAGTGTGGTGCGTTGACCACGTGACTATGACTGAACTCTTTTGCAATTTTCAATTTTTAGGTTTTTGAAATTTTGATAATTTTTATAAAAAATAACTTTGATGGTACACTAGAAAATACAATTTCGAATGATCGAATCCCCCCAAACCGTCAACTATGAGCTAAATTATCTCAACTTCTATGAGATATATGGAAAATGTGTCTTGATGAAATGTTGTTCATTTTACAAAAAAAAACATTTTATCAGTTGACAAATTGTTGATATCTTCTGGAAGAACCGAGATAATTGAGCTCAAAGTTGGGTTCTATTAAAATGTTTACAATATTTAGATATTAAACCACGTTCACCTAAAAAAACTTCAACCGGTCCATAGCATACGCAGAGATGTAAAAATACAATCGTGTATTTTT
The DNA here is from genome assembly GCA_027920645.1 of Caenorhabditis nigoni. Lineage (NCBI taxonomy): Eukaryota > Metazoa > Nematoda > Chromadorea > Rhabditida > Rhabditidae > Caenorhabditis > Caenorhabditis nigoni. The sequence goes on from CP115869.1 coordinate 7,377,531, forward strand.
CCAGAAAAAATTGAAGTTCCGCATTTTTAATGATGATGTTGAACTTCCGGTTTCTGAAAAGTTATGAAATTTTTATCTCATCTGGACCTTAACTAAAAAGAAGTTTTATGTACATAAAAATCAGTTCTACCATTTTTTTGTATTCCGGAAACACTTTGATGGAATTACCCTTCCTAACTTTCAATTTTGAGCCAATTTATCTCGTTCTCTGTGCCAAATATCAGAGAGTCGTCAACTGACTAAATATTTCTGATATTATACTGAACATTTTGTTTGTTGGACACTTTTTGATATCTTTCACAGCGAATGAGATAAATCGGTTGAAATTGGACGGTTTGGGTCATATATTTATTTATTTATTTATTTATTTACGATTGCAAGAATCGTGAAAGAAAGGAAAAAGAAATACATTAAAATACATGATAAGCAGATTCTAAGTGAATAAATAATGAATTCTAGTGATTTGAGTGTTTACGGTAGTTTGGTTATTTCAGTTAGTTGTAGACTGCTTTTTGAAACTTTCAATGGTTCTGCTAGTTTTATCTATCGACGGATTTCAAATAATAAAATGCGGAAACTTCTCAATCATTATTCTTATCCTATACGAACCATTATCTTCGTTAAAATTTTTTAAAAGTTTCATCTCTTCTAGTTTTTTGCATACTTCGGTGATTTCAGTTAATTGTTGAAAGATTATGGTCCACTCTCTGAAATTCGAGAAAAAAATGATCCAGCGTTTTGCCCTTTGACCCCATTCTGACACCAAAAAAAGAGTATTCATTTACCACCAAACTGTGTGAGATTGCAATCTGCATTGACCTTATCTGCCAGACAGTTTTGTCTTTTTTCTTCAAAGATCACTGTTACCTGATGAAATCAAACGATGAAATATGACGTATTTTCTATCCACCCACTTATATCCAAACTCTTTCTCCTCTTTTCTCTCTCACTCTTGCATTTTTTCTCGCCCGGAGCGAAAAAAAATGCCTTTTAGTTTTGTCTCTCATTTTCTTCTTGGTTTGTGTCTCTCCATACTCTATCTGTTTGTTGGAAGAGAGAAAGAGAAGAAAAAAACGGCAACCCAGTGGCCTAGTCTTGTGTGTCGTCTCACGTTGGAACGGCATGGATGCACACAACAACGTTGCTGCACACTACACGCAGAGGTCCGCCATCTTCTCGATGGATCCAACGGTGTCTGTGTCCCAGAGTTGAGAGAAAAAGAGATAAGGGGAAATGAAGAGATAGTGAAAACCTTTTTGTTTCCTCGTTTGCCAGCCCCAACTTTTTTTTTGCCTGATGCCGCTATCTCTTGTTTTCGATTGGGTAGACAAGGATCTTTATATCAGTTTTGATTCGATTTTCATAAAAATTGTTTTTTATGAAATTGATCAAATCTCTCCTGATTTCAGTTCGCGTAATAATAATTTAGAACTTGTCTTAAGAAATTGGCGATACTGTTATCAGTCCAGAGAATGCCGTTCAACTGTTAACTTTGAACCCATAAATCTCGGTTTCTATGGAAGATATCAAAAAGTTGTCAATTCAAAAAATGTTCCTGATATAATGATAAACATTTGATCAGTTGACTTCTTTTCGATATTTTTCACAGAAACCAAGATAAATTGGCTCAAAGTCAGAGGTTAAACGGCAATATTATAGTGTTTACGGTATCTAGGAAAAATCAGCTAGAATACAAAATACTATGAAAAATACGTTCTTGCATTCTTTCAGTTGGTAATTTAAAACAAATTTTGTAATTCAAACTACTGGCCTTCAAATGTCATTCAAAATTAATAAAATTCCAAAATCTATGCCCAAAGTATTATCCTTTCTGTCAAATTTGTAATATTCTTGAAAGAATACTTTTAGAACCTTCTCTCATTGATAATTTCTCTTCGATTTACCTAAAGACCTGTATTGGAAGGGGCGGACTTTCCCATTTCCAGTCTTTTTTTTAATTTTCCCACCGAACGTTTCGATCTATTAGTTTATGAAATTTTCGGAATATTTTCCACTAGAAACGAACAAAACGTTCTGATTTCAAGCAGGAAGTTTTGAAGAAGGCACTTCTATGTTTCCATACCTTTTTCAGAAGGACGTTCTACTGAAAGACCCTTCTAATACACGTCTTAGGGAAAGTTGAGAAGTTTGAGCTGTAATTTCAAAACTAATACGAAATCAATTAAGTTTGAGATATCATGCCATCAAGATATAATAATTTTTTTTAGAACACACAATTTTATGCAAAGTTTTTGATACAATCAGCAATTTTTATTTTTACATTCCAAATCGCTAAACTTGTTCAACTCATTTTCTGTTAAGGAATTCCTGAAATTTAGTTTCTCCACAACATCCTTTGACCTCTCGAAACCTTCATAGGTAGCCACATGCGCCAGCAACCAATATATATATTTATTATCAGTTCTTTTTTCCCATTAGTGTTTGCACTTTTTTCCCCGACAAAAACTTTGTACCTTATCTTTTCTGCGAACAATCTACTCTTCACTCCTCGGCCAACCACGTTGCTGGCCACCGATCTTTGAGAGACGGCAGTTTTCGCCACACGTTTTTTCTTCCTTTTTTTTTTTGCTTCCGAAAACGCATTTGCAGTGTTTTATATGCCTTGAACGGGTATTCTCAACCGTTTGTCTCTAGCCAACATGTTCTAGAACCTTCCACGTTGTTGTCCCCCCTATCTCCTCACCTTCGCCCTCCTCCCCTCTATCTGCAGGTTGCGCGTAGCCTCCGTTGTGTTGGAGGGGACAAAGTCCGCAATGTGTCGTAGTGTGCAGTGTGCGCGCGCACAAATCTCTCTAGTAATTATTGTTTTTTCCCAATCAATGCTCATTTGTGGTCCTTTCGCTCGCTCATTGCGTTTTCTTTTCTCTCCATTTTTTATTGATTTTTTTCCGTTAGGTTTCGCTCCTCAATTCTCATTGTTTCCTCTAATTTTGTCTCATTTTCCAGGGCAAAAATGATCGGAAGAATCAGTCAGCCACTTCTCAACACTTCACAGAAATTCATGGCGCCGGCCGCTAGAAACCTGATGCTCCACGAGCACCACGGAATGAAGATTCTTCAAGACTACGAGATCAAGGTGCCTCCATTCGGCGTTGCTCAGGACGCCACGACCGCATTGAATGAGGCCAAGAGAATCGGAGGAAAGGACTACGTCGTGAAGGCTCAGGTTCTTGCCGGAGGACGTGGAAAGGGACGTTTCTCGTCCGGACTTCAAGGAGGAGTGCAGATTGTTTTCACGTAAGCTTTGGTTACTTTATTGCTCAATGAACTTTTGATTTTTCAGACCAGAAGAAGTGAAACAAAAGGCTGAGATGATGATTGGAGCTCACTTGATTACCAAGCAAACCGATCATCGTGGAAAGAAGTGCGAAGAGGTGAGAACGTTTCACGTGAACCGGACAGACATTCACGTGCCATCGGCATGAAAGGCTACATATTAGACGATTTTGTCTGAAAACGAGACAAACTTTTCTGTGGATACATAAATTAAGCTAGAAACCCTATCTAAAAACTATTGTTTCCAGGTGATGGTGTGCAAACGTCTCTTCACCCGTCGTGAATACTACTTCTCGATCACCCTCGACCGTAATACCAATGGACCAATTGTCATTGCTTCATCCCAAGGAGGAGTTAACATTGAGGAGGTTGCCGCCACTAACCCAGACGCCATCGTCAAGATGCCAATTGACGTCAACGTTGGAATTACCAAGGAGCTTGCTCACGAAATTGCTGTGAAGATGGGATTCTCGGTGAGTGGAAACTGAATGCTGGAAGAGCGTGGAAAAAAATTCGATGACGTGCGAGTCGCGGCATCGTGAATTCTTTGTGATCGTATGCATACTTGTCGATGGGACAACTCCGGGCCGGCACTGGCCGGCTAATCACTCGCTTTAGAATTGAAAATACGGGCACGACAACATACTAGATCATAGAGCTCGGCGTATTCTACAACCTTCAATAAGAACAGACCAGCATTTAAATCAGTAACCGGGTGCAGGCCGCTTGCCGGGTCACGCAAAAATCGTCGGCCTGGCTAAAATGTGCCGGCTCGGACCATAATGACGATTTAGAAGATCCTTACTGGCGGTCATGTAACTTTTCGATCTCTATCATCTGGTATGCTATTTTGCTCATAATTTCAAATTTGAAGCGAGTTAACAGCCGCTTCGGAATCGGTCCGTCAGCAAAAAAGACTGTTTGTCAGTAGCGATCTCATGTTTTTAGGATTCAAAAAATGATTTAGCTGTTCCATACCTAAGTGTCGGAGCTTAGCAGCATCTTCCCTCTCAAATTCTGCCATGGCAAAATACAGTTTTTGCAAGAAGAAACCTAGAAGTTTCACGGTTCTGTCAACCTTCAAAAACCGTAACTCTCATACCCTTTAATCAATCAATTCAAATTTCAGAAGGACTGCGAGCAACAAGCATCCGAGATCATCGAGAAGCTCTACAAAATGTTCAAGGGATCCGACGCCACACTCGTCGAGATTAACCCAATGGCCGAGGACGTCAACGGAGATGTTTACTGCATGGACTGCAAACTTCTTCTCGACTCTAACGCCGAATTCCGTCAAGCCAAGCTTTTCGATCTTAAGGACAAGAAGCAAGAGGATGAGCTTGAGGTGAGTGGAAGTAATTAGATTGAAAGAGAGGGTATGGGTCTCGGGGGATTGCCCCCTGCATTTGAGAAATTAAAATAACTCTGGATAGAATCTTGTCCTAATTGGGGACGTGGATAGATAGGGACTACAAGAAGGCAATGTGATAAACGCGGCTGGCCATGACTCATGCAGCAAAGAGGTTGATGTGGACCGATCAGTCCGCACTTTCAAAAATACATTCGGAGACGCAGGAATCATTACATTACATACTTGCGACGGGCCGGCCCGGAAGGCCCGGCCCGGGAGGCCCGGAAGGCCCGGCCAGTTGGCGCCAGCTTTGATTTTTGGGCAAAAAAGTGTGTTTTTTTTTCTTGGAAAAAAGGTGTTTTTATCATCAAATTTTTAGCTAAATTGTAAATATTAAATTTGTAAATGTTGAAACAAATTTTTGAAAAATAATTTTTTTCCTAAACTTTTTCCAAAGTTGAGATAGAAGAAAAATTGCATTTTTAAGCAAAATAACAGTTTTTTTCTCAAAAACTAGTTTTTTTTTTGTTGAAAAATTCTCAAAAAATTATCAAAAAAAATTTTTTTTTTTGAGAAATTTCGACCAAAAAATACCTGTCCGGGCCTTCCGGGCCGGGCCGGGCCTTCAAAATTTTTCAAGGCCCGGCCCGGCCCGGGCCTTCAACGATTTTCGCAAGTATGAATCATTATGACCGCTAGGCCGCTATTTATCGAAGTCTTCATTCAAAATGATGTGGCTAACCGTAACACAGCCGTGCAACGACTAGCTGCAACATTCTGATTAGGGCTATTCTGGGAGAGGTAGCTGCCTGGCAGCATGACGGTTTTATGGGTCGATGAGCGCATTCTCAAAAAAAACGAATTGATTGGTCCTATCCACTGCGTAGGTGATGGCTAGTGGCCGTATTATGCGCAAATCAAAGAGACCTGCAGTTTTTGATTGCACTCTGACAAGATGAAAACCGCCGACGGCTGGAAAAAGGCTGTACACCATCACCGGCAACTATTCTAAATAAAACTTTTATTCGGTTGGCAAGTTCGACCGCCGACAAAGGCAAATATCGGTCAGCTTGGTCCGCTGAGTCGGGTCGGTCGACGGTTTCCGATTTTCAATTTACCGGACTGGAAGTCTTGATCCCGAAAGAAGAACCTGCGTGGTTCCGCATGCCGACCAACCTAGGTTTAAGTAGACGGCTTGACCGTTGGCTTTAACTATCAGAAGTCAGCATAATTAGACACAGACACCACAAGCTTGGCATATTGTAGCCAGTCGTGGACAATATTTTAATGTTGTCATAATGAAGTTTTTCAAAATGATGTTCCCAATACAATCATTATGTGTAGTTTCAGCGACGCATAGTCGCCCAAACCAAATTCCGATTCAATAGTTTTTTTTTCAGATCCGTGCCGCTGCTGCCAACCTCAACTACATTCGTCTCGATGGAACCATCGGATGCATGGTGAACGGAGCCGGACTCGCCATGGCCACCATGGACATCATCAAGTTGCACGGAGGAGAGCCAGCCAACTTCCTCGACGTCGGAGGTGGTGCCACCGTTGAGCAAGTCACTGAAGCCTTCAAGATCATCACCGCCGACAAGGACAAGGTCTCCGCAATTCTCGTCAACATCTTCGGAGGAATCATGCGTTGCGACGTCATCGCTCAAGGAATCATTCAAGCCGCCAGAGAGTTGGACCTCAAAATTCCAATTGTTGTCAGACTGCAAGGTATGTTGTATAGTTTTGATCAGACAGTTTTGTAAAAAAAAATTTAACGTGTCTGATAACAGACAAAACGTACAAAATGTGACATCAAGAAACAAAAATCGATTTTTTCTTCAGGAACAAAGGTCGAAGACGCCAAGGCTCTCATTGCTACCTCTCAACTCAGAATCCTTCCTTGCGACAACCTCGACGAAGCTGCCAAGATGGTCGTGAAGCTCTCCAACATTGTCGATCTTGCCCGTGCCACCAACGTCGATGTCAAATTCGAGCTCTCTATCTAAAATCTTCCAACTTCTTTAGTTTTTTCGGTCTTTGTAACCTATTCCTATTCGCTTCCTCCCATCACACATACAAAAATGTCACTGGAATTTTGAGATCTGATCCAGGATCTATTTCCTAGTCATTGCAATGCAATTTTTCTTTGTAAGCTCTCCTTTTTTCTATAAGTAGAATTTAATTTTGGTAACGAGTACACGTTATTAGTCTCTCTATCCCCCTCTCCCGCTTTTTGCCCCTCTCCATCCCCGCTAAATGAAACCTGGCCCCCTTCAAACCAGGTAGTAACCATTTCTTGTCAAGTAAAAGTAATTGAATCGTAACTGTAACTGTGTTGTGTTGTTCAGGTAACCATCCAACTGGTTCGAGAATCAATGACTGGACTGTCAAGTGATATGACGAAATCACCAACGCCAACCCCACGTGGTAATAAAATACGGATGATGAGAAAGCGAATTGGAATCCTTGGGTCATCAATGAGGAGTGTTTTGTCCCGTCTCGAGGAGTTTGGGCTATCATAAAAGTTTAGTGCGCAGGTTCTGATCAATGGCGCACCTTGTCATCTCTTGATGTTTCATCCCTATTTTTGGCGGCATAATTAAAGAGCTGTAAACTGTCTGCAGGAAGGTGATATCAAAGGATCAACGGAACAGAATATCAAAGGATAAATGTGGTGGCATTATAATAACCTGAGAATCTTAAAAACCAGAAAATCGCAGTAAAACTTGTGTAGATCCATTAGACGTCCGTGAAAATTAGTGATTTCCGGATATTTTTGGATCATCTTCAGGAATCTGGTGCTCGGCTGTCAAGTTTCCGATCGGTTTGGGACTGTTTGAGGGCAAAACAGAACTAGATTGACAATTTTGTATTCACAGAATTTTTTGAAAATTTCTAGTTTTTCTGTTATTTGTCGATTTCTGAAAAGCACCTTCTTTAGACCCGTTGATGCATGAAAACGGGGGAAAAATAGTTTTCAGTACAAAAACTGATAAAAAAAGCGGGCCTTTCAGCAATCGGTAAATAGATGAAATATCAGTTTTCAAGAAAGTTTGTAAAAGCAAAATTTTCAATCTTGGTCTCTTTCACATTCTCCAAAATTTTCAAAGCGATCAAAAACTTGACAGCCAAGTTCCAGACTCCTGAAAATGCTCAAAATAGCCAAAAATAGAATTAAAAAAAAATCGTTTTCTGTATATCTTATTGACCGGCCCTGTATATTCCGAATCTTCAAAATATATGTTCAGGAATTGAGGAAATCAGCTGAAAAATATTTTTCCAAATATCTCACTGTTTCTTACAGCTGTGAACCTTGAAATCAACCAAAAAATACACCATAAAACTTGTGAAAATCGATTCAGACCTGTCAAAACTGCTCGTCGACCCATCATGACTGCCTGATAGTCTCAATTTTTAATGTCGCACACACATTCCAATTTTTTTCTCCGTACCAATAAGTGTCGCTTGATAATCATCACTATCACCTGAAAAACCTGCAAAAAATTGGAAAAAAAATTACTGATATGGAACGCTTTTCGAGCAATACGATTCATTTTTGATAGGACCTGACACAACGGCATCACTTTTTGTTTCTTGTCTGATTGTTAAAAGTTCACTTTTTCAGTTTTTCGTTGTAATAGATTCTGATGGTTTCATTGAAATAGTGTCTGTAGAAAAATCAAACGTTCATTCTGATCCATCAAAGGGAACTAATTAAACAAAAAAAACTTTAATTGGCTGTTTCAATTGCCTCTTGTCTTCCCGTCTTTCTTCTACTACCTTCCTCCTTCATTAAACGATTCTCTCGTTTATTTTATTGGATCTAATAGAGCCATGTGATAACCACACCGACCCCATTTTCAACATCATCTTCTAAACAGTACCCTCATTCAGTTTTGATGACTATCGACAGCCGTAAAAAGGTGCAGCCCGAAGAGGACGACGGTGAAGACGTGACCATCAAACACTGCCCGCCCATTTTTGCCTCATTCGAGATTCAACAGTCGTTGCCGACGGTGGTGTGCGACAAGATGCGTCTCCAAGTACAAATCGGAACGGAATGTTTGGTTGTGCCATGCAAGCCAGAAGACACTGTTCATTCGGTAAGTCTACTTCAAAGAATTCTTTCTATTTCTTAATGCGTTCCAGGTTGCTCGCAAGTCTGTTGAGAAACTGCGGCGCCTTCGTCCTAAGCTACCCCTGGCTGATAACTATTTCGAAGTCCGACGAACCATTGGAAACTCTCTTTTGGATCCGGAAGATCTGGTTTCAGATGTTCTTAAGGACAGTGACTTCATTATCGTTGCCGCAAATGTTGAAGAAACCGAGGATGCTAAGGAAGCCAAAAAGCAAGAAGAAATCGACAACGCTCGCGCCGAGCTGGATAGAATTGATAATCGGAGGAGAAAGTTGGTAGTCGTCCTCCTTTTCTATCCATAAAGCAAGTTTTTCAGAGTCTCCTTTGCCGATGCTCTCGCTCCAATGGTTTTGGCACCTCCTACCAAGTTGATCATCTTGGATGGTAACAGTCTCCTACCAGAAGACCTTGTAAGATGTGAGAAGGGAGAATGTGCGATCCAGTTATCCATGGAAGCCGAGGTGAAAATCAAGAAAGCTAGAACTTTCTTGGAGAAGATCGCTTCGGAGCACAGACCCGTTTATGGAATCACTACTGGATTCGGAACCTTCTCCAATGTCACTATTCCACCGGAGAAGATCAAGAAGCTTCAATTGAATTTGATTCGTTCCCATGCGACTGGTTATGGAGAACCACTTGCTCCAAACAGAGCTCGTATGCTTTTGGCTCTTCGTATCAACATCTTGGCCAAGGGTCACAGTGGAATCTCGGTTGAGAATATCAAAAAGATGATTGCAGCGTTCAATGGTACCTGGAATAATTTGAAAATTCAAAAAGAACAATCTGATTTTCAGCTTTCTGCGTCTCCTATGTCCCTCAACAAGGAACCGTAGGATGTTCAGGAGACTTGTGCCCACTGGCTCATCTTGCTCTTGGCCTCCTCGGAGAAGGGAAAATGTGGAGTCCAAATACCGGATGGGGACCGGCAGATGCTGTCCTTAAGAAGAACAACTTGGAGCCATTGGTTTTGGGACCAAAGGAAGGATTGGCTCTGATCAATGGAACTCAAATGGTTACAGCTCTCGGAGCATTCAGTAAGCTTAAGACATTCAAGGTTCGGAGTGATTTTTGAGTTTTAGCCTTGGAAAGAGCCCACAACATTGCCCGTCAAGCTGACGTGATTGCTGCATTGTCTTTGGATGTTCTCAAGGGAACCACTAGAGCTTATGATCCGGATATTCACAGAATCCGTCCACATCGTGGTCAGAACTTGTCTGCTCTTCGCCTCCGTGCCCTACTCCATTCGGAAGCTAACCCATCGCAAATTGCAGGTAATTAGTACTAGACATTTCGAAATTTGAATTTGAATTCCCGCCAATTTTCAGAGTCTCACCGAAACTGCTCAAAAGTTCAAGACGCCTATACCCTCCGCTGTGTGCCACAGGTACACGGTGTTGTTCATGATACAATTGAGTTTGTTCGCGAAATTATCACCACCGAGATGAACTCGGCCACTGATAACCCGCTAGTTTTTGCCGATAGAGAGGAAATTATTAGCGGTGGAAACTTCCATGGCGAGTACCCAGCCAAGGCGTTGGACTATTTGGCAATTGCCGTTGCTGAGTTGGCCCAAATGAGTGAGCGGCGTTTGGAAAGATTGGTGAACAAGGAGTTGAGTGGTCTTCCAACGTTCTTGACTCCAGATGGAGGTCTCAATTCTGGATTCATGACTGTTCAACTGTGCGCAGCCAGTTTGGGTATGAATTTATCCTTTTTTTGGAGACGTGTGAAACCTAATTTCTTTGCAGTTTCCGAGAACAAAGTCCTCTGCCATCCATCTTCGGTCGACAGCATTCCAACCAGCTGCAACCAGGTGAAAACTTGTTACCTGAAATTAGAGAATTTTTGATTTTTAGGAAGATCACGTCAGCATGGGAGGCTTCTCGGCTCGCAAAGCGCTTACTGTAGTTGAACACGTTGAGGCAGTTCTTGCGATGGAATTGTTGGCCGCGTGCCAAGGAATCGAGTTTCTCAAGCCTCTGATGTCCACTGCTCCACTTCACAAGGTCTACACTCTTGTTCGCTCTGTGGCTCCGTGAGTTTCAATATTTTTTGATTGTTTATTTTTGAAAATTATTGATTTTCAGTCCACTCAACGAGGATCGCTACATGAAGCCGGAGATTGACGCTGTGGTCGAGATGATCCGTGAGAACAAAATCTGGGAGACTGTCCTACCTCATCTGGAGACATTGGAAGCCATGGAAGAGTTGGATCCAGATGCACTCCGGCAATTTGCCAAGACACCAACCGGAATCGTTCAGGATCGCTCGCTGATCCCAATCACGGACTCCGAGGAGGAAGATGGCGACGATTAATTTTTTTGATATTCTATTGAATTTTTTTCTTACTTTCATCTTTCCAAACAGCTTCTCACTTTGCTTTTTGATGATATTGAACTTATCTCGGACTTGTATGCATTCTTATTCCTTTGCTCGAAATGTATGCAACCCTTTATTATCGCATGAAAATCTAACAACTAACAGAAAATTATTTTTTTTTTCAAATAAAGTTATCAGTCAATATCATTGCACCGGAGGCAAATCATTTGGATTTCTAGTTAGTGGCACATTCGAAGGATTATAGAAAGTTATGGGAATCGGAAAGTACATTGGTTGTTGACCATTTTCCGGTGGATAACATTGCCCAGGAATCTGACCAAAATTCTGCCCATACCCTTGACCAAATCCAGGTTGATATACATGAGGCATAGTGTAGTATGGATAGAATGGAGCAGGTTCTGGATTGTATGGGACTACGGTATTACTCGGGTATGTGATTATCGGGTGGTTAGTGACACTGGATTGCTCAGAAGGTGCTGGTGAACCGCTTGATGAGTTTGTGTTACGGCGAAGTAGGAACATTCTATCGGATTCGGTTTCATTACTGTAGCAACATGGGAAGATGGCGCGTCTGAAAGATTTCAGAGTAAAATTAGCAGTTCTGCATATAGATATTACCGGAGAGCAGGCAAAGTGAGAAACATTGAAATTATGACGACTGGAGGAAAAAGAATCGGGAAGAGATATCCTTTGTTGTGAACAGCGGTGGTTTTGTAAGCGTGCGGGCGGAAATCTGAATCAAAATTTTAGTGTGGAAGGGGCCTCACAACTCAAGTATACTCACTCAGATATAATTCCGCTGATACGTCTGCCATTGAAATTATCAAACATGGAATATTCCAAAGAAGTCTCGACTTGATTTCCCTAACTATATCAAACATGGATGTATGGTCTGTTTTGCAGAATATCACACAGAGAAGAGACTGAAATAAAATTGAAATGTTAAAAGTAATTAGTTTGCTTAAGTTCACCACAACGATGGAAATTGGAGCCAGAACTAGAATCAGAAGTGCGGAAACCAGACCGACCGTCATTATCTGCCAATATATAGCAGACTGGATAAGAGTTATTATAAATATCAGCATATAGGGCCATCTGAAATTCCGAGATAATTCAAAATCGAAATTCAAAATTTCGAACGTTTAGGTTGAATACCTTGTTTTAGACTTGGATACCGGCTTTTTCTTGATTGCAGCGTAAACCCCTTGCCATGAATACAAGACCAATCCATACTGATAATTGAACAAAAAACTGGAATAGCAGAACTCCACGACAGAATCATGTACCCAGCTCCAAAAGGTATAAGAAGCGGTGTAAAAATAGATGGATACAAAATATGCGACCTCTACAGTAGTTTTCACCAGATACGGAGCGAATACAATAGCGAGAAAACAAAAAATAGAGTCTTTTCTCGTGTTTGGAATGGAGAACAGGAAGATAAAGCAGAGACATATTTCCACGGCAAGGAGGAATGCAGAGAAGGGACTTCCTTAAATATTCCTGTTGAATGTACAGTACCGGGTAATAAAAGATGCAAAAAGATAATTTTCAGTTGAGTTTTGGCTTTTTCAGAAGTATGTAGCTCGTCTGTCTCGTTCTCGACCACATCGAAACGTTTGGAGGATGTGAAACAGGTCTTTATTGAAAATTTTGTATCTGCAGGATTTTTTGAAAATTTCTAGTTTTTCAGTTGTTTTCCGATTTATGAAAGACCTCGTTTTTCACTCAAACCGTGAAAAACAAGTTTTTTTTTTCAGAAAAGGGAAGTTTGTTGAAAAATAGAAGATTTGGAATAATTCTGTAAATGCAAAGTTATATAGCTAGGTCTGTATTATTGTATTGCACGTTTAGAGTTTTTAGAAGTGATTTTAAACTTGACAGTCTTATAAAATTGGTCAAAATGGTCAAATCTACTAAAAACACGTTTTTACGTGTCTTATTGAAAGGCACTGTATATCAAAATATATAAAAATTCTACTATAAGAGAAAGTAACTCACCAGGTTGTAGCGCATCCTCTATAACCGATAAAATAGACGCATTCTTAACAGTGTAGCAATTTCCCATGCCATCACCATCGCAGTCCATGGCTTCACTTCAGAACACACAACTACTGCAAGGCCAAAGAGGAGAAGTCAAGTCGCGCGTTCATGATTATGCCGTTGCTTGGAAACAAAAAGCGCGGGCATGAGCGAGCCGCCTGCTCTAATTATGAGGTGTACCCGCGAAAAACTTCTGTGTGCACCTGCTCTTAACAACTTGTTTATCAAGTTTCGAAGAATTCAATTTTTTCACGAATACTTGATTTTTTGAGTTTCCAAAAGTTCAAGTTCAAAAGAAACAGTGATATCATATGAGTACAAACAACATATTTCATCAGACCAAATTCAAAAACAGGTAACGGATTGAATGAAACAGAAAAGAAGAAAAACGAAATCATGAAAGTTGGTCTGGACATCGGGACGGCTTCAAACTGGTGGGAGCTCATCGTTGGTAATGTAGACGGTCTGGACGTTGAGTGGGCGGCCGGTGAAGTAGAAGTATGGGCGATCAGCAATGGTGCAGAGCATATTAGCCATGGTGTTGGCAACAAACTTCTTGACGCGACTGGAAAAATAGAATTCTGGAATTTTTGAAACAGAAAATGTTCCTATTAGTCAGCCTAACAGTAGGATAAAATGTTATTTTCAATCCTATCAAATAATAATTTGGAAGCAAAACATTTGTGGCCTCAAAAATCCAAAATTTGTTTCCTTTAAAAATTTCCTAATAACCTGAAATTTATTAATAATCTGAATTTTTATTTGAAAATTAAAACTTTGTTTAAAATAAATAAATGAAACCACTAGAGCCGATAGTTTTAAATAAGGCCGCTCATAAGTTATTTGTTTTTTGTTGAAATTTTTGTTACAGTGCCGGCAAAAAACTTTAGGTTTCTACAAAATACAGTAGCCTTTGTTGGTGGCGCCTGAAATTTTTCAGGTCCACTAAACAAAAATAGATCTTCAACTTTGTCGTTGACAACTTTTTTGTACAAATTCATCCGAATGAGGTAAACCGTTTGAAAGTGGTAAGACTCTGGATGCAATACCTGATAGTGAGTGTTTTGGCACTTTTCTGCCTTTGGGCGGGCTACTTTTTGTACTCTTTTTGAAAAAAAATATTAGAAATCTACTAACCTGTAAAAGCTGGTCTGCTCGACCTCCACGATGCTTGGAGCCGGGTAGATGTCAATCTTGGTCTCACGGATGTCCAATAGCAGATCTGGGGATCCGGGTTGGGAAGTGATCGGATAGTCACCACTCATCACTATCGAGTTGGATTGAAATGAATAGTACGATACTTTCTCGGCCTCGAAATGAGAGATGGGCTCAAAGGTCACAGATGTGGGTTTCAGGCCATCTGTGATGCACCTGGGATTTTTTATTTCTTTCATAGTGTCCCTTTTTTCTCTTTTTGGCCCTTTTTAAGATGGTAGAGAGTTTTTATTGGTGGTCGGACAGAATGGGTGCACCTGTTACTTGTAAGGTCGATGGAAAACGATAACAAAAGCGTTTTCGGATTACTGTAGTTCTAAATTTTCTGATTCAGAAAAAGAGCAACATGAGGGCATCATGTCCGGAATAGTCTTCCTTTGCATTTGTCAAGAATTCTGAGTTTCAAAATTTCAAAATTTCGGAATTTTTCGTCTGGGCCTTCGACATACCGTAGGAATATCCCGGTTGGATTTTTTTTAAATTTTTTTCGACTTTGTTAAAAAAATTTCAGGATTTTGATTTCCAAAAAATTTTTTAATGTTCGTTCCTAATAGACATTCACTTTGAATACAACACATATATTTTTTTATAGCGCCTCGATATCCTTCCTAGGTTTTTTCTCTCCAACATCAAGCTGTTCTAATCATACCCAGTCCGACAAGAACTAATCGAACATTCGTTTTCTGATCAGTCTCCTTCTCTTCACTGACCATCCCTTATTCTTTTGGGGTCAACTTCTCCGTCTCGTAAACGATGTTTTCTTGTTTCCTTCTCAAAATAACATCTTCTTCTTTTTGGGCGTTGTCACTTCTACCTTCTTTACTGACCATCTGACCATTTTCCTTTCTATCGATTTTTCCTTTTGTTTTTCTCTTCATTTTTTCGAATTTCGAAATATTTCTAGAAATGGGAAACGCGGTGCATTCTGAGCAATTGGTCTGCCATGACACCATGGATGTTTGTCGCTCTCATTGCGACAAATCTGAATGCGTTTTCATTCAAAATTGCAACAACATGGGCCAGAAGTACATTTGTGCTCCAATTGATCCACATTTTCTGACGTAAGCTTTTTTTGCTCGTTTTTTTGTCCAAAAATTCTAATTTTCAGGTGGGCCATGCTTATTTCATTCGTCATAACAGTTCTTGGCTGCGCCTCCTTAGTGGTTTGTTATGTTCTTCGTGCTTTGAGAAGGTCATTCCGGTTGCAAGCTCAAAATCCGGGACAAGAGGTTTTGAATCTTCACTCTGCAATCTTTAAAATTGAGATTTCAGGTCATTTTCGAAAATCCTGGAAGAGTCCATCATATCCATATGGATTCCGCGCCACGCCATCACTACGACAAAAGGCAACATCCACCACAACGTTGGTGAACACTTGATAATTAAAAAAATAAAATTTGTGAAAATTTACATGAAATTTTTTAGGTATGAAATTGCGAAGTGTGAACATTGAAAATGAATAAAAATGAAAGAGAAAAGTATCAGACCCTGTACCACATTAAAAAAAAGAATAGGAAAAATGGAAAATAGGAAATAATAAGAAAGAAAATAGGTGACCGGAGAAAAAATATTTTGAAAGAATGTTTTTCTTTTTTAAGTTTAGAAAAGGACACTGGCATCGGGCATTATCAGAAGATGAAGTGCAAGTTGTTTGAATGATATTATGTGTTCACCGAAGACGAATGAGTTTACGGCTGATACATCCAGTGATGACTCTGTCCACAGCCTCGAGTTTGTCCACTGCGACCTCCATTTTGCCGAAAATGACCTAAAAACTTTAGACCTCAAAAAATTCAAGTTTTTGATATTATTTGTTGAAAAGAATTGAAAATAATTGTAGATTTTATATTCTCTAGCCATAGCACCGGGCAACAAAAAAAAACATCTTTCGAAATTTTGAAAAAATTGTCATCTTTGGAGTCATAAAAATATACAGTGCGGTCAATATCTATACGACCCCCCTAGATTTTGGGCGCACAGAAAAAAACTAGAAGAGATATAAAAAACGGTTAACGCCATTCGATTCACAATCAAAAATAACCTCTAGATACGAAGTTTCATAATTTTAGCACTTTCCCTGAACATGCACCATCCAAAAAGCCCATTTGCAAGCGGTCAATATCTATACGACCACCTGGAAAATGAAAAATCTCAAGTATTTTACACAGCAAAATTGAACGAATTTTGGTTGAAAACTGCTAAAATAGTCATACAACAACACATTTTGACAGTTTATACAAAAATTGACTCCTCTTTTCAAGTTTTAGAAAAAATTATTTTCAGCCATTTTCGTCATTTTTCAGATTTTCGGAATAAATCTTGAATAACTTGGCTCCTGGGTAAGATTTTGGGCTGATATTGATAAAAATTACTTTCGCAGTAGTCTGAATCATCCACTAACGTTTGTAATGTTATTCTGCGCCGTTGTTTGTGATTGAAGCTGAACTGAAATTCGAAAAATTGACCTTGAACGGTGATTCTGATTTTTGTGAAAAAACTTGATTTAACTATTCAAATTTAATTTCAGTACAAAATAACTATTTTTACGGCAATTTAAACTACTTAGAACATCTTTCAAACGTTTTGTACAGCTTGGAAACATTTTCAGTCGGGTATATGTTTTTCAGCTCAAAACTCGAGCTCAGATTTAAGTTTCCGCAGCTCAAAAAGGGTTTGAACACTTTGCAAAATGGTCAAGATCCTACCTGAAATATTCCCTATAAATTTCAGCTAAAAATCTTACCCAGGAGCCAAGTTATTCAAGATTTATTTAAAAAAAACCAAAAAAATGATGGAAATGTCAAAAAATAATTTTTTCTAAAACTTGAATAGAGGAGTCAATTTTTGTATAAACTGTCCAAATATGTTATTTTCGGACTATTTTAGCAGTGTCCAACCAAAAACAGTTCAATTTTGCTCTTTCAAATACTTGAGATTTTTCATTTTCCAGGTGGTCGTATAGATATTGACCGCTTGCAAATGGGCTTTTTGGATAGTGCATGTTCAGGGAAAGTGCTAAAATTATGAAACTTCGTATCTAGAGGTTATTTTTGATTGTGAATCAAATGGCGTTAACCGTTTTTTTATATCTCTTCTAGTTTTTTCTGTGCGCCCAAAATCTAGGGGGGGTCGTATAGATATTGACCGCACTGTATTCTAGATTTTTTTCATTTCTCTAAAGGTTTGAGATTTTTCTGAACTTGAAAATGTACCTATTTTTGAAATTCTAAAATTGTCAGGCAAGTCGAAACTTCTAGACCTTTTTCAGGATTTTGAAAACGACTACCTCCCTCTGAAAAGTCGAAAGATGTCTTTTTGTCTGGTATATTTGGTACCGTTTTTGCTCTAATAGAAGTTCTCGCCTATACTTCTACTTTGAGTCCAATTATCTCTGGTCCTAAAATTAAAAAAAAATTGTCAATTGAAAAATTGTCAAAAAATTTGTCAATTGAAAAAAAAAACTTGGTAATGTTTTGACAAATTATGTGTCAATTGAATGTTTTTTGATACCTTATGAAGGCGCCGAAATTATTGAACTCAAAGAACAAGACTTCTGAAAATTGCTTTTCAAAGCGAATACGGAATATCAAAGTTTTTAATAAATGCTTCTTTTTCCTGTCTGAATATTTGAGATGACTCACCGCAAAGTCCTCATTTGTAGTAGCTTTGGGAAAATCTTCGTTGATGACATTCTGACCCGTGGCCACTGCCGAGTCATAGATTTCGAGAATGTAATCGTAATCAGACATGCACTCCATCTCGATCTAAAAATTGCAAAAATTCGAATTCGAAGTTTTAAGTCACTCACAATGGTGCAGAGTCCCCGAATAAGCTTGTGGTAGCGAGATTTGAGATTCTCGTATTTTTCAAGCTCATCTCCATGTGTGAGCCAGTTGAGTGCTCCAGTAAGATCATCAATGGGGCGCGATGGCATTCTGAAACTAACACATGGTTTTTGAAAAAAGAAAATGAAGTAAAAAAAAACAAGAAAAGACACGGGTTCTGGAGAAAAGAAGAAATAATAATAGTCACATTTCAGCCGGTGGTGCTTTCAATTGGAAAGCAAAAATAAATACAATTTTTGTAGCTGGTGAAAGAATACGAATCCAGAAAGAACACAAAAAATCACTACCACTGAACATTTCTTTTTTTTCCTCTTAACGAATGAATCATCGTGTTTTCTGTTTGAAAAATTTGACTAGCATTGTTTCACTGAAAGCAAAACAAGACTGATTTCAAAATTCATGTGACTAGAGCTGACATTTTTCGAAGTTCCAGAGGTTCGTAATATGGAAAAAGGTAGAAAAGTATGTTTTTCTAGAAAAGAAAACACACCTGTCTCTTCAAATTATATTTAAGAAAGAGAGGGTGAGCTACAATTATAACTCGGGAGATTCTAAGAATACAAATGTTAAATGAAAATTTGAGGCGGCAGATTTTCTCATGTGCTCCTCCAGTGTGACAGAGTAGAAAAAACAACACACCTTTCTGAAAAAATCGAATAAAGGGAGCTCGATGGTGTGAGCATAATCTATGAACCTATACTTATGAGAGGCAGATAAAGGATTTCACACACATGCGTACACATTGAGTATATCCTTTTTATAATTACACCTTTCCTTCTTTTTTGTTTGGTTGCTGATATGTTCTGGTTCTTATTAGTACATTTTTTATCAGTAGAAGGCAAGGAGCATAATTTTGGGAATCAGATTCTGAAGCACAAAAATTATGAAATCCAAAAAAAATGGAAAATTTCATAAGATCTTGATTGGTTTAGCTTGGATATGTTCATGGTAAACAAACGTTTCTCTGTTTGTTTATAATTCTAGAATGGAGTTTCTGAAGACGTTGTTTTTGGTTTGAACTAGAAGCGTGTATGATTTTTTGAAATAACCCTAATTGTATTATTAATTTTTTTTAGAAAACCAGAAAAATGAAAATTTGCAACAAGACCAAGAAAAAAAACAGTTTGAACACAAAATGAGAGAAAAATGCTATAACCAGAGAAAATTGAGTTAAAAAGTCGAGAGATATAAAAATATAAAACACATAGAAGAAAACAAAACTGAAATTCAATTATCAATGTTGACCTGTTGACCAGAGATAATACGACGAAGAACGGCGTTGAGTTCGGAGAGGCTTTTGGTGTAGCGCTGAAAATTAGACTTTTCGGAAAAATTTAAATTTAAAAATTAGGAGAGAAACTCGGGTTTTTAATTAATTTCTGAACCACTGTCAATTTTCCAGGAACATTAGGCTCGGAATTAAAAATATCATGTTTCGAAAATTGAAATTTTTTCAAAAATTCTCAGAATTTTTTAATGTTAGTGAATCGTTTTTTCCAACAGTCTACATGGCAAGTAAATGAAAGTATTTTCAATTTTTGCATACTTGTCAAAATCCGGGCCAACGGTGACCCGGCCATGGTGACCGGACCCAGCCCGGTCGGCCCAGGTAGCTGATTTTTTGAAATTTTTATAGAAAAATTCATTGAATTCCACCTCAAAAACAACTTCCTGGGATAATCCGCCCTTATAAAAGTATCGAAACTTCAAAATTTATAGGAATTTCGA
The DNA here is from genome assembly GCA_027920645.1 of Caenorhabditis nigoni. Classification (NCBI taxonomy): domain Eukaryota; kingdom Metazoa; phylum Nematoda; class Chromadorea; order Rhabditida; family Rhabditidae; genus Caenorhabditis; species Caenorhabditis nigoni. Next base: position 7,397,485 of record CP115869.1, read on the forward strand.
TGAAAACTTTACAAATTTTTTAAAAACTTCGAAATTTGGAAATTTTGGAACCTGCCCGGGCCGAAAGGGCCGGACCGGGAACCGGCCAGCCGGGTCATGGCCAGGCAGGGCCGGAGAATTTTTCATTTTGACCCGGCGCGGCCCGGCCCGGCCCGTGACAAGTATGAATTTTCGGAATGAAAATTTTTCTGTAAACTTCAATCAGTGTACCATATTTGCTCTACTAGAAGCGCATCTAAACCGTCAAAGTTGCGCTACGTTATCTCGATTTCTGTGAGAGATATTAAACATTTGCCAATTAATAAATTATTTATCATAATGTCACTGATTTTTTACAGTTGACAAGTTTTTGATGTCTATCACAGAAATCGAGATAATTGATCTTAAAGTTGACAGTTAGAATAGCATTCTTTCAGAGCAGATAAGGTAATCGTTTTATATTCCAGGTTTAGGTTTTTTTTTGTGTTTTGGTTTAATTCCAGAAAAAAACCTGTATTTTAGGCATCTTCAAAAAATGCAAAAATCTGGATTTTTACTTTTTCTCAAGGCCCCTTTTGAATCAAAAAACATCGCAATTCCCCTAACTTCAAGTTAGATTTTCAACTGTTCAATTCTCTCCTTACCACAAAATTCATTCCTCCACGAACTGAATAGTACGCACCTTTGCGACGAATGGCTTCAATCTTTTCTTTGAGTTCATCAGAAAGGGTGTCAATTTTCTGAAAAACTTGAATCTTTGAATTAGTTATTTCCTCATTCAGTTTTCCTACCATTTCGTCTACCTGAGCGATTAAGAGAGAATGCTCATTTTTGGCTCTGATGAAGTTCTCAGCATTCATCTGAAATAATTTTTTTAAATTTAAAAATTAGGATCTCGCAAACTTACAATGTGAATTTTCCGACGAAGATCGAAAACTTCATCCATAACTGGCGCAACCTTCATATGGGATGAGCTCCTAAAATAGAATAAATTTGTGTTGAAGCCTAGCAAAAAAAAACACTGAGACATGTTGTTTTGCACAACAAAAAAGTCATAAATGCTTCACGCTAAATGCAAAGTGAAGGGTCGGCGACGGTTGCCATTGAGAACTGCGGGCACAAAACACAGAGGTCTTCGTTTTCTTGAATGATGAGATTTAGAAAATTTTGGAACATGCAAATAAGGGTCCTATGGAAAAAAGCTAATTTTTGATCATAGACAGGTGAACGGAAAGTGAGAATTAGAAGGGAGAAAAATATTAATGAAACCGAAAACAAAGAATGAAAAAGAAAGTGAGGGTGGCAACAGTTTTTTGTTTCTCCCAAGTTTAGCACACGAATTTCCCGGTGGATTTAAGGGGTAAACAAGTTTTGAATTTCTGCAAAAAATGCAAAGGGTATGCCATATTCGCACTAATAGCCTACCGTTGAAACCTAGGGTATACGCCTACCGTATACCGTATACTTCAAACCCAATTATCTCGGTTCCTCCAAAAATATGAAAAATCTGTTAACTGATGAAATATTGGTAATATCAAGATACCGTACTTCCTCTAATAGAAGCCCATGGGTTTCTATTTTTCAATTTCTCTCTCATGGTGGGCTTCTATTAGAGGTGGGCTTCAATTAGAGGGTGGGCCTCTATTTTTCAATGATTAATTTCAAGAAAAAACTTGTTCGAAAAATCAGAAATTTGACAATCCGGAAGTCAAGAATTCTGAAATTCGGTGTTTTTTTTTCAATATGAAGTTTTCATTCTGCAATCCTAAACTCCAAATTTCCGAATTTATAAAGTTCTGAGATTCCAGAATCTCAAAATTGAAGATTCAGGAACTCTGTATATCAGAAATTAAGAAAGTCAAAAATTGAGAATAAGCCCATGGGCTTCTATTGGAGGGTGGGCTTCTATTTTTCGAAGCATCTCGCGGGGTGGGCTTCTATTAGAGGTGAGCTTCAAATAGAGGTATGCTTCTATTAGAGGAAATACGGTAAATAAATTATCAGTTGACAAATCTCAGATAGATTTCACCAGAATTGAGATCATAAAACTCGAAGTTCAGCCACAGTGTGGGCTTAAATTATTGAAAATACCTTTCGAATGAGCAAACCAAAAATCATCCAAAACTGTCTAAGTTCTGAGCTTGCTCTTGTGGAATGAACATAACCACCAAAACAAAAAAAGCATTATGCATGCTCTCTAGTTCCAGCTCACACAAAAGACGAAAGCTCTCAGAATATGTATGACTCCGAGAAAAGTCTTTAGAAAATACTCGCCACGAAAATTTCTAATCTTAATCACGCCAACACCAAAAGTGTCATTTTCAATTTGCCCCCCCCCCCCCTCCCTGCCTTTCCAGAAAAAATACATATTGGATTGGAGGCATGGGAAGACAAGGAAAAAGCGAAATTTGCATTTTTTACGATCTCTCCTTCTCGGTGGGAAATTTCAGAAAAATAAAAGAAACTGTTTCGACTGAAATTGTTTGTTCTGAAATTCGGAAAATCGAAAAAGGAAAATCTGAAAAAAAAAGACAATACTTCGACAAATACCTGAACAGATGTTTTGAAAATTTCGGTGAAAATGTCCAATCAATTCTACCGCGCTCGCCGTGCAAATGAGTGTTATCGGCGGCGGGGGTACTTGTTGTCGTCGGACGGTAGAATATTGTCGCCTTAATGACCATTTACGATCGTTTTATTAGGCGAGGTGCGAGACAGGTACAACTACAGTAATCCTGGTTTGATGAGCCAAACTCTATGAATTGAACGATCCTTGCTCCGTTTTCTAAAAATTCTGCTCCAGCGACTCTTTGGATTGGTCTTTTTGGGTCAGTAGATGCAGCTACCAAAAAAAACCTGTGTTGGAAGGGCTTGAACTCTATTAGAGGGGCTCCTTTTAATACAGGTGGTTTGGTACACCGATTTTTTGAGTTAGATCAGTTCCCACCCTGTATTCTTTTTTGGTGCAAAAACTTTATTTATCAAAATTCACTGGTAAGAGTTAATATTATGAGAAAGAAAGGAGAGAGAGAGAGAGAGAGAGAGAGAGAGAGAGAGAGAGAGAGAGAGAAGAGTGATTAAAAGAGATTACATGATTAAATGTACATTATGTCGTTGGCACAATTATAAAATTATGAGAAAAAGTATTCGGCAAGACTATTCATTTCCCAGAATTCATGTTTTTAGCGTCTTCCAAAGCACTTGAAGAACGAGCGTCCACGTCTTGGTGGCTCCTCGTAGGCATTTGGCTTCTCGGCTTGCTCGTTGAGCAGAAGATTGGTCTCCAATGGAGCTGAAGCTGGAGCCTCCTCGACTGGACCAGCTGGCACAACTGGCTTCTCGTTGACAGTAACGATCTTCAGCTCATCGAGCCCATCCACGACCTTCTGGAGAACAGCGATCGGTCCAAGCTCCTTAAGACGAGCCTCCTCCAACTGCTTCAGACGTTCTGCATTCAAACGAGCCTCCTCTTTTTGTTTCTCATATTGCTCAATTGCAAATGCCATGAAGTCACGGACTGGAATTATCGCGTTAAGCACGTCGGTCATACGGGTGTTGATGATCTGGAATCAGGAAGGTTCGTAGTGCATTGAATCAGTTTCCAAACTCACTCTCATTGATTCGTAGCTGTCCGCACGAAGATAGTCTCCGGTGATGATTTTGTTGCGGCTCTGACAAGCTGCCAATATATTGGAGATGTGTTGCCATGGTCCGAAGTACTCGTGGGTGAGCTGAAATAAAAATCAGTTTTATAAATTTGGGTTCTCATTCTGAATTGTTTTGACCGAGCAACAATACCCGGATACCTAACAAAGATTTTAAGTTATCTACTGTTTTTCTTCTACCCCAAAAATCCCTTCCAAACGGTCAATTTCAAGCTCAATTATCTTGCCTACTGCAGCAGATATCAAAAAGTAGTCAACTAATAAAATGTTTATCATAATAACTCAAACATTTCAGCATTTGACAGACTTTTGATATATTTTACAGGAGTCTAGAAAAGTGAGTTCGAAGTGAAAATATAAGTAGTGCGTTCAGCCTCATACTATACTTATCTTTGAGCTCAATTATCTCGATTATTATGAGAGATATCACATTTTTCCAACTACAAAATTATCTTTCTTATAATCACCAAGGTTTTATCAATTGAAAAACTATTCATATCTCCGATACGAACGGAGATAATTGAGCTCAAAGTGCAAATATAGGGTGGCGCTTTTCCATTCAATATGTGCACTTCGAGCTCAATTATATCAGTTTGTATGAGAGTTATAAATAATCTGTCAATTGATAAGATATTGGTGATTATATGACAAAAAATTTTCTAGTAGACAAAATTTCGATATCTCTCATAGTAATCGAGAAAATCAAGCTCAAAGTCTAAGGTGGACTTGTATTAGCAAAAACACGGTATCGCTTAAAAAAACCGATCTAATGAATTTTGAAAAATTCTCAAAAATTTAATTAGTTTTTTGTAATTCAATATTTTTTCCAACATTCCAATTGTTTCAAAACGCGTCATCAAGTTGATGCCAAATACTAATCAAATCCTTATGATTTGTTTTAGTCACGCGAGCCTACCATTTTTTAGACACTATAACTTTTCCTACTAGTTTTTGATTAAATCGGATAAAAAAAAGAAATCTGGAAGAGAGAATGGGGTTTGCGACTTGTCTAGGTATTCAAAAAAACTCGGAAGTTATTGCAGACTGATTGGATTAGTTTTTAGCTACCGTAACCAAAGGGGAGTCTTTGAAGGGCGCGCATCACTTAAAAATCCCCCCAGGAAAAGTTTTTAAAATTCTAATTTCTCAATGCTCCGGTCGTATATGTATTAGGAATCCACCTTCCCCTCCTCCTGCTATTTTCAGATTTTTAACTAATCAAGAGATGATTCGACTAATTAGGCAATTAGTTCCCTTAACTCACCGCTTTTGTGATGTACTTGGATGCCTCATCAAACATATTCCATTGCTCACGGAACACGTCGTCCAGATTCTGAAAACCGTAATTTCTTCATGGGCTACTCAGGATGGGGTCACACAGGATAGCATTCTCCTAGAGCCTTATCACTAAGCTTATCACTAACCTTGATTCGCATCTCCAAGTTGACCGGCATCTCGATAGAAGACCTCACCAGACAGCTTGCCGACACCGAGCGGGGACGTCCAATGACGAAACTCATGGGGAGATCCAGCCGCGGCGGTCGGCTGTAAGCCCCGCCCCTCGAGCGTTGCAAAAAAACGGAATCGATGGGAAAGCGAGCCGTATTCCGCCCGATTTATGATTGAGTGTTGAGCGGAAAATAATAAAAAAACAGTCGAGAAAGATTGTGAGAAAGGGCGAAAGAAGCGCACACCGTTTCGAAAGGAACACGCATAAAATTTTCAGAAGAAAGAACAAACGAATGCAAGAGTGCATTCTCTAGCCCCTGTTATAGACATTGTATATCAGAAAAAAACATCTAGAGGAATTTTCGAATTTATTCTTTTTTTTTGGGTGGAAGGTGGCGTACGGAAGCTCAAAGATGGAAACGTAAGATGAAAGGGAAGGACACAAAAATAGAACAATATATCCCAAATATTCAAATTTGAAATGGAGCCGGAAAGAGCCTATCCATCTTCGTTTAGGTAGAGGTGACGAACAATGTAGGAGGTGAGAACGAGCAGGTCCTCGTTGACGTCTTCGAGTCGTCTTCCGAATTTCTAGAAACACATAAACCATATAAAAAGGGAATAGGTTTTTGGGAATTTTCTGGCTCTCTCCTTCCTTATACACCTCTCGAAGAAAAAATCGCTCACATGGTAATTCTCGTTCGCGTGCATGCATATGAAGGCGCCGGATCGTTTGAGACTTTCGATTTGTAATGGGAATTCGTCATGAGTTTCGACATTTGGGTCGCAGAGCTGGAAACTGGAAAGTTATTAACTGAAGTTCAAAAAAACATACCAAGAGATTCAGCCCATCGACAAGTTGGAAGTGATAGTTGCGGATTTCAGAGAACTCCCGAATTTCCATCTGAAAATTTTTGGATTTTAGAATCAGGGATGTTCCGAACGGGATTCGGAACTCCGAAAGTTCCAAAAATTCAAGCCTTAATATTTCCGAAGTTTTTTTCTGGAATCGAATTCCGAAGATTTTTTTGTAATTAGAATTTTCGGACTACGGTATATCAAAGGCACAGGCGGAAAATTTGCTTATGGGTTTCGAGTTTTAGACGTTTTTCTGATGAGAAAATGGAATTTCTACTTTAAAATTTGTTTTTTATAAAATTCCTAAAATTACAGAATTCCGAAAATTTCGAAATCATTAAACTCCGAAATTCCAAAATTTCCGAATTTTTCAGAATCGGAATATTCCAAGATTCCAAAATTCCGGAATTTTTAAAATCGGAATATTACAAGATTCAGAGATTCTGAAGTTTTGAAAATCGGAAATTTCGACATTCCAAAAAAATCCGATAAGGTTCATTCCGAACGTATAAAATTATACCAAAAAAAATACCCACCATCGATTCCTCCAGAAAATCCAACACTTCCAAATCATTCATCTCCATAGTCATTTTTGAATTTTCTGAAAAAAAAGACAAATTTTCAAGAAAAGGTACAAAAAACGGTTATGAGAAACGCAGCTGAAATTCTAGAGCGGAGGAGAGGAGACAACAGGAAGGGAATGGGATTTTTATGACCTACTCTATTTTTTGTATTTTCCCCCCAGAAAGAATCGAGTGAAAAGTACAGTTGTGACGAAGGAATCTAAAAGAAAAAATCACTCAAAAAATGCAAAAAAGATATTCAGAGCTACCTAGTGATCCAGAACTTTCTAAAATCAACTAACAGTCCAAAACGGAACATGTAGAATAGAACATATGTCCATTTGTAGGTAAACATCACGCTGATTAGAAACATTCGCGAGCCCCTCCAAACCTTCTTTATGGTCTCCCAAACTGATAAGGATGTCTCAAATAAACCAGTGATTGACGATGGAGGACTGATAATCAGCAAGAGCTCAAAGGGCCACCGGCAGTTGTCGGTCTAGGGTACACAAATCGTAAACTGTGATTCCGGGTGGTTATAGTCTTGTTTGATGGGGAAACGGTAATAATAAGTTTGAATTGAGGAGATCTAAAGTGCGGCAGTGAATAGAGGAAGGACCCATGGAGTACAGTAACCCAAGCTTCTGATTCACAGTAACCCAATCTGCTAATTTACAGTAATTCAATCTTTTGATTAACAGTAACCCAAACTTGTAATTCGTAGTGACCCAAGCATTTGAATTACAGTAACCCTAAGTTTTTAATCTACAGTAGCGCCCGCTTCTAATTTGCAATAGACTAAGCTCATGACTTCCAGTAGCCTGAGCTCTGGATTACAGCAACCCAAGCATCAAATTTACAGTAAACTAACGTCTCGATTAACAGTAACCCCAGCTTCTGATTTACAGAAATTTTATCTTTTGATTTACAATAACCCAAGTTTTCGATTTACAGTAATCCAAGTTCATAAACTACAGTACCCCACGCTTCTGATTTACAGTAACCGAAGGACCAACTAAGAGCAGATCGGGTCCACCTGTACTAGCATCTCCCAGAAAATATGAATTCTACAGTAACCCCACAGCTGCATATTTGCCCCAATCCACACGATCCAGCTGGTATCCCATTCCATCTGTTGTTTTTTACCGCATATCTCAGCTGTGCTCCGTACCAGCTATCCTCGGCAATCGGCTCCAGGTGCTGCCACCCAAAAGGCCACCCATCTGAACTTTCATTTTTCGTTTTTTTTCAATTTGCTAGATGTGATCATAAAACTGCACCTGGGTTAACAGAGAATCGGACTTATTAGGGACCATGGTTTTTGTCAAGGGAAGGGTCCGATGAAAAAATAGGGATCCAAAGAAACCGAAGCTCCAAAAAGGAGTCAAAAAGTTTTTGGAGACAAAAAAAGGAAAGGAAGGGAAGACATTCCATAGACAAGTTGAACTTGTTACAGTTACAAAAAAAAAGAGAAAGAGGGGGAGAGACAAGAAATCAAAAGTACAGAAAAGAAATGAACCGATCTCAAAAATTTAGTAATAGAACTTGATTTGATCAACTGGGGTCACGCCATTCTCGATGAGCTCCCACTCTCTTCGGCGACGCTCTCGCTCGATGCGCACCGCTCTGCGAATCCAATACTTTCTCCACGATTGTCTCCATGCCGCGATGTATCCAATCTTGTCGCTTTCCATGCGAGCTTTGAAGAATTCGATGTCAGCGTTGACAGTCTTGAGATCATCGTGGCGGGCCTGCAAATTTGGAAATCAGAGAACGAATCAGATAATGAGTGTAAACTTACACTGAGAGTCAGATCTGATTGATCTCCGTTGCTTTCAACGATGGCCGCCAAAGCGTTTTTACGAGCCTTTCTGCGCTTCTGGTAAGCCAATGGTTGACGGAAGACCTGGAATTTTGAATTTGTAATTCCAGTTTTTTTCCAATCAATTTTTCAGTGAAAAACAGCGATTTTCTTAACACCTGAAACGTTTTTTGGTACTGAAACGCATATAACTCAGCTGAAACTGGCGAGCGGATTCTTATGTTTTCAGAGGTACCGTAAAACACGTGTTAAAACTGCCTGTTCTTCTATTTTTCCTAAGGGGGCATTTCAAATAGAGGGGCCCTTCGATTAGAGGGAGTACTTCTATTTTTCGTGAAATCTCTAGGGAAACTCTTTGAGTAGAGGAGTCCATTCAATTTCAGGGGCCCTTTTAAAACAGGTTTTATGGTACTTAGATAGCTTTTTCTGGATTTATCCTCAAATTTTCATCAAGAGCTGGACCTACGAGGTGTTGAGGTTCCTTTGTAAGGATTTATTGGCTCAGAAGATACTTGAAGTGCGAAATGTACTTTTTTCCTATGTGCCCTGGGATACTGGGCCCCAATCAACTCACCAATGCAGAGAGATCGTTGATTCCATTTCTTCCCTTCTTCAACTCCGCATTCACCTGTCCTCTCAATTCCCTCTCTGGATCATACGGAGCCGGACCAAGCAAACGACGGAGGGCATTCATTTCGTTCACACCAAGAATGAGACTGAAAAGATTATCAGTTTTTGGGGGCGGTTAGCTGATAAGAAGAGGGCGGAAAGAATAAAGTAATGGGTCCCGAGGTCGGAGGGGCGGGGTTTCATTACTCTGGATGAAGAAGAAGAAAAAACCAAAAATTGATATTGGGCTCTTTTTGGATTGATATAACTGGGCAATAACCTTTTTTCTGCTCGCCGAGGAAATGTGGCTAGTGCGGAAATTGGAATGCTGAAACAAGATTAAAAATGGGGTCTAACCCGACCTCGAATCTATTGGACACAAGATTAATAAGAAGAATTTCAGGGGGTTCAACCCTGTTGAAGAAGAAAGAAAATAAAAAAGTTCGAAAAAAAAAAGGATGACGACAATTTTACGAACATAAAAGCAAACGAATCAAGTACAACAATTTGAAATGGAAGACGAAAATTAGGGAACGAAGAAAATGGAAAAAAGGGGTGGGAGTCAATGGGATGAAGAGGCGGTGTGTGGGGGGAGGAAGAAAGCAAAATGGCAAAAAATAAAACGAAATGAGTTATGGGGCCTACTCAATCTCGCGCGCTGCTATCCCGATGCGAATGACGATGTTCTGGAGAGCGATACGGACATTCTGTAAGAATTAATTGAAAAGGGATTTAAGGGGGATTTTGTTGCGCAGAGAAATATAAGAAACGAAGGAAGGGTTACTGTAGTTTTCCAGAGATTTCTTAAACGTTTCAAAAAGTGAAACTATAAGGGTGAAGTCTAATCTACAGTATGCAGTGACATAGGAAAAGCTCTTTTTAGGATTTTTAGGAAATCTCAAAAATTTTCGAAGGATTTTTTCCAGCTAAAACATCTATTCGCCAAATTTCAGCAATGAAGAAAATGAAAAATGAAGAAACCCATTTTTTTCTTTGAAAGATATAATTTTCTTCAACTATGTTCTTTTTCTTCCAGAAAAGAAGGTGGAAAAAGGTGTATAATTAGAATAACATGTTGGAAGACCGGTGACTGGTACGCGAATATTTTTTCGGCGGGAAAATTCAAGCTTGAAAGCAATCAAAACATACGCGGCACGTGTCTAAAGGTGTCGTAAGCGGTCCGCGGATATTGTACTTGTTTGTAGCAATTGAATGATCATAGATTAGATTTGAAAATCATTTTTGACATATTTTAAATTTTAGGTTTTCGAAATCCTCATACTTTCCTTAAAGGTGGGGGGACATGAAAAAATAATGTTCTCGATATTCAGTTTAAATATGCCCCCTCGAGGAGTTGAACTTGTGGGGGCAAGGATTGAGGGTGCGGCGCCGCTACCGACTGAGCCACAGGGGCAAAGAGAAAGCGGCAGCCCGATTGCATACATAAAGGCGAGGACGACAGCTGTACGCAGAGTGACATTAACCGTTGTACACCGTCACGTAAGAATGCATACCCTAGCTACGAAAAAAACTACAAAAAATCTCCTGTCCCCCCACCTTTAAAGGTTGGGAGACTTTAAAAAGATTATGTTCTTAAAATTGGAAAACAACTTCCTGTCTCCGCTTCTTTAAAATTCCGAAATCCCTGAGTGAACCAAACAAACTCTCCCTTCCTATTTCCTTATCACTCTTATATGACCCATCTCATAAAATTCGAGCCCTCACTGCTCGGCCACCCAACAATTAACACAGAACTTCCTTATCTTATCTTTCCCCCCTTTTCTTTGTTTCGCGCACAACAACTCCGACAGTAAAACTGACCACCATTTCCTCATACTGGTATGTGCGTGCGAATCCGGCGAATATGATCGGGTAGGCCTCGTCATCGAAGTTTTTGATGATTTCCTTTGCTGCCGGGTTACGGTGGCTACGAAGATCGCTGACAGTTGACTGGTAGACTGCATACAAGGCCATGAAAGCTTGTCTTTCCGTCTGGAATTTAATATTTTGGAGTTCGATTGAAAATAGGCTGGGCCTCACATTGTACAGCTCTTGTTCTGGGTAGGCATTGACACGTTGACGATGTCCTCCGAAAACTCTGCGAATCGGGTCCCAAATTCGATCGAAAATCATGGTTTCTGGAAATAAAATTTTTTTTAGAAATAATGCCACACTCATGAAACTTTTAAAAGTAAATTATTCTCTTAGAAAATCAACTGAAAAAAATAATTTTTTGTTTTTAATAATTCGTATTTTTGATGAAATAGGGGTTCAATTTTTGTTGTGTGCTCACACTAAATTTTTTAAAATGTTCTCATTCTAAAAAATTGACGTGTTGATGGAAACAGCAAAACAGTAGTAAAAGTGCATGGTTACGTAACGGTTCACCGTAAGAGCTATTGTTTTCAATATAAATGGAGTAAACTAAGAACTTAAAATACCGCGTCCGAAAATGAGATTTTTCAAAAATCCTAAAGTTGAAATTCAGTTGAAAAGTTGGCTTGTATCTCTAAAAATAAGAAACTTTGATTGAAAAACGTTTTCCCAGAAAAATGCTCATGGATCCGCCTCTGGAAAACAAGAATAACCTATTAAAATTCTTCGAAAAATCACAATTTTCGAAGGCCAGAAGGAAGGAAGGGCCCGGGAAAAAATTCAATTTTTCACCTCCGGTAGAGTTTCGAATAATCGTTCTCCACCCTTTTCGGGTTGTTATTGACCAAGGTAGGGCAATAAAACTACAGTACTCACCCTCAGTCCCTTCCCTCCACCCCTTTTCGCAATTATGTGTGCTCCGTAATGTTATTAGAAAAATGTTTTTGAGGGTCATGAGATCCGTTTCAAAACCGGATTTGTGATACCTGTCAACGAAACTATTATTTTAATGGGGAAATTTGAACAAAGGGAAATTAATTTTATTGGTTTTTCGAGCACGGGTTACGGTAGAACATGAGAAACTCACCTGGGAGATACCAGATTGTTGAAAAAACCAATTGATTTTTCAAATCGACAGTAAGCTTTTTCAGATTTTTTCATGCTTCTGTCATCGTACTGAAATTGGAAAATTTTTGAAACTTTCAAGACTGGAGAAAAAACATAACATAGAAAAAAGGTCAAGAAGCTGGGAAGGAAAGAGTAGCTGTTTGTGAGCTCAGAAAACAGAAGAAATTCAGCTCTTTCAAAATCCCAAAAATCAATTTTTTTGTTTTCTTTAAATGTTGTTTTCTTTCTTACCTGAATCTTGACAAATAGTTTACTGGCATGGAGGTCCAACTCAATAAAATCGAATAACAACATCTTCTATAGCAGCTAGACGTAACATTTGAAATCATATGTATTCAAAATACAAATTCTCTGGAGAGTACATTGTTTAGATTTTGAGCGGGAAAAACAAATTCCAGGTATTTTCTTCTTGATGTCCTTGAGACTGCCTGTTCTTTCTAGTGTTATATTCGGTTGTGGCAAAAATTTTGGCAAACTTTTTACAATTTCTCAAAAAAGGGGTATCCTGAGTCTTGAAAACATAACAGAATAACGCCGGTGGCCGTGGCCGAAGGGCCGACAACGACAACTACAGTAACCTAAATATTTCTTGTTTGTGCATTTTCACTATTGAAAAAGCGACAAAAATAGAAACAGCAAAAATAAAAAAGAAGTAAATTGGAAAATATAAGCTCTAAAATTGTCGTTTGAAAAATGTCGTCTGGGAAAACCTGCAATTAGATACTAAAAAACATAAACTTTTCATTGGAATATCATAAACAAAGTTTTGGAAGAAAAAATAAAAGAAATATGAATGTTCAATCAGATAGATGGAGTTTTCATTGGTCATCTTATCATTGTCTGTCGGTAAATATGAAAAATAGAGTTTCTGCAGTTAGAACGTGAGTCAGAGTTACCAGATTTCACAAAAACTATTAAATGAATCGAAGCTGTACCATTTCTGTTGTAATCATTATTATTATGGAATCTTGAAAATAATGATTACAACCAAAAATTCAAATTCACTGTTCAAAATCAGATTCCCATGAATTAACTTCAGAATTCGTTCATCAGAAGAGTTGCGTGACTTTTAAAAAGCTCCTGTTCATATGGCTCATATTGTCTTTTTTTTGCTGTTTGGATCTGAAAATCCCAATTTTTCGGCTGGATCGGTTTCTGGAAAATTCACTTATTACATGTTTTTGTGTGGTTCAGTGATTTGTTGACCACGTCATCAATTTACACTCCCCTATACCATACTTGCTAAATCTCGGCCCGGCCCGGGTCAGCGCTGGCCCGGCCCGGCCCAGGCTGGAGAAAAATTATCAGGGCCCGGGTTCCGAAAATTTCAAAATTTTTCAGATAATTTTTGATAAATTTTTGTCAAAATAAGCATTTTAAAGCACGAAATTTATCCCATACCCCTTCTTCAACCTGAAAACAAAGAACTCTTGATAAAATGTTCCCAAAAATTCAGTTTTCTCTCAAAAAATGACTCTTAAAAATTTTTGCCTCAAAAACCCGGGCCGGGCCGGGCTAGTGAAAATTCCTCCACCGGCCCGTCCCGGCCCGGCCCGCGACATGTATGCCCTATACCGAAGATACCAACAAACACTTTAATAGAATGACCCCCGAACCGTCAACTTCGAGCCCATATATTAGGTTGGCACATAAGTTTCTTCCGATTTTCAATGCTCAAGTTTGAGAAATCATATCTAATCAGTGGGATTGTTTTTCTTGAAAAATGTTTTTTGTTGGATAGAGTATCTCACGGACTTGCTTTATGCATTTTGCCTCATTCCTCCTGCACTCCGTTCATGAGTACGCCGCTTGTTTTCGACACTCACCGGCCACGCTTTCAAAATGTGATTTTATTTTAATTTCTTTCTGTTTTGAAAATTCACGATATTCACAAGAAAATGAAAGAAATAGATAAGAAAGGACCTCCTACTGTTTCTACCATCAAGCATTGGACCGATCGATTTAAAGCCAAAAATTTAGAATCGAAAGACGAAGATCGGTCCGAAAGTTGAACTTGGACCTCTTAAAGAATCCTATTGAAACCGATCCGTTTCAAACCACTTATAAAATGTCAAAGGTATTATCCGTTAGTCAACCAAGTATTGTGACCGGATTGGAGCCTCTTGTCAACTTCAAAAACTGGGTCGATTCGTTCCCAACTTTTTGAAGAACTACGGTATGGATCGCTGTGTAGACATGAGCATGTTTCTCCTATCATTTCTTTGCTCATTCATTTGGGTGGATGATCTGATGACCATAGATGAGAAGGGGGTAAGTGACTCTAACCATGTGCGGAAGAGTCAGTTGATTGACAAAGATTAGCTAGCACTGGACATCCCGGAACCCAAATTTCTTGTAAAAATTGGTATACTATGAGTTTGCTGGTCGGTCAAAGTAATAGAGACTGGGAACTTTTAGCTGAAGGTACAACTATAATTACCACATTGTATAGTTCCTAATTAGAAAAATTGAAGTTGGAAGTCAAATCAAAACAAGGAGAAAAAACGAAAGTTTGCTTCCAGAGCGATAATGCGAGATCGCCCGTGACTAGAGCGATTAGCCAAAAATTCATGTCGTTTGGCTGAACTATTCTTTTGCACTCATCGTATTCTCCGGACCCACTTTTTCAATCGCAGCGCTCGTCGTTCTAGGCTGATGAAATCAAGGATTTACCTGAGCGTTGCCAGACAATTATTGATGCTCATGGACCTTACTTTCATTGATCTAGCCCCCTACGTTTTGAGAAAAATTTGACCAAAAATTTTGTCAAAAAAGGAAGAAACTTATGTGCCAACCTAATATCTTAATTTTCATATAAATCATCAGATAATGATTACAACAGAAATGGCACAGCTTCGATTTGGTAGTTAGACTTCCTGATATCTTTTACAGGAAATGAAATATATGAACTCAAAGTTGATTGTTGAGGAAGTTGGGCGAAATATATATGTGTGTACAGGATATATCTTGTGTTTATTATCATTTATTCTTTTTGAAAACCTGCTGAAAATTGAGTTTTCCTACATTTTCAAAACATTTTCTTCACTTTCCCTTTTTGCAACAAAAAAACCAACAATTCTTTTTTCGAATTATAGTACAGCGCACAAGATTCATATTCTTATCACCATTTGATCTATTGTTTCTCCCAAAAAATGACGTTTTTTTCTATTCCATAATCTTGATAAAAAAATAATCGGAAGGCGGAGACACTATTTGTTCTTTACCCAATTACTAAAAATCGTCAGAATTGCCCAGTATTGCGCAATACCCTCTAACACTTGAGCAATACATAAATGTCTTCTTTTTCGGCTCTCTTCACCTGAGAAGCCATCGACGACCCGTCTGTCCACAGGACTGTCTTATAGAAGGCGAACACCCATCACAATGGACAAGTAAGTGCGGATGGCAAACTGTTTGCCATCGAGTGCATTAGAATACACGCGCGCGCGCACACATCGAGGACGAGGTCTTTCTCACACCTCCTGCGTCTCTTCTATGCGAGACGTCTCTCTTTTGTCTTCCCAATTTTTACTTCCTTTCGAAAAATGTAATGATAACGAGAGCGATTGTTTGAACAGTCGTAAAACTAGAAAAATATGGAAGAAAATTCGAACAATTCCAGTACTCCTTTGCTTCACGAGGAAAATCAGAAGAAATCCTCGCCATTGCTCAGTTTTATCCGTGTCATAGTGAGTTTTTATTGTTTTCTTTGCTAAAATTCAATTTTTTTTAGTTCAAATGTACATCATGTTTCGAAAAATTACTATTTATGCTCGGCATCTTCTTCTCACTTCTCACCGGTCTCTGCCAGCCGTTCATGAGTTATACATTCGGAGAAGTGTCTCAAGTACTGGTAACAATCACAAATGCAATCAATAACAAAACAATGGGTGAGTATTACAAGAAATGGAGATTTCTGAAGATGAAAATATGGTTTCAGACCCCGCCGATCTCGAAAAAGCCTACGAAGTATTCGAAAAAGACATGAACAGCGTCATTTTGCACTTTTTCCTCTGTGGATGCGCTTATTTCACCTTTGGATCTCTTCAGGTAAGTTCAATATTCCACATGGCATAGAGAATATCATTCTTTTCTAAAATAAATGCACGAGTAGGAGCAAACTATCACGTTTTATAGCCTATTTTTTCAGTTTTTGAACAATTTTCGCAGTTGTTTCAGGTGTAGATCAAAAGTATTACAATGAGACTGACAAAAATGATTTGAAGTACAATAAAAAAAAATGACAAATTGCGAAAACAGGCTTAAAAATAGGATAGCTTGCTCTTGCACCTCTACCTCGCAGCTTCGCGGATCCGAACCTTTAATATCTGAAGAACTACCACCACTTCTAAATATAAAATTCTCAAACCAACAATAATTTTCAGTTCTCCATCATGAAATTCGTCGGCGACAACACCACATATCGTGTTAGAAAGCAGTACATCTCCCGACTCCTGCGGAAAGATGCCCGCTACTTTGACAGTATGTCTACTGGACACTTATCAACTATATTAAATGAGTAAGTCCTCTATTTTTTCCCAACTTTAAAAAGGAATTCCAACTTGCAGCAACTTGGAACGATTCCGAGAAGTCTTCAATGAAAAAATCGCACTCATCATCGCCTTCGCCACTGATTTCACAGTAGGAACTGCGCTCGCATTCTACACAGATTGGCGACTAGCTTCCTATGGTATCGTCTTTTCGCTTGGAATTGCATTCTCTGGTCTTATTAACTCTGCGAGTATGATGAAGAACACCGATAAGCAGAATGCTCACTATGCCAATGCCGGATCAATTGCTTTCCAAACTCTAGGAGCTTACAAGACGGTCTGCTCATTGAATGGTCAGCGTCAAGAAATTGAAAGGTGAGCTAAATACTCACAAAGATTCCTAAAATTGATTTTCGATATTTCCAGATACACCAAAGAGCTCAAAGAGGGAGAAAAGTATGGTCTTTACCGAGCCCTCTTCTACTCCATCTCCAGAGGTGTCACCTATTTCTTCTGCAACGCTCTAAACACCGTTGTCCTCTACTTTGGAGCCAACATGATCTACGACGGAACTTTGGACACTGGTACTGTCGTCCGACTCTTCCACTTCTTGCTCTTCGGAGCCTTCTGTCTCAGTGAGGCTCTTCCACACATCTCTCGTCTAGCTGGAGCGATTTCTTCAACCGCTCCAATTGCTGAAATGTTAACTACTGTAAGTTTTTTTTTCAAAGAACCACAAAAAAATAATCTAACATGGAATGACTCCCAAGTGTTGCCCTCGAAAAAAATTGAGACGTATATGGTTGGAAAGAGCGTAAAAAGTTATTCAAGAATCCAAAAGGAATAGTTGATAAAAAATTTTTATAAGGAGTTATGGACCAAAACGTACCAAAAAATGGCTATATTTTCAAAAATTCGTAACTTTGTCAGTTTATGTCCTTTCGCTTAATTTCAAAAAACAGTATATAGACAATTAACGGAAATTTTGGAAAAAAAATTTTTTGATTTTTTTCCTATTGATTGGATTATTGATTTTTTGAAAAAATCAAAAAAATTTTCAATATCTCAAAAATCCTGAGTTAGCTTTTTTTCTTATTATGACCATTAGATTCAGCACAGTTGATTTACTATAGAAACTTGTCAATACCCCGGGGGAAATCATGCTCACACAAGTTATGCCGAAAAATATTGATTTTTGGCACTTGGCTGATTTGAATTCTTTGTCCTCGGCGGCCGGTATGGTAATGGGTATACTTGTTTTTGTGGTTATTACATGCGTATCGATGGCTTGGAGTGTTTAAAACACAAATCAGTAATCCAGAAAGTCGAGTTTTCAAATCTCGTACCATTTCTTAAAATCATCGTTTTCAAAAAAGCGAAATTTTGACATGTCATCGAGCATAACTATAGTTAAACTTGATGGAAACAGCCAAACTCTTTTTTCAACGTAATCAGGATGACAAAATCTTGTGTTTGGCTTGAACAGAATTTTGAATCAGGCCCTAGAAACAAAAATATTTACGATTATTACAGCCTGACCCATATTTTTGATGAGGTGTGACATGTAAACAAGCGTATCTATTGTCAAACTTGATGGAAACCGCGAAACTTTTGTTTTAACATAATTAAAATGATCAAATCTTGTGTTTGGCCTGAACAGAATTTTGAATTAGGCCCTAAAACCATAAATATTGATGGATGATGGGACACCTCTTGTTTTGGACCATAACTCGAGAACAAGACAAAATTCTGAAAAACTGTTAACGCCATTCGATTTGAAATTAAAAACTACCGTTGAACAATTGTTACCGGTCTGTTACATATGGTTAAAGTGGGTGAAATGAACGAATTTCGAAAGGTATCCTCTCAGTTTTGGATTATCGAATTCGATCATTATCTGTTATACCTAATTCCATCAGACTAAACAAACTAATATTACTTTACCAGTAGTAGTTTTTTATTTCAAATTGAATGGCGTTAACAGTTTTTCAAAATTTTGTCTCGTTCTCGAGTTATGGTCCAAAACAAGATGCGTCCCATCATCCATCAATATTTTTATTTCTAGGGCCTAATTCAACATTCTGTTCAGGCCAAACACAAGATTTGGTCATTTTAATTATGTTAAAACAAAAGTTTCGCGGTTTCCATCAAGTTTGACAATAGATACGCTTGTTTACATGTCACACCTCATCAAAAATATGGGTCAGGCTGTAATAATCGTAAATATTTTTGTTTCTAGGGCCTGATTCAAAATTCTGTTCAAGCCAAACACAAGATTTTGTCATTCTGATTACGTTGAAAAAAGAGTTTGGCTGATTCCATCAAGTCTAACTAAAGATATGATCGATGACATGTCAAAAATTTGATTTTCTCAAAGTGATGATTTCAAGAAATGGTTCGACATTTGAATAATTGGTGTTATATGTCGCAGAATTTTGTTTCATACGTTCCAGACAAATGATACGCATGTAAAAACCACAAAAACTTATATGCCCGTCATCATAACGGCCGCTGAGGACAAAGAATTCAAATCAGCCAAGTGCCAAAAATCAATATTTTTCGGCATAACTTGTGTGAGCATGATTTCCCCCGGGGTATTACTATGTTTCTATAGTAAATCAACTGTGCTGAATCTAATGGTCATAATAAGAAAAAAAGTTAACTCAGGATTTTTGAGATATTGAAAATTTTTTTGATTTTTTCAAAAAATCAATAATCCAATCAATAGGAAAAAAATCAAAAAAATTTTTTTCCAAAAGTTCCGTTAATTGTCTATCTACTGTTTTTTGAATTTAAGCGAAAGGACATAAACTGACAAAGTTACGAATTTTTGAAAATTGTGCCATTTTTTGGTACGTTTTGGTCCATAACTCCTTATAAAAATTTTTTATCAACTATTCCTTTTGGATTCTTGAATAACTTTTTACGCTCTTTCCAACCATATACGTCTCGATTTTTTTCGAGGGCAACACTTGGGAGTCATTCCATGTAAATTCAGGATGACAATGAAATCGAGCGAGATGAGGAAGACTGTGAGGATGGAGTAGACGTGCAAGGCAACATTAGCTTCAAAGATGTCAAATTCTCTTACCCTACTCGCCCGGACGCTCAAGTATTGAAAGGAATATCATTCGATGTCAAAAATGGAGAATGCATCGCATTGGTTGGTGCAAGTGGCAGTGGAAAGAGTACTGTAGTCCAACTTCTTCTCCATTACTACAATATCGAATCCGGAAACATTCTGATCGATGGAGTAGAACTGAATAGGATCAACTTGAAAAAGCTTCGACGAGTGATTGGTGTAGTTTCTCAAGAACCAGTGCTATTCAACACAACAATCGAAGAGAATATCCGATTCGGTAATTCGGAGGCGACGCTACCTGAAATTTATGGAGCACTGAGGAAAGCAAACGCATATGACTTTGTGTGCGCATTTCCTAAAGGAATCAAGACAATTGTGGGTGAACGAGGAACGCAACTTTCTGGTGGACAAAAGCAGCGTATTGCAATTGCCAGGACCTTGGTGAGAAATCCCAAAATACTGCTCCTCGATGAAGCGACCAGTGCTTTGGACAATGAAAGTGAGCACGTAGTACAGAAGGCTCTAGAAAATGTAAGTTTGAAAAAAAAAACTATATTAGAAATCTGATCAAATTCAGGCATCGCAAGGAAGGACTACAATCGTAGTGGCACATCGTCTGTCAACAATCAGAAATGCTAACAAGATTATTGTAATGCAAAAGGGAGAGGTGAGCTTGATTTTGAATTTTTCGACATCACACTAATCTACTGTAGTGTAGCTTTCAAATCCGAAACTTTCAGATTGTCGAGGTTGGAAACCATGACGAGTTGATTGCCAAGCAGGGCGCTTACAACGACCTGGTTCAGGCACAGTTGTTGGACTCTCATGATGATCATAGTAAGCAAAATGTTTGACAGTTCAGCATACTAAAATCAATAATATTCCAGACGATCTCCCACCCCTCGCAGCTCGACAACTTTCCCATGAGCTCTCTCCATTGCACAGCTACTCCTTCCAAAGAAGCACCAGCACTGATGCAGGAGTACATGATGATGAAATGGAGCGTCTACTAGATGAGCTAACTCAAGAAGGAGCCAAGAAGTCGAATCTTCGAGAAATTGTGAAAATGTGCCGTCCAGATTACTGCATTTTGTTCCTTGCTGTGTTCGGTAGTGCGATTCAAGGTATCAGCTACCCTATTCTAGCTCAATTGATTGTTAGAACTTATCAGGTAGCGTCACAATGAACTTTTTGAAAGATAGTAAAATATTTATCTATTTTCCAGGGATACGCAATGCACGGAGAAGATATTTTGACTTATGGACACTTTTGGGCACTCTCTTTCATGTTCTTGGCAGTATTCCGCCCTCTGACATTGTATCTACAGTACTATTACTTTGGAAAAGTCGCCGAGAAACTGTCAACTCGGCTTCGAGTCAAGTCTTTTAAGCATATGCTCTCATTGCCAAGTGCATTCTATGATGATCCGAAGCACTCGACTACCAAGTTGTCCAACCGACTGAATACCGATTCTTCAAACGTCAAAGCGGCTGTTGACGATCGTTTGGGATGTGTTATTATGACTTTGGTGGCGATTTCCATTGCAGTCATTACAGCGGCCACTTACTGTTGGAAGATGACGCTAGAGGTACTTTTTTTTTTAATTTCAAAGTCATTAAACTAAATACTGGTCATCTGGCCGATTCCGGTCCGGCTGATGCCTCGCTTCAAAATTGAATTTCATGAGCAAGACAACATATAAAATGATAGAGCTCGACGAGCTTTACAACCTTCGATGGGTCTTGAACATAGTTTGAATCAGTAACCTGGCGCAAACCAAAATTTAACAAGCGGTCCTCGAAAAAATCGTCCACCCGGACCACAGTACCGTTTTTAAAGTCGACCGATTCTTATTGAAGATCGTATAAGCCTCCGAGCTCTACCACCTGATTTACTGTTTTGATCACAATTTCAATTTTGAAGCGAATTATCAGCCGGTCGGTGACTGTCCTGAATCTGCCCGTCGAACAGTAAAATCTGCCCGTCGAGCAGTTGTAGAAAGTGATGTTTCAGGTTCTTATGTTCTTCCCACTTCTGTATCTTGCCGAATATTGCTACGAAGCAGCAACTGAGAATGCAATTCAAGAAGATTCAATCGCATTTGAGAATAGTAACAGAGTAAGTAGCTAATTCTCACCATTCGCTAATGTTAGCCTGCAATTTCTTGTTTTCAGACCGCTATCGAAGCCTTGGAAAATGTAAGAACTGTGCGAGCTCTCAATTTGGAGGACAAAGTGATGTCATTGATCACTAACCACCTGCAAAAGATTCACAACTCATACTTCAAGCGAGCCATCATTCAAGGAGCAGCCAACGGTCTCTCGATGAGTTGCTTCCTGTTCGTCTACTCAATTTCTTTTAAATTCGGTGTCTACTTGGCACTACGAAAAGAAGTCAAACCAATGAACACTTATTTGGTGTTGATGACCTTATCCATGACAGCGAATATGGCTGGTAGTGCGGCTGCTTATCTTCCAGATTACAAAAAAGCCGTCCATGCTGCTGGTTTGATCTTCAACATGTTCACGTATCCAGCCACCATGCCATACGACTCAAATGATGGAAAGAAGAACATTGACAAGGGAGAAATTGTTGGAGAGAACCTTCAATTCCACTATGACCAGCGACCAGATCGAATGATTTTGAATGGAGTGAACCTGAAAGTGGAGTCAGGAAAGACATTGGCATTGGTTGGACCCAGTGGTTGCGGTAAATCTACGATTATCTCATTGTTGGAGAGATTTTATCATGTGACTGATGGAGAAATTGTAAGTTTCTCTTTTTCTTGTGAAATTCAAGACGATAATCCAATTCTTATTTCCAGAAAATCGACGGAGAAAACGTAGAAGACATCAACCTCCATCATCTTCGCGCCAACATAGCTCTGGTATCTCAAGAGCCAACACTATTCAACTGTTCCATCCGCGAGAATCTTTTGTACGGTTTGACCCGTCAAGTTCCGCAGCTAGAAATCGAGAAGGCTCTACAGACAGCTAACGCATTCCACTTTGTGTATCAATTCCCACAGGTCAGTTAATTTCAAAATAAGTTCCAAAAATCGAGATTTTTCAAAAATCTAAGTTTCCAGAAATTCAGATATTTCGAAATTTCAGAATGTTCAGAAATTGGGGAATATTCAGAAATTCTAGATAGTTCCAAAATCTTCATAAAAATTGGAAATTCCAAAAAAATCGGAAAACTTACAAATTCGGACATTCTGAAAAATCAAAAAGTTCTGAGAGTTCTGATTCCAAAAATCTCTAAAGTTCCAAAATTTCGAAATCATTCAAAAATTCAGAAAACTCAAAAAATCATGAGATTTAGCACGAATAACTTATATTTTTCAGGGATTGGACACAATTGTTGGTGAGCGAGGTGCACAACTATCCGGAGGTCAAAAACAACGAATCGCCATTGCTAGAGCGATCCTTCGAAATCCTAAGGTCTTGCTGTTAGACGAAGCCACAAGTGCACTAGACTCAGATTCTGAAAAAGTGGTTCAGAATGCTCTGGACACGGCTAGCGAGAGATTGTCTACAGTAGTAGTGGCTCATAGATTGTCAACTGTTGTCAATGCAGACTCCATAGCTGTGCTGAAAAATGGAAAAGTGGCCGAACAAGGAACACATGAAGAATTGTTGAGATTGAGGAGTGTCTATTGGAGATTGGTGCAGAAACAAGGAAAGCATGTTCAGGCGCCGAGTGATTAGCAGAAATTACTTTCTAAAAAATTTCGAAAAAATTGTTACAATTGTTTATTATCTTTATTTAATTTTGATCCTCTGTTCTTTGTTGTCACTTGTTTTTCAAAAATATGTTTTCCTCTCCAAAAAACATGTCATATGTTTCTATCATCTTCACTTAAACCTTATTTCTTGTTCTCACTGTTTATTTTTTTCCAGAATAATTAATTTTCATTTTCGTTTTAAAAAATCTTTGCTAACAACTTTTCGATTTGATAAAAATAAAAAAATTATTTTTCACATCACTTTTGTTTGATCTCTTTCGCTTCTTGTCTTTTTTCCTCTTGTGAAGAAGAGATCTTTGATGTATATTTGGCTTGCACGAGACACAATGTCTTTTAAAGAGTGTGTGTCGGTCATTTCTCTTTTTCTTTTTTCGAAACTCTTCGTAATGAAAGAAGAAAATAGAAAAACTAATCATACCTACTGGTCAGATTACAAATAATGGAAAACAATGAAAATGAACTTCTATTGCCAGCAGAAAATCATGTGAAGAATTATTCTAATTTTTCAAGTTTTGCGCTAGTAGTTGTAAGTTTTCCCTTCGATATTACTTTTGAAAAAATTAGACAATTTCAGTGGAAATGCACTTCGAACTTGGAGAAAATATTATTACTGTTAGGAACGATTTTCGCAGTATGTACAGGATTATGCCAGCCATTTCTAAGTTATACGTTTGGAGAAGTGTCTCAAGTTTTTGTGAAAATCACATCAGCAGTGAATAATAAGACATTAGGTGAGGTTTTGAATAGGATTTCCAGGAAAAGAAAAAAAAATTAAGATCCATCCGAGCTAGATGCAGCATATGAAATATTCCACATTGAGATGAACACAGTTGTTCTTCATTTTGCACTTGTTGGATGTGCATTTGCAATATTCGGATTTGTTCAGGTAAGATTCTTGCAAATAATTTCATGAATAGTGTTATACGAAAAATAAGATTCTTGCAAATAATTTCATGAATAGTGTTATTTTTTCAGTTCTCCCTATTCAAATACGTTGGTGATAAAACAACATATCGGGTTCGACGGAAATACATATCGAGGTTACTTCAAAAAGACGCGCAATATTTTGACACTGTCTCCACTGGATATTTATCAACAGTTCTGAATGAGTGAGTATTTTTATTGATACCGTATCCTAGAAACGAGAAATGGCAAAAATGTATTATATTCGCTGAAAATCTAATTTTTTCAGTACAAAACTTTTGGTGATTTACCTCAAGGGGCTTGAATTTCAAATTTCGAAAATTTTTGACCAACTTTCACAGAAACCGAGATTGATTCAAGTAAAATGAACCGTTAAAAAGCAATATATGAGAGAATTCGCGAATTTTCAGTAATTTGGAACGATTCCGAGAAGCATTTAATGAGAAAATCGCGTTTATCATTTGCTTCTCCACTGATTTTGTAATCGGAACCACTCTTGCATTCTACACAGACTGGAAGTTGGCTTCCTATGGAAGTATTTTCGCACTCGGTATTGCATTTTCTGGATTTATCAATTCTGCAAGTATGATGGGTTCTACTGGAAAACAAAACAGTCATTATGCAAATGCTGGAACGATTGCTTTTCAAGCATTAAGCTCCTTCAAAACAGTTATATCTCTGAATGGTCAGGCGCAAGAATTGGAAAGGTTTGAAGGTTTCAAATTTTTGTTGAGTTTAAACTCTAAATTCAGGTACTCGAAAGAGTTAAAAGCCGGAGAAAAGTTTGGAGCACGAAGAGCATTTTTTCTGGCCACTTCTCGAAGTGTTACACATTTCTTTTGTAATGCATTGAATGGAATCATTTTGTACGTTGGAGCTGATTTGATATACAATAAGACAATGGATCAAGCGGTTATTGTGACTGTTCGTTTTTTATAATTTTTGTTTTTCTATTCAAAAATGTGATTGCAGTTGTTCCATTACATGTTGTTCAGTGCATTCAGTTTGGGCGAGGCATTACCACATATTTCTTATTTATCCAATGCAATTTCTTCCGCTTCTCCGATATTTGCAATACTAATATCTAAAGATGATGTCATTGAAAATCATCAATGTGATTCCGAAAATGGATCCGAACCATTCGAAGGAGAGATATCCTTCGATAATGTCAAATTCTCCTATCCAACTCGTCCAGAAGCCCAGGCATTGAAGGGAGTCTCTTTTAATGTCAAAAAAGGAGAACGTGTAGCTCTAGTAGGGGCAAGTGGAAGTGGAAAGAGCACTATCGTCCAACTATTGCTCCATTATTACAATATCGAAACTGGAAAAATTTCAATTGATGGTTTAGACTTGAACGAAATCAACTTGAAGAAATTGCGTCGGAAAATTGGAGTCGTTTCTCAAGAACCCGTACTTTTTAACACAACAATCGAAGAAAACATCCGGTTTGGGAATCCTGCAGTCTCTACTTTGGAAATCTACGACGCTCTTCGGGTTGCTAATGCTTATGACTTTGTGAACTCTTTTCCGAAAGGTATCAAAACTATCGTTGGCGAGAGAGGTGCTCAACTTTCTGGCGGTCAAAAACAACGAATTGCAATTGCACGAGTTTTGGTGAAAAACCCGAAAATCCTTCTTTTGGATGAAGCGACAAGTGCATTGGATAATCAGAGTGAACATGCTGTTCAAATCGCCATGAAAGAGGTAAGAAACTTTTGAGAATAAACTTTTTAAAAAACGATTCAGGCATCCAAAGGTCGTACAACAATCGTCATCGCTCACCGGCTATCCACGATTCAGTATTGTGATCGGATATTAGTGATGTCTCATGGAAAGGTCTGATGATTATTTTTGAACTTTAGATATAAGCCATGCTTTCAGATTGTGGAATCTGGAACTCATGACGAGTTGATGGAGAACTCTGTGGTTTACAAAGACTTGGTTCAAGCACAATTCTTGAACTCAGATGAGCCGGTAGCTGAAAAAGGATTCACACCGATTCCCTCCAGTGAGATAAAACATCCGACCGATGAAGAACTGGAACAAGAACTCAAGGATACACCGGAGGAGGAAACAATGAGTTCAACTATCTGGCAGATTCTTCGAGAGTGCCGTCCAGATTGTTGCATGTTGTTCCTAGCTGTTGTTGGGAGTGCCATTCAAGGATTTAGTTTCCCAATTCTGGCTCAGCTGATTGTGAGAGTATATAAGGTATTTTGATTTATTTTGCTACGTTTTGTGAGGCACAGAGAGAATTATCTGGTGACTTTTTAGTGAATAATGTAATAGTCAAATATGAAATCGTAAAAAGCGATACAGAGTGATTCCATTTCTCTAAAACTTTAAGATACTGAACATTAGACATTTGAAAGTCTGTTGTTATCAACTTTCTCGAAAAAAAAAACCGTTTTAAAGAAACATGCCGTTTGAAAAAGTGCCAAAAATGAAAAAAATTCGATTTCAAAGAAACATTTGGCAGTTTGAAACTGGCTATTGTATTTTCTTTAATGAAAATTCAACAAAACCCGTCAATTTTGATTCTAACTTTTTCGATTTCCGTAAAGATATCAAAAATTTGTCAAACAACAAACTATTACCCATAATATCACCAAAATTTCATCAGTCGACACATTTTCAAAATCTTTCAAAAGGATTAGGATAATTGATAAAAAATTTGACTATTTGGGTGGGTTATAATTAGAAAAAACGGTATCTAGTTTTTGTTACATTTTTTTCAAAGAAAAAAATTTTACTTATAAAACTCAAGCTGATCCAGTATATTTTGGAATTTGAAGCATCTCAAAAAATATTGAACAACTTCTCAAGATTTTAAAATTGACTATATTTTATTTGAAAATTTCAATTATGATCTTCCCGGTACTCTTCATAATTTTGTAGGCTTACGCAATGCAAGGAGAGGCTATCCTGGTAAACGGTCATTTCTGGGCATCCATGTTCCTCGTTCTCGGCCTGTACCGACCAATCACCTTATATTGTCAGTACTTTTTCTTCGGAAAAGTTGGAGAAAAACTATCATCTCGTCTTCGAATCAAATCATTTCAACATTTATTGTCATTGCCATGCGCATTTTACGATGATCCCAAGAATTCACCCACAAGACTAGCCAACCGACTGAATACAGATGCTTCAAATCTGAAAGCAGCAGTAGATGCAAGACTCGGAAGTGTGTTAATGACTCTGGTCTCGTTTATTGTAGCCATCACAATTGCATGCTACTACTCCTGGAAGCTCACTATTCAGGTTAGTTGAATTATCAGCAAAAAAAAAAGAAAAATGTTTGATTTTTAGGTTCTCCTATTTTTCCCGGTCCTCTATCTTTCCAAATATTGCTACGAAAAAACCACAGTACTATCTATCAAGCAGGACTCCCTGGCATTTGAGTCAAGTAATAAGGTATTTGTTAGTTTTTTGAAACTTCAGAAGTACTTATTTTCAGATAGCTATTGAAGTGCTCGACAATATCAAAACTGTGCGGTCCCTGACCATGGAGCAAAAAGTATTGAGCATGGTTACAGGACAATTAGAAGTGTTGAAGAAAAAATATCACAAGAGAGCATTCATATTGGTGAGTTTTCAAATTCACGTTTTTCTACTCAGCTCTAATTTTTAGGGTCTCGCAAGTGGATTTTCCGCGGGATGTTCACAAATAGTTTATGCTCTTTCATTCAAGTTTGGCACCTATTTGATCCTTCAAAGAGAAGTTCTTCCGATGGATATGTATTTGGCATTGGTGACACTTTCTTATACATCTAATATGGCGGGATCTGCGATTTCCTACTTGCCGGACTACAAAAAAGCTTTGCATGCTGCTGGATTAATTTTCAACCTGTTCACATATCCAGCCACAGCACCTTACAACTCCGAGCAGGGCACTAAAAACATAAGCGAAGGAATTGTTAACGCCGAGAATGTCAAGTTCCATTATCACCAACGCCCTGATCATATGGTTTTGAAAAATGTGAATTTACACCTTGAACCTGGAAAGACTCTGGCTCTGGTTGGTCCGAGTGGATCTGGAAAATCGACCATTATTTCACTGCTAGAAATGTTTTATCGGGTGGACACCGGACATATTGTGAGTTTTTGCAAGAAAATTTTTTTAATTTTTAAATTTTCTAGAATATTGATCATGAAAATGTGGAGAACGTCAATCTTCATCATTTGCGTTCAAACTTGGCTTTGGTTTCCCAGGAACCGATATTATTTAATTGTTCAATCCGAGAAAACTTGCTCTATGGTTTGAATGGACCAGAAAGTGAACAAAAAATTGAGAAAGTACTAGAAACTGCGAATGCTTACAATTTTGTTTCACAAATGCCAAACGTGAGTTACACCGCTCTTCATAAAATTGTTTTATATAGTAGATAAATTTAGGGACTAGATACAATAGTTGGAGAACGTGGTGCCCAACTATCTGGAGGGCAAAAACAACGAATTGCCATTGCCCGAGCAATTTTACGAAATCCCAAACTACTACTATTGGATGAAGCAACAAGTGCATTGGATAGTGATAGTGAGAAACTGGTACAAAACGCTTTGGATACTGCAAGTGAGAGATTATCCACTATAATCGTTGCTCATCGTTTGTCTACTATTGTGAATGCGGATTCCATTGCAGTTTTGAAACTGGGAAAAGTTGTGGAGCAAGGTAAGGAAAAATCAAAAAGGTTGAGGTCAATTTTTATAATGTTTTAGGATCTCACG
This sequence comes from Caenorhabditis nigoni, assembly GCA_027920645.1. NCBI lineage: Eukaryota > Metazoa > Nematoda > Chromadorea > Rhabditida > Rhabditidae > Caenorhabditis > Caenorhabditis nigoni. The sequence continues at coordinate 7,426,402 of CP115869.1, forward strand.
AGGAACTACTCAAATTAAAAGGTGCTTATTGGAAACTTATTCGGAAACAGGATTCCTAATTTCTTACAGACAATAGAATTGAATGAAAAATAAAATTACATGATTCAAATTATGTTGTGAACTATTTCAAAACGTTTCTATTCAAAAATCCTTAGTGTATTAAAAATTCTGGAAAATAAAACGTAAAAACTGAATTTTGAAAAAAGTTTCGTTCTGTTAAAAGCAATGAGGAGGACAGAGGATTTCTTGAAAATTTTTTCAGAGTTTAAGGAGTGCTTTCTGTCGTTACGGTGTGTTTTTGATGGCCAACAAGAAATGTTTTTCAAAAAATACATTTATTCGCTTAGCATTAAAAAAATGAAACGATTTGATACAAAAAGTATTTAGTTCTTTATCTACTGGAGCTTCATCTGGTGTGCCAAGTTCGTTCCTATCACTTTCGCTCTCCATCTTCATCTGGTAGTCAAATTCCGGGTCATTGAGATACTCTTCGTCTACGGGCTGAAGCTTTCTCACTACACTCCATCATTCCGGCACATTCTCTTTTTTCTCGATGTAAAGAATTACATCAGGATGTGTGGGTTCGTCGTACTTCTCGTACAGTTTCTCGAAGGTGACCATCTCATCCGCAACCCCGTAATTTCCTTCTTCAAAAATGACTCCAGCACATTCTTTCTTTTGTTCTTCAGCCAGTTGGAGATCTGTAACTTGTTAATTAGAGAATGTGAAAGTATTCCAATACTCACTCTTCTTCAAGCGCCTCCCGATTCCTTTTCCAAAGCTTCATTAGGTTCTTCAAGAAATTGGTGTTTTTGGAAGATTGTTTCCATGGTAGTTGTGAATTGATTATTTTTCTCAATTTGTCGACGGAACCATTCTTCAATCTGAAAGATAAAATAATGAAAATTGAATTTAAACGATATAAAGCTTACTTTTCGGCTCGACAAGTGAATTTTATCTTTTAATTCGACGTTCTGGTAATCCGAAAAAAAAATAGATCTTTAACAAAAATCTCCATAAGAATTGGTTCGGATTTTTCGTGAACGAGTGGAGAGTCCACGGTCCCATTTTCTTGCCGGCATTTCTCGAAAAATTATCTCAGCTGAGAATTATTGGTTTCTCTTCTGAATCAAAATGAGCCTCTTACTCGATGTCTTGGCCATCTTTTGGAGCAGGGAAATTTAATGAAAATCAAATAAACTTGAGGCCGGAAGTCAGATACCAGCCAGTTTGGGGGGGGGGGGGGGGGAGTAGAAGAAATTTGTCTCTAGGAATAGGAATAGGAATATTTAAAAAATAAGAAAAGAAAGGATCCCAATCGGGGTTCCATAAGAAGACTAATGATTTCGGGCATCTACTGGGGCCTTATATAGGCGCTCTGAGTGGGCGTGTCCAGGTGGTTTTGGGGGATGATAGTGGGCGTGTCCAAGTGGTCTGGGGGGATGTCATCATATGGAAAGTCATCCTATGGTGTATATATATAACGTTATTAATGATGACAATAAAACTATAAGACTATGGGAAAGGTAAAGACGATCCTGTTTTATTGCCCTTTAAAAAGTCTACAGTATCCTAAAAATCTACAGTATCCTAAGGTAAAAAATCTACAGTATCCTAAGGTGAAAAATCTACAGTATCCTAAGGTGAAAAATCTACAGTATCCTAAGGTAAAAAATCTACAGTATCCTAAGGTAAAAAATCTACAGTATCCTAAAGTATCATAAAAAAGACATTTCATTATCTAAATTACCGTAAAACCTGTATTAGAAGGGCCGGCCCTTCTATTGTTCCAAGGTACCTCCGAAGGGGGCCCTTCAATTTTTCCGGCCATTTTTCCCGAAATTTTTAATAGAAAACTTCGACGAATTTTTGTTCAAAATTCATGGAAATCTGCCCATTTCATCAAAATTTGGCAAAATTTGTAACGAAAAATAGAGTTTCAGCAAATTTCGGAATTCCCGGAATATTTTCCATTGAAAATGCACGGAAATTTTCTGATTTCACAACACATTTTGAAGGGAATCCTTTTTAATAGAGTGCCCTTCTATTACGGACTACAGGTTTTACGGTATATTCTGAATGATTTCAGAGTTTTTGTATCCAAAAAAAACATCGTAAATTTTTAAGTCTGAAAAACATACAATTGTAAAAAAATTGAATTATTGAAAAAGTTTCTTCCAATTAAAAGTAGGGAGGAGAACGGGAGATTTTTCGAAAATTTTTCAAAAAGTTAAGATGTGCATTCTGTTGTTATGGCATTTTTTTCAATAGTCAGCCTCAAAAGTTTTGCAAAAAATTACATTTCATCGCTCAGCATTAAAGAATTAACCGATTTCATACCAAAATCATCACATTTGAAGTATTATGAGCCAACTTTTGAAGAGAAAACATCGAAATTTGTTTTACTTATTTCAATACCCATTCTTGGTTTTTTCAGACACATTCTCAGTTTCAACTGAACCATTTACAATTTAAGAGATGATGAAATAAGCAAAGACATTAATCAGCAATTTATTTTGGATTTTTTTTCGGAATTTTCTAATCTCTTCCGATTCCGATCTTTCCGATCAAAAGATCAACTTTCCTGATACATCTGAGGTTCCCAGAGTCTTCCAGTTTCCCAAATTCTCCAATTTTTACGATCTGGGAAATTTCAGAAAAAATTTCGGCTATAAATATTCGCTTCGGAGAAAAAAAATTCAGAAATCGAAAATGATTTTCCACCGTATTCTTCTCCTAATTCTTCTCGGATTTTCACTGATCAAATCCGATCCGATCGGAATATCCCTGAAAGTTCGATGTGAATTCAACGTGAAATGGTGTGCCAATTTGGAGATTTACGAGGAGGATAATACGTAAGTTTTTTTGTTTCAGGAAGGTGAAATTTCGGCGTGAGGTTTAAAAGTTAAATCCACGTCGTACGCTTTTAAATGAGCTCACGGAAAAGTTGAAATTCAAAAATTTCAATTATAGTTGAGCTTATTCTGTGGCTGTTCTTGAGAAAACAAAAACAAACGCATATTTTCAACCAGGGAATGTCATGAATCGGGTATGGAGTTACGGCACATGACCTATATCATTGGGAAGCTGTAAAAGTTATGGACGAAAGTGGAATCAGCATTTGCTAAAGAGCCACCATCACAGAGAAACTTAGGTCTAAAGCTCTAAACAGTGCACTATTTTCCCTCAATTTCAATTAAAATAATGAATTTATGTGGTAATTTATATTGAAATTGAGGAAAAATAGTACACTGTTTAGAGCTTTAGACCTAATTTTCTCTGTGATGGTGGCTCTTTAGCAAATTCTGATTCCACTTTCGTCCATAACTTTTTCAGCTTCCCAATGATATAGGTCATGTTCCGTAACTCCATACCCTATTCATGACATTCCCTGGTAAGTATACCCGAAATATATGGAAACATTTCAGTTTCCCCACGAATGACTTCTTGAAAAAAGAGTCGTTTTGCACTACGGATCCCTTCAAAGAATTCAATTATGCTCCAATGAATCTCGACGGAGATGTATCACCGGTGAGATATTGGAAATACTGTATTTTCGAAAAAAAATCATTCGATTGGACTGGAGAAGCGTTTAAAAAAAGCCAAAACACTGTTTAGCTCCACCCACTTCGAGATTCCAGTTCGAACACGCGACGCACGCCCGCCACGTGACTGAAAAATGAGGATGAGCGGAGACTAGTCGTGTTTAGGACGGGTTTTAAGCGTTTCCCAAGTCGAATCGAGCACAGATATTCTCAAAACTATATTTCTAGAACTGCGAAAGTTACTGTAGTTCCTGAAAATGTGCAAGTTTCAGAGCTACGAATTCAATGTGCTGTTCCATCACAATTGCACTCAAGGAGGGGTTCGCAGTTGGGCATGTTATTATTCGCCAGAGTCTCTCGCATTCTGTCCAGTCGATGGAGAGTGAGTACAGTAATTTTACAGCAATTCAAAACAAGCGGCTGATGTTTTCAGGCAATCCGTTTCAATGGACGTGGGAATCGGGAACAAATGGAATTCGAAAGAGTGCTGGCCACGTTTTTCTGATCCAATTTGGTGAATCAATGAATTTTTGAATTGAATTAATAAATTTTTCATGTTGCAATTTTTCAAACTTTAAATTGTTTCAAAATTTCAGAATTACAGAATTTCCAATTTTTTAAAGTTTCGGATTTCCCAATTTATAGATGAAATTTCTGTTCCAAAAGTTCTGCATTTCTCTGCTCTGTTATCCCTGAAAACAAAATTTTTCAAATCCTCGATCCTTGCTTTACGGTCTGAATGTATCAGAAAGTTATCTGGAGATTAAAAGAAGACTCAAAAGTTCAAACACCTACAGTTTTTTTTTTAAATCCCGAATGTGAATTATAACAGTGTATTCTCATAATTTATCGAAGAAAAATGATCATCCGCATAATTCAAGGACTAGACATAAAAAAAACCAGCCCAACTATCTGGTGGGCAAAAACAACAAATCTCCATTCCTTGAGCAATCCTACGAAATTGGTCGGAGTGACCCCGTGGGACCTTCAAGATTTGCCACGTCATCTGTGGGTTTTGCATATATGTAATGAGGTTATTCAGTGAGAAGCAATTCAGCAAATTGCTGTTTTTTTCCTTATGAAGAAAATCAGCAATTTACTGCCGCCGTTTGCTGGAGTTTTCTAGGCCTTGACTTGTTCTCGTGGAGCTACACGACCACGAGCTCAAAAAATGAAATAATTAAAGGTGCAAGGAGTTCCCTGTTGTGGTCTCGCGTAGACTGATCGTGTAGCTCCACGAGAACAAGTCATGGCCTAGAAAACTCCAGCAAACGGCCGCAGCACATTGCTGATTTTTTGCATAAGGAAAAAACCAGCAATTTGCTGAATTGCTTCTCGCTGAATAACCCTATAACAAGGGATGCTAAAGGCAATCCGTTGTAGGAAATCCACATTCTCGCTAGGCAACCTTGGTCGAGGTCCCTAAGCCTTTTGGTAAGTTTTCAAATTCACGTTTTTTTACTCAGCTCTAATTTTCAGGGTCTTGCAAGTGGCTTCTCCGCAGGACGCTCTCAAATTTTTTACGCCCTATCTTTCAAATTCGGAACATATTTGATTCTTCAACGAGAAGTTCTTCCGATGGATATGTATCTGGCATTAGTGACACTGTCTTATACATCCAATATGGCGGGACCTGCAATTTCCTACTTACCGGACTACAAGAAAGCTTTGCATGCTGCTGGATTGATTTTCAACCTATTCACGTATCCAGCGACAGCACCATACAATTCTGAGCAGGGCACTAAGAACATTAGCGAAGGATGTGTTAATGCCGAAAATGTCAAGTTCCACCAACGCCCTGATCATCTTGTTCTGAAAAATGTGAATTTACAACTTCAACCTGGAAAGACGCTGGCTCTTGTTGGTCCGAGTGGATCTGGAAAATCGACCATTATTTCACTGCTGGAAATGTTTTATCGGGTGGACACTGGACATATTGTGAGTTTTTTCACAGAAAACAGAACTTCTATAAGTTTTTCAGAATATTGATCATGAAAACGTGGAGAACATCAATCTTCATCATTTGCGTTCAAATTTGGCTTTGGCATCCCAGGAACCAATATTATTTAATTGTTCGATCCGAGAAAACTTACTCAATGGCTTGGATGAACCAGAAAATGAGCGAAATATGAAGAAAGTATTAGAAACAGCAAACGCCTACAATTTTGTGTCACACATGCCAAATGTGAGTTTTGCCTAGGTTTCATATGTGAATTTTGCCTAGGTTTCATATACTGTCTCCAATGTAAAGACACCATACACTGCATTGCAATTAGAGCTCAAATATCTCGATTTTTATAAGAGATAACAAAAATCTGTCAACTGATGAAATGTTTGATACGATACCAATAACATTTTATCAGTTGACACGAAATCAATAGATCTCTTAGAAATTGAGATACTTGCGCTCAACGTGCTAGCATAATGTAGCCTTTTATTAAAAAGTTTATGGTGATTCAATTAATTTAGGGACTCGACCCAATTGTTGGAGAACGTGGTGCCCAACTATCTGGAGGGCAAAAACAACGAATTGCAATTGCTCGAGCTATTCTACGAAATCCCAAACTACTACTCCTGGATGAAGCAACAAGTGCATTGGATAGTGATAGTGAAAAACTGGTACAAAACGCTTTGGATACTGCAAGTGAGAGATTATCCACTATAATCGTTGCTCATCGTCTGTCTACTATTGTGAATGCGGATTCCATTGCAGTTTTGAAACTTGGGAAAGTTGTGGAGCAAGGTAAGGCTAATTCAAGAAGTTTGAGATCATTTTCATAATGTTTTAGGTTCTCACGAAGAGCTTCTCAAATTGAGAGGCGCTTACTGGAAACTGGTTCGGAAACAGGATTCCTAATTTAAAAAATTAGGTGAATGAAAATAATTTTCTAATTCGTTGAATTGATTTTTTTCAAAAAAAGCAATAAACAGTGATTTTGTAAGATACAAAACCTAAAAAATATATTTATGTAGTGCCCTAGTTTTGAATCAGTTTCTTAACAACAAGTTTGAATCTAAATTAGGTTCTGAATGATTTCAGATTTTTCTATCCAAAAACCCTTCGGGTATTTAAGATTCTGGAAAATATAATGTAAAAACTGAGTTATTGAAAAAGTTACTTTCAGTTAAAAGCAATGAGGAGGACAAAGGATCTTTCGAAGATTTTCACGAAAGTTAATGTGTGAATTCTCTCGTTATGGTGTTTTTTTTGGTAGTAAGCTTGAAATGTTTTGCAAAAATCACATTTATTCGCTTATAATTAAAGAATTTTAATTTAAAAGCGATTTGATACCAAAAGTAGTTATTCATCAATTGGAGATTCATCTGGTGTGCCAAGTTCGCTCCCATCACTTTCGCTCTCCATCTTCATCTGGTAGTCAAATTCCGGGTCATTGGGATACTTTTCGTCGAGTAATCAGCGAAATCGTCTTCCTATTCCTTTGCATGGACGTCTCCGACATATTCTTTTTTTGTCGATGTAAAGAATTACATCTTCGTGTTATGGGTTCGTCGTACTTCTCGTGCAGCCTTACACAGGTCGCTATCTCAGTCGGCATCTCATTCACCGTAATGTCCTTTTTCAAGAATGACTCCAGCACATTCTTTCTTTTGTTCTTCATCCAGCTGGAGATCTGTAATTTGATAATTGAAGAATGTGAAAGTATTTCAATACTCACCCTTTTCCAAGCGCCTCCCGATTCCGATTCCAAAGCTTCATTAGGTTCTTCAAGAAATTGGTGTTTTTGGAAGATTTTTTCCATGGCAGTTGCGAATTGATTCTTTTTCTTAAGTTGTCGACGGAACCATTCTTCAATCTGAAAGATAAAATAATGAAAATTGAATTTCAACGATATAAAGCTTACTTTTCGGCTCGACCAGTGAAGTTTTTCTTTTGATTCGACATTCTGATAATCGGAAAACAATGGATCTTTAAAGAAAATCTCCATGAGGATTGGTTCGGCTTTTTCGTGAGGGAGTGGAGAGTCCACGATCCGAAACAGGGACTTTTTATGAAAATCAAAAGAAATTGAGGCCGGAGAGTCAGATACCAGCCTTTTTGGGGGGTAGAAAAAGCTAGGATCTAGTAATAGGAATAGGAATATCAGAAAAATACAAAAAGAAAGGATCCCAATCGGGGTTCCATAAGAATACTAATGATTTTGGGCATCTACTGGGGCCTTATATAGGGGCTCTGAGTGGGCGTGTCCAGGTGGTATTGGGGGAGGATAGTGGGCGTGCCCAGATGGTCTTGAAGGGGATGTCATCATATGGGAAGTCATCCTATGATGTAAGACTCAACTAATGCTGACAATAAAACTACGAGCTAATGAACCTAGTGAAGACAACCCTGTTTTATTGCCCTTTCAATAAACAGTATCCTCAAGGGTCATATAGTATCCTAAAGGGTCATACAGTATCTTATAGAGTTATGAAAGCAAAATATCATCATCTACATTATATTCTGAATGATTTCAGAATGCTTGTATCCAAAAACCTTCGCGTGCCGAAAAGCCTGAAAAAACTGTGAAAAACGAAATTATTGAAAAAAGTTGCTTTCAATCAAAAGTAGGGAGGAGAACGGGAGATTTTTCGAAGATTTTTCAAGAAGTTCAGATGTGCATTCTGTCGTTACGGTGTTTTTCTTATGCTCAGCTCCAATTTTTTTTTTGCAAAAAATCCCCTTTATAGCAAAATCATTACATTTGAACTATTTTGAGCCAATATTTGAAGAGAAAACATCGAAATTTGTTTTAATTATTTTATATTTTTTGCCTTTGCCCATTCTTGGTTTTTTGTTCAGACACAGTGTCAGTTTCAACTACACCGTTTACGATTTTGGAGATAATGAGATGAGCTACGACATTAATTAGCAATGATTTTCAGAAGTTTTTTTTTGGAATTTTCGATAAACAAATTTTTTAATTGCTTCAACATCTTCCGATTCCGATTTCGTAAATCAAAAGATCGAATTTCCCGATACATTTGAGCTTCCCAGAGTCTTCCAGTTTCCCAAAAATTGGAATTTTCACGATCTGGGAAATTTCAGAAAAAATTTTCGCCTATAAATATTCGCTTCGGAGGAAAAATTTAAAGAAATCGAAAATGATTTTCCACCGTATTCTTCTTCTGATTCTTCTCGGAGTTTCTCTGATCAAATCCGATCCGATCGGAATATCCCTGAAAGTTCGATGTGAATTCAATGTGAAATGGTGTGCCAATTTGGAGATTTATGAGGAGGATAATACGTAAGTTTATGGTCCAGGAAGATGAAATTTCGGCATGAGTTTTGAAAATAAAACTTTTCCATGTCATATGTTTTGAAATAAGCTCACTGAGAAGTTGAAATAAGCCGAGCTCAATTAAAATTAAGCCCATTTTGAAGCTTCTTTGGAGAAAACAATAATGCGTATTATTAAGTATACCCAAAATATCTCGAAACTTTTCAGTTTTCCCACCAATGACTTCTTGAAAAAAGAGTCGTTTTGCACTACGGATCCCTTCAAAGAATTCAATTATGCTCCAATGAATCTCGACGGAGATGTATCACCGGTGAGATATTGGAAATACTGTATTTTTGAAAAAAATCATTCGCTTGGACTGGAAAAGCGTTTTAAAATAAGCCAAAACACTGATTAGCTCCGCCCACTTCGAGATTCCAGTTTGGACACGCGACGCACGCCCGCCACGTGACTGAAACATTAGGATGAGCGGAGACTAGTCGTGTTTAGGACGGGTTTTAAGCGTTTCTTAAGTCGAATCGAGCACAGATATTTTCAAAACTATATTTTTAGAACTTCGAAAGTTACTGTAGTTCCTGAAAATGTTCAAGTTTCAGAGCTACGAATTCAACGTTCTGTTTCATCACAATTGTACTCAAGGAGGGGTTCGCAGTTGGGCATGTTATTATTCGCCAGAGCCCCTCGCATTCTGTCCAGTCGATGGAGAGTTAGTACAGTAATTCTACAGCAATTCAAAACAAGGGGCTGATATTTTCAGGCAAGCCGTTTCGATGGACGTGGGAATTGGGAACAAATGGAATTCGAAAGAGTGCTGGCCACGTTTTGCTGACCCAAATTTTTGAATTTATGAATTTTTGAATTGAATTAATAAATTTTTCATGTTGCATTTTTTCAAACTTCAAACAGTGTAAAAATTTCAGAATTACAGAATTTCAAATGTTTAGGAATTTACGGATTTCCCGATCGCTAGACGAAATTTCTGTTCGAGGAGTTCTGAATTTCTCTGCTCAGTTATCCCTGGAACAAAAACTGTTTAATTTCTCACTCCGAAAAAACTTGCTTCACGGTCTGAATGTATCAGAAAGTGATCTGGGTATCAAAACAAGACTCAAAACTTCAAACGACTACAGATTTTTTCACAAATGCCTCTTGTGAGTTCTAACGGTGTTTTCACATAACTTTATCAAAAAAGAAAACGGTCATTTGGATAATTCAAGGACTAGATATGAAAAAAGAGATGCTCAACTACCTGGAGGGGAAACAACGAATCTCCATTCCTTGAGCGATTCTACGAAATCGGTCGGAATGACCCCGTCGGACCTTCAAGATTTGCCACGTCATCTGTGGGTTTTGCATGTATGTAATGGGGTTATTCAGCGAGTAGCAATTCAGCAAATTGCTGTTTTTTTCCATATGCAGAAAATCAGCTATTTGCTGCGGCCGTTTGCTGGAGTTTTCTGGGCCATGATTTGTTCTCGTGGAAATGTAGTCGTTTGAAGTTTCGAGTCTTCTATCAATACACAGATCACTTTCTGGTACAACCAAACCGGAAAGTAAGTTCTCTCGGACTGAGAGATTAAACAGGTTTTGTTCCAGGGATAACTGAGCAGAGAAATTCAGAACTCCTCGGACAGAAATTTCATCTAGCGATCGGGAAATCCACAAAATCCTAAAAATTTGAAATTCTGTAATTCTGCAATTTTGAAACTGTTTGAAGTTTGAAAAAATGCAACACGAAAAAATTATTAATTCAATTCAAAAATTCATCAATAAAAAAATTTGGTATAACAAGGGATGCTTAAGACAATCCGCTGTAGGAAATCCACATTCTCGCTAGGCAACTTTGGTCGAGGTGTTCGCTGTGAGTCGAGGTGTCCCCGGTGAGTCGAGATGTCTCCCGTGATACAACCACGCCACCTATATCATTTTTGAAAGGATGGGAAAAAAGACGGTACCAAATACTGCCTCATGGGAAGCCTCGCCACTTGCCACCTCATCTAATGAATGGTGGGGTGACACACTGTCTCCTGACAACATTGTCCATTCTGTTTTTTTTACAAATTTATTGGAATCGGAAACAAAATATCAGAGTACACTAAAAAAAATGCAAATTATCGAACTTTAACAATGTTCATAAAACAGAAGTCCCTGTTCTCTTTCATCTCATATTCCAGACACTCATTGGATTCCGGAATTTGATAACGATGCTTGATTGTCGCTTGTTCGACTAGTGGTCCTATCGGAAGTACTTCTCCAAGTGCTACGGCAAATGTTCTCATTGAATATCTTCTTTTGCAAAACTTCAACTCACACGATTCAAATTCTTCGAAAGTGGATATGGTCTGCAAAATTAAATATCATGTCTTGTCTGTAAGGGTATCTAATTTGGCGCCGGCAGTAAGTAAGTTGGCTCCGTGTCACTTCTAAACCGCGAAACTTTAAAACTTGTCATAGAGACTTGTAATTGGTCGGGCCGGGACAGGTCAGAATTAAAAATTCTTCGGCCCGGGTCAGCTTCTGTAATCTCGGAATTCCGAAATTTCTTGAAATTTTGTGAAGTTTTTGCTAAGTTTTTAATAACTATCAAAGTTTTGATACTTTTATAAGAGCGGAAGTTTTTTGAAGTTTTTTGACACGTTTTCGAATAATTTTTAAAAGCTTCCCGGGTCACCATGGCCAGGCCAGGCCGGGTCACAAATCCCGAAGTTTTGTAAGTGTGATAAAAACGATGATAGACCTCATTCTGAAGTCCAAAAAAAAATCAAAAAAATATTTTTTCAAAAAAGTTTTTTTTAATTTTCAGAGCTTCAAAATGTGTTTTATCAGAAAAAGCATATTGTAAAATCTAAAATTGTTTTTATGTTCTGAACTTTCTCAATTCGCTTGCACTGCCACAGTTTCGAAATGACGCGGAGCCGATAGTTTGTCGCGGACTAATAAGTCGCTTATAAGCTCAGCGACTCAGAAACGACTGAGCCACCGTATTCCGTCTATTAAGTTGTTTGGAAAGTCCTTTCCATTTTTGGCATCAGATACATTCAAGGTAAAAAAGGTCAAAACGATGTCGGATAAATTGAAGGTAATGACCATAGTTATCAATGACTATCTGCCAACGCCCCACTAAATTGTGGATGCTTCCCTTCTAGAGCTCCGGTCACAGCGAGTTTAAAATCAATTGACCCCGTTTTTTATATCCTGTTTTGAAGTGAATTTTTGTCAATCAAGATGACTTTAGAAATGGCTGGATAAGTGGTAATCAGAAAGTAGAAAGTTACAGGGTGGCTTTTAATTATTGACACCGATTCAAGCCTTCATAACTCTTTGAAAACTCGATGAAAAACTTCAAAATTATGGAATAAAACATTTCAGACGCACAAAATTTATATTAATGAAACTTTTTTCGAATTCACTTCTTTTTACTCCGATGACAGCCGTCCGAGGCTTCGGAAAGGAAGCTACGGCGGCACGGTGGTAGTTTTAGCATATTGGCGCCCATATCTTTTGAAGGGGTGCCATTAGAAATTCGACATTTTGTATTTTCATGAGGAAACTGTCTGGGTCCAATACCCTGAGACTGAATAATTTATTGGTTTCAAGTCTGAGAAGAAAGCGACCCATTCTTGTGCCTAGTCCAACTACGGAAAATTGAGTTTGAACCACCCTAGGGTGTCTTTGGCACTGTAAACTGTGGCTCAATCTTGTCGGAACTCCCTATATTCACTTTTCGAGTAGAATCGAGGTTATTGTAAAATCTTGATAACTTAGATTTGCTCAATAGTTAATTTTGGTTGGAAAATTGAGGAAAATAAGGGATTTTTCGTAATTTCCAATGCTTCTATCAAAGATCCGAATTGTAGCGGAAAACGAAATTCTATTCGCAATTTTCATAACTGGCAGACAGATGACATATTTTTTAACGCAATCCGGCAATTTCGAGAGACCATGTAGCCATCGACTGTAAAAGTTATCACCCGAAAGTAATGTCCCCGTGCGAGTGTTTAGGCCGTGCCGCTTAGAAAATTTCAGGCTTTTTGAGACACAAATCACTCATGTCCCCCTCCCAGAGAACTCATTGGGTATTTTTAGAAAGGCCAGAAGTTGCTCTTTTTTGAAGATAATTTTCACCAAGTTTCGGGTCATTTCGAAGTCAGCAGCAAGCTTTCTGTGACTCTTGTCTGAATTTCAGCAAGTCCTCTTTTTCACGACTATAACGATGTTATCTGATGTCGCAGATACCCCACAAACAGTCATTAGATGACCCACGTCAATGTGAATGAGAACAATTTAATTGGCAGTACGATCAACCAACATGCGGTCCAGACGGACTAGTTCTGTAACATCACCCAAGAGGTTACCTTCAATTGAACCGTTGATGACGAAAAGAGGGGTTGGAAAATGAGCCGTCATTTCCTTCAGACACAAAGCTATGTCATGAAATCTGGCAAAAATATTGACACTGAGTAGAGGAACAAGAAAAGTATGAAACAAACTGAATTAGTGCGTTTGGTGGGCCCCATACCTGGCTCGCAAGTTTGGTGTCAATAATTAAAAGCTACCCTGTAGAGCTGTACAGATAATAAGGCAGAATTGTCTCGCCGTATCCACCGAGATCGGCCTGGGCCTGCCTTATCGCATGATGTTGCGGATATTACTTTTCAAAATAAACCTCCGTGTTTCACTCCAGTGGAGATACACTCGGAGTCTGAGTTATGTCGCCTGACAAGAATAGGTATCGTTCTTAAAAGTAACACCATTACCTGGCAGCTCCCAATACTCCATTCCTTGGTAGACCACCATACCGACAACATCCCATTTTTAACACGAACTTCACGTTTTGCGACGTCTGGTGGATGAGCTCCTTTGTCAACCCATTTGACTTGTTGCTTATTATAATCACACATTACTCATTTATTACCACTAGTAACGATTTGATTTCAATATTCATGTGTGCAACGCAGGATGAGGAGATTCGAACAGATGCCCACCCAGGAAAAAAAGTTGCTTTGAGCCAAAAAGGTGTGGTCAATTTTTTCCCACTTTTTTTTACTCTGTCGAAAGTTTCCAATCTATGTCTTTTTGATAAAAGGCTTGCCACTGATGTACTTCATATATCTCACACAGTTTAAGACGGGTCCCTTTCAATCCCAGCTTTGTATGCATCAAAACATAAGCCCGTTTGCTTTTTCGAAGGGGGATATTCGTCCAACAAGAATTCTAGTTTTTCAAATTGATGATACCAGGTTGTGATAGTAGTTCGAAAGGGTGCATCTGCGTTGTTAACCTCCACTAACGGGCAATCGGTTTCAGCAATTTTCCGGTCAGATAGAAATAAAAACAAAAAGGCAGTCCAAAAAGGGAAATTGTTAGGGACAAAAACGGTGGGCATCTCTCACTACACGAGAAGAGGGGAACGATCTCCGTAAGGGTGTAGACACTATTAGACCCTACCAATAAACATGTATAACGACAGCTTCCTCACTTTTACCCCGTTCTAAAAAACAAAATTTGAAAACAACTGATCAAAAATGGGAAAGGACTTTCCGAACAACCTAATATTTCAGAAGTAGCTTGTGACATAGCCTTGCTCGTCTGTGATGAAAAACCAAACAACTCACGTCTCGAATTCTCGGAACATCCTGGATTGTGTTTTCCATCGACATATAGCACTTGAAACTTTTCAAGTGGCTGAAATTCACCAAACTCTCCACATCAAACGTAGTCCAGTCTGACTTGAATTCCACACTTTTTGCCTGTTTGAATTGATCGGTTTCGAAAACAATTCTATCATCATTTTGCAATGCTCTCAAGTATCGGATTTCTAGACAAATGGACTCGAGGTATCCAGGATTCATGGCCGTCAGAAATTGGACCACTTTGTTTGCATTGTGACTATAAATGAACACACTTCTCGGACTAAATGGGACCGGCAGAAGATCATCTGGATCAAGCTCTTCTTCGTGTAGGTGCAATGAGAAATGATTCACTTGGATATTGGGCATTTTTAGCACTGGAGCCAAAAGTTCCAGACTTTTTTTGATATAGCTTTTCTCACGGTTTGCGACTCTCGTGTTGTTCGGTTTATGCAGTAAATGACCACGCCCTTTTTTGAAGCACCAAAAGTGTTTATCGTTCCATGACCATCTGAGATACCTATCCTTTAAGGAAACGTTGATTTCCTCAAAAACGGGTGGAAAAGAATCGGCGACATCTTTGATGGCGTGGTTCATGGTTCGAAGACGAGTCCTGAAAAAATTTACAATAGCAATTGGTTAAATTTCATGACTCTAACCTCTCAACTGGATCCAGATACTCGGCGATTTTTATCATCGATACAACTGGAATATCCACAAGTTTCTTTGGCTTTGGATCCGCACTCCGATCATAGTAAAAATCCATTTGTCCGTGATAGAATCGATAATACCAAAATTCGAAATCCAGGTACTCCATGACATCCTTTCCTACCGTATTACAAAAGTTTCGATAGGAATCGAAGATTGGTTTCTTTTGGAGCACTTCATAGAGAATACAAGTTTTAATGCAGAGGTGGTTCTTCTTGATGATGTTTGACGACGCCTTCATGATTCTCTCAAAATCAAGAAATGGAATATTAGGGAAAAAGGAAAACGATCTTTTTAGATTGCCTGCGCTCTACCGCACTGACAGAATGGAAGAGGTTTTTTGGCAGCTGGCGGCCGGGGGCCGGCGACGATATTTCAATTTTGACACGATTTTTCGCTTGATTTTCTTCAATAAAACTTGCTTTTTCTTAGTTTTTCTTCGGTTTTTTTGCAGAAAATATCAGAAAACTGGGAAAATCACTGATTTCAATAACTTTTCTCAGCATTTCAGCAAAGTTTATTGCATACTTGCAAAATCAGGGCCCGGGTTCTCCTAGTTTGAAATAAATTTTTGAAATCCCAGAAATTTTTTCAAATTTTTCTGTGGAAAAACTATTTTTCGTGGACACTTATCTTGAAAATTTCTTCACTTGACAGAAAAATCGTCCATTTTTTTCTGTTGACTCCAAAAAATTTTTGAAAAGACTGGAACATTTTTTTCCGAAAACCCGGGCCCTGAAAATTCTGAAAAAAAGCCCGGCCCGTTGCAAGTATGGTATATTGATTTTGAAGCCGATTATCGTTGTCAGTGCAAATTTTACATTTTCTTTCCATAGCCTTTGAAAGGTTCTCATTGCTTTCGAAAGAAAATTGACACAAAAAACACCTAAAGAAACAGAGAAAATAGAAAAATTTGCACTGACAACGATATCTGGCTTCAAAACCGATAAACTTCGCTGAAATGCTGAGAAAAGTTATAAAAATCAGTAATTCTCCCAGTTTTCTGATATTTTCTGCAAAAAAAACCGAAGAAAAACTAAGAAAAAAGAAGCTTTATTGAAGAAAGAAAAGAGAGAAAAGCCACCAAAAAAACTCTTCCATTCTGCCAGTGCGGTAGAGCGCAGGCGATTTGAAAAGTATTACCCTAATAAGAACAGAGTAAGAGAAAAGGCTCCTGGACATTTCGCAGCCTCTGATAACGTCGGAATATCAGAATTCCATGTTCTTCGGTTTTGAAAAAATATTTTTTAATGTTAGAAATTGAACTTTCGAAAAATTCAGCTGAAAAAATAGAAAGCAAGTATTCAATCAATAGCAAACTGCTAAATCTTCACTGTTATGATATTTTTTAGAACTTCGTTTTTACTTATAGAATTCCAACTTTTTAAATACTTATATTTTAAAAAGATATTCTAAAATACAGTGAAGACTTACATGGAATGACTCCCAAGTGTTACCCTTGAAAAAAATCGAGACCTATATGGTTGGATAGAGCGTAAAAAGTTATCCAAGAATCCAAATGGAATAGTTGGTAAAAACTTTTTTTTGGGAGTTATGGTCCAAAAAGTACAAAAAAATGACCAAATTTTCAAAAAATCATAACTTTGTCAGTTTATGTCCGTTTGTTGAAATTCAAAGAACAGTAGATAGAGAATCAATTGAACTTTTGAAAAAATATTTTTTTGATTTTTTTCCTATTGATTGGATTATTGATTTTTTGAAAAAATCAAAAAAATTTTCAAAATCTCAAAAATCCCAAGTTAACTTTTTTTCTCATTATGACCATTGAATTCAGCACATTTGATTTACTATAGTAAGGTATCAATACCCCGGGGGAATTCATGCTCACACAAGTTATGCCGAAAAATATCGATTTTTGGCACTTGGCTTCTTTGAATTCGTTGTCCTCGGCGGCCGGTATAGAGAGGGGCATACTTCTTTTTGTGATTTTTACATGCGTATCGTTTACCTAGAATGTTTGAAACACAATTCAGTAACACATGAAGTCGAATTTTCAAATTTCGTACCATTTCTTAAAATCAGCACTTGAAAAAAATTAAAATTTTGACCTTTCACAGGGCACATCTATAGTCTAACTTGATGGAAACATCCAAACTCTTTTTTTAACATAATCAGAAGAACATAATCTTATAAACGGCTTGAACAGAATTTTGAGTTAGGCCCTAAAAATAAAAATATTTACGATTATTAGAGTCTGACCCCTATTTTTGGAGAAGTGTGACATGTGACCGGGCACATCTATAGTTAAACTTGATGGAAACAGCCAAACTTTTGTTTAAACATGCTTAAAATGACAAAATCTTATCAACGGCTTGAACAGAATTTCAAATTAGGCCCGAAAAATAAAAATATTCACTGGTGATGGGACACCTTTTGTTTTTGATCATAACTTGAGAACGGAAAAAATATCTAAAAACTGTTAACGCCATTCGATTTAAAATTGAAAAATAGTATTGGACAAATGTTTTTGGTTTGTTTCGTATCGTGAAAATAGGTTAAATGAACGATTTCCTGAAGATATCCTTCCAGCTTCGGACAGCCGAAATCAACCTTTTTCCATTTAACCTATTTCACGATACGAAACAAACCAAAAACATTTGTCCAATACTATTTTTCAATTTTAAATCGAATGGCGTTAACAGTTTTTCGATATTTTTTCCGTTCTCAAGTTATGATCAAAAACAAAAGGTGTCCCATCACCAGTGAATATTTTTATTTTTCGGGCCTAATTTGAAATTCTGTTCAAGCCGTTGATAAGATTTTGTCATTTTAAGCATGTTTAAACAAAAGTTTGGCTGTTTCCATCAAGTTTAACTATAGATGTGCCCGGTCACATGTCACACTTCTCCAAAAATAGGGGTCAGACTCTAATAATCGTAAATATTTTTATTTTTAGGGCCTAACTCAAAATTCTGTTCAAGCCGTTGATAAGATTATGTTCTTCTAATTATGTTAAAAAAAGAGTTTGGCTGTTTCCATCAAGTTAGACTATAGATGTGCCCTGTGAAAGGTCAAAATTTTAATTTTTTTCAAGTGCTGATTTTAAGAAATGGTACGAAATTTGAAAATTCGACTTCATGTGTTACTGAATTGTGTTTCAAACATTCTAGGTAAACGATACGCATGTAAAAACCACAAAAAGAAGTATGCCCCTCTCTATACCGGCCGCCGAGGACAACGAATTCAAAGAAGCCAAGTGCCAAAAATCGATATTTTTCGGCATAACTTGTACTTTTTGGACCATAACTCCCGAAAAAAAATTTTTACCAACTATTCCATTTGGATTCTTGGATAACTTTTTACGCTCTATCCAACCATATAGGTCTCGATTTTTTTCAAGGGTAACACTTGGGAGTCATTCCATGTTAGCATTTTTCAATTGATTGAATCCTTGCTTGCTATTTTTTCAGCTGAATTCTTCGAATATTCAATTTCTGACATTAAAATATACTTTTTCAAAACCGAAGAACTTAGAATTCTGATTTTCTGACGTTATCCGAGGCTGCGAACCGTCCGGCTGCGAACCGTCCGGCTGCGAAATGTCTGGCTGCGAAATGCCCGGGAGCCAGAGAAAATCGATAATTGTGGAAGAGAGAAGAAACAAGATGCTTGCAGGCATGCTGTATGGCAGAATGATTGGGAGGCAGTGTCCCTTCCATGTGAATCAGTGAGTGTGTGTGTGCGCGACTGTGTGCGTCCTCAACTGCGGACCAATGTGTTCTTCTTTTTTTCTCATCTATCTCCCTCTTCTCCTCCCCCTTCCTCTCCCCCTCCTCTCCCTCCTCTCTCCCTCCCATTCATATACAAGTCAGAGTGTTCCCTCTCTCTGCAGCAGCGTGGTTGTGTGGTTGTGTGCGGTACTTCGGTCCTCGTACTCGCTGGTTCAACTCCGCGGCGGTCAGAATGATGACGCTTCGGCCCATCCTCTTCAGTCCGTGCTTGTTAGGTGTGCTTCGGCCCCGAAAATCCCCTGGTGTGCCTCGGCCCCAACTATAAAACGTATGATTCGTCATCGTTTTGCAATTAATGGAACAGATAAAGCGCCCTAGAGTGAAAGAAGTGTCAGAAATAGAGTTTTTTTAACCTACCAGCCTGTTTGGGGAGCCTTCGGCGCTTCAAACGGCTGGGTAGTGCGCGCACGGCGCAAGATCGTTACACGTCTCTATGATTTTTTCGGCTCTTTATGACAAGGTTCTCTTGTTACCTCGGATGAGAAAGTGCTTCAATACAATAATACTACTCAAAATATGCAATGGTTGTCCCCCGCAGAACCGACCAAAACAACTCGAAAAGAGTGTTACACGGAATGATATATATTTATTGAATTGATTGAAGGGCAAATGCCGCTAACACAATACAATTAAAGTCAAGGGAAGGTAGAAAATTAGCACCGGATGGGGAGAAAAGCGGTAAATTACATGAACAGTTCAACGGGGGTCTGGAATGTAGGAGGGGTGGGAAAATTAGAAATTAGTATCATTCAATGACAGGAAAGGGGAAAAATTAAATTTTTTGAGATTAGTTTTAAAGGAGTTGATAGACTGTTTTACAGGAAAAGTGGATTGGTCTAGAGAGTTCCAACACTTCAGGGATCTGTTGGTAATAAATTGAGTGGTACATTTAGAGGTATTTGACAGGTTAGACCTTATGTAGTAACAGTGGCGGCGAAGATTTGTTAATTTCGGGAAGTTAAAAAGTTGGACTTTTGGAAGAATAACATCTTTGGCTATTAGCCATTTGTAGATAAAAATTAAATCGTTCATTCACCTTCTTTCCTCCAATGATTCAAGTCCAAATTCTCGGATAGTGTTGAAATATGATTCATAGGGGATGTTAAACTTCTTCGTCAGTCTGAAGACAAAAGATTTTTGGAGTCCTTCGATTTTATAAATCATTTCCTTTTGGGCTGGAGAGTATATTAGACTTCCGTATTCTATCAACGGCCTGATATAGATTGTATAGCACTTTATGAGTATCTCCAGTGATCCGAGTTTCAGAATGTTGAAAAGGATGTTGATTCTTTGCTGTGCTTTCCGTATAGTTATATTTAAATGATTTTTGAATGTAAGGTCTTCTGAGAAAATCACTCCAAGATCTCGAACATGTTCACACTTCGGGATTTTACAATTCAAAAGAGTAAAATGTTGATTTTTAGATAATGATATTGCTTTTTTCGAAGGGGAAAAGGCTATAAATTGACAGATGTGTGTCGCGAGTGCAAAGCCAAAGATTGGAAAAGATCTGAAAGAACAAAACATATTAATTCATTTATTATAATTTTTCCCGTTTCACCAGTGTGGCAATAATTTGCAATTCTAATCAACCTCTATAAGAGCTGGCCCATCAGTTTTATCTATACAGATTTTTGGAGTGGTGGTATTCTTGAATTCGTAGATAAAGGCTCATACTGGATGAACTTCTGCTTCACCGTTTTTATATGGTGGCCCAGACAGGTTAAAAGAACAAGTGTCTTGTACATGTTGAAGTTCTGGAACGGTCTAACAGCCACCGGTGAACTCTACTAATGATAATAGGGCCAAATGCAGCAAGTGTTGATACGACAAGGTGTGAATACACTAACGACAAAATTCTTTCATGATAATGCTTGTCCGCACGTGTGGAAAATCACTCAGCAGAAAATCGAGGAATTGGGCTGGGAAGCTCTCCCTCATTCATCAAATCGCCCTGATTTAGCATTTTCAGATTTCCACTAATTCAGATCGATGCGACTCTCATTAGCCGAGAACCACTCCGAAAGCCGAGTTGAGACCAAAAATGGGTAGTCGCCTACTTTGAGTCACAGCCAGTGGAGTTCTCCCAAAGCGGAACCCATTCGTTGCGCGGATGTTGGCGTCAAGTGGTTGATAATTATGGCGAATAGCTTTTGGATTAATATTTTATACTTTCTTCATTATAACAAATCGAATTAATCATAAAAATCTAATATTTATCATCGATAGGCTCCATCTTGATTCTCTTGCTCCTCCATCTCTTCCGAAAATTATTTTCCTCTCTCAGTTTCCTCCGCCATTTCTGTAACAGGTTTTGATTCGAAAGATGTACATTAAAATATGTTACTTACGGAAAACACGGCCTGCATTGTTCCCATTTCTCTTTGTAGATCCTGGCTCTCTCCGCAATTCTGTCTTCATGAGCCGTTTGGGATTCCTGAAGCGTCTTCTCCAACCGACTTCTCTTTTCTAGCTGTGCTTCCAGAACTTGAATTTTCCCCATCTTCGTGTGCAAAATTGGATGGATCAGTTGAGCTGGAGGTCCTGGCTGATGAGATCCATGTTGGGAGCTCCAAAATGAGCCGTGAAGTGATGATGAGCTTGTGGACACGCATTCATGTGACCTGGAAATATGAAACTTGACTTGTTACGCCTGTTTGATCTATCTTTATCCCTCACCTTTTGGATCAACTCCATTTCGAGCTCTATTCCTTCCATCATTGGCATGTGGAACGAATCCATATGGAATTCCAGGAGGAGGAGGGTGTGAGTGTCTGGCCAAATTTCTGAATAAAAGAGTTATTCTTGAGTTTCGTTCAATTTTTTTCAATTTTAGTATTTTTATTTTAAACTATTTTGCTTATTATTTACAGTTTAATCTTCACAGATAACTTTTATGTTGTAATGATTCTACATGAAAATATGGATTTTTTTAAAGCTCACGTTGATAAGCTACAATAATAACGCTGATACATACAGGAAAACAGTGTGCGTGTGCACTTTTTCTAGATTTTTTAGAAAGCACACTCCAGAGAACAAGTTGTTCTAAAATTGGAAAAATTGGATGATAGAACGATTTTGGGAAAACATCGAATGAGCTCTAATTAGAGAAAGATTCAAAAATGATTTCAAAAATTCATAAAAAAAATCTCACCTTTATTTTTTAAAAATCCGAAGAAGTGTGGATAGAATAGTATAGAATAGAAAACAAGAATATTTAGAAAAATCAAATAAAAAATCTCCGAAATCCATTCATTAAAAGGGTTTCTGGAGAAAAAGTTAGACGTCTATTCGGTAAAGTCGTCAAATACAAGAATGAAGCTAATAGTTACTGGCTAGGGGCGCCGAACGCTCGACCGTCCTCTTGTCTGTTGCTCTGGGTCTCTTTTGTGTGTCTCGATCTCTTAGTTCCGCTCACGATATAACCACACGATACGCTCACTTTCCTATGTATACGTCATGATGATGTTGGGGAGGAGGGCAAATAATTCGGAGGTTACAACAATTCGGGGGTACAAAGGGGTACAAAGTGATTTAGGGGTACAAAATAAACCATTCGGGGGTACAAACTAAGCCTTGTTTCAGGTATTTTGTACCCCCGAATTGAAGATTTGGTACCCCTAAATTGCTTTGTACCCCAATGACCTCAAAATTTTTGTACCCTCCGAATTATTTGCCTGGGAGGAGGGCAAAAGAGGGATAGGGCAAGGAAATGGCTATGTTGTCTGCGCTGTTTCCTTTACCCACCAGTCAGAATGATGACGCTTGAGCTCATCGTCTTCAGTAGAATAACGGAGTACCGTCTTCCAATTGTCCAGTTTAATGCCACGATGTAATAAAACGTTCTCCCAAATGTTTGAAAAATATATAAAGCGGTGGTATTAAACAAGAGTGCTTACGGAATTTGGCTAATATTAATGCGAAACAGAAAAAAAATTGGAATCCACGAAAGACGCCGTTGAAATGGAATATTTCGCTAAAGGCGTATTGTAGTTCTTAGAGACTTTTCAGGTGATCAAGTTCGACTTTCTCTTACTGATTATTCAGTCAAATTATGTCTTTTTCTTGTCAGATTAAGTATCTGACAAGGGAAGCCTTCCATATGTTACCCGGGGATTTTGATGAAATCTATGCCAAACGGTAGCACACAAGCTAACTAGAACAACCACAAAATTATAGCGGCCCGTTTGAAGGTCTGTTGAAATTACGGGGCATTTTCTGATTTTTCGCGAGTTTGGAGTAGGTACCCTTCGAGCGACCACAACTTTGTTCATTTTTATGCTAGACCTTCCAACTTTTTTTTATTCAAAAAGTGAGGAATTGATACGTATTAAAGTTAATTGCACTCATGCTCCATCATTGAAAGGAAGTCCAGGAAAACAAAAAATGTGCAAATTTCGAGTTCCAACGAACTCAAAAAATGCCAATTTTTGAAAAAACGTCTCCGGGGGACCATGTCTATCAGATTTCTCAGGACGAGTAACGCACGTATACGTGCTCAAATATAGGTCGAGCCCTTGAGTTACGAGACTTATCTCGATTTTTATCCAAAAATATGTTTAATTCATGTACCCCTATACATGCATTTTTGTTGAAAATTTTTTCAATTTTCGAAAGTTTTCTTTTTTGTTTCTGCACAGTATTCTGTTGCTTCTTTTTATTTTCACTTGATTCGTATAATTTTTCAAAACTTTTTCTTTCAACAAAAATGCATGTATAGGGATACATGAATTAAACAATTTTTCGGGAAAAAATTGAAATAAGTCCCGTAACTCGAGGGCTCGGCTTGTATTTGAACATGTATATGTACGTTACTCGACCTGAGAAATCTGATAGACATGGTCCCCCGGAGACGTTTTTTCAAAAATCGACATTTTTTGAATTCGATGGAACTCGAAATTTGCACATTTTTTGTTTTCCTGGACTTCCTTTCAATGATGGAGCATAAGTGCAATTGGCTTTAATGCGTCCCAATTTCTCACCTTTCGAATAAAAAAAAGTTGGAAAGTCTAGCATAAAAATGAACAAAGTTGTGGTCGCTCGAAGGGTACCTACTCCAAACTCGCGAAAAATCATAAAATGCCCCGTAATTTCAACAGACCTTCAAACGGGCCTCTATAATTGTGTGTTTGTTCTAGTTAGCTTGTGCGCCACCGTTTGGCATAGGTTTCATCAGAATCCCCGGGTAACATATGGAAGGCTTCCCTTGTGAGTACCATTTCCTCATGATGATTGCTTTATGGATAACTGTTTTGTCTATATTCGAACACTACTACAGTATCTTTTTTGTGAGTCAATTTGGAGAACAAACATTCTGGAATGAACACACTTTCGAGCGTATAAAATTTATTGAGAACAATGAAAATTAGTTAGAAGAAATGAAAAATTATAGGTTATCGTTTTCTTCTGGATTTTGGCCAAATTTACTTCATTCCAAACCACGATCAGCTCTCCGCCGTACTCAGCCAAAAATTCTCCACTTTAAATATCTTCTTTGGCGAAGATTCCATATTCCTTGGTTTTTGTATCCCGAAGCTCCAATTCCGGGTTCACAAAACCCTTGGATACATTTCGGTTGTTGCACAGATCTCCTATTGCAGCATCCTTGATCAGCTCCGCCTCTGGTTCTTCTTTGACTTCCGCATCCTTTAGTTATTGTGTCTCGAAGCTCCAATTTGGGGTAAGTATAGAAAAGAATATCAGAAAAATCAGAATAAGGATCCCAATCGGGGTTCCAGTCTTCGCATTAGGGGGGAGGGGGGGGGGGGAGGTTGAATATTCAGAAAAATAAATGAATAGGATCCCAATCGGGGTTCCTTAGGAAGGCATTGATGAATTCCTGATGGGGCATAGATTGACCAAAAGGCGCCTGAGACCATTCCAGCCTAAACCAAGTTTTAGAGACTGGATTAGGCCTGATCAATCCACTCCACCACCTGAGAAAACATCGAATGCCAATGAATATGAGAGTCTGCTGGGGGCTTATATAGGGGCTCTCCAAATGGGCGTGGACAGGTGGTCTTGGGGGATGATGAGTGTGCGAAGAGAATGTGGCCCCAGGGAAAGTAATTCTATGATGTACGTTAATGAGATAAATCTACTAATGCTGGCAATTAGACAATAAGACAATGGATGAAGTACCCTTCAATTCGTTGTATGACCTTTTTGAAGAGTATTTCCATGTTTTATGACCCTTCTGAAGAGTCTATTCCAGAATCCTAGAGGTACATATCATATGTCACCTTACCCATCATCAAATGTTCATCTTGATTAGCCAATTTCTCGAAAAATTTTGTGAGTTGTGCAACTGAAAACATATAGAAAAAAAACATTGGAAGATGAACATGTCTGTAAATCTTGAAACTTTAAAAAATCTGACATTCTGAAGGTTTGAATATGAAATCTGAAAAATTTGTTTGATTTCGTTCTCGAAAACTCTATTTTTGAATTCAAATTTTTGAGAGTGATGCAACATAATAAGTTTGAAAGTTTCTGAAAATCTAAAAAATTTCTCAAATTCGCAATAAATAACTTTTATCTAAAAATTGTTTTGAACAAGTTTGTGACGTTCGAAATTGAAAAACAACACACATCTGAAAAATTGTATTTTCGAAAAAAAATCCGGAAATTTTTCGTTAAGTTTACGTTTCGAAAAACGACTTTGTTCTTGTAATATTCTTATACTGATTATCCCAATTCTCGAACAATTTCGTGATTTATGCAACTGAAAAAAAACGCTGGAAAAACATTGGGAGATGAACTAGTCTGAAAATGTTTACAAGGGAACCTCAATACTTCAAACACCCAGATTCCGATGGAAGTTTCAGGATAGGTTGGAAATCCCCTATCTAGAAATCTCTGAAAATTTTAGAAAAGACAAGAAATTATGGGAACACACTTAACCGGTCATAAAAACTTTCAAACAAGAGATAGCTTAACAATTTTTTCATTGAACAACAACTATATGACTGGGTATATAATTTTAGAAAAAGTTCATGGATTGGCTTCCTCTTTGGGGACGGGCGGCTTTCACACCCTTCGGAAAATTAGTGATCTTGGCCGCGTTATTTTTGAAGTTCTCATGGCCCAAGCTCGGACCCAATCTTTTTTCAAGTTTTCCACATATCTCAAATTTTGTCTAACGATATGTGGCTTCAAAACGGGCCATAATAACGGGCCAAAATTATCAAGCGGTTCAGATCAGGGGAGTTACAGGACGTCAATCCTTGGTGGAGATTTCTAGAATTTCAGCTTGGCATCGCGTATTTGATGATTTTGCGTCATAGGCCGAGGCCCAATCTTGTTGGAATGTCCAGTAAACACGAGCAAGGTGGAAAAGAGCTCAAAAATCAGTTTTGCCTTGATACTGTCTCTCCGATGATAATTTTCATTGATTTTGAGTCATTTTTCAGCAAAAATCAAGTTAGTCTTTCCAGTTGATATGACGGCGGACCATAACATCCCAGAATCAGGGTAACGACATTTTTCATTATTAATAGTCATAGGAAAGTCAATCATATTGTTTAACAACCGTTGACGATCACTTTGACTGTTTGGCGTTCCTTTCAGTACCTCCACTTTTAAAATTTCGTAAGCCGCGGCCCATTGACTGAGGCGAAGTGCTTTTTCATACCGGCTCGGTTTGAATTTCTCATTAGGGGAATGAGCTTTTTGATATTGCAAGAGCATAAACGAATACGGTTTTTTACCATGTTTTGAACAGCTTCATGATTGTCTGTCAGCTCTCTCGCGAGTTTTATCATACATTTCTGATTTTCGCAACTGATCCTCTTTCTGATCTTCTAGCAAAGTTGATTTTTACCAACCTACTTTTTCCTTCTGTGTCCAGATTCACCAAATATTCCAGCTTTATGTAACACTTTAGTTAACGAAATTCGGTAACATTTGAGCAATTTAGAGACATCGGCATGAGGCATACCAGTTCAGGATAAATTAAGGATTATGGAACGCTGCGGACTCGCTTTCATAACTTTCTTCAAAATTGAAAATATCACAAGATTTTTTGCAGAATAGTAGAAAACGTTCATATGAATGATAATAAAACAAAAGCTCTCTAATCGGAGTCACAGTAACCCATTCGCAGCAGATCAAACGTTGTTCCCATAATTTCTTGTCACCCTGTATTTAAAATTCGATAAAATTCAATATCTCAAAAAAACAATTTCTTGAGAAATTGTCTGAATTATAAAAATTCGTTCACGTTTAAATACAACACAACATGCTTTGAAACGTCCTAGGATAAGAGAAAATCGTCTGTAAATATCTCTGTTTTTGCACTGAAAAGGCGATTTTTGGTACTGGAACTGAATTACTTGGCTGAAGCTGGCCGGCAGATTTTTACAATTTCAGAGATTTCAAGATAGGTGGATTCCAACCTATCCTGAAATGTTCATCAAAATCTAGGTTTGTGAGGTGTTGAGGTTCCCTTGTTAGAGTTTCGCAAACTTTGGATTCTGAAAATTCAAATAAAAATCTTGAAATTTTTATCTTGAATTATTTGTTCAATTTCTGATTTGAAAACTATTTTTTAAATTCAAAATAACTTTGTCATTTGAAGATGTATGGTAACAAGATAAATCAACTAATGTTGACAATTAGACATAAGACAATGGACAAAGTGCCCAGCAATTATTGTTTATGAAGAGTCTATAGTATCCCAGAGGGTCATAAAGTATGCCACTTTGCCCATTGTCATATTCTTATCTTGATTAGCCTGATTCTCACATGAGTTTGTGGCCTATGCAACTGAAAAAAAACATTGAAATAACGTGAAAAGAAAAAAATTCTGGAAATCTGAATAATTAAAAAATATCACACTAACTAGCAAACATTTGAAGAGGAGCTCCGATCAAAACATATTCTATCAACATATTGACTTCCAAGTTTTACCCTAGAATAAAACGAGATTTATACGGATGCATAGAGCGTGCAAAGTCATTTTAGAATCCCAGCGTGTTGGTTGATACGAAAATGGATAGTCTTGACCTTCTCAATTGTTTTATTGTCATTTTGCTAAACTATCGCATTAGTTATCTCGTTCACATATATCTTCTTCAGCGATTTCTTATAAAATCACAATTCCATTCCACAAAGTCAAAAACACGCCCACCTAGATGACCCTCATATAAGGTCTCAGCAGATTCCCAAATTCATCGGTATTGGATATTTTCTTTAGTGATCCCCCGTTGAACTGTTCATGTAATTTACCGCTTTTCTCCCCATCCGGTGCTAATTTTCTACCTTCCCTTGACTTTAATTGTATTGTGTTAGCGGCATTTGCCCTTCAATCAATTCAATAAATATATATATACCATACTTGCAACGGGCCGGGCCGGGCCGGGCCGGGCCGGGCTTTTTTCACAATTTTCAGGGCCCGGCCCGGCCCGGCCAGGGCCCGGGCCCGGCCCGGCCAGGCCCGGCCCGGCCCGTCTCGGCCCGGGTTTTCGGAAAAAAAATTTCCTGTCTTTTCAAAATTTTTTTTGGTGTTAACAGAAAAAAATGGACGATTTTTCTGTGGAGTAAAAAATTTTTCAAGATTATAGTGTCCACAAAAAATGGTTTTTTCACAGAAAAATTTGAAAAAATTTCTGAAATTTCAAATTTTTTTTCAAACTTGGAGAACCCGGGCCCGCCGGGCCGGGCCGGGCCGAGGGTCACGGGCCCGGGCCGGGCCGGGCCCTTGAAATCTTCGGCCCGGCCCGGCCCGGCCCGGCCAGGCCCGGGCCCGGCCACGGGCCGGGCCCTGATTTTGCAAGTATGATATATACAGTGCTCCAAATAATGATAGGTTCACCCATAAAAAATCTCAAAAATCGAAAAACTGGAAAATTTCAAAAACGGTACATATACTAAAAGTATGCCGAAATGAAACTCATATTCGTCAGAAAATGTTATACCCAGGTCGTTTTTGGTTTTTGCGAAAATTCGAAAAATTCGAAATTTGGCAAAATTTTATTCCAAAAAATGATAGGTTCACCTAAAAAAAATTTTGAAAATGATAAAATTACGATTTAAAAACAGGGTTCGATGACAAGATTATGTCAGATAAAACATTTTTGGAACGATTTCATCAGAAATCCGTTCTCCTAATTCGCCTGCGGTCCATTTTGAGGGGTTTTTAATTCAGATGTCAACTGGTTGTCTCAATTTGGGAATTTCATCCGTTATGGTCTTCAAAAATGTCTGAAAACCTTCTGGTTTTCTGAAATTGTCATATTCCGCCGTTTTTCAGAATTTGGAACCAGTTATTACAAGTTTCCTAATTTTTTCTTAAAACTTGTCTATCACGATATTGGACTCCAATGTGTTTTGGGCCCTGAAAACTGAAGTTTCGTTTGGGTCCGGGGTATGTTTCGGTTAGAAACATGTAATTAGACATCCGTTTCATTCAAAAATAACGTTCTATGAAAAGAAATGCCTTTTTGAATCCTGAAAAAGTCAGAAGTTTTGAGTGAGGTAAAAATCATTTTTGGGTTATCTTATGGGTAGCACTGAAATCGGCCCTGAACCAATTTTTTATGTTCAAATTCTGTTTGGAATCTAAAAATGAGGCTTTTTGGTTATGTAAAAATTGCTAAGCGAAAAAACGAGCAAGAAACGAGTGTTCCACTTCTTGAAAAGTTTAGGATAGATTTGGTCCAAAACCTAGGCAATCTTGCTCAAAACTTCTGATTTTTTCAGTATTCAAAAAGTCATTTCTTTGTATGGAACATTATTTTCGAATGAAACAGATGTCTGATTACATGTTTCTAACCGAAACATACCCCGGACCCAAACGAAACTTCAGTTTTCAGGGCCCAAAACACATTGGAGTCCAATATCGTGATAGACAAAATTTAAGAAAAAATTAGGAAACTTGCAATAACTGGTTCCAAATTCTGAAAAACGGCGGAATATGAACATTTCAGAAAACCAGAAGTTTTTCAGACATTTTTGAAGACCATAACGGATGAAATCCCCAAATTGAGACAACCAGTTGACATCATTCTTATAATAAATAAATGAAGTTGCGTCTCTTTGTTTCTCTCTCTGTCAGTTTGTCCGAACACGTGGAAAAAGTTGAAATAAAATATGAAGTTACGTGACCCTTCGAGTGAGACAGAGGAGCGAAGCGACGAACAGTAAAAGAAATAGGTTAATTTGCGCCGAAGGCGCACCAGCCAGCTGTTTGAAGCGCCGGAGGCGCGGCGAACAAGCTGGTCTGAATTAAAAACCCCTCAAAATGGACCGCAGGCGAATTAGGAGAACGGATTTCTGATGAAATCGTTCCAAAAATGTTTTATCTGACATAATCTTGTCATCGAACCCTGTTTTTAAATCGTAATTTTATCATTTTCAAAATTTTTTTTAGGTGAACCTATCATTTTTTGGAATAAAATTTTGCCAAATTTCGAATTTTTCGAATTTTCGCAAAAACCAAAAACGACCTGGGTATAACATTTTCCGACGAATATGAGTTTCGTTTCAGCATACTTTAAGTATATGTACCGTTTTTGAAATTTTCCAGTTTTTCGATTTTTGAGATTTTTTATGGGTGAACCTATCATTATTTGGAGCACTGTATATATATAAATATATATAGAGCGGAGTGGTCAGGCCTAGGCAAGTCTTTGACATTTTTCTTAGGCTGGGATGGTCTCAGGCGCCTTTTGGTCAATCTTAGACATTCTGGATTATCTATACCCTTCGATGACATCAATGTCTTTCTATGGAACCTCGATTAGGATCCTAACTTTTGATTTTCCTGATATTCCTATTTCCTTCCTCCATTTTTCTTGAAAAGCGGTCTTCATGAGAAATGACAAATCTCAGTGAGTTTACAATCTTTTCACAGTAGTGTCAGCTCAAAATAATTTTTGCAACTTTTGAACAAAACTAAAAATTTCAGAAAAATCTATGGTCTTCATCCAAAGTCCATTCTTCGTAATACAAAATGGCGCAGTTGGAAACAAGAATGAACGGCATTACAGAGCTCAACTCTTGAAAAATTGAAATAAAGAATTTTATTGTTATCACAAAGTTTTTACATGAAAATACAGTACCGGTTCACAAGACATATGAAAACGCTTCTTTTCAGTTGATTGTTGGTTTTTCCAGGAGTCTGGAACTCAATTTTCATGTTTCCCTAGATTGAAAACTTTGCATTAACAGTCTTTTTCAAGAATTCCTATATTTCCAGATATTTGCCGGTTTCTGAAAATCGCCAAGACCTGATATTCAACTAGAATACACTTTATGAACTAAAATTTTCTGAGAACTGTGGACACAATAAAACAATTTCTAAAAAAATTCAGAATTTTAGGTTAGCTCTTCGTTTATTAGACGCGCTGTACAAAAGAATACGACATGCAATCGACATTTTATTTGTGCCTTCTAGATCGAAAAAATAGTTTTTGAGATTCTGAACATTAAAGAATGAAAATGAGCATCTCTATCAAATGAAAGCAAGAATATTTCCCAGAAAAAATTTCTTTCAAATTTCAGTTTTTGGAGTTCTATCCTGAAAGAAGACAATTTTCCAATGAAAATGTTTATATTAGGTTGTTCGGAAAGTTCCTGTCATTTTTAGCGTCAGATACATTCCATGTAAAAAGGTCAAAACGATGTCAGATAAATTAAAGATAAGGGCCATTGTTATCAATGACTTTCGGACAATGCCCCACCAAATTGTGGATGCCTTGCTTCCAGGACTCCAGTGACAGCGAGTTGAAAATCAAGTCAGCTCATTTTAGATATCATGTTTTGAAGTGAATTTTTTTCAATCAAGATGATGTTAGAAATGGCTGGATAGGTAGTAGTCAAAAAGTTCAAGGTTCGAGCTATACGGTGAATATGGCAGAATTGTCTTGCCATCTCCAGCAAGATCGGCCTGGGCCTTCCTTTCCGAATGAGGTTGCGGATTTAAATTTTGAAAACAAATCTTTGTGTTTCTCTACAATGGAAATCCACATGGAGTTTGAGTTATGTCACTCAAATAGAATGAATATCGGTCGTGAAAGTGACACCATTATCTGGCAACTCCCAACACTCCTCTCCTTGGTAGACCACCATACCGACAACATCCAATTTTTAACGTGAATTTCACGCTTCGGGACGTCTGGTGGTTGAGTGCCTTCATCCACCCACTTGCCATGCCGCTTATTGCAATCATACAATAACCCTTAATCACCACTAGTAATGCTTTATATCCACCATTAATGTGTACAACGCAACATGAGGAAATTCAAACAGGTGCCCATACTTGTCTCCAAGTGGCGTTGTGCCAAAAGGTGTGGTCCATATCTTTCCACTTTTTTTGACTTTGCCGAAAGTTTCCAATTTGTGGATTTTTGATGATAGGCTTGTCACTGATGTATTTGCTATATCCCTCACAGTTTGAGAGGGGTCCCTTTCAATCCCGGCTTTTAATGCATCCAAATTTAAGCCCGTTTGCCTTTTTGAGGGAGGATTTTCAACCAATGAGAACTATCATTTTTCGAAATGATGAAACAATGTTGTAGTAGTTATTCGAAAGGGCACATCTTCTTTGTAAAAATACAGTTATCGAAGATTGATTTCTGCGGATTTCAGGTCAGATGCAAGTACAAAGAAAATGACAGTCCAAAAATTTAAACTGATAAGGTTGAGAACGTTGGGCATATCTAACTATAGGGAAAGAGGGGGATGATCTCCGTTGGGGTGTAGACACTATTAGACCTTACCAATGTACAGCTCTAACGACATCTCCTTGGCTTGAGCCCCTTTCAAAAAAAGAAGGTTTGAAAACAGGGTATCAAAAATGACAGGAACTTTCCGAACAACCTAATAAGTACAACCTCAGTGCTGCGAAAACCTCTTACCAACATTTCCAAAGAATTCCATGATAGGAAAGACAACAGCGATTCATCGAAATTTCGCAATTTTACACAAGTCATGAGAAATTCATAATTATTATCATTGCTTATTTTTGAGGAAGGATGAATACTTCCTAGGAAATGACATCATCAAAATATTCTCAACTTTTTTCCTAGCCATAGAACTGTGATATAGACACCACGTGTTTTAAAGAGACCCAGTGTTTCCTTATCTTACTCACTTTCTCGGTCTCTCGGTTTTTTCGAAATTTTACGTCGCAATCGGCTGTACAAATAGAACAATCAGCTACTGATATGAAGTTCAAATTCGGGTATGGCTGAGAAAAAAGTGCTCTTGCCACCATCAGGCAATGTGAAAATATATTCGAATTTTACTAGATTTTTATTTGTAATTGTGAGTTTTTTTTTTGAAAAATCTGGAGCCAAAAGGATTGTTTTTTTCAGTGGGAGTGTACTACTAGCCTCGAGAAATTTTTGTCTCTACTCGCAGTATTATTTGCAATATGCTCTGGAATAAGTCAGCCGATTATGAATCAAAACTATGGAATAGTATCTCAAACGTTTTCAAAAATCACATCAGCAATGAATAATGAATCGCTGGGTATTTTTCCAGAATTTGTAGAGTTTTCAAAACATTTATTTCAGACGATTCTGATCTCAACACATCTTTTAAAGAATTTCATTCTGATATGAATTCAGTCATTATTCGTTTTGTTCTAGGGGGCTGTGCCCTGTTTATTTTTGGATTTTTTCAAGTAAGGTTTTTTTCTTGAATTTTTGAAAAATCAGTTATTTAGTTTTCTTTGTTCAAATATGTTGGTGATAATGCCACTTATCGGGTTAGAAGTAAACTCATGTACAAACTACTTCACAAGGACGCAAAATACTTTGATACGGTATCTACTGGACAGTTGTCAGCTGTGCTGAATGAGTGAGTTTTTTTTTTAATAGGAATTCGTCTCTCTTCTGAAATTAGAGGCCCATGAATATTCGAAAGTCCATGAGAAAATTGAAAGCTCATGAAAAATCGGTACCATTGAACTCTCATATTTCCAAGGGTTACCAATTTTTGTGAGCCTCCAATTTCAGAATAGTATTAAAATTCTTTAACAAAATTCAATTTAGTAATATGGATCGATTCCGCGAGGTTTTCAATGAGAAACTCGCCACCATTATTCACCTATCTTCTAATGTTTTTCTTGGGACCACACTTGCTTTTTATACCGATTGGAAGCTGGCTTCATATGGATTTTTATTTGCACTCGGTCTTGCGTTTTCTGGGCTTATCAATTCTACAAGTATGATGAGAGCCAGTAAAGCACAAAGTTTTCATTACGCAAATGCGGGAGGCATTGCATATCAAGCATTGAGCTGTTTCAAAACTGTGATATCTCTGAATGGACAATCTCATGAGCTGAAGAGGTAAACTTAAGCATTACACTTTTTTTCAGTCGATTTTCTGCCATTTTGACAATTTCTAGAAGTCTGAAGCTTGGCTGTCATGTTTCCAACCACTTTGGAAACTATGACCGGTGTAAAACAGACCTTGATTGCAAACTTTTCATCTACAGAATTTCTTGAAAACTCAGTGTTTTCAGCAATTTGCGGATTTTGAAAAAAAAAAACGTTTTTTGACTCATTTCTGGTTCTGTTTTACACTCTCCTAAATTTTCATAGTAATCGAATATTTGACAGCCAAGCTCTACACTCCTGAAAATAGTCAAAAAGGACAAAAACTATCTGAAAAAATATATTGTTGCATTTGTTATTGACCAGTACTGTATAAATCAAAATCGTCAAGACTTCAGCTACTCTTCTGAACTCAAACTTGGAGAAAAACATGGTATCCATAGAGCTCTTCTTTTTGCGACCTCCCGAGCGGTTACCAGCTTTTTCTGCAGTGCGTTAAACGGAACACTATTGTACATTGGAGCAGGATTGATATACAACAAAGTTATGGATCAAGCGAATATTGTTACAGTAAGATTCGACAAATTTTATTTCACTAGCATTGATCATTCTATTAGTGAATTTTCAGTTATTCCATTACATGATGTTGAGTGCCTATAGCTTGGCAGAAGTTTTACCCCATATTTCTAATCTTCTGAATGCGGTCTCTTCTTCTTTATCAATTTTCGAAATCTTGACTTCTAACGATGACAATATCGAGAACGAGGATGTCCCGGATGACCAAAAGCCAATAAATGGAGTTATTCAATTCAAAAACGTCGGATTTTCATATCCAACCCGACCAGAAGCCAGAGTCCTTAAAGGAATTTCATTAGACGTCAAGAGAGGAGAATGCGTTGCACTTGTTGGAGCGAGTGGTAGTGGTAAGAGTACTGTAGTGCAGTTACTGCTCCGTCACTATAACAAGGACTCTGGAAATATATTGATCGATGGAATGGAGCTCGAGAAAATGAGTCTGAAAAAGTTGCGCAGAAATATTGGAGTAGTGTCTCAAGAACCAATTCTTTTTGACACAACTATCGAGGAGAATATTCGATTTGGAAATCCAGATTGTTCTAAATTCGAAATCTTTGATGCTCTGAAAAAAGCAAACGCTTATGAATTCGTGGCCTCGTTTCTTGATGGGATCGAGACTGTAGTTGGAGAGGGCGGTGCACAACTCTCAGGAGGACAAAAACAGAGAATTGCTATTGCTAGAGTTTTGGTGAAAAATCCAAAGATTTTGCTGCTTGATGAAGCAACTAGTGCTCTAGACAATGAAAGCGAGCGGGAAATTCAAAATGCGCTGAGAAAAGTGAGGAGGTCTTGTTAAAAATATCACCTATCATAAGTTTAGGCGTCAGAAGGCCGTACTACAATAATCATTGCTCATCGACTGTCAACTATCAAA
This sequence comes from Caenorhabditis nigoni, assembly GCA_027920645.1. NCBI lineage: Eukaryota > Metazoa > Nematoda > Chromadorea > Rhabditida > Rhabditidae > Caenorhabditis > Caenorhabditis nigoni. The sequence continues at coordinate 7,462,011 of CP115869.1, forward strand.
AATTGTGACAAGATTATTGTAATGTCACGAGGCCAAGTAAGCATATCATCTTCAATAGCAAATTTAATTAAAGAATTTCAGATAATCGAAAGTGGTACTCATAAAGAATTGATCCAAAAAACTGGCGCCTACAACAACTTGATTAAATCACAGATCTTTGATTCTGAAGACAAGCACACAGATCTAAAAGAAGCTGCGGATATTAAAACGAAGCGAGAAAAATCAAGTTTTCTTCGGAAAAGTGCCAAGGGTAGCCAAGCTAGTCTCACGGAAACCCAAGAAGAGAAGGAAGTCTCGTCTAGTTTCTGGGAAATTATCAACGAATGTCGGCCCCAATACTTCTGGCTGGTAGTGGCAATTATCGGTAGTTTTATTCAAGGTTTATCACCTCCAGCGTTGGCTCAATTGATTGTGCGGACCTATAAAGTGAGTTTTTGTATTTCCTATAAAAAAACAAAAAATCCAGTATTTCACATTAAAAAGGAAAAAGCAAAACTTCAAGAAACTTCTCCGAAAAAATCTCAATTCTTATCTTTTTCAAAAAGTTTTCAGTTTTGGCAGTAATAAAAAATTTTTTCAAAACTTTCTAAAAGTGTACGAAAATGAACGACAACTGACTTTTTCCCTTTTTGAAGTCATTTTTCGAGATTGAGCTTACATTTAGAGTACAGCATAAGGATAAATTTCGATTCAAGTGTCATACGTTAGAGAAACTTCCAAACAAATCGTTATTATTCAGGCCTACTCAATGGAAGGAGAAGACATACTCATCTACGGACACTTCTGGGCTTCCATGTTTTTTGCTCTCGGCCTTATCAGACCTATCACAGCTTATACAACACATTATTGTTACGGAAGGGTTGCTGAAAAATTATCAACTCGTCTCCGCATCAAATCTTTCCATCACATGTTATCCTTGCCATGCGCCTTCTACGACGAATCTAAAAACTCTCCAACAAGACTTGCGAACCGTTTGAATGCGGATGCTTCAAATGTGAAAGGTGCCGTAGATTCACGACTCGGGACCATTTTTACAACACTGGTCTCGTTTATGGTATCCATTAGTGTTGCTAGCTATTATTCATGGAAACTCACTATCCAGGTTTTGAAGAATTTTAGATTTTCGAAAAAATAATTTTTCTGCTTTTAGATCCTCGTGTTTTTCCCAATTTTGTATTTTGGAAAGCGATGCTACGACATTGCAACAGTGCAGGCTGTCAAGCAGGATACAGCATTAATCGAGAAAAGCAATAAGGTTGGTTGAGTACCAAAAAGCAAAAAAAAAATTATGTTCAGATTGCTGTTGAAGTTTTGAACAATATCAAAACAGTTCGTTCATTGAATATGGCAGATAAAGTCATGGAAATGATTATTGGAGAGTTGGAGATCTTAAGAAAAAGTTATCGCTGGAGAGCCATCACTTTGGTAGGTCACACTGTAACTGTAGTTTTCAAACAAAAAAGTTTTCAGGGTCTCGCAAATGGGTTCTCCGTTATATGCCACTATTTCTTCTACGCAGCTTCTTTCAAATTTGGAACCTACCTTATTCTCCAGAGAGAAATCCTTCCAATGAACATGTATGTTTCATTGATAACTCTATCCTACACTTCGAACATGGTTGGAAACGTCATGCTTTATCTTCCGGAGTACCGAAAAGCTGTCCATGCGGCTGGATTAATTTTCAACTTGCTAAAAACTCCAGCGACCATGCCCTATGACTCAAAAGACGGGAGTATGGAGATTAAGAATGGGGAAGTAAAAGGATCAAATATCAGTTTTCACTATAATCAACGCCCCGACCACATGGTTCTCAAGAACGTAAATTTGTCTCTCAAACCCGGGAAAACTTTGGCTCTCGTTGGACCTAGTGGATCTGGCAAGTCATCGTTCATTTCTCTCATCGAACGTTTTTACCAAGTAGACACTGGATGCATAGTAAGTTCATAAAAACTCAACCGCCAAAAAAACCTTCCAGAAAATGGTTTCCAGAAAATCGATAATGAGGATGTTGAAGATACCAACATTCACCATCTGCGTTCAAATTTGGGTCTGGTTGCCCAGGAGCCAGTACTATTCAATTGCTCAATAAGACAAAATTTGCTCTATGGACTAGAAGAATCAGTAGATGAGATAAAAATTGAGAAAGCTCTACGGACAGCCAACGCATACGATTTCATAGCAAAGTTTCCAGAAGTAAGATTCAAAAAACTGATCAAAAAGTTATAACTCAAAAGTTTTCAGGGTCTGAACACAGTTGTCGGCGAGCACGGTGCACAACTATCCGGAGGTCAGAAACAAAGAATCGCTATTGCCAGAGCAATCCTCCGAAACCCGAAAATCCTTCTTCTGGATGAAGCAACAAGTGCATTGGACAGTGATAGTGAAAAACTAGTGCAAAATGCTCTGGACACTGCCAGTGAGCGCTTGTCTACTGTAGTAGTGGCTCATCGCTTGTCAACAATTGTTAATGCCGATTCAATTGCTGTTTTTGAAAATGGACAAGTCATGGAACAAGGTATAATCCCAAATAAAGCAGTTGGCATGTTGCGAAACTCAATTTTAGGAACTCACCAAGAACTTCTACACCGCAAACGCGCCTACTGGAGATTGGTTCAAAAGCAGGAAAAATAACTATTTTTTTTGTCATGGATCTTATCTTCCTATGATGTCATTTAAAATAAATTATACAGTTTAAGAGTTCAAAGAAACACCTTTGAGAACACAAAAAATAAATAAAGAAGGCGGCGACTTTCTCTCGCGTCATCTCTTTTTCTCTATGTGTTAGGATTGCCTAGTGTTGTGCAATCGTCTTGGTCGAGGAGAATAAATGCTTTCCAACTTTTAGAAAATTAGATATACAAAAGTTTGCTAAAAAATGTATTTCTAGATATTTTGCTTGAAATTTTTATGGTTAAAGATGGAAAAGTGAGTTTTTTTTCGACTGATTAGTCAGAGAGCAGATAAGCAAAAAGGAAAAACGTGCCGATTTTTGTTTCTTTCAACTCTAAAAATTTCTTCAGCGAACATCTTCTGACCTCTCCAATCAATTCTAAACCAGCTTCAAATTTGTACAAATTTGGCAAAGTTATAGTAAGTCATCAAATTACTTACCGTACAACCTCTAATAGAAAGGTCCCTATACATATCAAATTAATCCTCAATTATCTCGATTCCTATGCAAAATGTCAAAAATGTGTCAACTGATAAAACATTTGTGATCTTATATTATAAAATTGTTGTGACCTGATACGATTCAAAATCCATCTATTGACAATTTTTACATACATATGTATATGTGACAGGTACCGAGATAAATTTCTTCAAAGTAAAAGTTACTGGCCCCTTCTGTTGCAGTTATTAGGGTAACAGTATGCCATCAAACCCAATTTTTCAGTATCTATGCACAACCGGATATGAGAAATTCCTATTTATTCTTGGCGCATTTTTTGCCATCCTTGTTGGATTGGTTATGCCATTTGAGAGTTATGCCCTTGGAGAACTATCTCAAGTACTGGTAACTATTACAAATGCAATTAATAATGATACTATAGGTAAGATTTCAAAATACTGAAAATTTTCAATCCAATGGAGTTAATCATTTAGATCCAACCGATCTCGACAACGCTTACAAGATCTTCGAACATGATATGAACCGGGTCGTTTTATATTTCTTCCTTTGTGGTACTGCATATTTAATCACTGGATTTCTAGAGGTAAGCACTGAATTTCTAGAGGCTAAGTTGATCTAAATTTTCAGTATTCCCTGATAAAATATGTTGGAGACAACACCACCTACCGTGTACGGAAAAGATACATTTCAAAATTGCTCAGAAAAGATGCTCGATATTTTGATGGAGTCTCTACTGGTCATTTGTCAACCATTATGAATGAGTGCGTAACGCTTTTTTAGTATGCATCAGAATTTTATTTTTCAGCAACATGGAAAGATTTCGAGAAACTTTCAATGAAAAAATCGCTCTAGTCATTTCTCTCCTAACCGATTTTGTGGTTGGTATTGGCTTCGCAATGTTCACAGATTGGCAATTGGCTTCTTATGGGCTCCTATTTTCTCTTGGAATCGTTTTCTCTGGATTTTTGAACTCTTCCTGTCAGATGGAAATCACTAGCAAACAGGAAAAACACTATGCCAACGCTGGTTCCATAGCTTTCCAAGCTCTAGGAGCATTCAAAACTGTTTGCTCCTTGAATGGCCAGAAACAAGAGGTTCACAGATATTCAGAGGAATTGAAAGCAGGAGAGAGATATGGATTCCGCAAAGCGTTTAATAATTCAGCGTCTAGAGGAGTCTGCTTCTTCTTTTTCAATGCTTTGAACACTGTGATAATCTATTTTGGGGCGAATATGATCTATGAAGGCAAGCTCTCAGCATCCATTGTAGTCAGGCTTTACAACTTCTTACTGCTCGGATCCTACTGCTTAAACGAAGCCATTTCTCATTTGTCTAAATTTGCAAGCACAGTTTCTTCAACTGCGCCTATTGCGGATATCTTATTGGACGTAAGGATGACGTGAATCAAAATTACAAAAAAACCCTGCGATTTTTCAGGATAGCAATGAAATTGAAGTAGATGATGAATCCAAAAATCATCTCGACAATGTCCAAGGAAATATTTCATTCAGAAATGTCCACTTTTCCTATCCAACCCGACCTGATGCTCCCGTTCTCAAAGGAATATCTTTCGATGTGAAAAATGGAGAATCTATAGCACTTGTTGGTGCCAGTGGAAGCGGGAAAAGTACCATAGTACAATTACTGCTACACTACTACAATGTAGACTCCGGAGACATTTTGATAGATGGAGTGAAACTAGATAGCATAAATTTGAAGCAGCTTCGCCAAGTGATTGGAGTGGTTTCACAGGAACCTGTGCTCTTTAACACAACCATTGAAGAGAATATTTTGTTTGGAAATCCAACGCTACTGTCTCAGAAATCTATGAAGCTTTGAGAAAAGCTAATGCCTATGATTTTGTGAACTCTTTTCCAAAAGGGATCAAAACTGTTGTTGGGGAAAGAGGAGCTCAACTATCGGGTGGGCAAAAACAACGAATTGCTATTGCAAGAACCTTGGTCCGCAACCCGAAAATTTTGCTGCTCGACGAAGCGACTAGTGCACTGGACAATGAAAGTGAGCATGTAGTACAGAAAGCTCTAGAAACGGTGAGCGATTTTTCTGGAATATTCTCTTGGAAGTCAATCATATGTTTGCTTTGTAGGCATCCAAAGGAAGAACAACAATTGTCATTGCCCATCGTCTCTCTACAATCAAAAATGCTAGTAAAATTATTGTGATGGATAAGGGAGAAATCGTTGAAGTTGGTAATCATGAAGAGCTTATCTCGTTGAAAGGAGTCTACAGTAATCTGGTGGAAGCTCAGTTGCTAGACACTCATGATGAGCCAAGTTAGACTACAAAAGTCTAAAAATGACAAATTCTAAAATTTTCAGGCAACGTTCCGGAACACAGTTCTCCGGAACTTTCAGCTCGTCAAGAATCCGGGAGATCAGAGGTTTCTGATTCAAACGAAGCAAGTGACGATGAGATGAAACGTCTTATGGATGAGCTCACTGAGGAAGGTGCTCGTAAATCAAACCTTCGAGAAATCATCAAGATGTGTAAACCTGACTATTGCCTTTTTCTGATCGCACTAGCTGGAAGTGCTTTACAAGGTCTGAGCTATCCGATTTCAGTGCAACTTACTGTGAGGGCTTATGAAGTGAGTTACACTGTGCCTGGAAATCAATAATTCTTTAAATTTGCTACAGGCCTTTGCCATGAATGGAGAAGACATTATGATCTACGGACACTTTTGGGCATTTGCCATACTTCTGCTCGCATTGTTCCGACCAATCACACTTCACTGTCAGTACTATTATCTTGGAAAAGTGTCTGAAAGGCTTTCCACAAGACTTCGAATCAAGTCATTCAAACATCTAATGTCATTACCTTGCTCTTTTTACGACGATCCTAAGCATTCTGCAATCCGCTTGTCAAATCGGCTGAACACTGATGCTTCAAATGTAAAAGCTGCTGTTGATGATCGTCTTGGCTCGGTTTTCATGACTTTTGCAGCAATCTCAGTTGCAATTAGTACTTCTGCGGTATATAGCTGGAAGATGACCATTCAGGTAAGCATTCAAGAAAAGAAAATCTTTTAGAGAGACGTTTTTAGGTCCTTCTTCTGTGTCCAATTCTCTATCTGGCTGAATACTGTTACGAAAGAGCTATTGATGGTGCTATTGAGGAGGATTCTTTGGCTTTTGAGAATAGCAATCGGGTAATTGTTATTATTATCGAATGCAACTAACAATTTTTTGATTTTAGACAGCGATCGAAGCCATAGAGCACATCCGAACAGTTCGATCCCTAAACATGGAGGATAAAATCATGGATATGGTCACAGACCATCTACAAAAAAGCCATAACTCGTATTTCAAGCGAGCGGTAATCCAGGGTGCAGCGAATGGTTTCTCCTGTTGTTGCTTCTTCTACATCTACTCTATATCCTTCAAATTTGGAACTTGGCTCGCCATGCACAAAGAAATAATGCCAATGGAAACTTACATGGTGTTGATGACTCTTACATTGACTTCCACTATGGCTGGATCTGCTGTTGCTTATCTGCCAGATTACAAAAAAGCAGCGCATGCCGCTGGATTGATTTTCCATCTGTTCACATATCCAGCAACCATGTCTTATAGCTCGAAAGAGGGGACGAGGAACATCAAGCATGGTGAAGTCGTTGGAGAGAATCTCAAGTTTCACTATGAGCAGAGACCTGACAAAACTGTTTTGGATGGAGTGAACTTGAAAGTCGAGCCAGGAAAAACCTTGGCGTTGGTTGGTCCGAGTGGATGTGGGAAATCAACAATTATAGCTCTCTTAGAGAGGTTCTATCAACCAGATGATGGAGAAATTGTGAGTGAACATTTTTAGTGTATAAAAATCCGAAGCCCAAGGGTTTCAGGAAATCGACGAAGAGCCAATAGCAGAAATCAATTTACATCATCTACGCTCCAACTTGGCTTTAGTCTCACAAGAGCCAATTTTGTTTAACTCTTCTATAGTGGAGAACCTCTTATACGGATTGAACCGAACAAGATCGCAGTCGGAAATTGATAAGGCTTTGAAAACTGCGAATGCATTCAATTTTGTGTATCAGTTCCCTGGGGTAAGATTTTGTAGATTTGTAGATTTTGTAGAAGACTTGTAGATGAAGTTAATACCGTAAGACTTGTGATAGAAAGCTCTTCAACTTCAACTTCGAGCCAGTTTATCTCGAGTTGTGTCAAAGATATCGAAAGTTGTCAATTGATGAACTGTTCATCATAATATCACAAAAGTTTTATCAATTGACACATTTGATATCTTGCAAGAGAACCAAGAAAACTTAGCTCGAAATTAATAAGGTTGGCACAATTACATGTTGTACGGTACTTTCAAACTTTTTTTCAGGGATTGGACACAATTGTTGGCGAACGAGGAGCCCAACTATCCGGAGGTCAAAAACAACGAATTGCCATTGCTAGAGCGATCCTTCGAAATCCCAAGGTCTTGCTGTTAGATGAAGCAACAAGTGCACTGGACAGTGATTCTGAAAAAGTGGTACAGAATGCTCTAGACACTGCTAGCGAGAGATTGTCTACAGTAGTGGTGGCACATAGATTGTCAACTGTGGTCAATGCAGACTCCATAGCTGTGCTGAAAAATGGAAAAGTTGCCGAACAAGGAACACATGAAGAATTGCTACAGTTGAGAGGTGTCTACTGGAGACTGGTGCAGAATCAGGGAGCTCGAACTTCATAATTTTTTCTGTTACTAGTAAAAATTTTGAATAAAGTCCATTCTTCCGTTTTGTCCCTCTTCTCTTCTATTCTTCAAAGGTAAATGTGAAATGTGACAATAAAACATGGTGCCCTATTGTCTGAAGGTCGATACTCTACCGAACTATAATACCCGGGACACCACTTTGTCGTTTCAAAATCCGTGTGTGTTCCAAGACATTTCATTTCTGAAGCACTTTTCTTTTTAATACTATTTTTATAGTGGCTTATTAAAGTTATGACCAGTCGTTTAGATCTTTTTTACTCATTTTCATTTTAAGATCCACAAAAAACTTTTCCTGTTTTTCATTTCTTTCTTATTTTCCACCAATAGAGTCACATGCAATAAATCTTAGTGTAAATTGGTTGGGAAGAAAATAATAGCGGGAAAAATTTCGCACATGAGATGAAAAGCAATGATAGCTCAACCGATAAAAAGAGAGTGAGGTGTTATGAAAATAAACGAGCCGTCATTGAAACCCCAGAGACAGAAAATCTGAGGAGAAAGAAAAAAGAAATCAGTTGTAAGCGTAGTGATTGGTTTCGAAAAAAGAGCCACCTGACACTTTTAACGTCGCGCTCATCGGTTCACTTTTTTATTACAACGAATTGAAGACAGACGTAAGAAATGCTACGCGATGATCTCTTTTTTTTTCTTGTCTGACCTAGTATTTTGATAAAACTTTTTCTTTTTCCTGGATTCTCTCTTTTTATAAGAAACTTTTTATAAGAAACCAATCATTCAAAATCTGATTAAATAAGAAAAAAAGCCCCGAGGTGAAGAAGCTCCCACCACTTTTGCTTTATTTGCACTGTATCATTTTTTCATTCAATGTGGTACAAGACAAACAGGGAACAGAGCATCCCTCATCTCTTGTTCTTTTTTACTGTCTTACAAGAAACCGAAAACCTCTAAAGTGGCTGTGTGTGTGGGCTTTCCCGGGTATAGTTAGATGGATTTTTTCTTGGGTTTGGTTCTTTTTGTGCTATTTCAGTAAATTTTGTTAAAATCCGTTTAGTTGAATGTTCCATATATTTTTTCTAAGTATAGATTTCACGTAAGACGCAGATTTAGAAATTCCAAAAATTTTCAAATTCGAATTTTGACCTGGATAAATCTCCAAAAATTCTTGAACAGAATTACCAGAAAAAATTGTGGAGCTGGAATATAATAAGAAGTTACGGTAGATGCTAGAGTTTCAATATATTGATTTTTCCGTTAATTTTCTTTTTGTTTCCATTAAGCGCGATTGTTTTGAAGTCATTAAGCGCGATTGGTTTGAAAATTCAGAAAGTTTAAAAATTTGAAAAATTCAAAAATCAGAGATGCTAATAATCAGAAACTCAGAAGAAACATTCACTTTTGATATACGCATCGAAATGCTGAAAATCAATAAATTTTTCCCAAATTTTGCTCCAAAAATTATTTTATTAGTTAGCAACTTTTTTTTCACATTCCGAACGTCATAGACAAAATCATCATCATTTTTTGAATGTTCTGTTTGTCTTTTTATGGTGAATGGCGTAAATTATTGATATGAATTCATACAAAACAGTTTTCCTTAATTCTCAATAAAGTTCTCAAATACCGTAAGCACTTAAACAGAAGTCCACCATTCTTCTCAATTTGAACACATATATCTTATTTCCTGTACAAAAAATATGTCACGTGTAAATTATTTATCATACTATCACCAAAATTTTACCAGTTGACATATTTTTCATATCTGTAACAGAAACCGAGATAATGGAGCTCAAAGTGCGAGTGGAGAGTGACCTTCTATTAGGGGATTTGCGGTTATTGAGTTATTAATAATTTTACAATACTTTTTTTCAGATTTCAAGACTCAAGCAAAAATTTGGCTGGATGATTTTTGAATCCTCACTATTTTATTTGTTTTCATTAGCATCCCATCTCAAGTTTCAATTAACTAACCTCCATGACGCCATTCATTAGATTTTGACGCAATGTAATCCGATGGTTGGGTCAGTTGTTCTTTAGTGGTCCTGGTTTTCCAAAAAGATCTCCATGTTTCTCCAAAGAAGGGATCTCAAATTTCATCCTTTTTTCAACCAATCCAAGCCTCCTCTTCCCTACACCACTCTCATTAAATTACCATCCATCTGTCTTGTCCTTTTTTGGCAGTGCTCTACCGGTTGCTATATGTTTGCCAAAAGCAACAATATGCTAACAGGCACGCTCACAGGCAAGAATCAGATACGTGGCAGGTGATCGATGCGCGAAGAAGAACAAACACTCGAGCTGATCTCTAGTACTATCAAATTTGGTAACGATAGGAGGAGAAGAAGGAGGAAGAGAACACAAGGGCAGAGGGTTACAGGTCAACCCTCCCTAATCTCCTTCTATGCAAATTTGCCAAAAAGACTGTCCCCCTATATTTCTAATACTTTCCTCTTCTTATTCTTCTCTTTTTAGGCCTTGCTGATGTGACTCTTGACTTCCTTAGTGTAAGGGCTGCCGCTTTTCGGGTAATTAGCTCGTTTGTAATTAAAAAGGATTGTAATACACGACAGCTGTCATAATTTAGGAGCTAAAGATATAGGGGCTCATTACCGGATATATGGTCTTGCTGGTTCCGCTCATAAATCACATTTTTGGTCCATTTAGAAACCTACCTTTAACTCTTGTAGAATGTATTTTCACATGAAATACCGGTCGATTTTTAGTCATTTTGAGCATTTTCAGAAATCACGAATTAAGATGTCACGTTTCCGATTAATTCAAAAAATGTGGAAACTTTAAAAAAATCTAGATAGAAAATGTTTAATTTGTAAAACTTTTGAAATTTTCTAGTTTCCAGCTATTTGCCGAGTCCTGAAACGCTCCGGTTATTTTTTACGTTTCCAGTACCGATGGGGACAAAAAGTGTTTTTTTGAGAGATAAAAGAATTTCAGAAAAACTAGGAATTGTTAAAAAATTCTGTAATTGCAGAGTTGTCGATCTAGGTATTTTTTACATCTTGCAAAACTTTCAAAATGATCAAAAATGTGATAGCCGAGCTCGAAACCCAGTTTGTAGAATTTCAAAATCGGCAAGAGCTTCAATGTACAAAAAATCTAGGAAACATTTTTCAATTCACTCCTAAAAATCTAATTTGCGTGTTTAGAACATCTTCTGAATCGCTATTTTCGGTTATAATGACTCTTAGATGACCATACCAGAATATATAAACAACATGAAAGAAAATGAGGTCAGAATCATAGTTGTGGATATTGCGACTACTGACAACCTGTCACTTTTTGATGGGCTTGAACACTAGTTGTCTGTCCTTGTCCTCCTAACAACTACTTTTGTGTCATTCTCTCCTTTTTTTCTCGTTTCGCTTGTTCTACTGATGACGTATGATTTCGTACCACCCATTGTTCAAGATTGATAAACTAATACATCAAAAAATTCCACTTACTTAACACCTACCCCACCGGAATTTTTCCGTTTTTTTTTGTCGTTGTGATAATTTTATTGATAAGAGAAAATTTTTCCTAAAAATGTTGCAATTTTTTGAAATTCTTTCATGCCGCATCCGTCTTTTCAAAGGTTAAGCAATTCATTTGAATTTTAGAAATCAGAAATGATAAAAATCATAAGCCGAGAAAAGTTGACCTTTTCGGTAGCCCTCTGGCGGCATCATCAAAAGAATCTCGTCACTTGTCTTTTTTTCAAAAGCTTTTTGTTTTGTTTGTTCCAAATGGCCCACATCAAACGTTGTAGCAACAATCACTTATCGTGCCAGGTTGTGTTTCATCATAAAAATCATTTTTTGAGCTCTGAGCACATTTATTGGGTTTGAAGGTAGTTTTTCCAGGTTTTTTTAAATTAGAAAAATACAAAATAGTCCTGTTTTTAAGTAATGTTTATCTTAATTTTCTAAATTTTCGGTTTTTCCTCAAATGTCATTAAACTGTCATTCAAAATTAATGATGAAAGTTCTGGTTTCGAAATTCGCTTATCAGTTGCTCCCACTTCTACCACAGAGCACTATAACCGCCCACACTGTTGTGTAGCTCAATTTTCTCATTTTTCCTTTCCTCAGGTTTTGGCATTTACCTTAATCAACTTTCTGTTTGCCTCCCACGTTTTTCCTCAATCCCTTTTTTCTCATTTTGCAACATTGGCCACTTTTTCCTCCCACATTTCCAATCAAGCCACGAATTCTGAATTATTCCGGGCCACTCCCTCCATTCTTTTTTTCTGGCATCACTATCCATATCTCAATCTCTATATGTAAGCTCAAAAACAAAAGATGGCAAAAGGGAGACTTCTTCATCCTCTGAATATCCGATTCTATCCCTTCTAAAAATGACTTATTCCCCTCTAGTTTTTTTTTCTTCTGCTCCAAAAAATTTTTTTCCTAGTTCTTGTGAGCGAGCGTCTTCCTTGTGTCGCGTAACACGATGTGACCACACAGAATTACATACGGACTTGCACAATTTTATTGTCTTCTCACCAGGGACATCACAAACCGGCCCAACGAAACTTCTCTGTGTATGGGAAAAAGTCCTTCTCCTCGTATCCCTCAAATTAGTTTTTTTGGGCCCCCAGTGCCTTTTGCCATCCTCCTCTAACTATGATGAAGACGAAAACAAAAAAAAGAAACATTTTACTCTATCCGAAATGCGTGGGAAAAAACATCCGGCTCCAAGAGAGAAAGAGCTCCTTCAAAAACCCCCCCAACCCGGTCGGCATTTCCCTCTTGTCAAGTACCTGAGATGCAAATCTTGTGTTGATTTATGCACAGATTTTTTATATACTGTGGTGTCTAGGGGATGCTGTTCAGATATAGTATAGATAGAAAGAGGATGCGCGTCCGTCATCAACGATTAGAATCGGAGGGAGACTATACACGGTGGGGGTTATTTTTCTTGTCATAACCATAAAAGAACACTAGAATCAATGTCACTTTTTTGTCTTGTTTCTTACTTTTTCTTTCCTTTTTCATCCGGCGGCTAAACGCCATCCCAGTCTGCTTGAATGGTCACTGTTCTTGACATGTGTATATGAGTTCTCTAATTTTATTTCTATTTCTATACTTTTTAATTTTTCGAACTCTTGCAAGGGGACCTCAACACCGTGTAAAACCAGATTTTCGAGAAAATATTAAGATAGGTAAAGAATAGCTTATCTAGATATTTCTGATAATTTTTGAAGACACTCGCTAGTTTCAGCAGTATTACATCAGTTTCAGTACCGGAAATCGCATTTTTCAGTGCAAGAAGACGATGTTCTCAACTTCCAGGACGTTTTAGACCAGAAAATTTGTTGTGTTGTTCTGAGAATTCCATGCAATTTTGAATTTGAATATTTTCCCCTGATTTTCGCATTTTTCTCTTACTTGGATTTATCCAAAAATTGAAACATATATATTTTGAGAAGATGTGTAAAATATGAAAATTGCACTACATTCTAAATATAACACAACAAATTCCACGTTCTAAAACGTCCTAAATTTTGTGAAAATCGTATTTGAAAATTGCCGTTTGTGCACGGAAACAGCGATTTTTGGTACTAAAACTGATATAAGTCGTCTGAAACTGTCTATCGAAATCTGAAACATTCAGATGTTTTTCTAGATACCGTAAAACCTGTAATAGAAGTGCCCCCTGACTTTCTACTTTGAGCCCATTTATCCCGGTTCCTAATAAAGATACCAAAAATGTGTTAACTGATAAATTGTTAATCATTATATGATTAATAATTTATCAGTTGAAACATTTTTGATATCTTTCATAGGAGCTGAGATAATTGAGCTCAAACTTGACAGTCAGGGGGCACTCAAAATACAGGTTTTGAGATAAGCTGTTCTCAACCTATCCTAAAGTTTTCATAATAATCTAGGTTTTGTTGCCTTGAGGTTCTTACTTAAAATAGCTTATAGAAAGTCCTAAACCAAAAATTCGAAAAAAAATCCTAAAAAAGATGTTGAGGTTCCTATTTTTCATATGTCCTATACATAATTAAACTTGCATGCGTTTTTTTTCAAATAAGTCCATCAATTCTACCACCTCAAAAAACCGCCACAACGATAACTGATAGCGTGAAAAAAAGGAAATTTTAAAAAGCAAATATGGGAAGAATCTAATATGATTCACCTCGCTCTCGTTTGTTTTTTTCTTTCTTTTCTTCTTCATTTCCATTTTTTCATATTCTCCTCTCTTGTATGAAACACACAAAAAAAAAGACAGGGCGGCTTGTCATGATATGTCAGCAGCTAATCAAAACTGACAACTTTTTGGGATGGGGTGTGGACAGCAGAAGGCGTCAGAAGTGTTGCCTTTTCTATTGTTTCAAATTTTCTGCTTGCCCGCTAGCTTGATGATGTTCCAAAAAAATTCCATTTTCCAAAAGCACCCTGTTCTCACGGCAATAAAACTGACCAGGGGACCCCTCTAGGGACACATTCAACATTTTGGGTCCTGGTAGTGCTAACCTCGGAATTCAATTTCTCTTTCTTTTTTTGAGCCAACACATTTTTAGCGACCACCTCGATTGACACTTTCTAAATTAGTTTTAGTAGCCAAAAAACCCCACAACCTGCCGTTCGCCTCTTTAGCCACCCGTTTTAGCCACCTCATGAATCATTCTAATCGCAAAACATGCATGTGTCCGGAGACGTGTTGAAAGGGCACCGACAATGGGATATCTTGTCGTTTCATCTGGAGGAAAAAGAAAAGAAAAGATTCCTCCTCCGGAAAAATCAGATTTCACCTCTTTCTCTCTCTCTCTCTTTCTCTCTTCCCCTCATCATCATCATTATTCCGTTTAAAATAGGTTCAATCGAAGACAAGCAATTTGGTGTTCACGCATAACTTGCTGCTTGTTACCCGGTTTCAATTGTTCCACGCTCTATTGAATTTTGTAACATATATACACCGTTCGGTTCCTCCTTTATAAGTTGTACTGTTTTTGGGTCGTCGGCGGCTGAACATCTTTTGGCCTTGGTATTTTCTAAATTGAGTGAAAGGCAGCTTTGAAATCCTGCAAAAAATGTGACGACTAGTTAAGCCGACCTTCAAAACGGTTGAAGCTGGTTGGCGCTAATTACTCACTGTCAATGCGGAAGAAAACAGCTTGGGAAGAAGGTGTGAATTGGTAGATTTTAGTTTTCATTTACCAGTTTGATAGTTTGAATTCATAAATATTAAAATCCAAAATAACTTATTTCGAAATGTTATTTTTCCTTTGAAACTGAATTACCGTAAACATTCATACCCCTTTGCCCCAGACCTTTAACTTTGAGCCCATATATATCGTTTCTTCTGAAAGATATCAAAAAGTTGTCAACTGCAGAATTATTTGTGTGAATGTAAACAATATTTTATCAGTTGACAACATTTTGATATCTTTCACAGGAACCGAGATAAATGAGCTCAAAGTTGGAAGGGGTCACTATGTTAACGTTTGAGATTTTTTTTTCAACAATTTCGAAATCTTGAAAACAATACTTTACCGACTTTCCCCATTTTGTAAACTACTTTTTTTCCAAATTTTAGAATTTGCAACTTCCACTCATCAAGTTTGAAATTCAAACATTTACTCCAAAACCTGTCGTCGAAAATGATGGATCATCGTTTTTTCGAACCGATCAGTCAAGATTCAAAACAATTAGAGGGAGAAAAATCACACTTTTTTCTGTGTTTTTTATTCTCTTCGTTTTTTTTGTCTTATCTAACTCCTCCTTTTAAATTTGTAGTCTTTTTTAAATCTCAATTTTTTGTCCAAAGCCTAATTTGCATTTCAATAGACATCCTCGCTTTTCTGAACGGATTTGTTTTCACAGTGGACAGTTATATTTTTCAACTTTTGGACTTTTGGAACTTTTAAAAATACGGCTTTCCAGTTTCCGATCATTTAGTGAACTTTGAAGGTAAAACAGACCTAAACTGAAAATTTTGCATTTCCAGAATTTTTTGAAAATTCCTAGTTTTTCAGTTGTTTGCTAATTTCTGGAAGACACTTCTTTTTGACCGTTTTTACTAAAAACGTGAAAAATCCTATATCTTTTAGATATCGGGTAAAATCTGACAAATTAGAATTTTTTACGAATTCTATGACTACTAATTTTGCAATTCAAGTCTACTTCACACTCCAAAATTTTCAAAGTTGTCTTATTGACTGGTACTGTATATTCAAGTAACTTAACTATTATTGTTTCAAACGGAAAATTAAATTATACTGTTGGAATTTGATTTGTCCATCCATCCAGCTTTAGAACCGAAACCACACAGACAGGCCGTCGTCGTACTGTAAAGTAGTAATTATTAAAACTGGTGAGAAAATTACGGCCAAGATTAATGTGTTCGTGGTGGCGTCTTACGCTCATGCGCAGGCCTCATCATCGTCGCTGATCACTGGCAGGGGCCAGTTGAAACGTCACAGAGACCCCCTCCTCACCTACACACTGTCTTCCAAGGTCTTCGTCGTCTTCCCCCCTCGAACCGAAAAGATAAAAGATATTTGCGCCCTGTACACCGTACGCATTATATTCTGATTCATACATACTCGTTATCATACCCCTATTCTCAAGTGAGAAATTGGAGAGTATAAAGACAAAACAGTCGAAAATTAATGACTGTGTTTATTGGTTTTGGGCGAGAAAGAGCTAGAAATATTCTTCAATTTTTGATAAGACGATTATAATCAGGTTCACACTCCTACTTCTGTAGCAACCTACTTTATCAGTCTATGTGTCAAATAGGACAAAGTATTGAACTTTTTCCAATTTAAACAAATTTAAAGAACAAGATCCTAAAAGAATCATATGACAATAATTATAATTATGATATCATAAACTTAATTTCCGTTTATTGTGAAATAATTTTTTCATGATATCTATTTTTTACTAGTACAGTAGTCAGAAGACATTGCTAATCTGTTGAAATAATGTTGACAATAGAAATTAGCGCGTTGATTACTCACTACCCTTGACTCACCTCTCTCTCTCTCTCTCTTTCTTGTCAACCAGACACCCCAAAAAACAACAGTTTTGATATCTTCTTCATGATAAAACATGAAGAATGACAATTTCTGATTCACATCCGGCTTGTAAGGATTACTATAAAACGGTCCTCTCCCCAGGCACCAGGCCTCTTCAAACCCCTCAATTTAGTTATTGGTAAAGTCAAGTCGACTAACAAGATCAACCTTAAACGCCTAGTGGTTTTGTTCCCATGCCACCTGCCCCCCGCATACTAACCCTCCCGTCCGTTTTTCCCGTGCATGAGCAGAGAGTGTCCCCTGTCCAAACGATGCGCACCACACCCGCCCCACGGTCTAATTATACACATACAGTCTGCTGCTCACTTTTATTCTTCCTATTCTTTTCTCGACACCTTTCCCCAATTCGGCATAATGTAGGCAATAATTTTAGGTAGTTAGATTTAGTAGCCTATTTGGCATTTTCCATAGGCTCCAGTGTCATCCAGAAGCTTAGAAAATATTCAGAAAACGTTTTTTCAGTGCTTTTTTGTTTTCGACTTTTCAAAGTGTTCTTGATGAACAGTACTGGTCAATAAGATATACAAAAGCTTGTTTTTCAGTTGATTTTGACAATTTTTTTTTATTTTAGAACTTTTTGAGTGTCTGAAACAGTCGTAGATTGAAATTATTGCATTCAAATAATTTTTGAAATGCACCGTTTTTTAGCCATTTGCCGATTTCAGAAAAAACACTCACTTTGGCCCGTTTTTGAACCAAAAATCTGAAATAAGCTGAAAAACTAGGAGTTGTAAAAAAATGTATGAATGCTCATATTTTGTAACGTTTCCAATTTTGTGTAAAAGCTTTTTTCTCTGATACTTTTTAATAATGGTTTCCCAAAAAATCGGTTTTATGGATTTTATTTAATATCAATTTCCCTACTTCCTGGTTTAATTCTCACAAATTTCTTCCCTCTCTATCTAGGTGTATTACATCCAGGTGTACTACTCCATGTTTCATCAATCTTCTGCTCTTTTATCTTTTGCCGACCCTCCTTCTTTCTTCCCAAATGTTCGACCCGTGGTCCTTAAGTTATATAACTTATTTATTATGACCTCCATTGTCCCTTTCTGCGTTTCATGTATTTTACTTGATATTCGAAAATATATATTTGTTGTACCAAATTTACCAAAACAACTTTTCAGAATGTTGCTAAGGAAAACATGTGTCCTTCTCTTGATCTCTTTTGCCACTCTAATTTCCGCTCAATCAATCGACGAGGAAGAACGTGTGCACGTCGGAGAAGGAAGTGCCAATGGTATCACTGACGACGAAGACAGCGACTTGGAGGTATGGCAATAACAATTCTTATCACACCTTTCTTGGTGACCTTTTATCAAAAATGTGCCAAAATTGATAGCGAATAAGAGAACACCTTGCCCTTTTTGGTCCGTAGGTATTGTCCAAACCCTTCTGATGCAACAATGCGCGTCTAGATACGCAATAAGTACACAATTGAATTAGGAATTACCGTAGCAGACGTATTGAATAGAGGGACCATCCTCATCATCTCACACCTGTGCATCAATTTTACTGACAATTACGGTGCGCTACGCTAGGTGCTTGATGAGGTGACAGTAAGGAGAGGATTAGTGTGCGTCTTGAGTGGAGAGATGGCTTCGAATTCCATCGGAAGATCGGTAAGCACCATATGAGAAAATCACATGGGAGGTGCCGGGAAAAATAGTTAACTCTCTTCTTTTACGTTTTGATGCTTGAGAAAGTCAAACAAGACAGGGAGACCCTGTTCAAAACAGGCGTTCGGGAAAGCTCTGTCTCTCTCTCAACAAGCTGTAAGATTGTGCGGTGGGAGACAAAAGCCGCTCACACCGACCCCAATGTTTGACTTGTTTCTCGAATCTCAGGCTTTCACCTCCTGTCTTTTTGACTCCTCTAACACAAAGTGTGTCCAACAAGAGGGTTTAGGTTTCACGTACCGCCGGGGGAGGACTGCTCTTTAGGTCAAGGCTACTTGAGTACTACGAGAAGAAGCAAGGGACTAATCAAATAGAGAATATAAGAAATGTACATATGTGTTGTTTTAAATGGATCTTTTTTATATACCATAGATGTTCTTTTTCAGGGTTCCTCATTGCCACCCGACACTTACTATGCCACCACTCCACAATTGCGGCAGAAATTCCCTTCGAGCACCGCTAGAATGGACACCACTACTACCAAGGTACTGGTCTTATTGCTCAGCGCCCACATGAATAAATTTTTTAGATTATCACATTCACCAAAGCCGCCGACGATATTGTGACCTCATCTAGAAATGTTATCGAGGTGACCACCTCGTCGGATTCCCGTCCATCGGTCCCATTCTCGGAGAGCTCGTTCTTCGGAATGAGAACCGCTTTGATTATTCTTGGATCCATTACGGTTTTGCTATTGATTTTGATCTCGGCCATTATTTTCTACAAATGTGCCAACAGTGAGTTTTTATCGATTCATTAATTAAAAATAATAGCGCTTTGGAATCTAACAAGTTATCAAAAATACCATATTTCTGATTTCCACAAAAGTTTTCAAGCTTCATTTACAGTACCCGCCAAAAAGATATACAAAAATATATATTTCAGTGAATTTTCGGCCGTTTTAAATTAGCTGAAATTCAGATTACTAGAATTTTAAAATTTCAGATTTTAGAGTTTTAGAATTTCAGAATTTCAGAATTTTCCAGTTAAAAATAATAAGTAGAATTTTTGACTTTACGAGTCGAAAATATTTTAATTTTTCACGATTTTTCAAATTTTGAAAATTCAAAATTTTGGAATGATTGAATTTTCGAGTTTTGAGCTTCAAATACTGAAATCGTGAAAGACAGGTGTTTTTCGGAATTCGGCGCGAAACCGAAAAACTAGGAACTGTCAAAAAAATCTGTAAATGCAATGTTTACAATCTAGGTCTGTTTCACATTTTCCAAAATTTTCAAAGTGACCAGAAACTTGTCAACCGAGCTCCAAAATCCAGAAAATAGTAAAAAGAGTTGAAAATCCACTGGAAATCGTTTTTGTATATCCCATTGACCGATACTGTACCTAAAATGAGGGTGATTCTTAGGCCGAACTATAAAAACTTTCTTTGAAAACTTTTTTCAAAATTCGACGTGTTTTGATATCACCGATAGTTGTATTTCTGAAGACTTTCAAACCGAAAAATACGAATTTTCTGATTTCTTATTTCTTATTTCATCAATTTCCAGACAAGAAGCAAGCCTACCGACCAGGACAGCGAGAAAGTCCAGATGCTCTGCTCAAGGACTAACTTTCGTCAAAAGTTTTTCTCGTTTTTCTTTATTACCATTTTCTCATGGTTAGGTCCTATTTTTTAACACTTACCTCTTTCTCTATCTATCCCCCCGCGCCGCTCCCCCCTCCAACACACGAGTTCATGAACATTTTACTCTCTCAAAACGTACTGTTTCACTTATCCACACACCCATTTATTCTTCATCCCGGTCTAATTCGAACACCATTTTTTTCTAACAAACAATATGCGTTTTCTTTTCGATGATCCTTTAAATAAGCCTCGACCAAATTTGTTTTGTTTTTTTTCCATGAGTGCAATATAGTTGTATGAACTTCTTTGTATGAATTCGCTTGTTTTTCTCTCCAGTAGGGTTAGTGTGAAAAAACTTTTGAGAATGAATTTACTTCAAAAAATGCATTTTCCTCAATTAGTTAACTTAAAACGATCTTCACTCATTTTTTTTCTCCTTTTTTTTGTAATTTTATGTTAAACCTAATTTTGAATAATGTGTCATTTACCGTTAATCTTTATATAATAAAAAATTATGAAAACCAAAACCTTCGTATTCGTAAAACAATTGATAATCACCACTAATCACTTGATGGTGATTGATAGCCTCCTCTTGTACAAATGATATGTGGAAGCTGTTTGTTATCATCGATGGATGCGCGTCTACATCGCCCACTGCTTCGATTATCTCTCTTCATAAACATTCATATCATACCGACCAGGGATGGTGTAGTGGTTAGCATGCGCCAACCGGTGGAGAGTTATCAGTTGGGGATCATTACCCTCCTTGGTCATTTGTTTTTTGTATTTTTGATTGAACAAGATTTTGATGGTTTCATGGTCTATCGAGATTGAATTTCTAATATGATAGTAATTAGAAACAAAAAAAGAATTGATAAACATTTGAAAGTGTGTCTATATTTTAAAAAAGTGATAAATTTTGTAATTTTCGAGTTTCCATCATATTAACATTTTCAAAGTGCTAACGGATGCGTAGTCATAGCCGTCGCTTGCTGATGAATGGGATACGGTACCCGTCAAAAATTACATTTGACTTTTATCGTGAAATGCAGTCAGCCTTAAGATCCTGAACAGGTCATCCATAATTTTTCCGGAGACATCAATGGAAGACTCTCGCCAATGTCAAGCTGCTTGACTACTACCTTCATTTTGTTGAGAATCATCTGAAAAATTTCACGTGGAAAAATGTAAAGTTCACGATTCTGATTGATAGAAGAAAAATATTGAATTTTTGAGATTTGAACAAGTGTTATTCTTTTGCTAATGTATACAGAACCGGACAGAAACAAATCATTTTTCCGATTGTTCCAGAGGGAGAAATTTATTTCTGGGGTTCTGAAAAATTATTCAGAAATCCTAAATTTTTATGAGAATTTCAGATTATTCTGATCATATAAAATTTCCAATTTTTGGACTGGACAAATTTTCGTATACGTTTCCTTGTTAAGAAACGAACCGTTCGTAACCAAACAAATGCCAAAACTGTCAAAATCAGCACTCAAACAGAAGTTTTGCCATTTTGAAACGGCCTATACCACTTCGATGGATTTGTATTTAAAAAATAGTCAGTTACAAAAGTTTAGCTATAATTTGAAGACTTTAAAATGAAAATTTCTGACAAATTGATAAAGCTCGCGACTACGGTTTCCGAGCATTAATGTGAAATACCGTAAATTTTTAAAGTGATCCTCTCTAATGGTCAAAGATGAACCAGTGTAATCTCGGTTCTCGTTAAAAATATCAAAAAGTGTTTAATTGGCAGAACAATATTGATATTATGATAAAGAGCTCAAAGTTGCCTGTTTATTAGAGTGTCTACGGTATATTAGAAAAGTTGTCGATTGCAAAAGCGAAACTCTAAACTGTAGTCTATGATATGAACATTTCTGATAAATCGCGACTTATCTTCCACTTTCTAGAAAATTTCTCTATATTAGGTTGGAAGAAAAGTAACTGTCCATTTTTTGATCGGTGAATAACATGAGAACAAGAACTACCCAAGATTGACAGTATGAACCGTCGTTGTCCCCAACATGCTGACAACAGGTTACTTGTAGATACCATCCCTCCAAAAGCCAGCTGGCAGCGAATCAGAGTATTTTTTCAGCCCAGATTTTATCTCATCTACAGTGTTGAATTATTCCTCTCCAGATGACGTTGCATATCTTCTGATAACCAATAATGAAAGGATTAAATCAGGAGTTTGCGGGGGCGTATAGGAGAACAGTAAAGCTAAAGCGGTCCAGGACTCACTTGACTTTCCGTGGAACATAGGATTTCGTGTTATTCAAGGCAAGTCTATTCTGTCCTACGCCGCTTTGGATGGACGGCTCTCCACATTTCTTAGACTCCAGACTTGACTTTTTTATTATTGCTAATTTGGAGATATGCATCGTTCACTGGAGGAAAAATAATTTTACACTGTCGATGAGTTAAAAACAGCACTTTAGGAATACTTTGATTCCTGGTCAACTGGCTTTTGGAGGGATGGTATTCAAAAGTCACCTGAATGTTGTTATCATGTCGAGAAGCACGACGGTGCATACTGTCAAATTTGGACAATTCTTGTTTTCGCGTTATTCGCAAATTAAAAAATGGACAGTTACTTTCCTTCCAACCTAATACTCTCAGAACGTCGGTCAGACCAAAAGCCAACCTGGACACACCTCCTTAGAAGTGGAACAACCGAACCATGATAATCTGCAAGAAGTCACAAGAAGTCACTCGTCTCATCTCTTCGAAAAATGAAAAAACCAACACACACTAATGAGATTGAACTCGTCGTTTTTTGATTAGAATAAGTGCACATATCTCATACATAATGCAAAACTACTGGTGTCGAAAGCAAATTGTTGTGTATATGTGCCCCATCCTTCATCCTTATTCTACTTGTACACATTTCATGTGCATACATGAAGAAGAAAAAAGAATAAGAAGAAGTCATTACACACACTTCTTCATCCACTGTATGCACAAAGTTCACTGGAGAGAAGAATACGGCGAGGCCGCGAAATTCTAATTTATCAAAGTGGTAACCGACGGAGTGTATCAAACATGAGTGTATCATCGACATTGTCCCAGTTTCTTCAACATATTCTTCGCGAGATGTCTCTTCGAGCGTCACACAAATTTCCATCGGTAAGTGATTTTTTTGGAATTTTGATTGAAAATTGATTATAACTAGTTTTATTATCACAATTTTTTCATCACGTTTTGCATCTCAGCTGGCGATAAACTTTTTTCGCATGAATAGTTCCTCTCTCCCCTATTAATTAGTTCAGTCTCTTGAACTTTATCCTTATTAGAGTTTTCTTTTCTAATTGCTCATTTAATTTGTGTTTTCCTCTTTTGAACGGATGGTTCGTCTTTAAAATTTCTGCATTCTAATTAGTCAGAATTAGTTTCCGGTCTGCAACAAAAAACAAAACATTTTCTGGAAACTTATTCTTCATGTGCTCGGTTCCCTATGCTCTGGTTCCTCCTCCTACTTTCTCTGAGCTCACACCAACATACCACAAAAAAAAAGTGATAAATGATAAATCACATGGCTCATCTTTTCTCTCTCCTCCCATTGTACTTTTTAGGCGCGAAAGAAAAAAAAATGAGATTACGGGGCTGGAAGAGAGGGGATTAATTCATAGGTGGATGTGACGAGAACAAAGTATTCTTTTTTCCTATCATCCTCGTATATCGATAAAGCACATCACGAAAATTTTCTGGCTTCTTTCTGTCGCTTTCACACCTTATTCTTTATTGTGACCATGCTTTTTTGTATTGATTATATTTATTGTTAAAAGCGATAATTATTAAAAATTAGAATAACGTATAAGTTAAAACAGAGAAGTTTTATCCTAGTTAACTCCGACTCATTTTTTCCAGTTCCCTAGAAATTATCAAAGCGCCGTCTATTGCCAGTATACAACATTCTGAAACCTGTCGAAGGAACCCAGATGAATTTGGTCAAATTTGAGATTAAGGAGATCATGTTTTGACACATGTCCCACAACGATCAGCCCTGCGATTTCTATATTTTTTCAAACCTAGAATAGAGTTTCTAAATCAAGAAGCAGGATTCAAATTTGGAAGTCGGATGTCTTGAATTTCGGAAGTTAAAAAAGCCATATTATATTACTGTAGTCACAGAACTGTTCTCTCGAGATTCTTATTTCGCGCTTGAGCACATTTGAAACCGCATTTAGCCCCGATAATATACAGTACCGGTCAATAAGTTATACAACAGCTTACTTGCAGTAGATTTCAGGAAATTTTTGAACACTTTCAGAAGTCTGGAGCTGGGCTGTCAGTTTTCCAATCATTTAGAGAAATTTGGAAAGTGTAACACAGACCGATATTGAAAACTTTTCACAGACAGGATTTTTCAAAATTCCTAGTTTTTAAGATATGTATTTGCCGAACTCTGAAAGACACCTGTTTTCTCACGGTCACAGTACAAAACACCGGAGAGCACACTTGTAACGGGCCGGACTTTTCCTCCGAATTTTGGAGCCCCGGTCCGTCATTTCACAAGATTAAAAAAATCACATAAAAGGGACCGTAGTTTGATTTTTTCGATCAAGAAGTTTTTTTTGAGTTTTTTATTTATTTTTCATGATGAAAAGACAAATAATCCAAAAAACGAAAAAAAATTGGGAAACATTATATTAAGAGCTCAAGCTCAAAAATACAGAATTTTTGATACCGGGCCTACCGCGCCTTGAAAATTTCTCCAGGCCCGGCCCTGAATTTTACAAGTATGCCAGAGAGTGTCTTTCAGAAAGCGGCAAATAGCAGAAAAATTAGGACTGTTTAAAAATTTCTGGAGATGCAACGTTTCAAATCTAGGTTTGTTTTAGAGCAGCCAAGCTCTATGTAGACTGCCTCATGAACATGGTAAAATTGACGAAACTCAACTAAAAAATACGTCGTTGTAGTCGTCCTGTTGTCAATTTTCAGATATTCAAAATTTTGAAAAAAAAAGTTACTCAAAAACGATAATTCATATGGTCCACTAGTTTTGCATTTCAATTTGTCCACCCCACTAATATGCAATTTCCTCCCCACATTTTCCAGTGTCAGATATCAGATATTCCTTGACATTTTATTTTCGTTCAAAAGAGACAACTCGTAATTATCGAATTCCGGACAAGTAATTTCATTGTTTTCTGTTGTTCCGCTCGCCACTTCTTTTTTTGGGGGAGTTTTCCCCCTGTTCTCCTTTTCAGAAAAACACTCACCCAATGAATAGGCTAAAACTTCAAACTTCAATTTCCTACTCAGCTTCCGGTCAGAGAGGAAATTAGCAGATTTCAGTTTTCGGTTTTTATTTTAATATAATATACCTACGCACAAGATTCCTATTCAGCTATCAATCTTTCAATTTATTCGTCGTTATCTTCTGGGGATCAGTCCGCCGTTTTACGTTCTTCCTGTGGTGTTGTTGCTATTCTTCAGAGCAATATCACGAAATTCAATCTTTTAAATTCATTCCCTTTATTTTTTCACCCACATTCTAGTTCACAAAAATCGTGTGTACTGCAGTGTGTCATGTGCAGCACATCATGAAAAAATTCAGCCCTCGAGTTTCCGCTTTTTATTCGCACTTTTCATGCCACTGCTCATTTCCTGATTATAGAACTTGTTTGTTTTGATTTTGTAACTTTTCTTGCATTTGATTCTGATCTTTGAGATCACGTCATGATCTAGAATCTATGGAGTACTGTAATCCTGAACTCAGAACCTTTTACTCTGCTTCTCATTATAGATGTCTCATACTATAGGTGCAGAGGTGCTCAGTAAATATGTTTTTTGCTAGACTCGAAATTCAATTCTTGGAAGCCATATACCTGTTTTTTATGAATCATGATTCAAAAAAAAGAAAGACTAGAAAAAAAAAGAAAAATTCTTGAAGTTTGCCCCTCTCAGATAAAAAGGCATGTTGAACTAGTACCAGCGGATTATGATCCTCGAGCCGGGAGATAAGAGGATCCACTAATCTGCATTCAATAATTTTTACATATCCATATGAAAAAAAGAAGACTGATGGAGAAAAAGCTAATCTCAACATTGTCCTCAATGCGTCACAGGACAGAGAAGTAGTCCTAGCATAGGAAGAATCAGATAAAAATGCACGGTCTGACCCCTTCTATACCAACTCAGTCACTTTTTATATAATTTTCTTTTTTTCCGCTGTTCTGCCACCAGCTGTTTGTCAAAAGTCAAAAGCCCAAAAAACTCATAAAGTTAAGCCGAACAGCTATGTGTCCTTTACTTTTTTCATCTATTTTTGAGAGGAGAAGATGGGACAGAAAAGAGAAACATATATAGTTTTCTTAGAATTTTAGAAGCAAATTTCGAAGAAGTATGAAAAAAATTGGATTTTTTTTGAAAATCTTGTTTTTCAAATTTTTAGTATTTATTTTGGAACAGCACTGTAATATATCTTATTTGACAGACTTTGAAAACTGATGTAGAACATTAATACATTAAACATTTCTGAAACTTTTTTCTTTAATAGAAAACATTGTAAATGCGATGTGACGGTTTCAATAATCAGGCCATATACCGGCTACCGCGTTGATTGAGTTACCGGCGGGAACCTCAAGCAAACACGCTTTGTCAAAAACCTCCAGTTCAAGGACTTGGCACCGTGCCAAATATTCATTTTTTAGTTGAAAATTCCAAATTCTAAGCCAAATCAAAGCCGCTTTGCCAGCCGCAACGCTCCCAACAGAACTAGGAAAATTTTGAATGCATGTACACTGTTGCAACTCCGTGATTGACCATTTCTGCAATAAAATTGTCCCATAACCTCAATGCTACTTTCCCGTAGGCAACGCCCCACCACTTCCTTTTCTTTTAACCTTGCGCAACGATGCTCCGCTATCCCGGTCGCGCGCGAACACTCGATTTTCCCTTTTTCAGTTTTTATAGAGATAAATTTGTGTTGATTCGGAGTCCAGTTTTTGTGAATTGTTCAGTAACTATCATCAACTTGCTCATGTTTTTTTTTCGCTCATTTGTTTTTTCTGCAATTCAAATGTGAAAATCGAGAAGAAGTTTTTTGAATTTCTTAAAATTTCGATTTTCGAAAAATTACCGGATTTTTAAAATTTCAAGTAGAAATCTCACTTGTCCATCACAAAATAATTAAAAAATTGATGAACGAATGTCAAACCTTATTTAGAAAACGGAGAAAAATATTAAAAGTAGTTCAGCTTGAGACCCGAAAGAACATTTTTCGCGTGCACCTTTGACAGACAGTTGTCCAAAAAGCTATAGATCGGAGAAAAACGGTTCAGAATTGTTCCGGTCGGAATTTTTGGAATGTTTGGTGTTCTGAATTTTGTTAAGAGCTTGATTCATGCATCTACTTTTGATCGACAGAAAGTGGCATCATCAAAATTTATTTAAAAAATCTGAAACATTTTAAAAGCCACCAAAATAACCAAAATCGTTTTCATAATGAAAAAATGGTTCAAAAATGACCAGTGATCCGTTCAAAACCAAAAGTCTCCGATTGACACAAAATAATAAAGCGGTTTTCGATCAGTCAATTGTGTTGCCATTGTCCACTTCCCACCCCCACCCCACTATATTACAATGGTCCCAACCACCTACCTTCTGTCTGGTCTCCTGGTCTTTCTTTCTCTCAGCTGACCGCTCGGGGATATCATTTAGATCAACACAAATTATCACCTCGGATTTCGAACATTGTTTTTGTTTTGCTTTTTTTTGTTCTTCTTCATTGTTCATCTCTTTGCTCCGTTCTATTTTGATTTGAGATATTTTGTTATCGAAACCAATTCGAAATCAAATTTTTCGTTTTTAAAAATGATGTGAAGTTTAACCAATTTCGTTTACTTTCTATCAAAACTTGACAGCTCCTTTCCTCCTTCTGTTTGCTCGATCCCAATTTTACCCATAACAGACAGGTGGTCCAGTCTTATCTTATGCGATCTAGAGGGATTTTTTGAAAGGCGGCTTCCTTTTAGGAAAAATCGCGGGATTTGAAATAAATTAAAATTTTCCCTCTGAGCCCTTTGTGATTGAAATCGTACCAGTCATTCACATTTCCATTTAATACGCCCCCGTATGACGTTCCCTATAAAAACGAACCTTAGGTTCTATCTCCATCCAGTTATAAATCTTGAAAAAAAGCCTCAAGCTCTTAAAACATGTACTACGATGACGATGACACCGGAACGTACGTCTTTGTCTATATTCTTCTGTTATTTGCTATTGTTATCATCTTCCATTAGATCCCTGAACGTAAGAAATTCATAAAAGTTTTTCTGGTTTCTGGGATACACTTTTGTATAGAGGCACACACGCTGTGCTAGAGTATCTATATGTGTATATGTGTGGATATGTGTGTATATGGATGTGCATATCAACAGCTTAAATTAATCCCGAATTTGCTAATCTTCCACATGCCCTGGCGTATTCTTTTTCAGCTCATCTCCTTCTTTTCTGTCTGTTATATCCTCTTTTTGTGGAAAATAGATAAAATTGTGGATAGGTTAAAACACTTAGACCAATCAATACCCTCCGTTTTGATGGTTTTCGTTTTTTTAACTAATTTTTTCCAGGTCGACTCAATGCCAACATCACGGGATTCGTCTATGGAAACAACGGATCGGTGGGTTTTTTTAAACGTTTTATTACAATTTTCGGCTGTTTTTATGTATTTTGCTTGAATCGAGTGGGTAGCGATTTTATGCCTTCTTAAAGTTTTTCGGAAAGAGAGAAACTTCGACTGTTTTGACTTTTCGAAAGTTTGTAATATTTCGAATTTTAAACTTGGGATTTCCGGAATTTCCGGATTTTTGGAATTTTCAAATTCTGGAATTTTGGTGGAATTATCCAATTTTTGATAATTTTGGAATTTTGGAAAATTCCATTTGGAAAATTTTAGATTTTTGGAATATTGCGGTTTGAAATTTTTTTGGGATTCCGGATTAGTCAAATTTCAAATATTGGACTTCTGGATTTTCACGATATATTGGCTTTAAAAATGTTCGGCAATTTCAATTGTGAAAAATTTGGAACTTCGATGTATTTTGATTCAGAGAACTTCGGAATTTCGAAAAATTCCGAGTCTGATTATTTGAGATTTTCGGTTTTTCCGACTTTGAAAATTTAGAAACTCCAATTTTGAAAGTTTTTCGAATTCAAAATTTTCAAAATTTTTGGAATTTTTCGATTTAGAAAATTCGTAAAATTCGAAGTATCCCAATTAGGAGACTTTATGATTTTCAGAAATTTTGCTTTTCAAATTTAATGAAGAACCGCCTTTTTGAACCAATGACCTCAGCGCAAAAAATGGATAAAAAATCGACAAAAAGATTTGAAAAGCATAAAGAAAAGTAAAAGCGATTCTGTCCTAGATCTGTTAGGAAGCTTTTCATCTGCCCCTTCGGCATACTGTAGTGAAAAATTGTTAATCCAAAAAAAATGCAAAAATATTCCTATCGAAATTTTATTCCGAAAAAAGCTTTGAAAATATTCCAAACATTATCGGAATTTCGAGTTACGTTCCCAACATTTCTGGCCGCTTTTAAAAAGCTACAGTAATCCATATTCAAAGATTCTCCAGACAACTCTTGAAAAATCAATTCCTTTCCTTGCAAGTTGACTTTTCTCCTGCTTTTTTCTAGTGATTGTCATGTAAATTATTCACCAACACTTTCCTTTCTCCATTCTTCTCTTCTTAGCATTCTTTTTACCCGATATCAATGTCGTCTTCTTATTTTTCTCTAACTACAGTTAATCTCAGTGAACTTGAACTGACTAGCGATGAGTAAGTCATAATAAAAAAAGAAAAAAGAATTAGGATGGGATTGGAAATGCGAGCTGACCATCATCGTTAGATGGGGTGTTAATGGTGTAATTTGATAGTTGGGAGGAGAAGAAGTCGAAAAAACTTTAGAGGCTGAATCTCTGGCCTTTTGAGAGTTCTAGCTTGACCAAAAACGTTGGTCCTATGAACTCTCAAATTATTGATTAGATTAGGAGAAAGTATCACATGACAGATTTACGCGTGTGCTTTAATTTACCATTTCCTCTGCCAATTCCTTAGGCATCATTTTTCTAAGTGCTCCCTCCAACTAACAAGTATGTGTTTTTCCGTCATCATCGTAATGTAAGAAGTCTAATTCATCTTTTCCTGCTTATCACCTCCTCCCCATATTTCTCGGGAACTAAGTCAGTCTCTAGTCTTCTCAGTTTTTCTTCTCTCTTCATATTTTTGTCCAAGTTGTTCCTTCTGAGACAAAATAAAAAACCCTTTGGCTTTCACACCAACCACTCTACGCCAGGCAGATAATCAAATTTCAATATATGTATGTGTTTATCCCATTTTGTTAGCAAAAAGGCGCCTACACTCCTACCCGATTCAAACATATAATATCCACAAGAATTTTTTCCTATTGATCGGGTGATTTTGATTATCAATAAATGAGCAATGAGTACAGGTACCCCTTTGGGTATACGACCGAATTGGCACGCACCGAACCATCAGCATCCACTGCCAAACGACTTCGGCAACGACTTCAGCGACAACAAAGCGGGCAATCAGGTAAGCCACTACCTTCTAGAAGTCCCTTCTGAATTTTTACTTAAAAATTTCAAACTCTCTAATCCTCTTTTTCAAAAAAACGTGTTCTCTCCTTTAAGAACATCAAAACCTCCCAGTATTACTTCCCTGAGCGTCTTCTTTCGTCATTTTCAAAGAAACAAGACGGGCGAGGATCATTGAGCATTAGTGCATCGTTTTTTTCTGGATAATGACAACTACCCCTCTTGTTGGTTCTATTCATAGTTTACATTTTCTACAAGAATGTTCTGGAATTTTTCATTTTATCAACTGACTTAATTCTCTATTAGAAATGAGTCAGACGCCTAATGTGTTGTTTTTTCTTCTCTCTATATCAAACTTCAGGATTATCCGGTCGACGGTATACGGGAGAAAGCAGCGAGTGCTCATCACTCGTCGGAACACCCACGGACACTGGCAGATCATTCACTTTTGGCGCAGCGCAGAGAGTTATGCGGGAACGGTAAGTTTTAGGGAAGCTTTGAGATTTTTAGGAGGATTTGAAAGTCAGAAACATTTTTGATTTTAAACTCATTTTTTTAGTCACTCTAATAGAATGAACCCCTAATTTTGAATTTGGAGCATATTTATTTCGGTTCATGTGAAAAAATATCAATTGGTTATTAACTGATAACTTATTTAAAATAATATAATAAGCATTTTGTCAGTTGACCTTTTTTCATGTGTTTTGAAATCAGGAAATTTCCGCATTTTTAGTGGAAAATATTCCGGGAACTCAACAATTTAATAGAAATTTGTGGAAACCCTATTTTTCGTTGAAAATCTTGCTAAGTTTCGGTAAATTTGACAAATTCTCATGAATTTTGAACGAAAATTCGGAAAAAAAAACAGGCTGGAAAAATAGAAGCCCCCCTCTAATGGAGGGCCCCTGTAATAGAAGGGCCCTCCGGAGGTACCTTGAAACAATAGAAAAGCCGGCACTTCTAATACAGATTTTATATTAGGTTGGCAACTAAGTCTTTGTGCACTTTTTTTTTCCTTGTTTCTCTTAACTAAGCTAAAACAGTAACAGGTGTGTGACAGTGTATGTTATATAAGATTATAAGGATGTTCACAATAACCATCATTTGCCCTTTTCTCATTCCGCTTGCGAACGGGATGCCTATTTTTATACCCACTGCTTTTTGGTGAAATTTCTGTTTGACGACGTCTTCCGGCTGTATATCGAAGTCAATCCGCTGGGCACTTCTGTAGTGGCTAGAATATTTTACCTACTTCTCATTCAAGGTGATAATATAATTCAGCCGCTTGAAGTTCCCGTGTAGATTAAGAAGATGCATGCTCATACCCACTCGCCGCTGAACAATAAAACAGGTCAAAAAGATAAGGTATCCGCCGTCCAAGTTTTTTTGTCTTTCCCAACTTTAATGATCTATTTCCAATGGTGGTATGAGTTGTCCTTAAAGTGATTGACATTTCACAGGTAGATTGGTAAGGGTCCCAACTGACTAGATCTCTCAGCTTGCCTATATTTTGAAGAACTGGTCGCCAGAGATGTGTTTCATCTTTCATCGAAAAGTCGTGGTTCTTGAATTTGCCAAACCAATTTGCAACGGTGATTTTGAGGGATTATTGTCCTTGTAAATTTCCACCAGGCGGTGATGAATATCGGATACTTTCCGATTAGAAAAAATGTAAACAATATACAGAAATTTCACCAAAAAGCACTGGGTATAAAAATAGGCATCGTGTTTGCAAGCGGAAGGAGAGCAGGGACAATGATGGTTATTGTGAACAACTTCATAATCTTATATACCATATTCGGTTACACACATGTTACTGTACTAGCTCAGTTAAGAGAAACGAGGAAAACAAAAGTGCACAAAGACTTAGTTGCCAACCTAATAGTATTATTAGAGTGTTTGCAGCTGTTTTTTTTTAATTTAACAACTCATATTTTCAAAAAAAAAAAAGGTTTTTAATATCGTAATTTTTGAGATCAAAAGATTGAAAAAATCAAACTACATTTAATTTTTTACCCTAATTAGAATCTCAAAAAAAGAACGGAGACCGCCAGAGTCTCCCGCTTGTCGCTAATAATTTGAATATCAAATTCACATGCAGCTCATTTCCCTCCCACTTATAAATACTTAGTTGAATGCATAGATTCTCTTTCCACAAAGCGATCCACACATCCACGTCAATGTTAGTTTCATTAGTTTTTTCAAAGTCCATAAAGTTTTAGGGACACAAAAAATGAACACATGGCAAAAATAAAACATGTCTTGGTATTGTAGTAGTTTGATTAAATTATACAAATAGCCTCTGTTTTTTTAGCTTCCCTTTATTTCATTGTCTATCACTGAGATCTATGGTCCGTTAAGATATACTAGTATGTAGTATAAAAAGAGAAAAAAATCTTCGAACGTCATAAATTCTAAATATTTCGAGAGAGAGAAAGCAAAAAAATGCGACTATCACGATCGACACATCGAAAACTAGCTCGAAGGCGTCCATTTTTCAGGGATGATCGAAAACCATCTGTCACCCAAAACTTGTCGGAAATAATGCTCGAGGTGAGTCCTATTTTCATTACATATTCTACGCTGGGGTCAAGTACAACTTCCTTATTCTTTCGAGTTTCATTTCTTCTTTTTTTTCTTTTTTTTTCTGTTTAAGTCTTCTCCACTTTTGTTGTCTGTGTTTGACGTGTTCCATGAGTTTGAAAGTGGGAATTTTATAAAATTACATATTATATTTATAATGAGCACTGAAACAAGAAAACACAGTTTTAGAAATTTGAATAAAAATTGAGTTCATTAAAAAATTGAAGTTGAAAAATAATTTTTGCGTTTCTGAAATCCAGGTCCTGGCCGGGCCTTCAAACCTTCAAATTTGATAAAAATTTGAATTTTCATAAAATGTTGTCAGAAAATTTTTTTTGACAACACGGACCGGGCGGGCTTTCCGAGAGATTTTCTTGTGATAATAAAAACGAGACAATCGGCTTTAAGTGGATAGAACTTAAATTTCTACGTCGAATTTGACGTTTTTGACACTTTTTAGTCTCAAATGGCTAATTTTTTCTTATTACCATAAAATTTATTTCAATTAGTGCAAATTGATTTTTTAAAGAAACTATCTTTATCTCAAGACTCTCTCACTGAACGCTAAAGGAACCCATGAACATTCTATCTAAAATAAAACTAAAATATTCCCTTTTGTCTTCTGAATAAAAAAGTGTTTCAACAAAAAAAGCGAGTCACTCGTGACAAATGAACTTTTTTGTCTCATCCGAAATGTTCGTTAAAGTTTTTCGAATACTTGATGACTTGTGTCCTTTTACTGCATTTTTTTCTCGTTCCTCTCGTTTTTTCTAGAGTTTTTTTTTCTAATTGACATTTTGCTATTTCTTCGCTCACCCGCAGACATCAATGTTTTCTTATTTCCACTTTTTAAACTCCCCGGCTACACAGACCCAAATTGAATTTTCATTCCTTTCTATCTCCGATCCTTCTAATAAGTTACATAAACTTTCAGGCAATACACTATGAAGATGTGAACTTGGTGGAAAGGTTGCTGACGGCGCATAGTTCAAAACAACCAATGTCAACATCGCCGTCAATTGGTAATTCATAGGAAACTCGGGGCCTGAATTGATGAGCCCTCGGCACGAGCCTTCTCTATTTTTCTCTATCTTTCAGGTAGCACAAACACACTGACCGATCTCGCACAACGAAGACATGGCGCGGGGGCGCATCGCCGTTCCAACGCCAGCAGTACGGTGTCGACGCATTCTGGAGGAAGGTGGGGCCTTAGATGAGTGGCATGTAGACGAGAGGGTGACAAGTTTCATGATTTAAACATGAGCAATCTACATTTATCAAAAATATGCATGTCTCGGAATGTGATTCACTTTCTTTCCTCATGTTTTCGATGCTTCCGAAAGTTTTTGATTTCCGAAAATCTTGAATTTCAAACTAAAATATGACCTCCGAGACAAAAAAAGATTTGCGAAATTCTCAGACATTCAGTTGTCAGGAACCAAAAGTTTCAGAGAAGAGTGTATAAAATATTTATAAACTTTCTAAAAAGCATTCACACATCCAACATCATCTAAAGTTGAGTGTTGGACCACGCTTTTCTATCTTGATACATGTGCTATGAGTAATCAAGGCCATAATTGTTTTCTCTTGTAGCATTGCGTGTCCTACAGTCACAGTATGTGGTCTACATGATCCTAAAAAAATTATTTGGATTTTATATAGTTTGCTGTTGATTTTTTTGTCATTTTGACCATTTTCGGGAGTCTGTCAAGATTCCGAAGACTTTGAAAATATTGGAAAGTGTGAAGTTGACCTAGATGGAAAAGTTCACTTTTCAGAAATCTTTGAAAATTACTAGTTCTTCTGTTATTTCCCCATATCTGAAAAAAAACTCATTTTTGGCCCGTTTTTGTCCTAAAAATGGAAAAATCAGAGTTTTCCTGAATATGGTAAAAATGGCGTAAAATACATTTTGGCTCATTTTTTGATCGGTACGCTATGTTTTTTGAGTATTTGAATAATCTTTAAAATTGTTAGATTCTTGAAAAAAACTTAATTTCAAAAATGTCATTTTTGAAATTTTTCCTCTGTTCACCAAATCACCAAAATTTTTTCCACATTTCTAGTTCCTTGTTTTCCTACAGATCCACATGTGCAATGATGAACACTTTGCACATGGCTGTTGCTCACAAACAACGAGACATTGTTGAACTACTTCTCAAAAATGGCTATGATCCAAATACACCAGCATCATGTCATTGTAAAGGAAACTGTACGGCGACTGGAAATATACCACTGACGTCGATCATTCCAAGGTGAGTACTTCTTTTTCATCAATGATCTTCTTCGAGTTTCGTGATAAGAATATATAAAAAGGGTATATTTTAGGTCCGGGTTTTTTCCCATATAAGGTCCCAAATGATTTCAGAACACACTCCATGACGCCAGAATTGTGTTCAACGTGCTCACAACTTCGCGTCGTGTCAATTGTGGATCAGACGCCGTTGGGTGTTGCAGTGAGGTCGCAGTCAAGCGAGCTGATAGCATTGCTCATCGCTTACGGAGGAGACGTCAATTTAGGTACGCGGAGGGGAAGTTTTGCAAAGAACTTTGGGAAAAAAAAAGAGAAGAAGAGTAGTTCGGAAATTTAGAAATTTCGGACACCACAAAACTTGAAAAAATGGAAAAAAAGTGGAAAAACCAATTGGATAAAACAGTTGATTTCAAATTCAAAACATAAAAAATATAGATAATTTTTTATAATTGATAATTAATGATAATTTATCATTTTTGATAATTCATGATAATTGATACTTCAAGAAATTAAATGTCAATAGTCTAGGGGCCCAAATATTAGAGGCTATACAGTAGTCGATTATGGAGTTCCAAAAAAAAGTGTTTCAGAAAATTCCAATTTTCTGAAAAAAATGCTTCGTCAGGATTTTAAAGCTGACTATTTCCCAGTGAAAAAGTCAAACTATGAAATCTCAGATCTCTATTTGCTAAAAAAAGCCATTTCAAGTTCTTTTCTCTATTATTCAGCAACGACACTCCACTATCCCGCTGTGAGTGCGCACAAAACTCAAATAATATTTGAATAATTGATAATATCAGACAAGGAAAGATATCTTATCCGCCAAACATATTTTTCATGGAGCTTGCCGCTCCGAACCACGCACTCCTCCTGTCGTCAAAAAAAAGAAGAGGAAGAAATAAATAATTAGTGAATTAATAATGATTGTAGGTGATGAGGATGGCAACACGCCGCTGATGTTGGCCGTACGAGAATCGCCGCTGTCGTGGCCCTGCCTACACACGCTCATTTTCTTCGGAGCTCAGTGAGTGTCACTATTTTTAAACTTTTCAAATCAAAATTCATTTCCAGAATTGAACAAAAAAATATGCGAGGAATCTGTCCACTTGACCTTGCTCCTGAACTCAAAAAACTTCAGCAGACATGTGTTGAAGAGCTTTTCAAGAACGCGTGCTCCGGAGATAGTGAACCGCCGTCTAGATCCACACCAGGTCCATCAGCAAAGAATTGGAATCGACTTCAAGTCGACAATGGTGAGTGTCAAGAGTGAAAAATGTCGTGTATCAAATTAGACATCTGAGCGTCTCATGTTCTAGAGAAGCTCACACACGTATATGCACAAATTTTTTGTTCTTCTTCTCTTCTATCTTTTTTATATATAAGTGCTAGCTACCCCCTGATGACTTCATAATTGGATTTATACGCGTTCTCTCCAACACAAGACGACACACGGATCAATGAAAGCACTATGATTTTTTCTCACTAACTCTGCTAGCATCATCCCCCCACATCGCCGAATTTTTGAGTTGCCTAGTGTGTCGTTTATTTTCTGTTCAGTTTCTCAAGGAGAGCGATCACTGTCCAAAGCACCCCTGAGCCCAAAACCGTCTGCTGCAGCGAGTGTCTCCACGTGTAGTATGCTGGAAACGTCGTCGGCCAAGGAATCAGCCAGGAGGAAGTCGTTGGTTTCACTTCAACTTCATCGCAAATCCAGAAATGTCAAAGAATGTAAGTTGTTTCTTTTTGATTCGGTTTGTTTATCTGTTTCTGCTGTTTTTTTGCTTTCGATGCATATTTCCAGCTTCCGACCCGCCCTTATCACTATTCTTTTCTTTTTTCCTCCCCGCTTCCTTCGATTTCAAACCCCAATTTCTTGTTTTGAGTTTGCGCACAACACTTTGTTGCTCTATTCGGGCTCTCTGCAGTTTGGCCCCAATCTTAAATGTGTTTCCACCGCTGTTGCTTTCGTTTGATTAATTTTTAAAGGACTTATTTTTGAGGTTTTTTGAGTATCCAAGTTTTGAAGAAGTAGAATTTCAAGCAACTTTAAATTATATTGTTTGAACAAATTCTCAAATACCTTGAAATATCAAAAAATTACACGAAATTCAAAAATTCAAAAATTGTCCTACCTGAAGGCTAATCTCGAGATTTAGATGAAAATCTTAGGATAAGTTTAAACTAGCTCATCTAGACATCTCTGAAAATTTTAGAATCCGCACGCCAGTTTCAGCCGAGTGCTATCCGGTAGGGTACCAAAAACTGCGTTTTCAGTACTTTTAAGACATTTTCGACCATGAAATTTGTCGTATTATACTTAGAAATTCAGTTTTTTGAACTTTTTTTGGTGTTTCATTTCATACATTTTTTTTTCATATTCCAGACATTTATTCGAGAACATTTCTTTCACATTGGCGAATTTTTCGAATTCTAACATTTTCAGATGTACCTAAATAAGCAATTCTAAACATAGCCTGAAGTTCCCCTCAAAATCTGGGCTCACGTTTTCCTTCCGAAATTTAAACTTTTCAAATAGTTTGAAATTTTGGTACTGAAACTGGTATTGACTGGACCATTTTCGGCCGGAGTAGGATGTATCCCAAAATTCTCATAAAAATCTAGGTTCACAAGGTGTTAAGATTACCTTGTAAAAATGAATTCTATGTTACTTTTCTCTAGGAAAGAAATTCCCAAAAATTGAACTCTGTCCATTCTAATACATTTGAAGAAAAAAAAAAGAACTAACGACAAAATAAAGGAGAACTAACTGAAATGGGATGTCTCCTTCTTTTTTCCTTCGCTCCTCCCTTCCTTCTCCTCTTGTTTCCTTGTCATACTTCATTGAGAAGGAATTTAATTTCAAAA
Source organism: Caenorhabditis nigoni (assembly GCA_027920645.1). Classification (NCBI taxonomy): domain Eukaryota; kingdom Metazoa; phylum Nematoda; class Chromadorea; order Rhabditida; family Rhabditidae; genus Caenorhabditis; species Caenorhabditis nigoni. Next base: position 7,500,414 of record CP115869.1, read on the forward strand.
CCTTGTCATCGCAATCATTGCAAACTTTTTCGGCTGCTTGTTTTGGTTTCTTCCTTTTGTCTTTTTCGATATATCAGGTTTTCTAAGATCCCCCACGTTTAATACCCAACGTCAGTTTATGACACAGCAAACAACATCAAGACCCCCTTCTCAAAATCAAAATCATTTTTGGTGGTTCCACCCGTTAAAGAGACCCCTAAAAGATGTGTGCGAAAATAGGGATTAATGGCGGGAGAAAGAGGAATAAAAGAGAGAGGAGGGATGAAGTTGGAATTCTGAATCTGAATCTCTGAATCTCAGAGCTCTCGCACCAAGCATCCCTTCTCCGTTTTTCTTTCTCAAAAATCATCAAAAAAAGATGTGGCGAAATGTGGTTCTCCGCTCGGACTCGAGAACACTATCCGAAAAACGCTTGATTTCATCTTGTATTCGTATTCCTCCAGATCCTGTCATCGACTGTGTCAGTTGGGAGCAGGCATGGGAATTGTTGAAGAAGATGGCATGTAATCCGGAATGTCTCGACAATATTGTCGTAAGTTTTCGCGAAAAATTGGGATTCTTCAATAGAAACTTCCAGAACTCTCTGTCCAAGTTTGCTACTCAAATGGAGAACACGCCGTCCAGTGTCGATCGAGATCAATTCGACGCTCATATGGGAGGCCTGCTGCACAAAATGATTCATGTGAGATTTTCTAGAAAACTTTAAAATCCAAAAAATCCATAATTTTTTTTCAGACTGCCATCGAGGAGTACGAATCCTCCACACCAACCTATAAAAAGCAGAAGAAACTCCATCTCACCTGGCTGCTCAGTCAAATTGCCACATTTTGTTTCACATTTCTTCAGAAAGGGACAAGCCGCCAATTTTCTGCACTTAACACTTTGAATAAGGTTGTTGCTTGAGTGTACTCAAGAAATATGTAATTTCAAAGTCTTCCAGATCATTGATGCTGGTTTGGTACATGATTTGTTTGCTTTCAACGATGTCATATTTCACTCGTCAAGAATTCTGAATAGATCTCATGCTTTTGATTCAGATGAGCCACCAACTCCATGTGAGATTTTAGTTTTCAAGTTTTTTCAACTCTATATGGACACTTTGAGCTCAATTATTTCGGTTCCAATTAGAGATCTGAGAATTTTTTTCATTGTTAAAATGTTGTTCGCGATAAGACCAACATTTCATCAGTTGATACTTTTTGAGATCTTACACAGGAAATGAAATAATTGAGCTCGAAGTGCATATCTGCAAAAAAAAATTTTCCAGCTGGCGAATCGTTCAACTCCAACGCAGACCAAAACTCAACTGTCGATCATGTTTTCATTTATGGAGCCAACTATAAGTACTACTTCCATTTCTCCAGTTTTCCCACTCAATAATTATTTCCAGAGACCAATCTTTTCTTCCATCTCCAACAGTTGCACCCACTCGCCATAAGTCGGATTTGATGAATTCGTTCAGTGACGTGGATCCTGGCCATGGTATGTGTGCTTGCACTGAAAAACATGTCGTCATTTCTATCATTCAGTTATTGCCGCTCTGCACAACGCGATAACAATGCAAAGCCGGGATGGCTCGAGCTACGTTTGCAGTCCGGCGCACCGATGGAGGCAATGTTGTGCACATTGTACACAGATTCTAGTGGCCAGATTATTGCTCTTCTTGACACATGCAAAGTAGAGGATTTTCTGAAAACATATAAAGTGCAAAAACTGGTTTTCAGAAAATTCCGAAATCGACTATCCGAGAAACAACAACTCGAAAGCTTAATGACACTAATGGAAACAAATTTGGAACCTCAACTACTCTGCATTCTTCTTCAAGTTGTTGCTTTAGTTGCTCTAGACCCTTCTACTCATGAAACCTTGATTGTGATCAATGTTGAAGAGAAGCTCCGCAACATGCTTCTACCAGCCGATGATTTTTACTATACCAACCATAGTACAAAATACGGAGCATTTGTTAAGTACCATGCAGCGCGAGTTCTGGTATATGTCGGTATGGGGGAAATAGTTGGTAGTCGAGTCAACCTGTTCAATCTCATGAGTGAGTTCTGCGAAAAAATCTACAGTATACAAGAAGACAATTTACAAAATTTTCAGCGTTTGAGCCGTCTCAAAAAAGTGGAAGTCAACAGAACGAGAACGACTACATTTGCGAGACATGTAGCACGCCGCGTAGCCGGAGTACATTTTCCAGATCAGCTGTTTCCGTGGAAGGAGTCTTATTGAAAGTCTTGGCTGAAGTGGCTGAAGTATGGGATTAAAAATACAATTTATTTCTCTTATTTTCACGATTCACTTTTTTGCAGCTCGTGAGACAAAGCCAACATTTATCTGCGAGTGAACCAATAACGGAAGAATCACCTAGTGCGGGATCTCCACCGGCAGTTCTTCCCAACCAATCGGAACAGAAAAATATCATTGAGAAAAACAAAGAAAAGTTGACTCAATTGGGCTGCCAAATTTTGATCTCTCTTGAACAACTCGAAGCACACCTTTGTAAACTTGGATTGGTTCTTGACTCGGTTCTTCTTCTCCGCCTCCTTCTCCACAAACTATCTTGGGATCTCGGTCTAGCTACCAAAAAACGGCCAGCAGCAGCGACTACTGTAGTAGATCATGTATGCAAACCAATCAACGATCCGAGAGCTCACTCGAGTTGTAGTCTGGGCAACAATAGGTATATGATTGTCGTGTGACTTTTGAGTTGGCTGTTTATTGATACCCGCTTCTTTTCCAGAAATTTCGGTAAAGATAAATGTTTTGATAGGCGAGAGGATAGTAAACGAGACAAGAATTATCTGCGTGTCGATCAAGGATCTCGAGCGTCGAAGAGAGTTCACATAAGACGGTCCAGTTCAGTGGAGATTATTCGGCCTAAACGGTTGAGTTCTGGTGCAAAAGATATTAAGAATCGAGAGAGAAGAAAGAGGTTTGTTTAGTGAGAATGGCATAGAAAACATAGATTATATTGCAGACTAGGAACAGATACAAGCAGCGGGTCGAATCGCTCTAAAAAGACCAATTCCTCTTCGTCGTCCGTTCAGAAACATCTGCCCAAATACATCCAATCCCTTTTTCGAAGTCGTATGGGAACAGATCCGTGCAAGAGGACATCGAGAAGTGAATCCACCTTACCGCACAGTGACTTTTTGTTGTGATATTTATTTTTACCTCTCTAAAATTCACAAACAACAGTGTCTTGTGAAAATCTGCCGAATTCTAGATGGATTTTCACAAGATAATGTGACTAGAGTTTCTTTAAAAGCTCTTTTTTCTTTGATCTGAGTAACCGCATGCAAGACATAAGAAGTTGAATGTTTTAATCATGAAAAGTTGCCCGCTTAGATTATTTGTCAGATTCTCAAAATTCACTGAAAATAGAAAATATACAGTACCGGTTAACTATATACACAAAAACAATTTTTTTTGTTCATTTTCGGTTTTTTACCAATTTCAAGAGCCTCGTGCTCGGCTGCCAAATTTGCGATAACATTGAAAATTTTTGTGTGTATAAAAGATACCTAGATTGAAAATTTTTTATTTTCAAAAGTTTTTAAAAATTCCTAGTTTTTCAGTTATTTGCAGGTTTCTGAAAGACACCTTTTTTGGCCTGTCTTTGTACTGAGAACGTGAAACAACAGGTGTCTTTCAAAAATCGGGAAATAGCTAAAAATTAGAAATTGAAAAAAAAAATATGTGAATGCAATGTTTCCAATCAAGGTATGTTTTACTCTCTCCCAAATTTTCAAAGTAATCGATAACTCGAGAGCCGAGCTTCAGACTCCTGAAAAGTGTCAAAACGACCACAAACCTCCTGTAACCGGTACTGTAATCACTGCGCATTTTCAAAATTTGCACTCTGTTACTGTGCACTGTGAATTTTCTGTTAGCTCACACGTTTTTGCTTCTTCAGAATGTATCATCTTACATTTTTGGTTATACTGAAAATGCATATAACAGTGTTTGTACACTTACTCTTCTGAAAACTCTCATTTCTTTCTAATAAGTTATGTTATTCAGGAGATTCCAATGAGAGCAATACGAGTGGCTCGGATGCAGTGCTCGAATTCACGAGAAAACTTCAAAATTATCCATTGACAAGAAGAGAAGCACAAAGACTAACCTACAGGAGTAATGGACAGCAAGACTCGAATGATTCGAAAATTGGTCCAAGAACAATGGGATATGTCTACTTGCCGGAGTTGGAAATTCAGGGAGCTAGTCCACCGAGGTAATAATCTTAATTGATCTAATCAGCTTAAGTGAAAATTTCAGATCTCCTGGACCATTAACTGGAAACTCGTTAGAAGAAGGAACCACAATGTTGTTGGATACACGACGTCCATCAAGTCCGCAAGCGATTCCTGGTCTTCCCCTAATTGAAATCCGCCGCCCATCCGCCTTATCTCAATTCGAATTCGGCTACTTTGTCAACTCACCCGAATTGTCAGGCAGTGAAGTGTCCGATTGCGCTCCTCTTCTTCTCAGCGGTCAGATAGGTGGCAGCCGGAAAAGTTCCGATGGTGAGTCAGCGAGAGAGACGAGAGAAAGAGAGCGCGAGAGAAGATAGACGTTTGTGTTTGTTCAACTGTGTCGCATGTATAGAACATTGGGGAGACATACACTCGCCATCCCATGTGGTCTAGTGGTTAGGATTCGTGGTTTTCACCCACGCGGCCCGGGTTCGATTCCCGGCATGGGAAGTTCCTTTTTTGAAAATTTTAATGAACTGGATTCTTAGTTCCAAAGTTCATATATTGAGCAAAAACCAATTTTTAAAACATTTTTTCCAGAAACCTCTCTCGGTGGATGGTCCAGTCGTGCTTCCTCAGTCATGAGTCAACGTTCATCGCGATCCAGTGTGGGCCTTCGACTTTCTACATTCTCCGGAGGCACCAGCATCGCTTCTGACAATTCTGGACCATTCCTATTCAGTTTTGTGTTGAGAAAAAGAGCATCAACCATTGGAACACGCATTCCAATTCCACGAAGAGCTCTTTCAAGGTCTTCCGGAGATAGTTTGAGAGTTCCAGATAGAGAGAGTCCGCTTCATCTGGCAAGTATGACAGAAATGAATCCAGATTTTCAATGTGTCCGGCAGCTGATTCTCAATTTGCTCAATGTGTACAACAAGAGGTAACACCGGATGCGAAATTTCAAAAAAATATATTTTTCAATCGAGTTTTGGACATTTTGATGATTTTCACGTTGTCAAATTTTCGACCACTTTGAACATTTTGGGGAGTGTAAAACAGACCTAGATTGATAAATTGCATTCACAGAGTTTTTAATAATTCCTAGTTTTTCAGCATTTACCAACTTCTGCAAGACTCTTTTTTTGTCCAATTTTGTACTGAAATTGTGAGAAAACAAGTATTTTTCAAAAATCAACAAATATCTGAAAAATAGGAATTTACGAAATATTTTGTCAAAGCAAATTTTTTAAATTAGGTCTGTTTTACACTCCCGGAAATTTTTCGAAAAGCTTGTGAATTTGACAGTCCAGCTACAGTCTCTTAAAAATGGTCAAAATGACTGAAAATCAAAAGTGAAACATATTTTGTATATCTCATTGACTGTATGAAGTCGAAAATTAAAAGTAAATATTTTTCAGAAATAAAAACGTTGTGTCCTCCATGAACGAGTGCACTGATGTCCTTCGCGCGATCCTAAACTCTCCTCAACATCCGACTGTCAAAAACTGGTGCGCTGAAATTATCCACGTCGTCAACACACATGTAGAAGAAGAAGAGCCAACAAGAGCGGAAAATAATGAGCAAATCAATGACGAGTATTTGGAAGTAAGTGATTTTCCGGAAGATTCTTTTTGGGAGACAACCACGCGCATCATATGTTTTTATTTCTGATTGTTTTCTTTGTTTCTTTCCTTTTTTTTTGGTTTTATGTGATTCATATATTTCCAATCGCTGTCTTCTTTTCACTGTTTTTACTGATTCTGGCTTCTATTGCTTACACTGCTTCCTACCAAAAGCGAAATGAATCGAAAATCAAAAGTTCGAATTTCGAATCGTGGAATTTCCGAGCTAGTTCGTCGAGCCACCATCGGCGCCCTATTCCCAAATGGTCCGGTTCCAAGACGAACTATGCACGATTTGCCCTCTATTCGGGAGCTAATGGATGAAAGTGACATTTTTGAGACGGAGACGGAGACTGAGAACGACTCAGATTCCGAAATCGTCCTCCCAACTGTCAAAGTTACCGTCCCCACCGATGGAACTGTCCGCAATTTGGAGGAATTTATTTCCAACTACGATGAACACTCGCCGGGTAAGCTCTTCTAACTATCTGAGACGGAAAACTTGATGTTCGGTTTTCGAGAGAATCTTCATAATTGCCCGACCGGCATAGTTTGACCATTCTTTTCTTCTTTTTGTTGTTGTTCAATAGTTGGTGTTCCACTTTTAAGATGTCTCTAGAGATTTGAATACTGTGAAACCTGTATCAGAAGAGTTGGTCATTCTAGCTGCCCTTCAAAATTTTTCGGCCATTGTTATTGCCGAAAATTTTCATCTAGAAAATCGACGAATTCTCAATTGAAATTCATAAAAATCTATCAACATAAATTATTTTGGCTATCATTCTCGAAGAACCTTTCTATTAGAAAAATCTTTCTATCAATTCCAATATAGATTTTTACGGTATTTATCGAATATTCAGTGTTTCGTAACCCAAAATGTACAGAATCAGTGAATAAGATGAAGAAAAATGAGTTTTTTAGTTGTTTTTGGCAATTTTGACCAATTTCAGAAGTCTGGAACTCGACTGTCAGGTATCCGATCACATTGAAAATAGTGAAAGGTGTAAATTTGCTGATTTCTAAAAATCACTCCGTTTTGGCCTGTTCTTGTACTAAAAACGTAAAAAACAGATGTCTTTCAAGAATCGGTCAGTAGCTGAAAACTTAGGAATTTCTGAAAAAATCTGCAAATGCAAAATTTTCAATCTAGGCCTGTTTCAAATTTTCCTAAAATTTCAAATTATTTAAAAACAGCCGAGCTCCAGATTTCTGAAAACAGTCAAAATGACCTAAATAAAACAGAAGAGTACGTTTTTCAAAAAAAAAAAAATAAACAGAAGAGTACGTTTTTGTATATCCTGTAGACCGATAATATATTTGTATGTTGTGATTGTGATGTGAACTGTAATTTCCAGACCGAATGGCACCTGCGAAGGACCTTCGAGCTCCTCGTCGTTCCCTCCACATTGGTGCATTAATCCCAGACCCCAAACAACTAACTGCTAAGCTCAAACGCTCCAAATCACTCCCAAAAATTCAAAACATGGATCAAATCAAAGCGGCAATCCGGCGAAAAAGTTCTCTACGAAAGTGGTTTGCGACTCGGACGGTTGCCGGGCGACGGAATAGCAACAACACGAACAACTACGAATGTAAACGAACCTCAATCACTCACGAAGACTTTCTGGCTCAAATGCGGAATGTCACCCGGAATACTTTAAAACACCTATTGTTTCCGGACAAGAAAAGTGAGATTCGTATTGTGAGAATGACCAATGAAAAGTTTCATGATGTGGATGAGCTGACTAAACAGATTCGTGAATTGTCCATTGCTTCGGGAGTTCAAGAGATCAAGAAATAATGATGAAATTTGTGTATTATTTGTTATTATTATTATTCACACTGTATTAAAAAAAAATATAATAAAACTATAAACACGCTTCTAGGCATAGTTTTACTACTGATAAAACCACTCTATATTTGCACATGCTCCGTGTTTTGATTCAAAAGAACGACTAGTTTTGTTTATCAATGACGAAAGAGTTCCTTTTTTTGGTTGCACCTTTCATTCCTCCACAGTCCATCTATTTCTGATCATGTTCTCTACTATTATAGATACTATACTTCAAAAACTTGATTTTACATCGAAAAAGAATAAAAAGAAAGCCTCATCTCTGAACCCTAACCAAGAAAAGAAACGTGTCAATCCGAAATACACAATTCTCACGATTGACCATGACGAAAAGAAGATTTGGGAACTTATTCAACAACTTCCCTCCACTAGCGACTTTTTTGTATTCGACTCGTGGACGATTGAAAACGAATACGAAAAGTGTTTCAAGAATCAACTCTGTCTATTCACCTGCTACTGCAATTCTATCATTTCAAGAATGGGTGACTCCCTGAATTTTCGCCGTAATGAGAGCGCGAATGATAGCAGAAATGTTTTATTCTCAATTAATTACCTAATTGATCATAGGCAATTTGACAAAATTGTCAAGCCAAAATCAGGGAGGAAAGTTGTAATTTTTCGAGTAACTCATTAGTTTGATAATGTTATCTAAAAATCAATTTTTCCAGTTCCAAGACCAAGTGATATCCGGAAGTTTACCGTGTCCAAAAGAGGAGGCTGCTTATTTGGCTAGTATTCAGTTGTCAGTGGAAGAGCAATGGCCCAGTAACAAAAGAACACAAACGATTAGAAGGCATTTGTTGAAAGGACAGTTTGGTGAGTAAGCAACATTTACCGAAAAGGGAAAAAGTCATTGTTTAGAAATTCAATAGTAAAAAATAGTTAATTTGCAGTTCTGAAAAGTTAATCAATAATTTTTAAAGTTATCTGGAATAATCAAAGTTTACTGAAAACAGTTACTGTATATCCCCTAATAGAATCCCATCCGAACAGTAAACTTTAAGATCAATTATCTCGGATGCTGTCAAGGATATAAGAAATTGGTCAACTGACAAAATAATTTTGATTGTATGATTCATATTTTGTCAGCTGACCACTTCTCGGTATCAGCAACGGTAACTGAGATAAGTCAGCTTAAAGTTTGCAGTTTTTTATGATAGTTACAAATAACATTACTCATCAAATCTGGAATTTACAGTAAAAATTATCGATTATAATTGATGTTAGACTTTGAACTTACCAGACGAAATGAATATTCTGGTGCTCTTCTTTGAGAATTCAAAGTTTCCTATTTTTCATTAAAAAATTATTTTTGAAATTCTGAGAATTTGAAATTTCGAAAATGCAGATATTTTGGAAATTAAAGTTTCTGAAAATCCAAAATTTGGGGGTTCCAAAATTAAGAAACTAAGATTTTTATATAATGGAAATTTGCTTCAGAAATTCAACAATTTCGAAAACCAGAAATTAGGAAAAAAAATGAGTATGTTAGATTCTAAACAAATTTTTTAAGAAATAGTTTTATCCGGTACCGTAGTATTTTCAAATTTCCGAATTTTGAATTTCTGAATTTTTCGTCTTCAACCAACTTTTTCTTTTCAGGTCGAATCCGAGACCTCGCTCAAAAAATCATGGTCACCCCCTGGGAAGTAGATCAAAATCTCTACTGTACACCACCAAGATTCCCGAATGAGTCCACCAACGCCAGCAGAGCACAATCAGTGGTTGAGGAAAACCAACACAGATCCAGAACTCCGACTTTGCTGAGATGTATCACCAACACGGATGGCTTGATGTCAGAAGAGATGCAAGCTCAATGTCTGCCAATTGATTGGAGAGGAGACCGAAGAACCATAAAACTTGTTAAAGAACGGAAGAGGAAATTGTTTCATACTAATGTCTACGAGAGCGAAATTGACATGAAGAAATTGTACATCAGTGTGAGTAAGGAGCAGTAATCCAGGAGCAAAATCTGAGAAAATCCTGAGAAAACCCATGATTAAATGTTTCTCGTCGGTCAGCGTTGAGCTCAACTTGAGCAAGAATCAAATTTTGTAGCAGTTAGTCTTTGTTGTTAGTTTTACAAACTTTTACACCTGCTAGCACACCACTTTTTATGCCTTTACGGATAATAGTCAAGTTTTTTGAGCTTCAAAAAAAAAGTTTTTATGTCATTCCAGTCACTATGCCTATTTGCTCAACTTTTTTCAGACCGCCAAAAAACTCGCCGCATTTGGTTGTAAAGTTTTTCAAGTCAAAGAGTTGCTACACGGACGAACACTTCGAAAAGTGAGTTTGACGTAGTATTAGGGTGGGGAGAAAGTTTTTTCCGAAAATTTTCAAAACTTTCCCACGGAAAGTCCCTGAGTTTTTAGAACTTTCCTAGTGTATATTAGGGTAGAACGTCCTGAAGCCTTTTCCCTCATGCCTATATAAGACGCTCGTGCCCAATAGTAAAACGACCATGAGCGATCTCTGGAGACCTCATGTTCGGCTTCTTGTCTTCCACAAGTGATCTCACGGCACCTGTGCGACGAAGACCGCTGATAAAATATGTCAAGTGTTTGGAGAGAGGACCGTCACCGATTGCACCGTCCGCAATCGGTTCGATTCCTTTGAGTCAGGAGACACAAGCCTCGAAGATAACCCTCACTCTATTCAAAACCTGCTGATTTTGACAAGCTGCTGCTTGAAGCCGTGAGGGAGAATCCTGATGGGATTGATATTAAACTGTAGACAATGTTCCACTGCAGCTACCACATTATTAATAATCATCCCCACAATATTGGTTTTCGAAGAGTGATGACTCAAAGGGTACCCTATGATTTCTCTCCATTTCAAAAACGGACTGAGATGAGTCTATCCTTCTTACTTCGCAGAGGAAAGAGTTTCTGGCCGACTTGTTAACCGAAGATGAAAGCTGGGTACTCTGCAATGATAACACCCATCATGCAATTTGGATTCCTCGCGGCGGGGACCCGCCAAGTGAAACCGAAACCAGGATTCCATGAGAAGAAGTGTTTGCTCTCGTGCTTCTGGGATTAGAAGGGATGTCCGTTTTTCGAGTTGATCCAGCAAGGAACATCAATCACAGCTTCCACCTAAAAGTACCGATTGGATTCCTTCGCCATTGCCCTCCGAGAGAAACGCCCGGTACGCTCCACCGTTCACCTTCCACGTGATTTTACTCGCCCGCTTGTGACAAAAGACACCCAGGCAAAACGGTGGAAGCTGGGGGGATTATGGTTTTTTTATTTTTGATACTTGTCAGACATTGCGCTTTCAAATTACCATCTGTTCTGCCCGCTCGAGCAATCCCTCAAGGAGAAACAGTTCAAAACATTGAACCACCTCAAAATGGCAGTGAGCCTCTTCTTTCACTCTCACACGCCCCAATTCTGGAAGACTGACATCGAGTGACTTCCCAATAAGTGGCACACAGTTGTAGTCAATAGTGATGAATATATTGTTGATTGATCGTTGAAGAAATTGAAGATAATTAGAAAACAAAAACTCAAAAAAATTCGGAAAAAACTTTCTCCCCACCCTGATACTGTAGCTAGAAAATTCTATCCAGGAAATTCCATCCTCCTCGATTTTAAATAATCTGTTTACGAGTCCTCCGCCTGAATAAGTACAAAACAAAAACAGTAAAAGTTATTGTTCGATGGTCGGTGACCTCTAATTTTTCATCCAGTTTTCCGTGTCTAACCATTTTTTGTTGTTAGTTCCTAAGCCGGCCAGAAATGTTGAACAAACAATTGTTTTGTTCGCGAGATTGTTTCCGAGAAAGTACAGTTACGAAATCATTTAGTAAGCTATTTTCGAAATTTGTCTTTTATAGTGTTTCCTATATTTTCCTGTATTTATGAACGTTTTTTTTCAAAAATCATTTTCACTTTCGAAATCTTTTTTAACGATTTTCCTGTTTTCAGAGTCATGAGAATAACTTTTGAGCTGAATATCTTGAATATGATGTGAAAACTTTGTTTTTAGAAGAGTATTTTATATATTCATCATTATCCACTTACCCAAAATTAAAATAGGACCTCCCTCATTTTTGACATATACATAACTTTTTTTGGAATTTTTCAGTTAAAAATGCCGTAATGTCTACAAGATCTTCTTGGCCGTCAACATTAAGCCGATTTATCTCGGTTCCCAAGAAAAATATTGAAAAGTGATAAACTGAGAAAACATTTGTGATTATGTGATAAACATTTTATCAGTTAATCAATTTTTGATAACACTCAAAGGAAACGAGATAATTGAGCTCAAAGTTGAAGGTTTACGTTGCAGTTCATTAGACTGTTTACCGTATCTAATGACAAAAATCATTAGAGTTTTAGTTGAAAAAATACAACAGTTGTGCTCAAAATGAGATGGCAATGCGCTATTTTTTTAACATTAAGTATGCCAGTTTTTAGGATGAGAAAATTAAAAACCCTATTTCATAATAAAATGAGCACTTTCCAGAAAGACAAACGCTTCTTCTCAATTTTCAAGTAATTTTCAGTAGATTTTCAGCTCATTTTTTCAAGCATAAAAAATTTTCCGGCCTACAATAATATCATGGAAATATCGAAAAACAAATTGAAACTTGAAAATGCTTGGGTTATATTGACACGCACTCGAAGTCTAACCTCCCCTTCCACTCTTTTTGCGTATCTTATAGTGATTGTGCAGAGTGCGAGACGCTTTGTTCTGTGACTTTGTTCTTAGGAAGAGACCTCACTTCAAATACATAAGGCTTTGCTCATTTAGTTTTTTTTTTCGAGAAAAAACAACTTATTTTTTCTAGGATTGTTTTAAACTTTGAAAATTATCTGGCTAATTCAAATCCTAAAAATTCGAATCCTAAAATTTTTTTCGACCTAAGTTTTGCAGGATACGGACATTATTTGCTAATCGGATTAGAACTTGGGTAAAGTGGGAAGGAATAGGAAGAATTTTTGGGAATTTCGATTTCCATTTTTCCCATTTTCTCAATTTTCAGCCACCCCATGACTCAAAAGCAATTAGTTGTCAGGGTTATTGATTCCAAAACCGGGGAAACAACCCCTAAAGAAAACAAACAGTAGGACACCACTCGTTTTCAATTGTCGGGAACACAATTTTTTTCAACTTTTTGTTTTGTCTGAGTCTCTCCCTCTCTCTGAGTTTCTGTCTAACAACTTGTTACCTAACAGGTTAGGCAAAACGATCCTAGAATGATGAAAAAACTCAATTGTCCGACGCCTGAGCGACTATTCGAGAAATTTCCTTGTGTGTGTGTCCACTCGTTTTTGATGTTTACACCCATTTCCTCCTATCTTTGACTTTTTATGGTCTTTAAAAAACTTGTTTACTTTTTTTCCTGAATTTTCAAAAAGGAGGATTTCCCTCGAAAAATAGAAATCAGGCGACATCTTGAAAGCTCTCAAAGCTCATGTGTTGCGTTACCGCATAATTGCGTCGTTCTCAAATTTTTTTTTCTATTTTGCCTTCTCTCATCATTCTTCGTGTTCTCTTTTTTTCGTTATTTTTTTCACATGTCTAGAAAAAATTTCTCTAGAGGAATTAATCTGGATGGAACATCTTTTGCATGTAGTCTCTTTCATTTTTTCTGCCTACCCAACGTCTTCCATGTGGTTTTTTGATCCATCCTCCCTCAGTTCTCAATCCTTTTCAGTTTCATTTAGGGGTTTTCTGGGGGACAGTCCGTATTCTCGCCTTCTAATAGTGGTTTTCTCCACAGACTCTACGACTACTTTGCCTATCATCTGCCCAACTGTGTCTACTTGACGGATCTACAAAACTTGTGCTGAAAAGGCAACACGCGTCGACGCTACAGCAGTGGAGAGTCGGTGGAGGTGTCAGCAAGCATCAATTGCTTTTGGAGTTTCGTGGAACCAAGTGGCAACTTATTGGTGAGTAAAAGTCTGGCTATACATATGTAGTGGTTCCAAAATCCGAATTTTGAATTACCGTATTTGCACTAGCCCGACCCATACATGTAATTTTAGCTCAAATCTCTCGGTTTCTTCAAAAGATGTCAAAAATTTTCAACTGATAAAATATCGATGATATTAATATCACCAATTTGTTTATAAGTTAAAATTTTTTTGATAAATCTTGTAGGAGCCGAGATAATTGAGTTCAATATGCACGTACAAGTTAGGCAAGTTAGGCTTGTTAGACAGTAACCTAGAATTTTCGAAAATTCGAAATTTGCGAAACTCGAATCTTGGAAAATTGGACGATTCAGAATTATTTTGAGTTTTAGTTCAGTTAATTTTTCTAAACTAAATAGTAAAATTTCAAAAACAATTTTTTTCGAAATCGTCGTCTTAAAAAAAATTCGAAAAATACCGATTCATGATGAAATATGATTATTCAGATTTTTTTTCAACTTTTGAACCGAAATTAACATTATTTGATTTAATTTTTCCTGTTTTGAAAATACGGTATTCAGCATATTTGGAAGCACGGGACAAGTTTCAAACTACTGTAGAAATCTGAAATCTCAGTTATTTTTGTAAATAAAATTTTATTAACTTTCTATTTCTTGGCAATTTTCTTTTTTGGCTTCTTTTTCGGCAGAATTTCTTCAAATTGAACCATATGAGTTTTTGAAAAAATTGATAGCTTTTGTGCAAAGATCAGGCATATATTCTAGTTTGAGAATATCTTTTTCTTGACCAACGTACACAAGAAACATATCCAAAAATTTCAAAACCACGGAAATGCGTCTATCCTGCCTATCATATTGCTCATTTCTCCCCTCTTAGCACAGAAAGAATCCACTTCGTTAGTGCTTTTAAAAGTGTAACCTTATCTGTCTCAAAAATGTATAATATCTCTTTTTTGCAGCGCCATCGTATAATGCACTGAAATCGATATCAATGACATTATGGGAGATTATGCAAAATTCTGCTAGCAATTCAATCCAGCGCAGTCTCAACCAGTCGATGCATCGTTCTCATACCGAGGCGACAGTCTGTACGTTTGTTTTCTCTTTTTGGACAAATTTTCTCTGAAAACGAATTGATAGTCAAGAACTTTGCCCCCTCCTTCTTTCAACACTAAACTGTCAACTGCGCCCCATTAAGAAATCCCATTCAGGTTCATTCGGGGGGCTGTTATAGATAGTAGGAGGAAGAGAGAGAAATCGTAATAGGATTCTTGCATTCCTGTGTCCTATCTTTTTCCACTAATTGATCCTCAACTAGAATTTTTTTCCACTGAAATCATTAAGACCTATTTTTTGAAAAGACTGGTGTCCTACAGCCTTTTTTGTTGTTTTACCCTTTTTATCAGTGTAAATACCTTTAAAAGTAGCATTTTTCATTCTTATCTTATTTCTCTCTTACTTAGGATTAAAAACATTTCTCTTTTTTGGGAATTTTAAGAAAAAGTCCCTGTTGCTATTTAAAATATCTTTTAGTTGCAATATATTAGCGATAGGGAATAAGCAATGCTCAAAATCACCTGCTTCATAACTTCTGGATGCAGAACTTTCTAGAAACAGTGAATGTTCAAGTCCACCAATTTTAAAGATCATCACCAAAACATGTGTGATCTTTTTTTGTGATTTTCAAATCCTTCTAAATGCAAATTTTTCTTTTTTCCTCTCTAGTGATAGAGTCATCGTTTTGACAGTTTCATAACATCATTTCCCGACTATTCCCGCTTGTTTTCCGCTTCTTTTACTATCAGTGGCGATTAATTCCCAAAAGATCATTGTATTTCCGGTATGTGAGGTCTTCAGGCAGTTTTTGGCTTATGATCTACCTCTTTTGAGGAGCAACTAGAAAAATTTTGAAACCAAAATGTAGTATTTTCTCTGTTTTGAAATCCAAAAATCCTTGAAATTGTATGATTCATACTATTATTCAAATCGATTTTTTTTTGAGTTATCTAATCCAAAACACTTTTGTATTTATAAAAACCACAAAAAGAACTCACGTGCAGAAAAATTTTTCCTGTTTTTTCCAAAACAGAAACACTTACTATCAGTGCTCGCCTAAGAATGATTCATTCACACGTTCATGATCTTGTTGTCTTTCCTTTTTCTCTCCTCCTTGTGGCGAACCGTCACTTTTTTCTCCTCCTAGAAAGGATAAGAAAAAAAAGTTGAGGCAAAAACATCAATATCATCTTCTTTGCATTGATATTATACAAACGACGTGTCCCAACTCCTTTTTTTGTTTCTTATACTCTTTCTCTCTTATCTCACCTTTGCTCTTTTGCTCTGATTAATAGATGTTAGCCTTACAGTAGTCATTGTAAATAGAATACCATCAAAATATATCTCGACAACAAAATGCAATGAATTGGGACACTTTGAAAAGCGTGCTGAAAACGAGACGTTTGACAAAACGTACCATTCCAGCTTATATTCATCGTAAGTTTGTCAAAATATGTGGCTTTTTTGTTTTTTGAAAAATTGGAAAACTGTAAAAAGAATTTTTGTTATGATGATAGAGTATGAATAATCCAATATTTCAAAAGGGTGTGGTTCTTGAGGTAAGGTCAACAAGTGGGTTGGAATTGTGAAAATAGCAAGTTTTTGGAATTTCTTTTTTATCGGAAAACTGATAAGCATAATTTTAAAAAAGTAATATTTTGTGCTTTGGTCAAATTTTTTCTGAAAATTCCAAAATATACTTTTTGAGGACTTTGAAATGAATTGAATCTGTGATAACAGTCGTTTAGCTAGATTATGAGGTACCCTTTTTCATTTTTTTCAATACGGGACCTTACA
The DNA here is from genome assembly GCA_027920645.1 of Caenorhabditis nigoni. Classification (NCBI taxonomy): domain Eukaryota; kingdom Metazoa; phylum Nematoda; class Chromadorea; order Rhabditida; family Rhabditidae; genus Caenorhabditis; species Caenorhabditis nigoni. Next base: position 7,516,836 of record CP115869.1, read on the forward strand.
TTTTGCAGTTTCTGTCTGATTTTGGAGTCTTCAGATTCAACAGAGACCAGAAAACGTATTTTTAATATTTTCACCATTTCAATGTCAGCTGTACTACCCCAATTATGTACAGTACCGGTCATTAAATGTAAGATATTCAAAAACATATTTTTTTGTTATTTTTCTGCTATTTTTCCATTTTCCCAAGTGCGGAGTTACCGAACATTTCGAAGATTTCGGAGCGTGTAAAACACACCTAGATTGACAATTTTGCTTTCACAGGACTTTTTTATATTTCCGATATTCTCAGATTTTTACCAATTTTTGAAAGTAGCCTGTTTGCCACGTTTTTAGTACGTCCAACGACTGAAAAGGGGTTTTCAGAACATGACAAACAGCAATAAAAGAAATTTTCAAAGAGAAGCCAAGAATTCAAAGTTTTCAATCTGTGTTTGTTTTACTCCCTTCAAAAATTTCAAAATTATCGGAAACTTGAGCGCTGAGCTCCAGTCTTTTCAAAATTGTAAAACGGCCAAAAATCAACAGAAAAATAATTTTTTGTTAAATCGAACTGACCAGTACTGTAGCTAATCTGTAGCTCAGCCGGTAGCATTCAAATAGTTAATCAACAAATTAAACTTCTTGATGGACATTCATCTATTATAGTTCCGTAGACATATTTTTCATTTTTGCTATTTTTCGAATTTTTTTTATTCCTAAATTCCTCTATAAAAACTGTTTCCGGAGTTTTGGAAGAAAATGTCTCCACAACTATTTCGATGTTTTTGTTAAATCGAACTGACCAGTACTGTAGCTAATCTGTAGCTCAGCCGGTAGCATTCAAATAGTTAATCAACAAATTAAACTTCTTGATGGACATTCATCTATTATAGTTCCGTAGACATATTTTTCATTTTTGCTATTTTTCGAATTTTTTTTATTCCTAAATTCCTCTATAAAAACTGTTTCCGGAGTTTTGGAAGAAAATGTCTCCACAACTATTTCGATGTAGACAAATTCCAAATTTTTCGTTCGAAAAAATAATCCATCCATCATTAAATCATACAAGAGACGTTAGATCAATCAAAAATCAAAAGTGATTTTTTAAACTTTTTCTGATTTATTCCCACCATTTGCTCCTCTTTCCTTTCCTCATCCTCCAATATTCAAACCAATCAGTGCGAACTGAAAAATATGAACGCAATTCTCAAGGGGAAATTCTGGTGGCAAAGGCTCAACGCACGCAAAGATCCAAGATGCCTCCAGTTTCCCTCCTCCTCCTCCTCTGGCATCTTCTTCTTCTTCTGCTGCTTCTTTCTTTTTTTCGCCCATTTATCTGCCGCCCGCCTTCTAGTAGATCTGAGTCAAAAATTTCTTCCGCTGCCTTCCTGAAACGGGTGCCATCTCTTATCTGTTGGGTTTTTCGTCACTAAACGGCAGTGCGAGCTTTGGGCACTAACTCCCCTATACATTCTCGATTATTATAATACTTTTGAATCATATTACTGTACCCTAACTCTATATTATGAATCATCAAAAATGCCTCATGAAAGTAAGATGACATCGGTTGTGTCCCGTCTGCTTCATGCACTCGGAAAGTCTCACGATCATGAGGAGCCTGAAATTCCACCCGATCCAGATAGTCTACTGGTTTATGTTTGTAATCTTGGTAAGTCTTCTCTTTTGCAGTTTGAGAGTCCCATAAGGATGTGGGATATGCAAGAAAAAAAACTGATGTCAAATATCCAACTTTTTTATTTGAGAAAAAAAAGAAGTTCCACTTCTTATCTCGTTCGACATTTGAGTTTTCTGTTTTTTTCGCTTTTTTGGCTTTTCGTCTTGAGAAGTTTCCAGATAGAAGTGTAGATATCCGGAATGAAGAAGAAAAAGAAGCTTGTCACTAAAAATAACTTCTTTTTGAAAAAATAGATGGAATCGGGAGATAAGTGCAATTTTGATCGGAAATTTTGAGAGTTCAAGGATCTTGTTTTTGGCTACTGTAAGAAAAAAGGAGCTACGAATGTATTCCAAAGCCTAATTTTAAGCTAAATTATTTCGATTTCTGTGAGAGATTTCAAACATTTGTGAAATTGATAAAATGTTTATCATAATATCACCAATATTTCATCAGCTGACAATTTTTTTGATATCTCTGACAATAATAGAGATAATTGAGCTCAAAGCTGACGGTTTTGTGGGCTTCTATTAGAGGAAATAAAGTATAAGGGTTCTGGAAACTTTGGGAAGAAATCTTTCCAGCACAAATTATCATTTCTGAAAATTGTTGTGTGCCTACTGTTTTCAAAACCTATCATATTCAGAAAAATGTAAATTTAGAATTATTTCAAATTTCGAACCCATCCGACAATAATAGACTCTCATCATAAACATTACTTTTTCGAAATGTTAGTTCCGGGAGTAAAATTTATGCTTTCAATTAGAGAATTTAAAGTAGCCAATTTGCTAATTTGATCCCATGTAACTCTGACCTTGAAAATACCCAAAGGTTTAAAGTTTCGTTTTAAATTCTAAGTTTCAAGAAATTTTCCAATAAAAATTCTAGCTTGATGATTTAAATTCAAAAGCTAAATTCCTAGCGAAAGATCATCTGGCAATCTTTTCGAGCCTCAACCATTTTAGTTAACTAATTTCTCTCCTTAAAAACTCAAGCTAAACATAGCAAATTCAGACCCAGGAAAAAAAAATTCAAAAGAAGATTTCGAGCGAATCAGCTCAAATCGAATTGTTTGTGTTGAAGCTCAAGCCATTATTTTGGCGTTTCTTCTTGGTTGTGCAAGTTTGACGCTCGTATAATTCGGTTGGGGACGATGATAATGGACCATCATCCACAGACAAAAAATGTGTGTGTCCCAGAACGTTCTTTTTCTCCTTCTTCTTTTTCGTCTGCTTCTTTGTTTCAAAACTAAACAATTCGTTTTCATGGAAGCCATTTTTTGTGTTAGCCCGGGCCATATTTTTCCTTCCTCCTCCTTTCCTCCTTCTTCTCGGCTTTCCAAAAAATTTCACTAAGAATGTGTTGGGGTCACGGAAAAAACAGATATGCATACAGCCCCCTTTTCCGACATATCCTTCCCCCCTCCTTTTGGCACCAAAATCACAAACACTGACCAAATAAGAGAAGATGAGAGAGAAAATTGGAGAAGGCACCCAGAAAAAAAATTGCAACACAATACCAAGAGGCACAATTCAAAACCCTAATTGCACATGGGGCGAGAAGAAGAAAACGAAGTAGATTTTTTTCTTGGGACCCTCGTATCGAATAGCCAACTGATTGTTGGTTGTTTTTGGAAAAAGAGTGGGAAGAAGTGGTGAAAACTAAAACCGGAGGGAAAAATCTAGCAGAAATGAATACAAATCAAGATACTGTATAAATACGCTTTGAGCTTGATTTTCTCCTTTTCTGTGAGAGGTATAAAAGTTTTGTCAACTGTAGAAGTGTCGGTTGACAAATACTTTATCAATTGACAAATTTCTGATCCACAGTACCAATCAATAAAATATACAAAAACGTATTTTTCAGTTGATTTTGACTATGTTCAGAAGTCTGAATGCCGGCTGTCAAGTTTCCGATAAGCTTGAATATTCAGGAGGGTGTAAAAATGACTTGGGTTGAAAAACTTGCATCGGTAGAATTTTGGTAATTCCTATTCAGCTATTGGTCAATTTCTGAATGACAATGGTTTTTTTTTTACATTTCAAGTACTAAATTGGGTCAAAAAGGGTGTCTTACAGTAAACGGCAGATATATGAGAAACTAGGTATTTTTCAAAAACTCTAGGTATGTTTTACAACATCCGAAACTTTCAAAGTGAGCGGACACTTGATAGCCAAGCTATAGACTCTTGAAATGATTAAAATGACCAAAATTTACTGAACTTCGTAATTGTATATCTCGTTGATCGGCACTTTATCATATAGAAAACAACATAATTGAGCCAAGAGGGATTACATCAGTTCTACGTTTTTGGTTATACTTGTTTAAGAACAAGGGATCAATGTGACTACGAATCAGTTAATATTTTAGATGACTGAACAAAATTTAGTTCATCAGCCCCATGAGCCAAAAATCGAACATGACAAAACCAAATTTCTATTTCAGCGACGTCACGAAGTGACTCCACCTCGTCCACACAATCAGCCACCGCCGGATTCATTCTAAATGAAGAACCCATCACTTTGTTCCGACTCGAACTCGAACGACTTCAGTACATTCTTCATTTCCCCGAAGAAGTTGCCTTCCAGCTTTCTTCCACCGAGTATCAGCTTTTCTACTCCATTCAGCCGATGGACTATGTCCGTTATGTAAGCTGTGATCTTACATCGGTGCCAGTTTCGGAGAACCCAAGTCCAGTTCGGAATCTTGTCAAGCGGTTGTCAGAGGTAGGTCAAGAATAGAATTCTGATTCTAAAATCCTGTTTCAGGTTTCTTCTTGGATCACCCACGTCATTGTCAGTCAACCAACCCATGACGACCGAAAAGTCGCGCTCACTGCCATTCTCAGAATTGTTGAAACATGTTGGAACATTGGAAACTTCAATGCCGCTGTGGAAGTTCTAATGGGACTCAAGAGCGAGAAGCTAAGACCATTCTGGCTGTCCCTGCGACAGGAAGAAAAGTCTCAATTCGATTCAGTTAGTTTTTTTTTTTCATTTGAAAATTCAAATCAGCTATTCCCGCGAACCCACAAAAAGGAAAAAAGTTCAATTGACATTCAACCCCCCAAATTCAAACTCATTTAGCTCTGTGAAACACTGCTGCCGGCCAACCAAGCACTTCCGTCGCAAGCCTACATCAACGCAGTCCAGCGAGCTCTCCGGATGCCCCAATCTCGTGTCATTCCATTTTTCGGAATCTTCCTTCGAGATCTCTACGCCATTGTCAACGATTTGCCGAACATTGTGGTGATAGGACAAGAAGGCGAAACGCAGAAACTCGAGTTTATGAGCGATCCCAACGGAGAGGATCATTTCTCGTCTAGAATTGGAGTTGGTGGTCTGTTGAATGCCGATAAAATCAACTTGGTCGCTATTGGTGAGTGTTTTTTCGCTATTTTGGAGAGAAATAGTTTCTTATGTAATGTATTTTTTAGTACTGGACAACTTGGAATTGTTCCATCGGCATAGTCGAACGATGATCAAGATGCTGGAGGATCAAGCAATCGCCACCACACAGATTCCGCAGAACGAGCGAGAGCAGAAGGAGAAAGAAGCGAAAAGTAAGTTATTTTTTAGGTTACTGTAGTTTTTTGCTTTAAATTTGAAAAATAAGATGGGTTATACAGTACCGGTCAATAAGATTCTTTAAGTAATTTCCGCCCAGTTTGACCATTTCCAGGAGTCTGGAGCTTGACTAAACTATATCTTCAAAATAACACATTTCAGCCTATGAACCAGTGCAAGTAGTCCGTGGTTCCTCTCATGGAGTGGCTCTTATCCCACTTGACACGCTGACTTTTGACCTCGACGTCATCCAACGTCTCCAACACGGAACAACCGTCATTCACTATGAACCAGATTCGGGACGAAGCAATCTGTGTCTGCTGAGACTTGATCCAAGTTGTGGACAGATCAATTGGCATAAGATCTCCTATTCTGTTAACAGAGATCCCAAGGAGAAAGTGAGTTTGTCATTAAGGGAAAGAGAAAGAGAAATACAAAATTTCAGGATGTTCTTGCCAAGGTATCTGTTGCAAATCTCCAACCACTTGACTCAGGTCGAGGTGCTGCGTCGCCAATGCCATCTGGAAGAGCTCCCGGAGCTGGTGGTGTAGGAGTTGAAGAGGGAGAACTTAAATTGAGTGTAGTGAAAGGAGTTGAACTGGTTGATAGCTATGATATTGACATTGAGGTTAGAAGCAGAAAAAAATGGAAATACATAAAATGATTGTTTAGGCTATTTATCGGCGTCATTCTATGGAAGAAATGTCAGTTCCGGTCAGTTGCTGGAAAGTCAGCCATGGACAGTTGCTGTCCGACAACGAGTTTATCTACTTCCTGGCACCCCAACAAATCGCCCAATTTTGGACAAACGGGTTACAATCTGTGGTAAAAAGTCTTCAAGGACAACAAAGATACCCGGACCGTCGTATGCTGTGGATCAAAAACGTGTACCTCTCGCTTTATGAGATTACCGGTGAAGCCAACTGCGGACCACGACCATTCGAAGCACTTCAAGCATTTGGTGGGCGTGTTGAGCGTTGGAAAGGCTTTGGTTTGTTGATTTTTTTGTTTTTGTGACTAGTACGCGCAGCCATATACAACAGGTTAAGAAAACATTGTTATCTATGTTATTTTTGTTTCGCTTTCACACTCCTTTCCTCTCTTTCTATGCTATGTGTTGGTATGCTCAAATTTTATCAAGCAGAGTGAAAGAGAGAGGTCAGAACATCACAATCAATGTTATAAAAAACGCTTTCCGTTTTTGCTGTGAACCTCTATACCGCCCACTTTTTAGGTTTTTCTTTCTATACTCGGAGCACATTCAGTTTGAAAAAAAGCGCTTTCTGATCACTTATAGTATGCAAAATGTTTCGGTAACCCTCACACTTTTAGGGTTGAGCCAGACGAACACAAGTGCAACTCGACCCAATGACTCGTCGTTGTCCAGTGAGCCAGGAGGTGCAAAGAGCAGGTATGTTCTGAGTATATCTACGTTTTTGGTAAGAGTTGGAAATTGAAACTAGCACATGTAGAAAATCGACAAACCAACATTGTTTTTGGCACCATAGAACAGTTTGAAAACGGCACCGTATACCAAAACCACTCTAAAACACCCAAACCACCAAACCGTCATCTTTGAGCTCATTTATCCCATGTTCTGTAAAAAATATCGAAAATATGCCAACTGATAAATTATTTATCATAATATCACCAACAGTTGAGCAATTGATGGTTTTTTGCTATCTTTCACAGGAACCGAGATAAAGAAGGCTCACAGTAATAAATTAGGTTTTCGGTACTTTTCCTATGAGCTCAATTATCTCAATTTCTAAAAAAAATCTCAAAAGTGTGTGTCCTTATGAAATGCTTGTCATAATATCACCAGCATTTTATCAATTTATACAATTTTGATATCTCTCACAGAAACCAAGAAAATTGAGCTTGAAGTTAACGTATAGAGTACGAAGGGTATTTCATAAGCTTGATATTTCGGATTACTGTAACTCTAAATCATTTTAGACTGAAAAATCTGAAAAATGCGATGCAAAAGAAGCTACGCGGAGCATCTCGAGAAGGATCCCGATCCCAATCTCCACAACCTCACTCTCCACTTGTGCGACCGCCATCCATCAAATCTCAAATCTCCTCTCAATCCGGTCCTCCAGGTCCCAATTCTCCTGGATACTTGTTGAAGCCACGTGGCGAGCCAGCAAACAGCGATGCTGGAGACTTGGATAGTATCTACACGCCAAGGTCAAGGACACCAACGAGCAGCTCCTACGGAGGTGAGTGAAAACTAAAGTACCGATTAATCGAGTAAAACTACAATCACGGTTAATCGGCCAACCTCATTATTCCTGAAAATTGTGAAAATAGCAGAAAATAGCGGAAAATACACCAAAAAATAAGTTTTGTATATCGTATTTATCTTTAGCGTATCATGAATTAACCGAAAACCAGAATATTACTGTAGGAACTGAATTATCGCTGCATCAAAACTATGTTTATTGAAAAGCTATTTTTAGAATTCACGGCATTATTTTTTATAGGTTTCATGGTCATTTTATGATTTTTAATAGATCAATTTTGCAATAATTATTGAGACAGGTGTCGTTTTACAACATTTTACGACTCCTTACAGGCCGCTCTGTCGGAGGAAGATCGTGCAAATCGTGGCGATCACGTGGTGGAGAAACTCCCAACTCTGGCTCCATCAGCAGTTCCGGTCAAATGTCAATTCAAGTGTCTGGCCTAAGCGGTCCATCCGGAAAAGAGTTCCAAGAGAAACCACTGACTCTTGTCGAGTTCGCAGAGCTCTTCCGACTCTTTAACACCAGAATGAGGAAGGATTTGAGGTATCTTTTTTTAGCAGCCATTATTATTTATTCAATAATTTTCCCTCGTTTTCTCTCGCCTTCTTCATCAAAAATTTATGTTTCAGAGATGTGTTCAATGATGTCTTATCCACCGCCACCACACCCCAACACTGTCCAAAACGAGAACGCGATCGTCACAGCCCAAGAATGCAATCCAGACTTGCCAGTGTTTCGAATTCCTATAATGCCGATTTTCTGTCTAATGGTATGATGCTTCTGGGATTTTTGAGACACAAGGAATCAAAAATTTCAGATTTCCTAACCAAGAACACCACAGTGAGCTCACATCATATCAGCGAGAAGCAAAACAAGATCTATAATGCTCTTGCACTTGCCAGTGTTAATAGGTGGGTGTAGAGAACTTTACGAAAAAATTGAGGGGTTTTGTGACCAAAAGTCTTGCAAAATAATAGTTTGACAACTCAAAAAAAGAGAATAGATGAAGAAAAAACAGACATCTCAGGTTTTATTCATTGAAAATGAAGTAGTGACGTAGGAGAAGAAAAAAGAAAAGGAAAAAAAAAAAACGAAATGAAGGTGGGGACACAAGAAAAAGAAGGAGAGAAGTTTTTTTCTTATATATTTGTTCCATGGAAGACGGCCTAGGATGTAACTTTTGTGCAATTTACATATAAATTATTCATGAACCAAAACGCGCGTAAAACGAGTCAGAGTCGCAGGAGTCACAATAAGTGAATATCCTGATATTAGGAAGTGGAAAAATGTCAAAACAACGATGGAAATTGTCAGAAATCCCTTTTAGCTTTCAAAATCAGAGTCTCCCACGCCCTCAAAAAAACTGAGGATATATAATTATAAACATTCTCCCTTACAAATATCTCACTTTCAGCATGGGCGGACTCATGGACACATCTCGATCGTCAATGCTCACACCGCAAATGCTCCGCGCGTTTGTCAACACTCATCAAATGGAGCAGATTGACGAGGCAACCGCGAACAAGTTGATTCAGGTAGGAACTACTTTATTGATTGAACGGAGACAAAAAATTAGACCAAAATAAGTGAAAATCCCGTGGGGTTGGTGTCATCTCGCGGAGATGGGATGGATGGAGAAGGAATGAATAGTGGGGGAAATTAGAAATTAAGTTCACTGAATCGAACAGCAAGCGTCCCGTCGTGCGCCTTCTTTGCTGATCCGCTCCTGTTGCTCGTCGACCTCAGCAGCGAAGGAGACCTGAAACTTCATTTTTTGAATTTTTTATGACTCAAATTCTGAAACATTCTTCTCAAAATGGTGCAGCACAACCCATGTAAAAAGAAAAAGAAGAAGAAGAAGCAATTTAGGATGGGTGCATGCTGCCCAACAATTTTCATTTTGATGGTCGTGGTTGTCTTTTTTACCCCTCCCAAATTTTTCCCTTCTTTCAAAATTGGGCTTCCTAAAGAACAAAAAAAAGTAGAAATCTCACTTTTTTGGGCATTGTCGGTGTAGATTGAACGTCTGGATGTTGAAGAGTTGTCATAGAAGACTTATTCGTCACTGGCTCTACTGCTCCATAGACTTCCACCTCTGGCTGATTGGTCCACGTGGTGCTGGCCGCTCGAACGTCGTTCTCTTCGGTCGCCGGTCGTGGCATCGCAATGACTGAATGGGATGGGGTTGAAGCGGGAGCGCAAAAAAAGAGATATAGTAGTTGTTGGAGAAGACGCCGAAGAAGAAGAAGAAGTTGTGGGCGGGGCTTCGAGCAGCACCTTTCTCGGGTTCGCCTCTTCTTGCGCCGGGCAGACTCAACTCTCTTTTTAGATTGACTTTCGGAAAGAGAAAGGAGCAGAGGAAGAAAAATGGCAATGTCCGGTGGTTGGGGTGTTCTGGAATGAGATCGGTGCATAAGATATAGAGTAGAAAAGGCGGAATAAACGGAAATCGTTGAGATAAACGCGGGTAGAGGAGCGCTAGAGAGATTTGAGAGTGTCGTTTCAAGTTTAATCAAGAGAAATGTTGATCAAAAATGGAAAACTAAAAACTTTAGATCTCGAATGTCACATTTCTCGAACATTCAATGTTAAAAGCTCGGATATGTTCTGTGTTTTATCGTTTCGCTTTCTATTTTACATTTTGAAAAATTTATGGGGCGCCTTGTTTTAAGATCAGTTGGGAATAAGCCGGCCGAAAGAAGCCGGTTCAGTGTTTCTTCTCAAAAATTGAAGTTTCGAAACAGAATTTTCAAATAACCCCCTTTCTCAAGAGAACCTCATCACCTTGTCAACCCAGACTTCGATAGAAATTTCATGTGATTTCCAAACACGATTTTCTCAACTTTTAGGACGTTTGAGAACATGAAACTTAATGTGTCATACTTAGGATTATTATGATTTTATATTTCAGACACTTTCTCAAAAAATATATACAACAAATTCAAGTTCTCAAACGTCATAAAAATTGAGAACATCGTCTCTGTTTTGAACTGAAACACGAATTTTGGTACTGAAACTGATATAACTCAGCTGAACCTGGCCAGTGGACTTTGAAATTTTCAGAATTGTCTAGACAGGATATTCTTAATCTATCATTTTCGAAAAAGTCTAGGTTTACAAGGTGTGGGTGGAAACATCCTAGTAAGTTGAAAGTTCTTTTTCAAAATGTAAGATTTTTCTAGATAAAATCGAAACAGCCTAGCTTTGCAACTGATCAAAAAAAGAAGAGACGCCCCATAAATTTTTCGAAATGAAAGAAAAGAAAAACAATAAAACACCGAGCATCTCTGCGAGCTTTTATGATTGAATGTTCGAGAGAAATGTGACTTTCGAGAGCTAAAGTTTCTATTTTTCTTTTTATTTTTCATGACGATTTTGAAAAATAGAAAGAAAGCGCTCCTAGCAACATTGTCCCGTGGGTAGTATAGAAGCGTTTTCAAATGCGTCAACAACACTCTTTAAACAATCACGAGTCTCGCTTTTTTTCAACTAGTAATTACTACTATATAGTTAGTTTTACTGAGAAACTGAAAACACAGCGGAAATGAGAAGTGATGATATGATCAGAAAAAATTATGGGGTGTTGGGTAGAAAAATTTGAAAATGGAGGAAAATGAATTTGAATAATTCAGTACATGGAAAAGGGAAGCTAAACTCAATTGATTTACTCTCTGTCCCACGTCCTTTGTTGGCGCCTAGTTTCAATTATATTTAGATTTGGAAAGATTTTCCCACCCTAGACCTACTAGATTTTAAACTAGATATCTCCACGGCAAAATTTTTATCTCGGATTGGAAAAAGAGAAGGAATGAAAGCTTTCAGCAAGGCCTCCGAGGTTGGCATCCTCAGGGGAATCACATCCGGGATGCTCTTTTTTAATTTATGAGAGAGCGATGTGGAGAACAAATTTCAAGTTTTCAAGACCTTCGTGGTCAAATGAACTTTTGTTTTTTCCTTGATTTTTTGGAAGGAAATTTACGAAAAAATTGGGAAAATCGAGAATGAGAAAAGAAAACAAATTTGAAGTCCAACCTCATGAATTTCAGGATTTACAAGGAAACCTCAACACCTTGTAAACCAGATTTTAATGATACTTTTGGAATAGGTTAAAAATAGCCTTTCTAGACGCTTCTGAAAATTTCAGAATCCGAAAATCTCGCCAGTTTCAGCCGAGTTATATCAGTTTCAGCAATGAAAATCGCTTTTTCAGTGCGAAATGACGATTTCTCTACTTTTAGGACGTTTCAGAACATGGAATCTTTTGTGGCACGCTCAGAATTTTTTCAGATATTTTCTCAAAAAATTTATTCTCAAAAATTCCAAATTTTTCAGGTTTATTCGAAAATTGAAAATTTTCATTTTTTGAAAATTTTTGTTTTGCACTGAAAAGGCGATTCTTGGTACAGAAACTGATATAAGACGGCTGAAACTGGCTATCGGATTTTAGAATTTTCAGAAGGGTCTAGATAGGTTATTGTCAACTTATTTCGAAAATTTCATGAAAATCTTAATTTACAATGAGTTGAGATTCCCTTGTTAGGCCTTAGCGATCAACATAACTTCTGTTTTTTAAATAATTTTTTTCGGAAGAAAATCTTCAAAAGTTGGGACAAAATCTAGAATGAAAAAAATCACGAGAATCTAAACTCTTTTAATAAACAAATTTCACAATTTCCAGGATCATGAGCCGGATGCCACATGTCGCCAGAAAAATCAAATGTCTTTCGAGGGATTCACGCGCTTCTTGTGCGACCCGGTCAATTTCGCATTCGTGCCGGAAACCATTGAGCCCGATGAGGAGGATTTGCGCTACCCACTATCGCATTATTACATCAACTCAAGCCACAACACTTATCTGACGGGACACCAATTGAAGGGACCCAGCAGTTCCGAGATGTACAGACAGGTTAGTCATATGGGTGACAGGGAATTAGGGAGAAGTGATTTTGTTCGAAATTGTTCTAGACCAGACATCATCGTCTGCCCTGAAAGTGCAATTCAAACAAGCTAGAAAAAGAGAAAACGGAAATTGCCTAATTTCCACGAGTAGAAGCCCAAAAGCTTTTTTTGCTTTCTATTTTGAAACATTGTTGTTGGTTTTTGAGGCCAGAGAATCCTAAATGAGATGAAACATTTTTCTGGGACAAAAAATTGTTCTACAAGAGCAGAGACCACTGGGTCAAGAAGAGTGTTTTTTCTGGCGTATAGAAGTATCTCGAAACCTGATACTTGACTCTGACGTTAGAATGGGAATAGAAAAAAAAAGAAAAAAAAAGAGAACAGATACTCTGGAAAAAAGGTAAGTATAGTATACATATAGAAAAACATTGGATTGACACGTCGTGTTGTGTTTTCTTGCTCTGTGTTTTTCTGTGCCTCACAAAACAACAAACAATTCTACGGAAGACTCGAAAAGACGAGCACGGGGCGGGGTCAGGACATTGGCTCATTTCAGCAGTGTACGCATGTGTTTCAACGTGCGATGCATTTTGGCTTTTTTTCAAACGAAAAGGAGGAAAAACGTTTTTTCGTCGGTCTTGCCCTCTTTAAAATTGGCACCAGCTCCGCGCGCACACACATGCACATGCTCTCACACCGGGAGGACCCGTTAGATTGATTCGAAGGAAGAAAATTGAAGGCGTGAGAGATGGCATAGCTTGGGTTTTTATGATAGGAGGAATATTTTATGGAAGACGTTTTCCTAGAAAAGGTTGATCTAGAAGAACTTTATGACTTTCTTGAGCTATTCTCAAGAATGACCTGGAATTTCTTGTGGGAATTTTTTTGATTCTCACGAACAGAATTTGCAGGTTTTGGAAATAAAAATAACTTTCGCACATTGGATACACCTACACACAAACTTCAAATGAAATCAAAGTAGATATTCAATGTGTATTTGAAATTTGTGATTTCGTTACTTAATAGAAACAATCAGAAATGTCCACTTTGAGCTCAATTATCTCGATTCCTGTGACAGATATCGAAATCTTGAAAACTGAAAGAATATCGCTCACATCATTGTGAATAATTTAACAATTGACACATTTTCAACATCTCGTATAGGAAGTGAGATAATTGAGCTCACAATTGGCAGTTAGTGTTTCTTTTCCGCTAATAGAGGCCCGCCCGAATCGTCCACTATAAGGCCAATTATCTTGAGTCCTGTCGAAAATATTAAAATCTTGCCAACTGATAAAATATTGGTGAAATTATGATGAATAATTTTCCAGTTGACAAGTTTTTGATATCTTACACAAGAATTGAGATAATTGCGCTCAATGTTGACCGTTTAGTCGCCTTCTACATATTCGAAAAAATACGGTGTTGTTTTACTGGTATAGTTTCGCTATCCCATGCATTCAATTAATTAGAGTATGCAAAATGAAATTTCGGGGACATCAGAATTTTCAATTTTAAGTTTCCTGAATTTTTGGAATTGTTCGAAAAAGAAAAAAATTCAAAATGAACGCATAGCAACAACCTGAAACAATTCCAACAACTAACAATATGCCTAAAAACTACAATAACCTTAATTCCATTCCACACACCACATACCAAAAGTATACACATTGAACAAACCGGTAAAATTTAAAAAACCCTAACGCTTTCCAGGTTCTCCTCACCGGATGCCGTTGCGTTGAGCTTGACTGTTGGGATGGCGATGACGGATTACCACTCATCTATCACGGCCACACTCTTGTTAGCAAAATTGGTTTTAGACAGGTCTGACGCCCCAGAATACAGAAAAATCGTACAAAAAAAACAGTTTCAGGTCGTTGAAATCATCAAAAAATCCGCTTTCATCACTTCGGATCTTCCCGTCATTCTATCCATCGAGAATCACTGTTCTCTCCAGCAACAGGCAAAAATGGCACAAATGTTCAAGACGGTGCTCGGCGATTTGTTGGTTACCAACTTCCTCTTTGAAGCCGATTTCTCAGATTCCCCAAGGCTACCATGCCCTCTTCAGATGAAGAATAAGATTCTGATCAAAAACAAGAAAATGATTGGTAAAAATTAAAATTTATCAAAAACAAATTTTGATAAATCTGATGTCTTTCAGTGGATGTTCCAACTCCCCTACCAATGATTGATCGTGGAGCCATTCAGCGTGGAGAGACAAATCTAACTTTGCACAGGAAGCAGAGCAAGAACTCTTATGAGAGCAGGTAAAGAGGGAATTTAGATGGATTACTGTAATTGTACTAACCCAAAACTTTCAGCAACTCAAACTCCATCTTCAGATCTAGGTACTAACCGCTTAGGAACACTATCAGAATTTATTTTCATAGTATTTCATTTTCGTTCCTTTCAGTTTCAAAATCTATCTCGTTTTGTTTTTGAAAGTGTGTTTTTTACAATTTTTCTATCACTTTTTCTTTCAAAGATCCTATCAATCATATAATGAGTCTTGAGAGTATGTTAGAATGCATGAAATTTTGCTTTGGATTTTCATAGCAAAGTATATTTGTAGCACTGTTGATGAAGTGGAGGATGACGACCTAGACGAGTTCCTGGATGACGAAGAAAACGAGGAAGATGACCAGGAAGAGGTTCCAGTTCGTGGCGAGAAGGATGACAGTCCGAAAGCATCAAAACGAGCCGAGAAATCCGCGAGAAACATCAAACAGCAAGATTCACTGTGCAGTGACCATTCGGTAGAGCAAGCGAAGCCATCAACCAGCAAGAGTGCATCCAAGGTAATCTAATAGGGATCTAATTAGGACCAACGCACTCACTCTTTTTTCAGACCAACGAGGGGAAAACTGAAGATGAAGTGCTTTATGCTCAATTAGCACAGAATGCCATCCGCAACCAGCAACCGCGAAAGAACAACACTGGAGTCCAGATTGCTCCTGAGCTCTCGGACATTGTCATTTACATGCAAGCCACCAAGTTCAAAGTAGGTCAAATAAAAAGGGATGTGGAGAGCACAAAAAAGCGGATTTATTTTCAGGGATTCCCACCAGTTGAAGGAATTCAATCTCCTCGGTTGATCGTGGAAGATCCTCCTACATCAACCACTAGCTTATCGTTCTCAACAAGATCCCGAACACCATCAACCCTTCTGAGTACGCCTGCTCCACCGCGACGCCAGAGGAGTAGCACCCAATTGAGTCAAGAGCTTCAAGCCGAGTACTTGTCTAGTGCAAGGCCGAATGCGACTGCCACTTGCTATCAAGTCACCTCGTTGAATGAGAATGCAGCCAAGAAACTGATGAAGCGTCATCCAGCAAAATGCATTTCCTACACTAGGGATCATGTAAGATTTGAACTACTTTTACATGGGCGTAAAATATACAAACACTTATTCCTTTTTAGTAATTTTTGCCATTTTCAAGAGTCTGGAGCTCGGGGCTTCGGACTCTGTGAAACAAAATACAGTTTGTATGTTTTATGCACCGATGTTGATTATCAAAAAAAGTGCGTTGCAAGTTTATAGGCCCACCTTTTTTTTCAAATTGCCACGTGAAAACTGTTAACATCTTCATACTGACTAATAAAACCCAGATTTAGATCAAAAATTATTTCAGACGGCCAAATCTCAAAATGATTTCTTAAAAATTATTAGAGTTATAGACCCTTTATATTAGGTTGGCAACTAATTCTTTGTGCATTTTTGTTTTCCTCGTTTCTCTTAACTGAGCTAGAACCATAACATGTGGGTAACAGGATATGGTATATGAGATGATAAGGTTGTTGAAAATAACCATCATTCGCCTTGCTCCCATTCCGCTTGCGAACGGGATGTCCCTTTTGATACCCACTGTTTTTCGGTGAAATTTCTGTATATTGTTTCTAGTTATTTCAAACCTGAAAGTATCCGATATTCATCAACGCCTGGTAGAAGTTCACAAAGACAATGCCCCCATAGAATCACCATTGCAAATTGGATTGGTAAATTCAAGAACCAGGACTTTTCAATGAAAATTGAAACTTGTCCCGTGTGATCAGTTCTTCAAGATCCAGACAAGCTGAGAGATCTAGTGGAACGGGACCCTCACCAATATACCCGTGAAATGTCAATGACTTTAGGGACAACCCATACCATTATTGAAAATGGATTGTTAAAGTTGGGAAAGACAGTAAAACTTGGACGGCGGATACCGCACCGTTTTGACCGGTTTTTTTGTTCAGCGGCGAGTGGGTATGAGCATGCAACTTCTTACTTTACTCGGGAACTTTAAGCGGCTGAATTATACTATTATCTCAGATAAGAAGAGGGTCATATGTACTAACCATCACAGAAAAGCCCAATGTCTAGACTTCGATAAACAGCCAGTAGACATCATCAAGCAGGAATTTCACCGAAAAACAGTGGGTATCAAAAGGGACATCCCGTTCGCAAGCGGAATGGGAGCAAGGCGAATGATGGTTATTTTCAACAACCTTATCATCTCATATACCATATCCTGTTACGCACAGGTTATGGTTCTAGCTCAGTTAAGAGAAACGAGGAAAACAAAAATGCACAAAGAATTAGTTGCCAACCTAATAGGTCCATTTCAAACATTATGTTGAAAATATCAAATTAAATACACTAGCGCCTCCCACAGTAACAATAACCCAAAAATGTTACTGGACATCAAAGTGATACGGTGTATTGGAATAACAAGGTTTCCAGCTGATCCGGACATATCCAAGTGCCAAGCACTACGACTCATCTAACTTCAACCCTATCAACTGCTGGGCTCACGGAATGCAAATGGTTGCTCTCAACTTCCAAACTCCTGATGTGATAATGGCTGTGAATCAAGCAATGTTCGAGCAGAGTGGAAACTGTGGCTACCAGTTGAAGCCCAGATGTCTTTGGGATGAATCTCACTTGTTGTACAATAAATTCTTGCCGCTTTCCAAAGATATCGCTGGACATTCGGCTTTGTTGTTAAATTTGACAGTAAGTAATCCTTTTTATAACACGCTTCGAAATTTCAATTTTCAGATCATCTCTGGCCAACATGTCTATCCTAACACCCACTACGCTAGTCTCTACGTTGAAATCGAAGTGATCGGAATCCACAACGATTGTGTCCGTGAAAAATCCAAAGTGGTCCAGAGAAATTCTGTGAATCCAATCTGGAACCACACCACGCAGCTACGCATCGCTTGTGTCGATCTGGCATTCTTGAGAATCGCCGTTTGTGACAGTGGCCAGAACGGACGTGTTGTTGCTCATCGAGTGGTGCCTGTCAAATGCATTCGACCCGGTTTCCGACATCTTCCACTTCGCACACCCACCAATCTTCCAATTGACAATGCCATGATCTTTTTGAGGTATGGTTTAGCACCATCTAACTATTTTTTTTTCGGTTTTAAACACTAACAACCTATTACAGGTCCTCTCAAAAAATTGTGATAAAATCACAACCTGATTGATTAACCTTATTGATTATTTTATGATCTAATCATATTAACAACGGGCACACACCATCTAGCATTGTTTTAGTTCATTGTTTTTTTATTTATTTATCTCACTTATATCAAATGGAATGTTTGCTGGAAAAAAAGTTTGCTTAGATTTTGATATCGTCATTGTAATTTAGAGTTTCTTATTTCAGAACTCGATTCGAGCAAGAAGAACACATCTACCTCCACGATGATGACTCAAACGCTTACTGTAACTTGGAACACACACTGGCTTATCGAACTGATTTGGTATTCCACAACGACTTTTCGGCATGTTTAGCGAACCCATTTTTTGTTTTTTAGACTCCAAACCTCTCACCCACGCCAATTTTGAAAAAGCAAATTTTCGTGCTTCGTATCACTGGCGCGTTTGCCGATGAGACCGCGATTACGGTACACAGTGAATCGGGTAGTACCGTGAAGACGGTGATGCAGCAAGCGCTGCTGAATGCCGGAAAGAATGCGGACCAAGTTGAGGAGTATGTCTTGATTGAGGAATCGCTGCCAGCACCGTCAGGAGAGGATCCGATTGAGCAGAGGGTAGGAAAGAAGGATTACTGTACTATTAGATGTAGATTATTTTTTCTCACTTTCTTTCGTTAGCTCATGATACAAAAGACGAAGCGATGATCATGCTCGAAAAAAATTCTCAGACACCAATGAAAATCTGAAAAATCAAAATAAAAACGTTCCAGGTGCTTCCTCTAAACGAGCCGATCATGGATGCGGTCGCTTGCTGGAACGGTTCAATGCGACGCTTCGTATTACGCAAAAAAGGAAGTGTGAGTTATGAGGAAAAGCGTCGACAGCGCAAAACTAGCAAATCGTCACGTAAACTCAACTGGGCCGCCACATTCGACGCGTCCACACTTTCAGCTAACGTCTGATTGAATTTTCACACTCATATATTTTTTCTAATCACCTACCAACATTCCAAGTTCATATATCCCCTGCTTCTACACACCCCGCTATGATATTGTAACCTCATTCCCTCAAAATTTTCCTTTTTTTTTTAATTTTTTTCCCTCCCCAATAATCAAGAAGTCTACAAAAATCGCCTCAAGGATCGAATGAGAGGGGATCATAGGTGAGATCTTCCGACTGACACGACTGATGAACGAGACGCTGAAAAAATCCAAAGAGAATGGCCACAATTTGGTGTTTTGAGGAGTTCTTAGGATGATGGTGTTATAATACGGCCCCCATTTATCCGCTTCGCATGATTTATGTATTGCTTTGGCAAATATAATCTAAACCTTTTGTTGAGCTTTGTTCTTTTTTGAGTGGTCCAGGAACGGAATGGGAAATACGTATACATACATATTCTAACAGTTTGAAGTGGATTGAGAACGAAAAATTATTTTTAAAGTTCATAACATTTATTTTCTAGGACCCATCCTCCCGAGCATGGATAACATCAATCATAAAATCCGGAACCGGTGGTAGCTCAACGTCAGTTTCACCAAGTCCACTCATCAAAGACGGTCATGTGAAGAGTGCATCTAGCAATCAGCTACACGGGCGCTCATTGGACACTGACGCGTTCGGAGAGCATCTTGAAGTGACAGAAGGCAAGTGTAAGGATGGCATCGGTGACATGGAAAATGTTAATGATGGGTTAGGGGTTACAGGGTTGAATCCACGTGCGCGATCGATGGGCGACACTTTCTTGGTGTGTGTTCATAATGTGAGCGAAGATCAGCCGTATGCAATTCTGAGAGCTGGAATTAACAGCACAGCAGCAGATATTATTCGACAGGTTGGTCTTTAAAGTTTTTGTTGAATACTTCTGAAATGCAGTTTTGGTCTTGAATCCCAAAAATCTCAGAATCTCAGAATCTCAAAATCTCAGAATCTCAAAATCTCAGAATCTCAGAATCTCAGAATCGCAGAATCTCAGAATCTCAGAATCTCAGAATCTCAGAATCTCAGAATCTCAGAATCTCAGAATCTCATTCCCATTTCAGGTGTTCGTCAAAGCTCGCCGTCCAAACGTGGATGATGCCGAATACGTCTTGGTCGAAGAAACCTGTGATGACACAAAAATTAATCAAGGTCAAAGTATGCTTCAAGCACTCTCGTTGGCGCGGAAAAGGAGCAATGATCGTAGGGCTATATTATTATCGTTATCTTCTATCACTTTTTTTGCTCATGCCACCGTATCGTATTGCACCTTTTCAGCGCACAATTATTTATGTAGACTATCTGAAACTTTCAAATTTTATATATTTGTGTGGTGAGGGGAGAAAGTTGAGTTTCAATTAAAATGTCGGATATTCCAAGTGATTTGAATTTAGAAACTCAGCGCTCGTATTCGCTCTGAAGAAGCCCACTACATACGTGCAGTCTGAGCTCGATTATCTCGGTTCCTATGAGATAAATCAAAAAATGGTCAACTGATAGAATATTGGTGATATTATGATAAATAATTTAACAGTTGACAAAATTTTGATATCTGTCGAAGGAATTGAGATAATTAAACTCATAGTGCACAAAGTGGGCTTCTTTGTGATCAAATACGGTATCTCCCTTCTAGTAAAATCACTATCTTCTTTATTTTCTTAATTCCTTGAAATACAACAATTTTTCCATTTCAGTCACTCCAAAATACCCCAACAACCGAACCACTAGCCGAGTATTGGGTCCAAATGAAAACGTGTGGAAAGCTCAATCCCGATGGAAATCCATGGGCCGATTTGTACTCGAGAACCGAAAGGATACTGTACACGCGACACTCGAAAAAGTGAGATCATTTATATCAAAACTGGAAGCTGCAAAGGCGAGCATGGATCCCAGACACGAGTGATGAACCGCACTTTGCACCAAAAACATGAATCCCCTCTCTCTCACTTTGATTCTACTTCTATATCTATCACTTTTCCGGAAAAATTCACTTTTTTCACACCCACCCTCTCTATCCTATCCTGTTTCATTTCTTAATATGTTCAACAACAAAAAAACTTCCGCATGTTTGTCTGCATAATCGTGTGTATTATATATTATTATTGATTTCTTCATGATTCAATATATATTCATGTACGTAAAGCAAATATGATACAAGCACCTGAAACACAAAAATGTTCTCTTCTCCTGCTAATATTATTCCCCTATTGCCACTAACATGTCTCAATAAATATGAAATGGGTCTTGTTAACGACTACATATATATTCGCCGATGCTAACCCAATATTATATGGTTCAAAGATGATTTATAGTATGATTTTATACTGCAGGAATTTCTGGAAATGGCAAAATTATTGCGAGAGGGTATACCGAAAAAAGACGAGACTTATTATATGATCCATTATGCCGGACTACCAGGAGAAGACATTTAAGATTGTGATGTGAATGATCTACCTATCTTTGTGTTTTTTCTTGAAATTTGTGATTCATTTTTGAAATGTACCTGTGTTTTTTATTTTGTATGATTGATTTAGATAGCTCAAATTTTTTATCTTTTCAGAAAGTATCATTTCGTGTTTACTAACACTGTTCACTAACTTTTTATATTTATATTATAAATTTACAACTGCACTAAACTTATCTATCCTATACCACCAAGTTTGGGCACTCTCCACTCACCGGCAACGTTCATAGTATGCGGTTTTAGGGTAGACGTGTGGAAAGCACAACTTCTTCTTCCTCCTCAACCACTACAACGCGCAAAATAAGTTTATCCAGCGTTCGCTCAATCGGTCTTCCACGTAAATTCTCCAAATTTGGCAAATCGCTGACCATGGATGCCGGACCAAAATGAAGACTCTACCACTCTATGCATCCTATTTTCTCTTCCCCCCAAATCAATCCAATGATCTCTTTTCCCGCCTTATTATTATCTAACTTTGAAATCTGAAGTTTTAAATTCACCACTAAACAGTTCCCCCATTTTATAGTATTTTCGTTCATTTTTAATTTAATATTATTTGATAATGCTTGATAATTTTTTTTCTGCCAATTTTTTTTAGTTTTCCAAATTTTTGTTCCATTTCCGTCTAGTTTGCAATATCATTTTCTGTCCATCACAAAAAAAAACCAAAAGCTAATAAAGAAGTCATGATTTTTCAACCGATCTTCCTCTCCGCCGCTGCATTGCCATGCAGGAAGTTTTTTTATTGTTGATTACTGCGTGGTTGAATGTGGACCAGGTGTGCAAATAGGGCACTCAGTCAGTCAATCTATTTGGTAAAAATGAGCAATCTCATTATTTCTCTCATTCGAAATTTCGACAATGCAGCAGGTTCTCTTCGGATTATTGGTTTGTTTCGTGGTGGCACAGTAAGTTTTGTCAGAAAAGTTTTAAATTGAAAAAATTTGGATTGTTTGAGATAAGTTACGGTGGGAGGTCGGAATTTAGTAGCCCAAAAAATCAATGAAATGCAAAAAACATCCTAATGAACCTTAAAAGGGTGCAAATAAAAAATTCAGAGTGAGTTTATATAGTAATCTCGAAGTATCTACAGTAATCTTTTATACAGTAATGTTGACGTATCTGTTTTGATCTTTCACGAAGTATTTACAGTAACCTTTCATACAATAATTTTGAAATACCTACCGTAATCATTTATACTGGAATCTTGAAGTATCTACCGAAGGCTTTCACTAAGTATCCACAATAATGTTTTTACAGTATTCATGAAATGTTTTCCCTTATTTTCTATACAGTAATCTTGAAATAACTACCGTAGTCTTTTATACAGTAATATTGAAGTACTTACCGTAATCGTTTTCATAGTAATCTTGAAGTATTCACCATAATTTTTAAATAAGTATTGACTGTAATTTCTCATTAAATCTACTTGAGTTCTTCTAAGGAATATTAACGTGTCTACAGTAACCTTGAAGTGTCTGCCATAATCTTTTATACAATAATCTTGAACTTTCTACAGTAGTCGTCTGTACAGTTATCTTGAAAAACGTATCACAGTCTTTTTTATTTTACAATATTATATCAGTTAGTTCTCATAGTAGTCCTAATGTTTTCACAGTAACTTCATACTCTTTCCAGTCCAGCTTGTTTTTTCTTTCAAAACTACGAAGATCCCCTCCATTAAGAGTATTAGTTTAATTTCCTTTTGCCATCCACCTCATTTTTCTCCAATCATCAGACAATGCGATGAAAAACCGAAATAAATATTTTCATCGCCCCACAAATCATAATCAAAAAATGATAAGACTTTTTTACACACACAATCTTCTCACAGAAGCCAAATTCACATCGCCAACGACAACTACTTCCTAGAGAGACAGCGGTCGAAACGCGCAGGTGAGTTTTTTTTTCGCAGTTTTTTCGTCCGATTCTGATATCTCCGAAACACAATGTTTATCAATTGTGTGATACTTCCCAAAAACTGATCTTTACTCCCAACACTTGATCGTTTTATAGCTGAAACTACGTGCGCAAATGGAATGGCCACTGCTACACGGAACATTCTTCTTCAGTCGGTTGCCAAGGGAAATGTAACAACAAAAAATGAAACAGTTTGAAGTTTATAGTCATTGTTCAGACTTGGGACTGCACTTTGGAATCGAAAGCCGCTGCTGTTATCAAGCAGTGCTTGACTGACAACGGAGGAGTTACAGATGGAACTTTGAAAGTCAGTTTTCCAGTCACCGGGACAGCTACCCCTGAAGCCACCATCCAACAATTTCAAGCTGCTCTCCAATTGGCTTCTAGCAATTCTAACAGCAAGGCAGCGGGTGCTGAGTCCATGGGATGCTCCTATGCAAAATGCGAGCAGAGAGTCGATGTACTTTGTCTATACAGGTACAGTAACGGTCAACAAGATGTAAAAAATTGAAGATTTCATTTGATTTTCGGTCATTTTCATTATTTTCAGAAGTCTGGAGCTCGGACGTCACGTTTCCGATTACAATGAAACTTTTGGAGGGTGGGAAATAGACTTGAATTAACAAAATTCGCATTTGCAGGATTTTTGAAAATTCCCAGTTTTTCATCTACTGGCCGATTTCCCACGAGCACCTCAATTTTGCCAGTTTTTGTGCTGAAAACGTAAAAAAATGAGTGTTCGTTCAGAAATTAGCAAATAGCTGGAAAAATAGAAATTTTCAAAAAATAGATTGTTATGCTAAGATTTCAAATTAAGTCCGCTCTACATTTTTCGATATTCTTGAAGTTATCGGAAACTAGACAGCCGAGCTTCAGAATCTTGAAACTGGTCAAAATGGTAGAAAAACCTTTTTCGTATATCTTTTTGACCAGTACTGTATGTCAACTTTTTTCAGCCGCTCTACCACTCTTCCGCCACTTCCTTGATCGAACAAAATTTCCTCGATTCACTTGATTTTCAGTTTTTTTCAAATTGTGACCTTGATTTAATCAAAATCATTCGATTCAAAATGAAAATAAAGTTCACTTATCAAATCAAACCAAATCTGACAGTAGTTTTTTTCAGAACACTCTTTTCTTTTCTTTTCGGTTTCATCCGTCACCTGGAAACCAAATTGATGATCTGATCAAAAGTAAAATCACGAGAGAAAAGTGAAAACAAGATTTTTCACTTCCTTCCTCACCCCATAATTCTTGAAGACCTGACGACACCGAATAAAAAATTTGCATGACAGACTAGGGAAAGTGGTTTTTTTTATTGTTGAGGGGGAATATAAAAGAAACATAACAAACATATAAAGCGTCGCTTCATAAAAGAAAGGCACTACTACCACATATGCTGTCACTACCTCCAATTTTGGGTTTTCACTTTTTGTCGCCGCGGTTTTTTAACACTTCACTGAGAATATGACCTCTTCTACCAATGCCGCTTCTACAGGTACGAACGAATTAGCATAAAATTGAAAAACGATTAGGAGCGACGCCCTTTTCTGTAGAACAAAAGAGACCTATCAAAACTAATAAATTATTACAGTGATCGTGTTTTGTACTGTCTGTTATATAGTATAGTCATTGTGTCGATGCTTCTTCTCCATTCTTCCAAGTTGTATCGTATCGCCACCGACTTTTGAACTTTCCTTCGCCTTTTTTATTGTTACGATATCACTCCAGTGAAACAAAAAAGTCCCCAAAAAACACATAGTTTTCACTTTCCATCTGTTATGTTTGATTTTGATGATTTCGGTTTCTATCGTTTCAAAGTCGTCGTTGTCGTCGCCGGCGCATCAGAAGTTCCTAGACGGTTTCGTCTCTCTTCTTTTTTTCAGGAGGCGTAGAAAACTGGTAACCTAGGGGGCGGAGCTATGAAAGGGGTTTGAAAGGGGAACATAAAATAAATTTCAGCGGCGACAAGGAATTTCAATACCCGTAATGCTCTTTGCTTGCTGATAACTATTATGAACGGGATTTTGTTCTTGGCAACTTGTTTTATTATTTTTAATTATGTGCAGGTGAGGATTTTTATCTTTTTTTAGGAGATTGGGGTTTTCATCTTTCATATAAGAACCAAGTTTTGAGTTTTCTTTTTTCTTTTGATGTTCAAGGGTTTTTCCAGAGTACGAACATCGAGGGAAGTGGTAGTGACGATCTTATAGAACAAAATGTGTGGAACGATGTAGATGATAAGGTGGTGGAAGCTTTAGGAGGCTTAGATGACGGTAAGTTATAGATCCTCTTGACCATATAAAGTACCCAACCGTTCAGAACTGTTAACCGAACATGTGTGTAACGAATCAACGATCACGCAGCTACAGCAAGAGATCATCCTAACAACACATAACGAATTACGAAGATCACTGGCTTATGGCAAGCAGAGGAACAAGAGAGGTCTCATGAACAGTGCGAGAAACATGTATAAACTGGTTAGTTTGAAGAAAAGGGCATATTATTGTCTTAGTCGTTAAAGTGGTCAGGGTTACTGTAGTTTTAGAGGATCTAAATGTTGTTTTCTGATCTTTTACTGTAAGTTTTAGTGAAATTCAAATTCCTTCCAGTGCCGGTCAATGTATTTTTCAACCATTTTGACTGTTTTCAGGAGCCTAGATCTCGGCTGTCAAGCATCTTATTTTTTCATTTTTTACCCATTTGCCGATTTTTCATACATATATTTGCCAATTTCTGAAAGACACCTGTTTATTTACCCGTGTTCAGTACAAAACCTGGCCAAAAGAGTGTCTTTCAGAAATCACCAGATAACGAAAAAATTAGGATTTCCGCAAGTTTTTGTGAGTGCAAAGTTTTGAATCTAGGCCTGTTTTACACCCTCCAAAATAATCAAATTGGTCGGAAACTTTACAGTCGAGCTCTAGACTCTTGAAAATATAATAATAAAAATGACCGACAAATGACCAGTACTGTAAGACAAAACACTTATTTAGGACTGGGATTGTGAACTAGCTGCACTTGCCGCCAACTGGTCAGCATCGTGCCCTCAACACTTCATGCCCCAATTGGTACTTGGTTCGAACGCTCAACTATTCAAGCGGTGTGACCAATTTAACAGAAATAATAAAATATTCGATCAATGGCTTTCAGATTCTATTATTATTTTGATGGACACGACTCAACAGTACATATGAGAAACGCTATGAAATATTGGTGGCAGCAAGGAGAGGAACGGGGAAATGAGGATCAGAAAAATAGGTTTTTCGCGAGAAGAAACTATTTCGGATGGGCGAATGTGAATTTGCAGGTTACAGTACCTGTTAACAAATTTGTTTTCCAGATGGCAAAAGGAAAAACGTACCGTGTCGGATGCTCGTATATCATGTGCCCGGATACAGAGTCGGCTTTGTTCACCTGTCTGTACAATGAAAAGTGAAGCAAAACATTTTATTTTTCAACAGCAACTAACAAGTTTTCAGGGCTCAATGCGAGAAAGAGATGATTTACGAAAATGGTAAACCATGCTGTGAAGACAAGGACTGCTTTACGTATCCTGGATCTAAGTGTTTGGTACCTGAAGGCCTTTGTCAGGCGCCGCAGATGACCAAAGATAGTGGAGACAGCATGCAGTGTAACAATCCACAAGTGTCAGATGTGACAAGGAACTTTACGCTAGAACAACACAATTTTTATAGGTACAGTATTCCTAAGAAAGAATATACAATACCGTTCAATAAGATATAACAAATACGTATTTTCAGTCGTTTTTCAGCTATTATCAAGAGTCAGGAGAATACCATGCATTAACAGAACTATTTGGAACAATCCATTATAGTTTTTCAGTTATTAAGAATTTTCGAAAAATTCTGTGAAGGCAAAATTTCTGATCCGAACTGTTTCAAACTCTTTTAGATTTTCAAAGTAATCGAAATCTTGACAGCCAAGCTCCAGACTCCTGAAAATCATGAAAATGAGTACAAATTAGCTGAAAATATGTTTTTGAACATCTCATTGACTGATACTGTGATTCGGAATTACCTATCTTCTTTCCAACGTTCCAACTCAAGTCTGTCCTTTGGAAAGAATTTCAATATTTGAATTCAAGTTTTCTATTATTACTTTCAGATCCCGTCTAGCCAAAGGCTTCGAGTGGAATGGAGAGACTAATAGCTCCCAGCCAAAAGCCAGTCAAATGATAAAAATGGAATATGATTGCATGTTAGAGCGATTTGCCCAAAATTGGGCAAACAAGTGTGTTTTCGCTCATTCCTCTCATTACGAACGCCCCAACCAGGGACAAAACCTCTATATGAGTTCATTTGTGAATCCCGATCCCCGAAGTCTAATTCATACGGTATTTGTTTCTTTGATCTCTATCAATCAAAAACAAAAACTGTTTAAGGCCGTCGAGAAATGGTGGCAAGAACTAGAGGAGTTCGGTACGCCAATTGATAACGTGTTGACACCCGAACTATGGGATTTGAAAGGGAAAGCGATTGGACATTACACTCAGGTACGAGGTCACTTTTGATAAGATAAGGAATAGTAGTTTCTACAGATGGCATGGGATCGTACGTATCGCCTCGGGTGTGGAATCGCAAACTGTCCGAAAATGTCATATGTGGTTTGTCACTATGGACCAGCGTTAGTACTTTTTCGATAGTTTGAGAAACAATGTTATCTTTTCAGTGGCAATCGAAAGAACAACAAAATCTACGAAATCGGCGACCCGTGTGAAATCGACGACGATTGCCCGATTGGAACCGATTGTGAAAAGACAACTTCATTATGTGTGATCTCGAAAGAATGGAAGAAATAATTGTAAAATTCGGTTCAGATAGAAATTGTAAAATATAATTAAATTGTTTGTGAAATTATTGAGTAGTAAGTCGTCAAGATTGAAAGCGTAATAAAAGATCTGATAGCAGTGGTGGGTAGCATTAAAAAAAACAATTGAAAAGAGAAATTAAATTATTACTAGACAATGGATGATGTTGGAGGAGAAAAGGATTAGATGAGGGTTACGGTTACTTCTTGAGACATGGATCTTCGACATACTCATGACGGGCTTCAATGGATCTGCTGATAGATTGGCTCTGAAATTCAATATATGTTTTCTTGGTCATAATTTTTTCTAATAGAAGCCCACTCAAGCTTTGAGCTCAATTATCTCGATTCTTGTCAAAGATATGAAATTTTTCAACTGTTAAAATATAGGTGATATTATGACAAATAATTGATCAGTTGACAATTTTTTGATGTCTTTCATAAGAAAAAAAGATAATTGAGCTCGATATTGACGGTCTTTTTGCCGTCTATATGGGGAAATACGGTGAACTTCATTTGAGAAATAAATGTCGAAGCGTGGAATAGTGAGAAGACAAAAAAGAGGCAATCAATTTTTTGTTGTTTTTTCTCTTCATAATGGAACACAAAACACACAGACATACCACCATCTCCTGGCGTCTCCTATTCATAATGTCATATTTCAGAATACATATTCAACATTTTTCAAACTTACTTGAGTCAAAACTGGATAGTGTACACATGGATCCTTCTTCTCCACCTTCTCAGAAGACGACGTCGAGATTCTAATCTTCTCCTCTTCCTCACGTCGTTTGATTTCCTCCTCTCTACGCTTCAGAGCTTCCTGACGCTCTTGTTCTCGTCGATGATACTCGTCCATTCTTCTTTTGTGTTCCTCTTCTTGTTCCTTTCGTCTTTGTTCTTGAAGTTTCGCCTCTTCCTCTCGTTTTCGTTCTTCTTCAGCTCGACGCTCCGCTTCCAGACGGCGTTCTAAATCAGAATGTTTATTTGCTGTCATTTTTGATATATAGTACGAGCCAATAAGATATACTTTTTTTGATTTTTGGCAATTAGGACCATATTCAAGAGTCTGGAGGGCTGTAAAGTTTAAAATCATCTTGAAAATATTGGAGGATGTAAAACAGATTCAAATTGAAAAATGTGTTATTTCAGAATTTGTAGATTTTTCCTAGTTATTGTATGTTTGCCGATTTCTGAGAGGAACCTCATTTTCTCTCCAATTCTGAACTGAACACGTAAAAAATGAATATTTCAGATGACGGTTAATATATCAAAAACTAGGAATTTTCAAAAACCTTTGGGAATGCAAAGTTTTTAATTTAGGTCTGTTTTACACCCTCAAAACTTTTAAAGTGATGGAAACATGACAGCCAAGCTCCAGGCTCCTGAAAATGGTTGAAGTAAACAAAATTCAACTGAAAAATACATTTTTGTGAATCTTATTCACCGATACTGTATTTCAAAGTTCCCACCTTCTTCTCTACGTTCCAACTCGATCCGTTGTTGCTCTTCTTCTTGTCTTCTGATCTCCTCGATTCTCTTTTTCTCTTCTTCAATACGACGAATCTCCTCCAAACGTAGAGATTCTTCCTCAAGTCTGCGAATCTCATCGAGTCGTCGTTGCTCTTCTGGAATTCTCGTTTTTTGGGAAGGAAAAAATCATTTTCAAAACTACCTTCCAATCGAAGTCTCTCTTCTTCAAGCCTCTTTTCCTCATCAGACATCTCATGATGGACTACTGGCGCTTCAGTTTCCTGTACTTCTTCTGTGGATGACGTCACCACTTCCTGCTCTCCCTCCGTTGGCTCCACAACCGGCTCCTCAATTTCAACTGGTTCTTCGTCGGTCGGCAGGATGGTTTCGTGAGTTTTAGTTTCAAAGACTGTCTGAAAAATAATTTACAAAATTGAAAACGATATCGCTGAATTTACCTTCTCATAGTATCTCTTGTATTGCACGTAGATTGGAATACATTGTCGGATTCTCTCATCAATATTCGTCTCTACGTAGATCCGCTTGTCGTATTTTTGAACAGGGGCATCTTGAAATAAAATTTTCACAAACTTCTGAAAAAACCGCTATACCTGCTGTGAGAAGCTCAATGTCGCCCATATGATACACATGTTTCGCTTTCGGCCCTTCTGTGATGTACTCAATAGGAACGATTCTGGTGAAGACTCTCTGAGAGATAAATTAATAAGGAATCTGGAAACGAAGACAAATCGGCTCACCTTCTCATTAAGACCCTCGTAACCACAGTTGTGCTCGATGAAGATGTATGGTTCGATGGTTGTGAACTGGAAAAATAATTGTATGTCTTAAGTATACTGTAACGGTCAATAAAATATGCAATAACATAATTTTCAGCGGATTTTAGTCATTTTCAAGAGTCTGGGATTAGGCTCTGAAGTTTCCGATCATTGGGAAAACTTATGAGGTATATGGTCCAGATTATGAACTTTGCATTTACAAGCTTTTTGAAGCCTCCTATTTTACAGATATTTGCCGATTTCTGAAAGACACTTGATTTTTCATATTTTAAGTACAAAAACGAGCCAGAAGTAGATTTTTCTCAGAAAAAAATCTGAAAAACTAGGGATTTTCAAAAAATTCTGTGTGTGCCAGAATTTCAATTTAGGTCTGTTTTCCACCCTTCAAAGTTTTCGAAATGATCCGAATCTAGATAACTGAAAATACACTTCTTAAATTACGAAGCTCACCTCTTCAGTGTTTCCTTTCACACAGAAAACTCCACGATGGTCAGCAATTACGGATCCTAGAAGATCATCGCTGTCGAAGACTGGAAATAAAATGCTCAGTTTTTAGACTTTTCAAGAGAACTCACTCGAATCCTCATCATAAAGCTGCACAAACGTCCCAGGTTGTTTCTGTCCTCGACAGTTCACTATTCCTTTCACAGTGACTGCTTGCTGCACAGCAAGAGCTGCAGTAACCAAAAAGTTTGCTAGAAACAATAGCCTAAAAATTTTCGGCATCGTGGGAACGGATGGGGAAGCACGAATGGCACTGTTTCGGAAGCTCCGGGCAGGTAGGAGGCAAAAAAGGGAGGAGCAAGACGAGGAGACGATGACTAATTTCCGTATACAGTTGTTTTGTTTCGTTCCCGCCAACTGAATCGCGACATTTTCGAAAAGGCTCGATGGAGATGAAAACTGTACGAATTTTGTTTTGTTTCGCGGCTTTTCGTCAAAAAAAGAAAACAAGAAAAAGAAATGCATGGGAGAATAAAATTGTGAATCATTCGATTTCGTATAGACATGTATGGTTATGATGAAATGAGGAGCTGAGAATATGATGATGTGTATGCGACAAGATGGTTGAAATTTGGGAAGTGAAAAATGGAAATATGTAAAAAGCGTTTGATAAGAAAACTGCGGATTTCGGACAATGAAGTGTGAATAGGACTAAACGTTCTAAACATTAATTTATGATCAGGAATTTGGAATTTGAATATAAGAGAATGCTAACTAAAATGATAGAAAATTGTTTTATTATTCTGGCACAAAAATCTTAGCTATAGAAGAGCAAGGAAGGTAGCCGGAGGTCCCATAACGGTAATTACCGTAACCTAAAAAATTTCTCCGTTTTCATTCACTCGTTTTTCACCGTTTTTCGTGTTATATTTTTCACAAAAAAAGTCGAAATTATAGAAACTCTTTGATAATAAAAGCATTCCTGAAAATGCACAAAACTTGGAATAAAAAATCCTGACAATAAAAATATTTTTAGGTTACTGTATGTGTCATTGTAAGACCTATGGGGCAAGTTTCTGTACCATATTAATACAGTGCGTCCAATAATTATAGGACCCCCCTAGATTTTGGGGGTTCTGAAAAAACTAAAAATGATATCAAAATTCTGTGAATGTCATTCGATTCAGAATACAAAATAACCCCCAGACACAAATTTTCATGTCCCTACCTTTTTTTATACTCCCGTACCAATAAAAAGACCCTCCTGCAGGCGTCCAATAATTATAGGACCCCCCAGAAAAATGAAAAATCTCAACTATTTTAGGGTAAGAAAATTGACATTTTTTTGTTGGAAACTGTTGAAATTGTCTGAAAATAGTCTATTTTGACCGTTTACACGAAAATTGATTCCTCTATTCAAGTTTTAGAAAAAATTATTTTCAGCAATTTTCGGCATTTTTTGCGTTTTTGGAATAAATCGTCAATAACTTGGCTCCCGGGTAAGATTTTGCGCTGATATTAATAGGAAATATTTTCGCAGTGATTCGGAGAGTCTAATAATGGTCTTTGTGCTATTCCGAGCCGTCGTTTGTGATTTAGGCAAAACTGAAATTTCCAAAACTGACCTTGAAATTCGATAATTCTGATTTTCGCTAAAATCTCGATTTCACAAGTGAAAATCATTTTTTCGGTACAATCTAACAAGTTCAATGACGACTTCAATAACTAAGAACTTCTTTCGGACGTTTTATACAGCTTTGAAAAATTTTCGTTTTGGGATATTTTTTCAGTTCTAAGATCGAGCTCAATTATGAGCTACCAGTGGTCAAAAACGCCTAAAACAATTGCAACACGATTATGAGCACTCTTGAGATATTTCCTATCAATTTCAGCGCAAAATCTTACCCGGGAGGCAAGTTATTGGCGATTTATTCCAAAAACGCAAAAAATGCCGAAAATTGCTTAAAATAATTTTTTCTAAAACTTGAATAGAGGAATCAATTTTCGTGTAAACGGTCAAAATAGACTATTTTCAGACAATTTCAACAGTTTCCAACAAAAAAATGTCAATTTTCTTACCCTAAAATAGTTGAGATTTTTCATTTTTCTGGGGGGTCCTATAATTATTGGACGCCTGCAGGAGGGTCTTTTTGTTGGTACGGGAGTATAAAAAGAGGTAGGGACATGAAAATTTGTGTCTGGGGGTTATTTTGTATTCTGAATCGAATGACATTCACAGAATTTTGATATCATTTTTAGTTTTTTCAGAACCCCCAAAATCTAGGGGGGTCCTATAATTATTGGACGCACTGTATAACAATTTTTCAAAATATTCCCATTCACAAAAAATACCGACAACCTGAACAATCCCAAGAATTCCAATGAGGCTTCAAGCTAATTATTCCCGAAAATTTTAGCTGGAACGGAAATCATTTCAGAGTTTTCAAAATTCAACAAGTTTTCATTGTCTCAAAATTGCATTTTGCAAACTTGTTTATTATGTTTGTGTACCATCTGGGCAATATTCACGATTATATGTCTTAAAAACTCAATTTCACAATTTTACTACAAATCCCAATTTTCAGAATAATCCATCAACATTTTTTTCTGTTTTTGTTCATTTTTCCATTACCAAACTCTTAACGAGATGATTGTCTCCAGAACCAATGTCCTTAAACATCCTAAAAGCTTTTAGTTTTCTTTTTTCCAGAACACTCCAGAACACTTCTGGTACAGAAATGCAAGTTTTATCATCCCGAATCGAATCGTATGATGCCATCATAAAATTTGAGTGTTGGCTTCCTTTGTTGCAACAAAATCAATATTTTTCTCTAATTTGACAGTTTCATATGAGTTCAAAAAAATTGGATTCAAAAAAAATAGTGCACTTTTCCGCCCAGCTTTTTTTATTTGTTTAGATCTATATCTCGCATCATTTTTACCCTATACGTCAATCCATATATTGTGTATGGAGGTTCAATCTATATTTCCCTCTTTTTTTGTATAAATATAGTGTCTTTTTTCTATTCCATCTTGAAGTTAAAAAAAACGAAACATATCAAAAGACGTGTCACTTTTCCTCGACGATAAAATAAGCCATGGGAACGTTTTCCCTCTCAATATGTATAGAGAGTGGAAATCACAGTTTTTCTCGAATCCCAAAAAAGTCGATGCATCAAATTTTCTGCATATATTTTCTCTCCTCTCCTTTTTGCCACAGTTTTTCCACATCGCTTTCCACCCCCACATTGATTTTCGCTTCATTCCTTTTCTATCATTTTTGCTATTGTTTCAGGAGATGTGCTCATCGCTCACTCAACTAGTTTTTGGGGTTGTCATGCTCGGAGCCATCGCGCTCACTCTTGGAGCCACCTTCTCGGATAGTGAGTTGCTGTGCCACGTGGCACCACCTACATAAAACGTGGAAAAAATAATATTTTTAGAGTGGACCACCGTCCAAGCGGATCTGATTGATTTGTACCAGCATGTAGACGCCAACCAAACGGAGCGTCTCATTGGAATCCTGCCCTTCTTTTGTGACACCGACGCCGCTGGATGTGCTCGTTTTTGGAAGGTAAGTTTTCTAGGAATTCGAAAAATCGCATATGAAATTCGCAGGAAATGAAACCCTACGAGAAAATCGTCGCCATCTGCATGATATCAGCTTTGATCCTGGAGATTGTTGCCTTTGTCTGGAACTTCCTCACCTCGTGGGTCCTTTTGAATACCGTACTTCCTATCATGGAAGCCCTAGAAAAACCATCAACTTTGATACCAATTATCTCGATTTCTGTGAATGATATCAAAAAGTTGTCAACTGCCATGTTATTTATCATATTGCCGCTAATATGTTATACGTTAAAAATTGTCAATATCTTTCACAGACATCAAGATTATTGATCTGAAAGTTAATAGTTGGTATCGGCTTCTAGTAAAGGAAATACCGTAGTCACATGTTCTTTTTCAGATGCACCTGCTGCTTCAAAAAATACCTGCTCCATCCCCTCTCGCCACTCTCCTTCCTCATCACCATCTTGCTCACCATCGCCATCGCTGTTTTCTACTACAACAGCGATAAAGTTAGACGTAGGAAGCCTTAGAACCAGAGATTTGGAATATTTTCCCTATTTTCAGATGATGTCGACATTCAGAACTTTTTCAACGGAAAGGAATTGGACATCAATGTAAGGGTTATACACAAAAACGTTTTTCTAGTTGATTTTCGGGTATTTCAACTACTTTCAAGCGTCTGGAGCACGGCTTTCAAGTTTTCGGTCACTTAGATAACTTCGGAGGATGTAGAACAGGTTTAGATTGAGAAAGTTACAGAATTTTTTGAAAATTCCTAAATTTTCAAAAATTTGCCGATCTTTGAAAAAATCTGCTAATTTCCCATTTTCAGTTCACCAACGATCTGAAAAGTGCTTCAATCTAGGGTTGTTCAACACTCTTCGAAAGTTTCAAAGTGACAGAAAACTAGACAACCGAGTTTCAG
The DNA here is from genome assembly GCA_027920645.1 of Caenorhabditis nigoni. Lineage (NCBI taxonomy): Eukaryota > Metazoa > Nematoda > Chromadorea > Rhabditida > Rhabditidae > Caenorhabditis > Caenorhabditis nigoni. The sequence continues at coordinate 7,552,041 of CP115869.1, forward strand.
ACTCCTGAAAATGGGCAAAATGGCTGAAAATTGACTTGAAAATCAGCTTTTCAAATCTCATAGACTGAGACTGTACATATTCTTAATTTCTGTACAAATGCATAATTCTTCTTTTTGTAATAGCATAATTCATAATTCTTCTTTTTCAGATTGGCTCCGCCTTCTGGATGGCTGTCGGTGCTTGGTGCCTCGTCGTGGTTGATACAATCCTCGCCTCCTTTGCCATCTTCTTTGCTCAACACGGAGTCTAGAGAGCTGCCATGAAATCATTGATAACTGATTACGTGGACCAAAATATGTGTTTATCCATAAATTATATTATTCAAGAGACAGGAAAAGAAATTACAAACTGACTGGAAATGAGACTTACTTACATTTTGATTCGCATAGATGGCGGGAAAAACGTATTTACAATAGAAAAGGAACAATTGAACACCAATTTTTTAAAGTACAAGGGGAAAAAATTACAAAGAACCACCAAATACGAAATTCCGGTTGGAAGAAAAGATCAGGAAATTTTTGTTTGAAAACCCGACAGATGAAAAAACTAGAATCTGACGTCGGCTGAAAAGAAGCCAAAGTGTATAAAATCACATGATACCAAACACACTGGAAAGGGAAAGATATAATTCTGAAGGACAAAAAAAACTGGCAAAACAGAAAATTGAACTTTTGAAGAAGCAGGAATGTTGTGGGGGCAAAAATGACTAGATGGATTAGTTCGAAGTCTTCGGTGGCAGAACAGCAGACGTCGATGGTCCAGGATTGTAGATCTCATGATGGTCGGAAATCAGCTTGAAAGGAGTTGTGAACTTCTGTTCTGCTTTTGGTGAGCTAGCTTGTGGTGGGATTACAGCAGCAGCATCGGCAAGCAGATTTTGTTCTTCGAGTACTGTAATTATCGATTTTTCAAATGCTCCCATCCAATGGTAACTTACACATCCTCTGATCATTCTCATAATGAGCCTTGACATGAGCACGAAGGCGCTCCACAGTCTCATAATTCAGCCCACAGTTGTTTCTTGGGCATTTGAATTCTGCTCCATCTCTAATTTGAAAGTGATCAACGTGGATGTGAACCTAAAAAAATAAAATACATAACCCCACCCCAACAAATGATGTCTACCTGAAGCTCAATGGGGTTCGCCAGCTGCTCATGACAAATCATACAATTGGTAGTGTCCGGAATAGGTTTTGGCCTATTACAGTTTGGACGAATCGACTGCGACTGGGTCTCGGGGGTCTTCGGTTTTTCTGGTGGAACGAAGACTGTCTGCAGGGGTTGTGATGTGAAAACTGGCTCCGGTGGTGGTGGATTCCAGACACGTGTCTGTTTGGCGATGGTTGGACCTGTGTGTCCCATTATTGAAGACTCGGAACTGCAAAAATCGGAATTGTAAGGAGAGTTGCGAGAAGGTTTTATTACCGTTTGCGATGAATGAAATGCGTTGTTGCAGGCGACGGTGATGTTTTAGCAGAATGGGAATGAACATGGTTGGCAAGAGATGGAGTTGGACAGGACGAATCAGTTTTCTGAAATTGGTTGGGTAAAGACGAAATTAGATTAAGTTATAATTAAGAAACCCAAGAACCCAGGGTCACTAGCCTTTTTTAAGAAAAAACTTAGAAGACACTTTTTGCGGACAGAAAAATAAATGGACAGAGTTAGAAGTAAAGGGACAAAAGGAAAGAGTGAGAGCTCACTAGGTTGGTTGGAAACACAGTTGGCACTTCCGAAATGCGAAGAATGGTTTTGGGCAAATTGTTCGACGAGCGCTTGATTGAGCTCGTGTCCTGTTCCTCCGTTGGACTCTTTGTGCAGCGCGTGTAGGACGATTCCGACGGGAAGCGAGGAAGAGGGTTGGTTGGTAACAACACCTGCTGAACCACAGTTGGTTGGGGCGACATAGTGGAGTTGTTGAAGCTGCTAACGCAAGACACGTTACTTTGGCTGCCCGTAGCCGACACAGCACTCACCGAAGGAGACGACGAGGAGGACACAACCACAGTGTTGTGTTGTGTTGTCGACGGCGGCGTCGAGGAAGATATCGGTGCTGAGGCGGGCGCCGCCGGTGTCAGAGTGTTGGCCGTCAACGCTCTTAACACCTCGGGAGTCAAGGCAACGCTTTGTGGGGCGGAGCTGCTTGACTCCTCGCTGTCGAGGTCGGTGCGCAGTCTCGTGACTATTGCTGAAAGAGGAGAGGCGATTAGAGAAGGAGAAACACAAAAAAGAAGTAGAATCTTATGAGCAGTGGCAGGCAGAGAGATGTTTTGTGTTGTTGATAAGCCATTACATTTCTGTTCTAGGCATTCACGTGATCTCTTTTTTCTCTCTCGTTTTTTTTTCACCTGTGATAATGATAAGCACATACCACCGCACTAACACTAACTTTCACGTCACAACAGATGATCATTAAAAGGGAAGAAAAAACCAAATTAGGTTGATAACTAACCGAGAAGTGACACGCGGGCTCTCTCACAATCGGTGGTATCCACTTCATTCAAGCAGGCACCGTTATCTTTCCGAGTTATCAGAGACATTGTGTCAGCAGGAAGCTTTTGAAGCGATTCCAGCTTCATCACATGTGTCTTGGATCTGAAAAAGACAACTTTAGGGTTTCAGGATTTTGAAAATTTTCAACTACGCTGAAATCAAAAGAACAATGGTTTCTGTACGTTTCCATTCATTAAGATATGCAAAACAATATTTTTCTGTTGATTTTCGGATGTTTTGACGATATCCAGAACTCTTGAGTCCAGCTTTCCATTTTCCGATCATTATGAAAAATTTTCAAAATGAAAAACAAACCTAGATTGAGATGTTTGCTTTTACAATTTTGCTTAGAATCCCTAGTTTTTCCGCTTTTGGAAGACACCTGTTTTTTACGTTTACGGTACAAAAACATGTCTAAAACGTGTCTTTCAGAAATCAACAAATATTCGGAAAACTAGGGATTCTTTGAAAAGGCTGTTAATGCAAAGTTTCCCGTCTAGGTCTCTATTACACGCTATAAATACTTGAAAATGATTGGAAACTTGTCAGCTGAGCTTAAGGCTCCTTAGACTGACCAAAAAGAAACCGAAAATATGTTCTTCTGTTTATTATTGCCCGGCACTGTATCAGCAGAACTAACCTCAAATGTTTGGCCAAGATTCCATGCTTCCGAAAACCGATATCACAATCATAGCACATGAAAGAGCGGGGATTGCTAGTGGACGGACCACCGAGAACTGATTGAGTAGTGGCTGATGGGTCGATGCATGCTGTCACCGACTCATCCATCTGAAATTCAAAATTTTTGCATTTTTAGAAACTATCAACAAAGGAAACTCACATTAACACCATGAATTTGATGAAGATGTTTGGATAAAAGCGCCTTCGTACGCAGTGGCATCCGACATTCTGAGCACTGGAACATTCGATTCTTGTGGAGCTGATACTCGATGTTATGAGTATGCTGATGGAGATAGAGCTCCGAGGTCTTGCGGAAGGTGCGATCGCAATGCTCGCATTTGTGAATTTCGTCCTTTTGAAACAAATTCACATTGTTAATCATAGCGCCACTGCCGCTGCCGCTGCTGCTGCTAGACGGAAGTTGCTTGAGGCCAAATGAATTGGGATTCTAAATAGTTTATCATTTCCTTTTTTTTCTTCTTTTTTTTTCATATCTCAAATATGATCGATGACATAAAGATGAAGTGAGATGCATACCTGTGAACTGCATGAGGGATCGTCGGATTGATAGAAAACAGTGGATAGGTCATTTTGCTGTGATTCGGAGATAAGACGACTACGAGGCGAGGCGGCAGAGGACGGCGAGTGATTGCGGCGATTGGTGAATGGAGAGATGGTACCCGAGACGGGACTCATTGCTGAAAACCGGCGATAATTGATACATTGAGCCACTGGGTCTAGCACACACCTCGGTCATCAAGTTCACGCTGCATGGCCACTGGTGGAGCTGACATGCAAGTTCGACGGTCGGGCGACGGCCAGTAGTGGTCGTTTTGAGCCTCGACAAGACACCAACGCGTGGGCGGAGTATGTGCGGTACGCTCCATGAGAATATGTTCTTGACCGAACTTGAACTTGTGCTCCGCTTGCATGCCGTTGAGGTGACCGCAATCTTCTTCTTCGTCGGAGGAGCTGAAAAGAGGCTGATTGCGCTATTTATGAGATTAAGGGACTTACATATTATCATCGTAGGCGTCAAATAGTGGCTCCATCTTGAATGCGTCCTCCATATTCATGATACTACTCGTAGATTGGGTGGTGCCGTCACTCTCATTTCCAGCGTTTGCTGAAAAACAATTCTGATTTTCAGAAAAAACATTTTCTTTTTTAGTCGTGTTACTCCTAATTAAAGTACCGGTTAATAAAATATACAAAAAGTACTATTCGGTTAATTTTCGGCCGTTTTTCTGTTTTTATGAGTCTGAAGCTTGGCGGTCAAGTTTCTATTCAATTTTAAAATTTCAAAAGACCCAACAGACAACAGAAGGTACAACAGACATGGATTAAAAACTGCATATACGAAATTCTTCAAAAACTCCCCAATTTCAAATTACCTTTCAAGTAAACATTTTAAAAGATGACCACCCTAACAGCCAAATTTAAATCGATCTATCTTGGTTTCCGTGAAAAATATCAAAAAGTTGTCAACTAGGAAAATAATTTTGATAGTATGATAAACATTTTGTCTGTTGATTACTTTTTGATATATGTTACAGAGACCAAGATATATAGGCTCAAAGTTGGTGGTTTGGGTGGCCTTCTATGAGATTGCTTATAGTATTTGCGGATTTCTGAAAGACACCCTTTCAGCCTTTTTTCGCACTGAAAACGTAAAAATCAGGTTTCTTTCAGGAATCTGCAAATAGCTGAAAAACTAGGAATTTTCAAACAAGTTTGGGAAAATAAAGTTTCTAATCTAAGCCTGTTTACACCCTACATATTTCTGAAAGTCATTTAAAACTTGATTGCCTAGCTCCAGACTTCTGAAAATAGCCGAAAATTGACAAAAATTTTTGTTTTGTATGTTTCATCTACCATTACTGTATGTTATATTGTCTCTGATTAGAAAAAGCTTACCATTAGAAACACGCCGTTGATGGGTCTTCGAGCTCAGATGTTTAGTCAGGTTTCCTTTGGTTTTGAACGAAAAATTGCATGCGTTGCAGTTAAAAGCGCGAATGTCGGTGTGTGATCTGAAAATAATGTTAGAACTAATACTTATTCATTGATTATCATTGATTGAGAGAGATGACAAAAAACCGTACTTGATGTGTTTTTTCAGCATGCTTGGCTTTTTGCACCGAATTCCGCATCGATCACAGATATATCTTCCACGTCCACGACCACGTACATACACATAGACCTGCAGACTCACATTTTTGAGTATATAGGGAATTTTAAACGCAGATGAATACCTCGTCGGTGCGATGGCCACCAATGATCTGCTCGTGTTTCGGGCGAATCCGGCTCACATATTTCATATGACGATTGGCGTTTCTGAAACGGCCAACATCATCAATGATGATTTCGTTGGGTCTGTAACACAAAAAACTCCCGTTATTAGGCAACACAGCGGTAAAAGAGACATGCAATAAAATATGGTGTATCTTTTTTTTTTTTGGTAATCACACCTTGAGAATTGAAACGAACACAAAAGAAATCGAAACATAGGAATTTGGCAAAAAATGCTTTTATTTGGTTCGCATGATAGGGGTAAAAGAACAGAATTTGCACAGAGATATAGAGGGCATTACCTTTCTTCCGACGATTCTCCAACTTTCACCACTTCCATCGGATACTCTTGCTCATGTTTCACTGGCACATCAACAGGAGCGGTTAGTACGACACTGGTTGGAATGACTCTAAAAATAGGAACACTGGGGTTAAGGTACAAGCGATAGAGCTGAAGCATTAACATACTCATTTTCCTCGTCTACGATCATTGGTTCGTAGCTTTCCACGGCTGGAATAGGTGGTGGAGTTGGTGGCGGTGGAAGCACAACGTTTGGCGGTGGAGTCGGTGGTCTAGGCGATCTCATCATCAGCGGCTGATCTGAAGTGCTTGGTCCACCACCTATTCCACTTGGTCCTGGCGCTGTCGCCATCTCTGGCGCCACAATCATTGGCATTGGAACTGGAGCAGAGGTTGCAATTTGTACATCGGAATTATTATAAGTACCTCCAACTAATCTATCAATGAGTTTTGCATCGTAGTCCGGTTCCTCCACTGGCTTGTCCTCGCTCATCGAGGCCTGTCGATCGCGAATCTTCGTGCTGATATCCCAAAACGACGAATGTGTCATTCGATAGTTCCCAAGCTCTTTGTTTGCAGTTGTGAATTTCCAGAATTTGTGATGACCCGTTTGCTTCTTCAGGGTGACCATTCCCATGAAGGATATATTCATTTTAGTTTCCACATCGTTATGAACTGGCTTCGCCCAGTTTGCATACATTGAATGCGTACCGTCTTGTTCGGCAAAAATCGGTTGTTGTCGTGGCACAGTTGTATATGTTTCAGAGGTGATACTTGTCGTGCGATTGGTGCGCGACGCGGTTGATGGAAGAGCCATGAAGGACGGACGGCCACCGATGTTGCCGTCGATCACCAGCCAATAAGGTTTATCCGTGTCTCCACTTCTCTGCGGCTCTAAACGAAGATCTTCAATGTTTAGCGGTAGCGTTCGTGCAACAACTTCCACCTCCTCCTGTTTCATAGCATTCCCATATTTGTTGTCCTGGTCGGTTGCCATCCCACCAAGTATCCCGTTTTTTGACTCATCAATTACGTTGAGCCCACTTGGACCAGGCATACTGTTGTCATTCTGTGCAAAGCCAATATTATTCACCATAAATGGAGCACCAGCCATTCGATTCATCACAGCTTGCTGCTCTTGCTGATTTTGTGCCATCAACGCCATGCGGGCTTCTGCTTCCGCTTTTTGGGCTGCTGCATTCATCCGTATCCGACGTTCCTGATCTTCGTCAATGACTTCAATAATGCAATCATCGTCGTCATCATCATCTTGAAAGTTTTGTGGGGGTGGTGTCACAACTTCTTCTTTGATTATCATCCCGTTAAAAGCGACGGTTCCTCCTGCCGGTCCTCCTGATCCTGACGGAACTGCTGGATCTGGTAGTAACTCGACTTCATCTTTGACCTCCACTTGTTCCGGAGCATTGATTATGAATTGTCCATTATCTATCATCGATGCAATGCCTAACCTTTCGGCGACATTGGCAACAATCGTCAAATGAACCATTCCATACGATCGGAGCAAGTACTTTAAACTTGTCGCCTGTTCACAAGCGAAAACATGAAGAGACGACGTCTGCCCAACGGGATCTGATCTTAGCAAATGCACAAGTTTATCGGCCATTTCTAAAATGCGGTTCAGCTCTCTCATATCAGCCACAAATCGTTGATTAACTACTTCCAACGAGTAGTAAGCACGAAGTTCGTGTTCCACTGTCTCGGTTCGATCTGCTTGATGATACTTGATCAATGTGAACTCCTGGTCTCGTGTATGAATTCTTCGAGCTCCACTTGAGTGAGAAAGAAGACATGTCGTCGCTACCAAAAGCTCTGGTTGAACGCCCTGGCTCATTGCTTCTTGTTGTTTTGCAATTTCTCGAATTTCGACCTCACAAGATGGAAGAGTTTGAATCTGAAGCAAGAAACACGGTTAGTAGGAGAAAAAACTAGTTAGACAATCAAATAACTTACAATCTCGGTATGCAAATCGGCTTGATAAGTTCGCTCGAGTTGATCAATCATTTCATTCAGTTGGGTTACTTCTAGCGCTTGAGCAGATTGAAGGAATTGTTGTATGGCAAGAGGAGACATGTTGTACGTGTCATAGATGTGCTTAAGGGTACCAGGCGTAAGTGTATAGGTTTGGCTCATTATCGCAGTGGCGAGATATGCTTGGAGCTGAAAGAAAAATTTGAAGTTGAACATTGAAAATGGTATTTTTATGTATCTTTTTTGTTATTATGACCATTTTCAGGAGTCTGAAACTTGGTTACCGAGTTTCAGATCACTTTGAAAACTTCAGAGATTGTGAAATAGACCTAGATTTAAAAATGTGCATTCACACAATATTATGAAAATTCCTAGTTTTTCAGCTATTGGGTGATTTTTAAAAACACGCCTTGCAGCTTGTGTTCGTATTGACAATGTGAAAAAAGCAAGTGGTTTCTAGAAGTCAGCTGCTAACATAAAATTAGTAATTTTCAAAAAATTTTGTTAATGCATTTTTTAGAAAATAGGTATGTTTTACACCCTACAACGTTTTCAAAGTGATCGGAAACTTAAAAGTCGAGCTCCAGGCTCCCTGCAGTTGGTCAGAATAGCAGGTACTGTATGTTACAATATTTAAAAACTCACAAATGGTGGAATTATTGCAGCAAGACCCATTGCTTGATTTATTTGCACTTCGCGCTCTTTTGTCATTGGCCTTGGGATAACAAGTGGTTCAGCTGATGTTGATGGAAAATTGTTCAACTCTATCGAATCCTCCTTTATCCGTTTCATCGGATCCGATGGTCCTGGCATATTTGACGGCGTGCGAGCTCCCATTGGCGAGTGCATCGAAAACGTGGCATCTTGATGAGTGTGACGACGTTTGAGAGCTGCGTGTTGGTTCTCTACTTGCTGAGCTTTCTCCAGCTCCTTCTTCTTCGAGCACACTTGCTCATGAACTTGAAGGCCAGCTTCGTTGGGGAACGTGAGCTTACAGTAAACGCATTCCGGAGTGAAATTCGGATCGTTTTGAGTTTGAAGTTGTCGTAGCAATGGTTGGCCACTAGTTAGACTTCCCATGAACTGTCTGGATCCGCTTAGTTCAAATAGACTTTGACTCCGACTGGCTGCTTGCAACATTCGGTTGTTTGGTCCGGGAGAAGTTCGTGTAGAGCCTAAAAATAAGAAAAATATTATGGTGTTACAGGACGGACACGTTTATATATTGATATATTTAAATATGTATAATGGACACGTGCAGACACGCACTGGCATGCAAAATATCAAGAGACGGTATAGAAGAAACGGGGGACCGGGCAAGGGGAATGGATAATAGAAGTATGGATCTAGGATAGACAAGGGATAGGGTAGGCGATGATGCTTTCAAGAAACTCAACCACACCACAACTCACCACCACTATTACTGTCGTGATCGACCGAGGATTGCGCACCTATTTGGCGATGATAAGGCCGCTTTTTGCGAATCACCTGTAAATGGACAGATTCGAAGACGTCGAACAAAAAAGGACAAAGAAAAATTATTAGATTGAAATTATAAAACTCGAAAATTGACACGGAGAAAGGTTTTGGGGTTTTCAGGTTGTGTTTCTCTTATTGAATTTTTTTAAAAGTTGGTTTTCCATTGGGTCAAATCATAAAACCACAGAAATCCATATCACACTAGTCGTTGCCACACTCACCGGGTCTCCTTGAAGAATCACTTCGTTCTCAGAGATGATACGGCTGATGTGGTCCGACATCGACTCGTTGCCGGACGATGTCTTCGATGACGACGGCTGCTCAAACGATTTGGAGAGCGACGGTGCTAAAATCTGATGGCTGCGCGACGCGAATGTTGAGGATGAGGAGGCGGAGGATGGTAACATAGCCGGGTTAGAATTTTGTTTGATAGGTTGCACTGCAATTGGCGTGCGTTCTGCGATACCTCGTGGTGCAACCACCGGTGCCACCCCGGAAGTACTGGGAGCCGCAGGAGCTGGAGCAGGAGGCTCCTCTCGTCTTGCAATCGCAATTGGTGTTCCCATAGTAAGACCACCTCTTGGCGCTGGTGTCGATGAGATGAGCATTTGACGGTGCTGCGCTTCGCGTGCTTGATTTTGCAACATTTGCTGCTGCTGCTCGTTGAGCATCTGAGCCAACCGCTCTTCTTGCGTTGGTTCTGCTGCTGAAGGGGAAAAAATGATTGGGGTGAGTGGAAGAGCATTCCAGAAAAGAAAGAATTTGGTTAGAAGTATCTGGTGCACAGAAAGAATTCTATATGAAAATGGATGATAAATTAGATATCCTGACACTTCACACACTGCTCTATTATCTAGCATGCCTCTAAATGGTATTGAAAATGAATAGATTTTTTAAAATTCAAGGTATTTAACTTTTTGATTGAAAAAGGAGTTGTGGTGTGGTGTGTGTGTGCGCTTGTGGGGAGTTTTAATTATAGATATAAGGATCCAGGGGGTAAAAACCAGAGGAAAAATGAAGACAAAGGGAAAAAGGTTTGGGAGAAACAAAGAGGGAAAAACCGACACAGATGTTTTTTTTTTGAAAATCAAAGCTTAGTAATTAAAAAAGGGGAAAAACTGAGTCATTAAACACAAATGTGACAAATAGGGTGAGACAAAAAAATTCAGAAAAAAATCGAAATAACGTACCGCTGTTTGAGGTGCCCTGCTCGGGTCCTGCTTGCATTTGCATTGATTGGATATACTGTAACGCTTGCGACACTGTCCGTCCTTGTGGTTGCTGTTGGCTTTGTTGCTCCCGTTGACGAGCTAGCTCTCGCTCTCTGGCCTCTTGTGCAGCACGCTCCGCTTTCAGCTTCTCCTCTTGCTCAGCTTTTGCACGAGCTTCTCGTTCGGCTTGTTGACGGGCCACCAGTTCGGCTTGCTGTTGGCGTGCCTGCTGCTCAGCTTGCTGTTGAAGATTTTGTTGTTGCAGTTGAGCCTGTTGCAGAAGCTGCTGTTGAAGTTGTTGCTGCAATTGAGCGAGTTGCTCAATTCCTGGAGTAGCAGGTGGTGGCATCGGTGTTGAAGCTACCGATGGTCTTTGTAGAGCTCCTTGCTGTGCAGCTCTCTGCTGCTGCTGCTGTTGAAGCTGATGCTGCAGAGTTAGCTGCATCTGGAGCTGCTGGAGTTGTTGATGTTGGGCTTGTTGCTGTTGAAGCTGCTGCAACTGCTGCTGTTGTGGAGTGAGCTGCTGAGTAGGCGCTGGTGTTGCTCGCTCTCGGGCAGCTTGAGCCGCTTGTTGAGCTTGAGCTTGAGCTTGTCGAGCAGCGGCTTCCTCTTGTTGGTTTTTCACGAGCTGTTGAGCTTGCCGAAGCGCCTGTTCCAATTGATTCTGATGCTGTTGTTGCAATTGCCGAAGCTGGTCTTGTTGTTGATTTTGCAAAGTTGTGTTGTTTTGATTAATCTGTGCGTGCAGTGCCTGGACAAGTGTACCGAACATCTGAAAAAATGAACATTTTTAAATTTCAAAGTTCTAAATTTTCTTTTATAAACTTACATTAGGATCAACTTGATTTTGCATGTTTGATACTTGTTGTATCTGTTGATTATTTTGCATTTGCAACTGTTGTTGTTCCTGAGCATGCTTCTGATTGAGAAGCTCTCGCTGAGTGTTATGTTGAGCTTGGTGTTCTTGAATTATCCGAGCTGTGATGGCGGCCTGCTGTTCGGCTTGAATCCGGGCTTGTTGTTGTGCTCGAGCCTGTTGTTCAGCTTGCTCGCGGGCACGCTGCTGCTGCTGGTTTTGTTGAGCATGCTGTTGAGCCTGCTGCTGCTGAGCTTGTTCTCGGGCTTGGGCCTGTTGCTGAGCCTGCTGCTGAGCTTGCTGCTGAGCTTGCTGCTGAGCCAAATGATTCTGCAAAATCTGCTGCGGCGTTTGTCCTCCAGTCTGCTGTGCTTGCATAGCTTGCTGCATCAGAAGCATGTTCACAATATTCTGTCCTTGTTGTGAGGAGAGTGCTTGCAGCAATTGCGCATTCAACTGGAGTTGTTGCTGCTGTTGTTGCTGCTGACCCGGCGTGGGTGCTGGCTGCGGTTGCTGTGGCTGCTGAACGTGCTGCATTTGTGGTTGCTGCTGTTGCTGCGGCTGCTGTTGTGGTTGTGGTTGTTGTCCCAAGCTTCCAGGTCCATTCGTCTGCAGTTGTGCTTGTATCCTTTGTTGATTGAGCTGCTCGCGTTGTACTTGCTGGAAAAATGGTAATTTTTTGAATTGTTTGCAAAACATGATTATAGATTCTCAAAAAAAAGTGTCTAATCTTAGAAAAGATGGAGGAACAGAAGGAGATCACGTGAACTGATTAGCATGGCGGAATGATTTATCGAACGGGTACAAAGTTCATTTTCGGGCAAAGAAACGATCACGTTTTTAGTCAGAATGGGAGAAAAAAGGTCTGATTGTTCCCAGATTGATCTTTCTCTGTCTTTTGCAGTGAGACATCCTCTTCCTAATTTGATATCTACTTTTAGAAGATATCGGACCAGCGATAGAACACCAAAGATAAGATGTATATTTGTTCATGTGTACTGTTTCGTCTCCTCTTCCAAGATGACTCGTCCATTCCAGGACAAGTCATATTTCCCTTATCACCTAGATCAAAGCGCACACTGGCCCTCAGGCACACACTGTCCGTAATAACAGTTATCAATATACAACAGTTCATAGTCTTGTTTCTTTCCTCTCTTCCCCTTATCATTTTTCGCTCTTTTTGCCCGTCCATAAAAGCGGCAAAAGAGAGTCATGGGCGAGGTACGTCACCTATTCTCACACGACGTCACAGTGTCATACAGTTTTGCAGCTCTCAATATGTTCAACACTATTTTGAAAGCGATTGTTGTGTATGTATGGACACTCTTACTCTTTGTATCTATCTGACATTTTCTCGGGTATGTGTTTGTATGTGTCTGTTATCATTACTCGGATGGTTGACCGGCTGTGTTGGGGGTGAAGTGATCAATGACTCGGGAATGAGAGAATCGGAGACAGAGGGATGACGATGGTGGGTATTGTGAAATAAGACGATCGGAAGAAGAAAGTGGATTGGTCATGAATGGGTTGGCACGGTTCCAAGTTTTTCAGGTGTTGATTGACAGGGGGAAATTTAGAATCTAAGGAATTCGGTCTAGACAAAATATCTTCGGAATTAAGACAGAATTTGCTGGGAAATCAGAAACTGAGAAATCTGTCTAGGGAACGTCTGAAAAGATTTTTTCAAACTTCAAAAAAAGAATGGCATAAAGAAGGTGATAGAAGCTTAGCAATCGAGTATTTTAATACTAAAGTACCCGTCAATGATTTCTGCAGAAACGTACTTTTACTTAATTTTCAGTCATTTTGACAACTTAGAGCCCGGCGGTCAAGTTTTCGATTATTTTGAAAAGTTTAAAGCGTGTAAAACAGGCCTAGACTAGAAATTTCGCATTTACAAAATTTTCTGAAAATTCTCAGTTTTTCAGCTATTTGCCGATTTTTGAATGTCACCTGTTTTTCTTATATTCAGTGAAAAATGCTTTTTCCCCCATTTTCAGTGCCAAAATGATGTGCCTTTCAGAAAAGAGAAAAACTGAAAAACTAGGAATTTTTGAAAAATTCTTTAAATGCAATATTTTCAATTTGTGTCTATATCAACACCTACAACATTTTAAAAATAATCGTAAACTCGACAACCAAGCTCAAGACTCATGAAGATGGTCAAAATAGCCTAAAATTAACTGAAAACTAAGTAAAGGTAAAATATGGAACCCAATAAACTAACTTTGCGAAAATTTAGGTCTAGCAAAATGTGCCTACTACTAATCTTTTGAAGATTACAAGAAGTTCAAAACACAAAAGTCTAATCTGTCTCGGCTATAAATCTCCCCTCGCGAAAAATTATGATTGTGGTCCCTCTCTCCTCAAGTTGTACTTTGGTCCAGAATCTTCTCCTCTCCTTACTTTTCTCATCTCATCCATCTTCTCTAGGGACGACGAGCCGCCGACGAACCAAACGTTTTTCAAACAAAAACGTGTTCAAAAATCTTCCTCTCACTTGAAGAAGAAGGAGGGGGTCCAGAAAAGATGCTTGAGCTTCTCGTCGACAATTTGAAAGGATCTCTCCCTTTTCCTCAGAGTGCCCCCGGGGTCCCATGACACTAACAGACCAAGTGATATGTGAGGAGCACAGAAAAAAGCACTCATTTTTTCTGCTTCTTTTTTCAGGAAGAGTCGTCGAAGGAAAAAAAGAGAGAGATGGAGAAAGTTTTGAAATCGAGAATAGGAAAGGAAAGGGAAAAAATTCTGAAGAGCAGAAGATGAAGAAAAAATGAGGACATGAGGTCAGGATGGGCACAAAAACAGGCTTGATTAAACATCTAACGTGTGAAGGGCAGGAAACGAAGCAGATGGAAAATAAGTGTGCGTTCACGTGATCATTATGTGGTTTGACGCGCCAAGAGAGAGGAAGATGACAAGAAAGAAATGAAATTCGGAAAAAAAAGATCAGAGAAAGAGCGGAAGATCTAGACGGCGCGAGAAGTCGAAGATGAAGACAAATGAGACAAAAACAGGCCTCCCATTCTGTATGTGTCCATTTTTGGAGTGATTGGCAACAATTCACGATCAGCTGTGAGACCATTATTCTACACCCTCTTGATTGAGTGATATCAGACGGAGTCTAGCGTAATTGTTGTTAAAAAACAATTGGAAGAAAAAAACAAAAGTGCATTAACGTATTGTTTTTCTTTCTTGCTAATTTTTGTTGTTGTTCAGATGGTTCGGAAATACTATTCTACATTTTAGGATCATATATCTCGGCTCCTGTAACAGTTATCAAAATTTTTCCGCTATTAAAATGTTTGTCATAAAATCGACAATGTTTCGTTGGTTGACATGTTTTCAATATATTTTAAAGGAACAGATTATTAAGCAAAATTAGATCCAGATTTTCAGAATTTGATTTTTTTAAATAAAGATAATATAACTGAATTTCTAATTTCGGGGTGACGCTCAATTGAAGGTTTTGAAAAAACTCATTCCTGAGTATTCAAAATGAATTGAAACATAAAAATGGAGAAGGACAGCGGAACAGTTTTTACTAATTAACAGGAAAATTACTTTTTTTTTCAAAATAAGACTAATTAGTGGTTGACTTGAGAGTTCTTTAAATATCCTGAGGTTAGTAGAAGTCAAGAAAAAAGGATTTGAGTTAAAACAAAAATGTTTTGTTGCCTTTTTGCAGAGATCGCTACGAAAAGTATTGAAATGAAGTAGAAAAACTATAAATCTCAACCCTATAATATATAAGTATACTTTAAGCTCGATTAACTCGATTCCTGTAAAAGATATCAAAATTTTGTCAACAAATGAAAAGTTCTTCGGAAAATATTTTATCAGTTAACAGATTTTCAATATCTCTTACAGGAATTGATATAATTGAGTTTAAAGTTGATGGTTCCGGTAGACGTCTATTAGGCGAAACTCTGTGATCCTATAAAGCAAAATGACCACAAAATGATTTTCATTGACCCCTAGACTGGGTTTATATTTATCATTTACGTATAAATCAAACAAAAAATCGGTACGTGTGAACTTTTTTGTCTTGCGTAATGTTTGCTCTAACTACTTTCGGCCATTTTCCCCCATTAGGCACATCTTCTTTTCCAAATAAGCCAAAAAAAAAAATCCAACGTCAAATTTTGTGTGTGTGTGCTTTTGTGTTTCTCTTAGAAACCCGATACCAACTAACAGACAATCGGGGGGCAAAAGAAGAAAAAAAGACAGCGACAAACATCAAGAAGGTCCTGAGAGGGTGCTCTTGGTCCATGCTCGAGGCTCGGCTCGGGTTCATGCGCGCTCAAGTTATTTTGTGAAATTGGACACTAACGAGACCGAAGAAGGGGCTTACATGGGAAGAGACTGAGGAATGTTGAGAAGAGTTTCGGAAAGAGATCAAACAAGAAATGTGTTAAAAAGAGAACACAAAAGGGGGTGGGAGTGAGAGATCGGGACTTGTGACAGTCATCGCTTTGTGTTTCTTTTTTTCTTATCGCTGGGGGGACACAAAGATGGGAAAAATTATCGTTGTGGCTGGTCTTGGATGATTTCAAAAAATCACATTTTTCTTTGAATCTTTTTCTTCTTTTTTTGCCGACCAAGGAACCTGATGACAGTATCAAAGAACAAGTGAGAAGACAGACGCAATTTTCAACGGGTGTTAATTCTAAAATAGTTCCTTTGATGATTAATTACGTACGATACCGGTGAATCAGATATGGAAAACGGATTTTTCAATTGATTTTTGGCCTTTTTTACCATTTTCAGGAGTCTAGAGCTTGGCTGTCAAGTTTCCGATCTCTTTGAAAACTTTTGAAAGGGTAAAACAGACTTAAATTGAGAAATTAGCATAAAGAAATGTTTGAAAATTTCTTGTTTTTCAGATATTTTCCGATTTCTGAAAGACGTCTTTTGTACTGAAAACTTGAAAAAACATGTGTATTTTTCGAAAGCTGGAAAGCTAGGAATTTACAAAAATTCTGTGAATGCAAACTTCTGAATTTAAATCTAATTTGTACCCTTCAAAAATTTCAAAAATCGTTATCTTGACAACAGAGCTCGAGGCTCCTGCAAACAGTAAAAATGGCCATTTGCGAAATATTTTATGTTTTTCTCTGTGACCTTATCTGAACCCGTTGGAAGATTAGGTGTATGGTATGGTGGAAGAAGAAGAAGAATCTGGAGCGAAAAGACAGAGAAAGATCAAGACATAGATTAGATTCCAGGAATACGATAACAAGATAAAGATCATGAAAAGGGTTGCAATTCGACAATGAATCACCACACCTTATTTGCAAAAGAAATAATAAAAACTCACTGATAATCGAAGATAAGCTTCTGCTGAAATATTCTGTGGCATCATCTGTTGTCCTGGAGGCGCTCCTCCTCCACCACCTCCAGAACCCGGAGCGTATGCCATTGGCAGCTGAAATTAATGAAAATTGTTTAGAAAAAAAAATGCGAGAAAAGATCAACTAAACGTTCTCATTACGAGTGGAAGGATTATGTCTAGAGAATGGAAAGTCGGAAATAATTCATAGCGAAACAAAAAACACATAATCCCCGAATAGAGATTATGTTTTAGCGAAAGAACAGTGAACTTTTCCTTTTTTTTCCAAAATTGAAACTAGAGATATAAAAAAAGGAAAAAAAGAGGAATATATGGGCATTGAAGGGGGAAGGATTAGTATACTAGTGCGGTGAGTTTGAAAATAAATGAATGGATGAGTGCACGTGCACTCAGCTGTGTTTTTTTACACAACCACATTCAGTTTTTGCATTCAGATTGATAACAACTGTTGTGTTACGGTCCACACTCAGATAGATGGATCCTAAATCATATCAGCAAACGATTGCGATTCCTGGGGGAGACCTTGAAGAACAACTGTGAGACAGAAGGCAGAGATATGATCGAGGGGAAACGAAGGTAAGAGGGTCCGATGCTATCTTAATTGATTCGAAGCAATTATGAAAGAAGAAAAAAACGGGGAAAGCCTCCTACTCGGACTCCTTTTTTGCCGTTTTTTTGCTCCTTCTTTTTCCTATGTGACCCTGGACACACGCATGAAGCGCAATGGTGCGGTGAGCGCGGTTTGATGAGTTTGAGTGGCTTGCCGTGTTGTCGTCGAGCCCACCCCCACTTCTTCTTCTTCTCCCCAACGACGACTATGGAGCAACGGAGCCAATGGACCGCAAGACGAGAAAAAAGGAAAGGGGTCGCTCAGGACAACCGGGGTAATAACTGAGCAGGGGGATTTTTTTGTTACAAAAAATAGGGAAGAAGATGAGCAATCGCTTCTTCTAATCTTCTTCTTTTTTCCTCTTTGTGTCTCAGAAATCTTCTCGAGAGATCTATTAATCTCAGAAAACGAGTAAAAATAGAGAGGGAAGCCCACTGGAACATAAGACTTGGAACTTCAAAATTGAGAGATAAGAAGGATGAGAGAAAAAAGTGAAAAGTTTGAAGAAAAGTGATTTAAAGGGGGGGGTGGCTGAATGAATGTGTTGTTTGTTAACTTCTCGATGGTTGGTGGTTGGCTCGCGGCCAAACAACGCCGAGACTTCCCCCACTTTTGACTTTTCTCGAAGAGAGTGAGAGAGAGAAAAAAAAGGAAAAACTTTAGGACCCACCAAGTCCTTGTCTTGGTGGATTGGTGGTGGAGACACAACAAAAAAAGACAAAAAATTGGAACAAAAAAAAACGAATTGCCTCCGAAAAGAAGTCTAGCGGACAAAGGCGGAGTCCACACCGACACTTTCGAACTCTCTCTCTCCCCCTCGCGATTTTTTGCCTTCTTCAAGTGCTATGGTATTCAACAAGATAGATGAGGGACGTGATGGCGCCTCGGAAGGGGTGAACAACGACTTAATGGCGCCCTTTTTTTGCTAAAAAAGGACAAGACCCTTTCACTTTCACCGAGCATCTTCCTTTTTCCAGGTATGCAGACGATACGTTACCAAATGACTCGTGTTATCTTTATCATCTTCATTTCTCTAAGTCTCTTCCCTTCTCTCTCCCTGTTTATCACTTTATCAGTTTAGACACTGATAGACAGCCTGCTAAATTTAGGGATCATTTTGAAAATAGAAACACTTTTACAAGAAAATTGATTCATGGAAAAGAAAAAAAAAGTGGTTTCCGCTGTCGCGCCGCCAGAGTGGAAGATTAAATCAACACAAACTTATGACGTTTGTGAACTTTTTTGATTTGACACACGCGCTCAAACCTTCCGAAGAGAACGAGAGAGAATGAAAGGTTAAAGGGACAAACAGTTGGGGAGGTAAATGAA
Source organism: Caenorhabditis nigoni (assembly GCA_027920645.1). Taxonomy (NCBI): domain Eukaryota; kingdom Metazoa; phylum Nematoda; class Chromadorea; order Rhabditida; family Rhabditidae; genus Caenorhabditis; species Caenorhabditis nigoni. Next base: position 7,570,636 of record CP115869.1, read on the forward strand.
GGAGGAAGAAGTAGAAGAAGAGAGGAAAGATTATTTAGTTTCTTTTCAATCGGGGTCCACTGTTTGGGAATACTTTTGTCGAGCACACGGGGCGTGTTGAGAAATGGGAGAAAACGGGAGGAAACGGGGGGAAAAGTCAACTCTGCCTCTGTCTCTTCTCTCCCGATCTGTTTCTACACATACACGCTTGTCATCATCAGTAGCTCGTGCTCTTTGAGTACAAAAGTTTGCTACTGTAATGTTTACGAAACATTTAGGAAACCTTAAGAAAGAGAGATTCCAAGGAGATGAGACCGAAATAGAGACAGACAAGATGACCCCCAGGGAAACCTAGACAAAGATCAAAACACACGGTGGAAAAGATCTTAATCCGAAGACATGGCCTCCCCAATAATCCCTCTCTCCGATGCGTATATGCAGTCGTTGATGCATTTCAAACGGCTTTTGAAGATCGGCCAAAAAAAAATAGGAAATGATTTCCGCCATTAGCAAAAAATGGAGCTAAAAGGGAGAAAAGTTTGAGAAGAGAAGAAAGGTCAGGGTATAAAGAGAAGGAAAAATATTCAAAAGAAGAGCGAGAAAAGAAGAGAAGATAAAAGAGAATGTGACGTTGAACACACACGTTCTTTTCTTGCCATCCATCACGAGGAGTTTTGGGATGTATGATGTTTCCACACAAAATTAAATATGCAAAATTTGGGGAAACAGAACTAATCTTGATCATCCAGTAGTCATCATCATTTGCGATCACCTCCCTCTCTTCGCAACCACCAAAACGTTTTGTATCATTTGGAAAAGGACCTCCTTTTCTCTCTCTCTCTCTCTCTCTCTCTCTCTCTCTCTCTCTCTCTCTCTCTCTCTCTCTCTCTCTCTCTCTCTTTCCTCCATTTTCCCTCCCACCTCTACTGTAGAGGACATACAAACGTCCATTCCTGTGTGATACAGTGAGAATCCCTCCAGTGCCTCGGGGGGCGAAATAGCGCTGGATCTGAAGAGAGCACCCACCACCTCAAACACATAATAGAGTAGTGACATCGAAAAAAGACAGCGAGACGCCGAGAAACGAGAGGCCAACGCATAGAGAGCAAGAGAGACTAGGGGTGCTGACTAATGTGCTGTGAGTGTGCCGACGAAGAGACGCAGACCTTGCAACCAGACACTGTAGAAAATTGGAGAGCGCGAGGGGAGATAACGCCGACCGAGGGGAAAACAGAAAGTGATGGAGGGGAGGGCTGTCTGTTGTGTTGTATCTCGCCGGCTGTCGTTTTTCTTTCGATTCTTTAACCCCCTCCACACGTCTCGTTTTCCATTCCATCTCATCAACTCTGGCATTGAGAAAAGAGATAGACGGAAGAGAGAAGAGAGAGAGAGAGCCTTCGAGAAAAAATGAAGAAAGAGACGCAAAGAATGGCCGGCCACACAAAGTTGAAGGAAAAACGTCGACGTGAGGGTGAAGACGAAAAACAAGAAGAAGAAGAAGGAAAAAAAGGATGTGGTCGGGTAAACCAAGGTGCGGAGTGCGCGGCAACCTGTGCGGCACTCTACCCATCGGGGAGGGGCCACTCGGAGAGAGATGGATGCGCAAATAGCCACCCGTTGCGCGGGGTATAGAATTAAGAACGTTGGTATGGAAACATTCCCGTTCACTTTCGGAGGGGAATAGTAATTTGGCGGAATCGTGTAAGTGCCGCAGGATGGAAAGATCAAGGGGTTGCGTTGGAAGTTCAAATTGCGAGAGGAAGTACTTTTTGGAATGACCACCCTGACAAATTGAAAATCAAAAAAGTTTCAGATACTCTACTTCCTCCAGACATTTCTTATTAAAAAAATCATCTCTACAAGTTTACGTTAAGCTCAATTACCGTATTTTCCATAAAAGAAGCCTATGTACACTTTGAGCTCAATTATCTCAATTCATGTGAGAGATATCAAGAAGTGGTCAACTGACAAAATGTTTACTATAATATCAGCAACATTTTATTAGTTAATTACTTATTAATATCTGTTTGAGGAACCGAGATAATTGAGCATAAAGTTAACAGTACTATTGAAGGAAAGACACTCTTAAAAGATATCAAACAACCCTAACGTTATAAAGTATTGCTAGTATGTAATTAGAAGTTTAGCAAACACTAAATTTTATATGATCATAACTAACAAGATCACCATACTCGCCATAAAATGTCATATCACAGGAAAACAAATACGGTAAATTTTCTAATGAAACTTGGCCTGTTACACTTCTATTTCAAGCTCAATTATCTCAATCCCTGTGAAAGGTATCAAATACTTGTCAACTGATAAGATATTGCTGATTATATGGCAAATATTTCATCAGTTAACACGTTTTCGATATCTTTCACAGGAACCGAGATAAATGAGCTCGAAATAGAAAATTTGGACTAGTTTCTATTGAACACGTATCTCAATTTTCGTAAGCTTTAAACTCACTTTCCCCGATTCCTGTAAAATACATCAACAATTTTTCCACAGATAAAATACTAATGATATTATGACAAATATTTCATCAGTTGATAATTTTTTGATATACACAGGAAACACGATAATTGAGCTCAAAATGCACAACTTAAAAATGAATATTGGAACATTTTCATTTCAAAATTTTCCGAATTTCGTCTTGAAGCTTCATATCAAACACCCCTAATTTAACTCCAAAAATGATCTAAAATCTCCTGTACCCCCATTCTTCCTTACAATATCGGTAGATCAACTTTTCGCGGTCTCAAAAGTGCTTCCCGCACTTCTCATTTCTGCACAAGTTAGAAAGAATAACGTAAAAATGAATATGGTGTTTGTTTGACTGGCTGGACAAACATTGCTAACGTTCTTTTTTTTACTGGCCTTATTTCAACAATCCAAAACGTGTTTCGGTGGGAGGATAAAAGCTCCCCAAGGGCAGTGCAAAATCAAACAGATACTTTTGTCTCGCTCGCAAAATGTATCACTTTTTGCGCCAGGTTGTAGTTTTCTGAAGATCAAAAATCTCTAATTGGGGCGAAAATTGGAAATAGTTCTTCATTTTGTAACTAGTTCTAGTTCAAGAACCGTATGATGTTTGAATAGAACAAAAACTTTTTCTGCTGAAAAAATGGGATTCTAGAGGTGTGAAAAGTAAGAGAAAATGATGACAAAAACCCACAGAACGCTGATGTGGCGCTTTTTCGAGAATAACAAGTGAGAATGGAGCAAAAAGAGACGCATAATAATAATAATATTCAGTTTTTTTTTCTCACGGTGGGGTGTATAATAGAAAAGTTTGAGAACTTTGATCTGCGATTTATATATCTACGTGTGAGTCAGAATGAATTTCCAAAAAAATTGAAATCCCTTCATCATAGTACAAAATCCGCCGATTTTGTATGTATCACAATTCACAGAATATAAAACATATTTTCATAGGAAATCTGATTAGTCCTGTTCTCCCTATTCCTGTCACATTCTAGCGAAAAAAATTGAATCCATTTTTTTATTCGCTGTTTGTACCCCGCTACACCTGTGGGTTGATTAGAATATACATATAAGTCCACGTCCGCCCACATGACCCGATTCCGAGAAGAAGAAGCCTTGATCTGTGGAAATCAGCTTATGATCTGTTTTTCGGTGTTTTCTGATTAGTGTTATTTACATCAGGAATCAAAACTATCCGGATTAGAGGGAGAATCTATATACGACATTTTAGATTAAGGAAAAAGGAAAAATTAAACGAAAACAAGGATATTCATTGGGAATGGGAAATTCTCAGGGGATGCAGAAAAAATAGCTGATCATTTTTATGAGAAAACTGAATATGACTGATATCTAATGAGTTTCACAATTCACAAATAGCGGTTACTGTAGTTTGTAAATTGCAGAATTTCAATTTAATTCTATTTTTTTGTTTTATTTCGATAGGCAGATACCATGAACACCAATTGAATGGACCCTAGCTTTAAGCCAATTTATCTCGGTTCATGTGGGAGATATCAAAAAGTAGTAAACTGGCAAAATATTTCTCACAATATGATAAAGATTTAATCAGTGGACCACTTTTTGATATCTTTGATAGAAATTGAGATAATTAAGCTCAAATTGGAAGTATAAAATGATCTTATATTTCGGTGCTTACGGTAATATGCTGAAAATTATAGTTCAATTATCTCGATTCTTATAAAAGATATCAAAAATATGTGAATTGGTAAAATGTTCACCATTTTACCATCAACATTTTATTGATTGATCACTTTTTGATATCTGTCACAGGAAATGGGCGAAATGGGTTCAAAATTGACGTGACGCGGGTGGGGCATTCTATTAATGTTCTTACTGTAAGATGTAACTGACTACATAAAACTATTTGAAATTAAAAATGTTCATGTTTTGGGAATATTGGGAGTGACATATAAATTTGAGATGAATATTTTATCAGTTTACAAAATTTTGATATCTTTCAGAGAAACTGAGCTAATGAAACTCAAAATATGGGTATAGAGGTCTAGTTCCAATAGAAAATTCACGATATTTCTATTATCTGATGGGTGGTTTAAGTAACATGGAACTAATATTAATGGCGAGTACGGTAATCTTCAAATTTTCAGTTAGATTGTTACTCAATCACACTTACTCGAACAGCAGCCGGGTTACTGTAGAGGGTAGTTCAACTGACCAAATAATTTTGTGATCAGAGATGAATAATTATTTGGTATTCAAATTTACCAACAATTATATTATGATGGATAGTGAACACTGAGCAAATTGTGTACAACGACAACCGGACAAAAAAAGAGAACGAAATTTGACAGATGGAAGTGCCAGGTGACAGGGTGGACTTCAGATTCCAAGTTCAGCAAAAAATCCAGAATAAAAAATCCAAACAGATGTTCTCGGTCATGTGGTGCTAGGATGGGCAGAACGAATGATGGAAAAGAAAAGTAATGATGATGGTTGAAATAATGGGACGTTTAAAAAAAGTTCACTCAGAAAGTATGAAAAAAGCCTGCTGGTCACATCAGTTTGAAACGAAAATAACTGGCATCATCGAGTCGTTTCTCCATCCGCTGCTTCTCAGCGAAAAGGACGAATCTTTTCGGCATTTTCCGCCCCATTCACTCATGCTCCGTTTATTTCATCTTCCTTTTCTTCTTCTTCTTTTTTTCTCCCTCAACAAAACCATAGAAACACGAGCCGATTTCCATGCTGAACATCTGCTAAATGTATTCATATCGGAAATGACTTCAATTTCCGTTTGCAGGAAGTGTGATGAAAAAATCAGCAAGGAATGAAGGGAGAGAGAAAAAATGGGGAAGAGATGGATGATTCGGAATACATTAAAAAGGTTTTGAGGGGATTGGAGGAGAGAGGGGAGCACAAAAATATTGTATATAATTTTTGGGTTATTTTTATGTCTAGGAGTTTTTTTAGTCGAGAAGTCTAGTTTTTTTTCTCCATTTTTGGGTACAGCCTCCATTGGGACCCACAGTAAATGATCTAATATATGCCCACCCAAACTTCAAACTTCGAATCAATTTATCTCCATTCCTGTGAAAGATATCAAAAAGTGATAAACTGATAACATGTTAATCATAAAATAACCAACATTTTATCTGTTGACAAATTTTTGATATCTCGTTCAGGAACCGAGATAATTGAGCTCAAAGTGCAGAGGGTCTTGAATATATTATAGAATTCTGTGATCTTTTGAGTCTCTCAAAATCGAAAGTCAGTTTTGAAATTATATTTTCAAAAACAGGGAAAAATAAGATGTTTGCAAATTATTTTCACCTGTTCTGACGAAACAAATTTAAAATTCAAACCATTCTAAAATTAAAGGTGAATCACAAAGAACAGGTGAAATTGTAGATTTTTAGAACTGAATGAAAATTTGAATTTTAAGAATTAAGATTTTCAAGCTTCCAGGAATATGAAATTTTTTGGGTAGAATGGCGGATATATTATCCTATTTTCTCTGATAGAAGCCCAGCATAATTTTCAACTTTGAACAAATTTATCTGGATTTCTGTGGTAAAGATATCAAAAAGTGATCAACTGACAAAATGTTTGTCATTATGTCATCAACATTTTTTTAGTTGACAAGATTTCGATATCTTTTCTGGCAACCAAGATATATAAATCTGAAGCGAACATATAGGGTGGGCTTCTATTAGAGATTGATGGTGAAGCAAATTATGATATTTTTGAGCCTTTCGAAGTTCTTAGTTTGTTCTACGATATAACAACTTAGAAAATATGTTAACACTCGCTGTTTGCTAACTTTTTCAGATGTTCTTACGTGAAAAAGTTTAGAATTCACACCATTGTAAAATTTGTAGGGAACCACAAAGAACAGGTGAAATTATAAATTTTTGGAATTTTCTAAAAATTCGAGTTTCAGGAAACAAATTTCTTAAAATCTGATTTTCGATCCTTTGAGACTTTGAGAAGTTTTTTTTTCTGGCTAGAAATACACTATACATCCAAAAAAGGGATAAATGGTACAGTACTTTTTGACAAACGGTCCAATAAATTAGCAGTTGACAAATTTTTGACATCTTTGACAGAAAACGAGATAATTCATCTCAAAGTTTCTGAAATCCGGAAGTTCCAGTTTACGCGGAATCGTACGTTGATCTGAAAACACAAATTCCACAAAACCTTACTTCCGAAAAATTTCGAAATAAAAATCGTGGAGACCTTTTGCTCCATCTCCATTCACAGCAAGAAAAAAAACGCCCCCTGTTTCCTTACACAAATACGTTGGGCAAAAGCCCTGAAAGCCGGAAGTTTCAAAGGAAGTGAGCACTCTCTTGGTCCAGAGCTCGTCGAGCTGAGCAACGTTTCCCTCTCTACTTCTTTTTATGCTGCATTTGAATATTCTAGTCTTCGCTCTTTTCATCATTCGAGATGTGACGAGAAAAGAATCAGCAACTCATTCAAATTTTGATGCAAATCGAGTTTTGTGAGGAGTGTGAAGTGCGAAAAAACGGGAATATAAGGAACTATGATCTTGGTCGGAAAAAAAGGAGAAGAGAAGAAAAAAGGCACCCACAAAAAGAATCTACTCTACGGCAAAATTGATAGAAACACTCGGACGGGACCGCTAAGTGCATTATTTATGAGAGGGAGAAGGTGAAGGAGAGAAAGAAGACAAAAAAGGAAGAAAATGATGTTTGAAAATGCTTTGAGCCGGTAGCTTTCTAGTTTACCGGATCCAAGTTCATTTTATACGGTACCAGCGAAAAAGATATACAAAAACAAAATGTTTCATTTGATTTTCTGCCATTTTGACCATTTTCGGGAGCCTTGTCAAGTTTTCGATCATTTTGAAATCTCCGTAAAACAGACCTGAATCGGAAATTTTGCATTAACAGAATTTTCCGGAACTTCCTAATTTTTCAGCCATTTGCAATTTCTGAATGCCTTTTTTGGGACCTTTTTATACTGGAGACATAAGAACTAGGGAATTTCAGAAAACTGTAAATAGATGAAAAACTAGGAATTTCCAAACAGTTTGGTAAATTATACATTTTCAATCTAGGTCTGTTTAACACACTCCGTTAATTTCAAAGTAATCGGAAACTTTAAACCCGAGCTCCAGACTTTTGAAAATGATCAAAAATAGCCGAAAAGCAACTAAAAATGCGTTTTTTGTATTTTAATGACAGGTTCTGTAGATCTGCTCGAAAATCCACAAATCAGACTTACCTCAAAATCTGGAGATTTTTCTGGAGGGGGTAAGGAAGCAGGTGAATCCGGATTTGGAGTTATATATGGATATTTGTGTCAAGTTTTTTCTGAAAACCAAGAATTAGAGATTTCTGGAAATTTACCAAGAAGACAGATCGATTCGAAACACAAACATGAGGAAGACGGCATTTAGAAGGTATTCAGAGAAATAATAATTATACGTATTTAATTATATACACAAAAATATACGGTGAAATTTAGAGTAATCCCTTATTAGGAAGCCATTTCTACTTCACCCCTCTCTTCATTCTAATAATAACCTTTCTCAAGTTCTCAGATTCATTTTGTAGTTGATCTATCACAAATTCCTTATCCGCTGATTGTTCAACAAATCATCATTTTCCTCAAATCCCCTGGGGGATTAAGAAGAAACTTTAAAGAGTGCACTTTAATCTGAGCACACCATACGCTACATAGATTCTAAAAAGGTATTCGTTTAGTATGGCTTCCATCAGGATCAACTAATCCGTTGGCTGTTGCAGACATTGCCCTTTTCCTTCCGCTGACTGAGCTCCAAAATTGAGAAAAGGTAGCCAATTTTTAATAGGGCAAAATTTTGATTTTGTGGTTTGCACTTGATTTTTGATGTTTGAAGAAACAGTGAAAGTTTAAACTGATACGATAAAGAAAGGGCAAAGTCCTTATCGAGGAAAAAAACAAAACAGTTTGATAAGAAGTTTGCGTCTTTTCCAAGAATCGAAAATCATGATTCCAATTTTTTTTGGAAAGTGCGAAATATAGAAATAGAAGAATCTTATGATCTGGAATTCCTAATCTCAGTGAGAAACCAAACTTTCTCGCTCATTTTCTCAGATTGTTAGGGTGTGAAAAAAATAGAGATTGTGGATCAAAAAAACACTGAAAAGGTCGTGAGAGCCCCAAAAAAGGCGGATACCGAGCAAGAGCAAGAAAAAAACGGAAGAGGTGAACCTCGTCGCGCCGGAAACCGAGGGCAGGGTTCGTGAATAAGTCAAGTTTGACTGAGAATGTTTCCGGAGATTCGACGCTGGCACCCGCAGGCAAGTTTTTGCTCCTTTTCTAGAAGGAGAAGAGGACAAGAAAAGTCGGCGAAAAGGGTGGTCTTGATGCAAAGAGCACATTTGGTTAGTCTCCACAGGAGGAATAAGATGAAGAGAGACGAGAAGAAGAAGGCTGATGTATGAGATGACAAGTTTTGAGCAACCAGAATAGATTATCTATCTTCTTTCGTATCTTGAAACACTCAGAATTTTTGAGTTGATGAGTAAGGAATATGGGTGTTGGGAGTCAAAAAAATGAATTTTTGGCGCCTCTAAAATGACAAATTCCAGGAACCGTATCCCTTGAATCTAGATTTTTTTAATTAGAAAAATTTATGCAATACACAGTTGCTAATTCAGGCGCAATACCGTACATGCTCAGCTAGAAGCCCTTTTTATACGTGCACTTATTTTCAATTCTGTGAAAGATATCGAAAATCTTTCAACTAATGAAATATTGGTGATATTATGATAAATAATTTGTTGTTTGACAAAATTTTGAAATCTCTTGAAAGAACCAATATAATTGAGCTCAAAGTGCACGCATGAGATGGGCTTCTAATAGTGCGTTCGCAGTAAGTTATTTCAGGCATCTTTGAAAATTGATGTTTCGAAAAATTACTATCTAAAAACATTTCAATGTTTCGAAATTTTCAATTTCGACTGGTGATAATTGAGAATAGAATAACTACTGTAACATTCTCTACACTGATCCAGATTCCGTGAATGATTTGATGAAAATCCGTCCTATGAGCTCACTTTCAGCTCAATTATCTTGATTCCTCCAAAAGATATCGAAAACTTGTCAACTGATAAAATGTTGTTATTAAATTTACCAAGATTTCATCAGTTGACAACTTTTTGATTACTATCATTAAAACCTTGATAATCGAGCTCGAAGTGAACATATAGAGTGAGCTTCTAAAATAGCATTTATAGTATTCATGATTCCTTGTATCGGACTCTTTGATCAAGGTCAAATATTCCAAAAAAAGTTCACTGAGGGTCTCAAAAATCCGCTTAAACTTTAAAGGGACGCAAAGATAGGCTGAAAATAGGCATCAACACTTTTCAAAAGCAGCTTTCCTACTACCTACACCATACATCCGAGGGGGAAGGGGCAAAAGCGTGACCGATCCATTTTCTTGGAATCAAAAACGCAATTCGATTAGCGCACAATTGTTGTATGGCCCGAATGATTGATATAAACTTTCACCACCAGACCCCGCCCTCCAGACTTTTTTTCTATTTCCTTCCGGCCTCAATGAGCTAGGTACGACGGTGCCATGGCACCACTCTCTCCGAAACTTGTGACATTTCATGAAAAAAAAAGTTGGGAATGGAAAAGGACAACGGAAACCCACGCTTATCAGTGCGCCCGCTAATTTCCAGTCTATGAACTGGCGCCAACAGAAAAGGAAAACTCAGATAAAGAGAACAATGGCTTGCATTGAACTCCAAGGGGTTTATATACATTTCTACTGAGGATACAGTAGTACCTGGCACTAGGGGCGGAGCTTCGAGCTGTTAGTGCCGGGGTCCTGGTGTGGATTATAATGTCAGAACAATAAGAATGTAGTGGATAGTACGTTTTTCTTCGTCAATGATACCTTCGGATACTTCTTTCTTGGATATTTTTTTGTATTTTCAAAACCGTTTGAATCAGAAAATCATAAACAATTGAATAATGCAAATAGCAAACCTCACGTTCCAGGAACAAAACCTAGACCAGAAAATCGTGTTTTTAACGAGCTATACGAAATCGCAGAAAAAGTACTAGAATAGGTTTTTTTCCGCCTTCAGATTTGATTAGTTGAGCTCATGTTTTATACTTTTATATCCATTTGAGGGTGTACTGATTGGATTTTTTGCTAAAATTCATTTAACCGCGCGTGATTTTTTGACTCGAAATACACAGACCGAAAAAATGCTAATGTGCTGTACGGAAAACATGAAATTGGAGCCAACAAAAATGTCAGGGGGATGAATAATCCTTGGATGATGAATATCAAGAAAAAAGAGCAGTCTGATTGAAAAGCCTCTGATGAAAGTCTTCTGGTTGGTTATTACACAATTCTCATGATATGATGGTGGGAAGAAAATCCCCTTTTTCAAAGCGTTCGGATAATCTTGAGATCAACCGCCTGAAGGTTCTTCTTGGATAATTCCAGATTTCGTCATATATATTTATTATACTCTGATGTTATGAAGGGAAATCTGAACATCTTAAATGGCGGATTTCGGATTTCATCATTTCGTATTTTTATGAAAATGAAAAATAAAATTTGTTGGACTTAAAATATAACTGATCTCCGGAACGTTCCAGAATGTGATTCAGAATTCAAAATCAACAAATTCCAAATGTGTTATTTTTCAAAAACAGAATTCACTTTTTTTCACATTAACTAAGAAGTTCAAAAATTACTTTTTGCAACAACAAAAAATGCCCGCTAAAAAGGAAATTTGAAATCTCTCAAGAAAATTGAAAGTGGTCCACTAAAAAGGGGGGCTCAAGCAAAGTCACACTTCGATAAGAATAAAATGAAAAGGTCGCTTCTCAAAAATGAGTTTTCTCACGTCACCACCCTCTTTTCTTATATACGTCGAGATTGGGAATTTTCAAAAGTGCGTTTTTTTCTTTTGCGAAAAATAGATATCCATCTCTATATACTCATGTGTACCTTTTGCTCTCTTTTTTGCCTTGAGCACAATTCTATAGGACAAAAGAAGTGCATGCAATAAATCTCTTCCACGAAGATGAATAGGAGACAAATTATCGGATAATCCCAATCCGGGGATTAATTTTTTTCTTGTTGTAGCACGCGCAAAAATATTATAATGTGAGAAAAAAAAAAGAGGAAGGGGGAAGAATTATTGGAGCAGCAAAAACAATATTAGTTATTAGGAAGGAGGGAGGATGATAAGACCTGTGGGGATTATGAATATTTTTGTGAAAATAGTTTCTTGGGGGATTCCCATTTTGCTGAGATCCATAGAAGACGCAGATTCATGGCAGTATTCTTTTTTTTTAAATCGTGTTTGGCAGGAAAATAATTTGTAAAATATGGAATGTTTCTTCGTTTATTGTGATTCAGTGCAAACTTGAAATAATTTTTAAAAAATGTTACGACAAAACTAGGCCATTCCTAAAGCTATGCGTCCAGGGCTCGAGCATTTTCTACGTTTTGAGCAGTCTTTCCCCAATTTATACCAATTTATATCGGCAATACTGATCATCATGCGCCCATCTTTTTAAGTACATGAATGAATGAGATTTGATATCACGTGAAGAACACGTGTACAGTACCGGACGAATATTACTCACTTTTTTCAATGGATAACAATGTGATACAATTTATCAGGTCATAACTTGTGAACGGTTAGAGGCAATAACTCAATTTAAAATAATTGAATTTGAAACCACAAATTACATCTAGTCAACATTTTTTGTACTAAGGACTTTAGATGTCAAATTATAAATTCAGAACTCTTTATGTTTGATATAACCTGACATTTTCAGAGAAGTGGAGAATGTCTGAATACTTATTTCAGGCTTTGCATCTGACTTACTATTTAACTGAGATCTGTAGAAAAAAGGACACAGTATGCAATCTAATAGAATGGCTTTTAATTTTCAACTTTGAACTAGTTTATCTTGGTTTATGTTCAAGATATCATAAGGTAATCTACTGATGAAACCTTTTTGATAATGAAATACACATTTTGTCAGTTGAACATACTTTGATACCTTCCACAGAAAATGAGATTTATGGGCTAAAAGCTGGCGGTTTGGAAGGCGTTCTGTCAGAATGTTCGCAGTATTTTATGACGGGCACTTTAGTTTTAGATTCCATTTTTTGACTTACAAAAAAAAACAGATTTTTTCGATTATTATTATTATTATTATTATTATTATTATTATTATTAAATTAAGGATTATACATTTTTCTACACCGTACAAAAGAATCTAATCAACTCGGACACAAAAATAAATTACAGAAGAGAAAATGTTAAATTAATCAAGAAAAATTACAGAACACAAAGAAAATGGTAGACAGAGAAAAGCAACAAAAAAGATTAGAAGATGAATATGTCTGGGAAATTCATTTTTGACGGCCCTGCTCCTTTGGCGCTTCAATAGCTGGCTGAATTGAAACTCGTCGGGAACGATAATCATCCAATGTGCACAGGTATCCCCAGTATTCCATAGATGCTGAGAATCCTTCCAATCTGTATGTCGCAGGTCTTACCAATTGTGTTCCAGATCCTGTAAAAACCCTCTTGTCAGTTTTTTTTTCGAAAAATATAAATTCCAAATAATTTTTGATGGGTATCATGATCTAGTTTTTGCTATATCCTGCGAACAAGCCTACCTAGCCGGGTATTCTCTGTATAACCAGTGACCGTAATCCGTAGTGTAATCCTCTTAAAATGAACCGACCCGCTTGTGGACGTTGGCTAGCCGCGCATGGTCAGTCGGTAACACTGTTCCCCCCTCTGGTTAATAATCATGAACTTGTTGCCAATTTTTCTACTATTCGTACTAACGCTTGCTCAGAAAAAGAAGTGCTTTATGAGCCACAAAAACATTCGAATATCTTGCGGAAAATCTATAGAGACATTGTGAGTGATAAAACAAGCTTTTCATGTCAAAATATTCGTTTTAGAACTTCTATTACACTAGACGCGTGTGAATCTGCGTGTATACGTTACAACACTCAATGTCAAACCGTTCAATATGACTACTATCGAAATGTTTGTGAGATTTTTAGTGTGCCTTCACCATTGAAAATGAATGATACTAGTAAGTTTAAGAAGTTCTGGAAAATTGATTGTTTGAAAGTTTGATTTTTTCAGCGTCAGAGGCTTTGAAGAAAAGGGAAATTGCGTTGGGGTGAGTTTTTTTCTTGTTTGGGTTACTGTAGTTAGTCACTATGAATCAAGACCATCTGTTTTAGCATTGTTTCACCTGATTACAGCAAAACCAGCGATAGGAGAGCCCCCACATTGTAAAGGTAGAGCTCAGTTATCTCAATTCCCATGCAAGATAGATATCAAAAATGTGTCAACTGGTCAACTACTTGTGAAATCATGGTTGACAATTTATCAGTTGAACACTTTTTCATATCTTCAACAGGGATTGAGATAAATTGACTCAAAGTAAAAAGTTAGGGGTACCCTTCTAAAACAGGTATTACGGTAACCTCATCAAAAAGCTAAGGGCGCTTCTAGTACATGTTTCACGGTAATCTCATTAAAACGTCGATTTTCTAGAAATACTGAATGCGCGATAGCATCTTTACTTCCTACAATTGGAACCACCCATCTCATCCCTCAATGGGATTGCCTATCAGACTTGGTTAATATCCGGATGGCACCAAACACCTCTCAACTTGTGGACCTTCAACCCGTACAGTCACCTACATTCACAGGACAACTACCTACCGTGCTTGCTACCCCTCAAAGGCCTAAACCAGTAAGTTTTCAAGCAGTTTCATACTCACCTGATGTTGCGTTTTGCAATGTTGATGATTCGACGATTGCTCGAAGACCTGTCTCAATGTTGAACAAAGCTTGTCGGTCGATAAGAGCGAGGGCCAGTTGTTCAGCTTGGCTTGGTGCTGGCAATGCTCTGCGAGTTGCTGATTGCTCAACTTCTGGCAAAATGTCGTTTGATCCATTTGGAAGTTCTGGCAGCCATGAGTGAGAGTGACTGCATGATGGGAACGCTTTTTCAGCAATTTTCTCAAGTTTCTTTCGGCCTTCTGGATTATCCAAGTGACGTCGGAAGCAGTCCAAATTTACTGGATTTGAGAGGACTGCTGCCATAATTGGATGAGCGATTATTGATCCTAGAATGTAACACATAACAGATTGCCAAAAAAATTTCACAAACCAAAATCATGAGTACCAGTGCAGCAGGATGTTGATGGAGCAGGCCCGCGTTTTGGGGTTTCATTGGTATTATTATTGTCGCTAGATGTGTCGGATGGTTTGGCTTTATTCTCTGAAAAATATAGTATACTCTTAAGTGAACGAACTGCTGATTTATTTTAGAAAACTATTCTACAGTATCCCATCCTCATCCTATTTTTTCTCAAAACATCATCTCGTGCGACTAATTTATTTGATTCTTGAACTCCTGCGCGCAAAACACTCTAGTCTCGTTAGGCAGCAGATTCGTGATCGGGCCGCTGAACGACCAACCTTCGGCCACCCACTCAGTTCGTTTTTGCAGATCTTATCAATCAAAACGTATTAGTTGGTTTCGATTGATAAGACACGGAGGGTATCTTCTTCTAACTTTTCACTCGATGCCCAAAAACAATTTGATAAAACTATCTGTTGCGAAAACGGTTGACCTAGATTTAAGTGGCATGAGATGCGATGCGCGGTTTAAACCATTACGAAAGATCAAAAATTGAGATAGTGGTATACGGTACTACTTACTCATCCAAGATGGTCTCTCGCGGACAGAATACGAGCGTGGACGGTGCCCAACAAGTGGAGCATCGACTTCTGAATCTTCCAATCCTCTGGATTGATCTCCTGGAGCATCTCCTGGGACGGTGGCAATTGTAGCTGAAATTCAGAACTGTTTCGCTGAATGTGAGCAATTCTTAGAATTACCAGCTCTAGGTCTTCCTTCTGGAATTGGTGTCTCGTCATCTTCAAAGATAGCATGAAGATAACGTTCATTTCCTCGACGAACTTCTCCAAAGGCTGCTCGAGGCAGGTCGAGATTGTCCATCTCCTCGGCAGCATTTTGATCCCTTGCCTCTTCAGAAGCGATCTTTGAAACATCAGATTGTTCACAGTTTGGTGGAGCCATGACTTCCTGAAACGCTTCTCTTTGGAAACATACAAAACTTTTTTCAGGATATAAAGATCAAGAAACTCGGAGGCGATCAGTTCGAAATAGTTAGCAATACGATTGGTGGCGCCGAGGGAGATCGGAAAACACCAAAGATGGCAGCCGGGATGGCCGATACAGCAGCAGTTGATAGTAGTATTAGTAGTAATCACCAGTTTGATAGCACACTACGAAACTTTGCCGTCGAGGTTGGTTTTTATACAGGCTTTACGGGGGCGGGGTCGAAACGTAAAACGGTTTAGGTCCTGCCCATCGTTCCCGACTGCCCAATTGGAGAACACTCTCGGATACAAGTAATTGAAGGCGTCGAGGTCATTGCTAGTAACTAATCAGATCCCATAGTAGTGGGCGGTGTTTTTCAGGTATCACGAGAAGCAACGATCACGTTTCCGGTTGCGATTCTTGAACAGTGTGTGCAGGCGTGCAGGGTCAGCACAGTAAGTGGAAGAAGAATTAGAAGGAGCAAAGAAAGATCAGAAATCAATCTCAAGATTGGATTTTCTACAGTAGCGTATTCTCAAAAAAAATTTATGCGGGTTGATGACCGGGTCCTACAAAAATGTATGTGAACAAAACTAAATACCGTATTTCCAATGAAAGACCAACCCGTCCACTTTGAGCTCAATTATCCCAATTTCAGTACGAGATATCAAAAATGTGTCTACTGATAAAATATTGCTGATATTATGGTAACTGATTCATCATTTGACAACATTTTGATAGTTTTGACAGGAATCGAGATATATGAGTTGGAAGTTTACGACATTTATCAGAGGAAATACGGTAAATTTAAAGCGCCATTGACTACCCTCACAGTTTGAGCTCAGTTATCTCAATTTCTGTGAAAGGTATCAAAAAGCTGTCAAATGATAAAATATTGATCATAATATCATCAGCATGTTATTAGTTGACTAGATTTTGATATGACTAATAGGAACTGAGATATATGAGCTTAAAGTGCTAGTACCGCGAAAATTGGAATGAAAAAAACTATGTCAAGATTGAGCTAATTTATCTTGGGTCCTGTGCCAGATAACAAAAAATTGCCAACTGATAAATTGTTCATCATGATAACAACAATATTTTTCAAGTTGACATATTTTTGATAAAACTGATAGGGACTGCGATATGTGAGCTCAAAGTAGAAGTATATAGTAGCTTGCTATCAGAGCAACCATCGTATATTCAGTCCGACAAAAACAAAATGGGCGCGAAAGTTGTGCAGTCTCTGATTATTTAAAGCCTAGTGTAAGAAATTCAATTTTAACAAAGCCAATGAAATCTAACCTTCACAGTTGTGCACTAAGCATTCTCAAAAAAATGTTAACATCAAATTTAGGGTCAAAAAGTAATAACATACTTCAAAAATCAGGGCCACACTTGGCACGCTCTGAAGAAACTTTGTTTATTTTTCAAATTGATTCCAGAGTTTTTTCCTTGAAAAGACTGGAATTTAAAAAAAATTCCTGACCATTGTACTTTTGTTGAAAAGTAACCTTGAGAAGTAACTCTCTCTTTTTTTCGGCCTAATAATTATTCCTAAATTTCTCTGCTTCTTAGCTCTGACTATATTCTTAACAGATTCTGTTACCATTCCTTCACTATCCCACAAACCACTCTTTTTCTCGGGTTACTGTAGATTCTAACAAGATGCCTCTTTTCGAAATGCGTTACGTCAATTACAATCTTCTTTTGATCTATGACACGGATAAAACTTACTTCGTTGGGCAAAACGAAAAAAAAAGAAGATACGCGCCGATTAGATGAATACGGTAAATCGGAAAAGGAAAAAAAATAAGATCGTTGCATTTTTGAGAGAACAAAGTTCGGAAACCGGGAAGTAATTTTTCAATTACAGTATGCTGATTCTTCTCGACTACCGCTTCTCTGCCGTTCAGCTCATTTCAATCGCCAAACGAGGCAATGTTCAGTATACTCTGATGCCATAAATCCCAATGGATATCTAGAATACAAGCCGAATCAAAATGTGATATATATTGAGAAAATTTGTATTCCTGGTGAGTTGGAAATACTCAAAAAAAAAAAAACAAAAAAAGTTGGAGAAAAAAAGCGGAGTTCGAAATAAAAAAACTTCTCATTCCGCTGCTGTGCTTTCCCTTTCTCTCTCCCTCTCTGTTTTAACTATTTATTTTCTCCCTGGGGTCGTAAATTTCAAAAACGACAGGTGATAAATTTGTGGCTTATCTTATCAGAATGAAAAGAAATAAAAAGCAACAAGTAGTAAATTACCGTGAAAATGAATTGAAAGAGAACGACAACCAAAGGAAAAAGTTTATTTTTCAGATACCGTACTACCCATGTCCTGTGATGACGTTTTCAGAAGAATCCCACAACATATACTTCTAGGTATCAGTTCTAAGAGAAAATGGAAAATTTGAAGAAAAAAAAAAGAGAATTTTAGGCCACGCATCTGAAGTTATATCGGTGGCAAGTGAAAACGAATGCGTTTTGGAATGCATTAAAGCGAAGGTAAACGTTTTTAGATAACATCAGTGGCATTTGAGAGAAAACCGTTTCTTCGAGAATTTGTGTGAAAAGAAGAAAACGAAGAAAATGATTTCTCTTATAGCCTTATTTCTACAGTAACCTTTCCAGACCATGAGGTCCGTCGCGTGCCATTCTGTTCTTCATTATCCTGACTTTGCGTCACTCAACTGCATCCTGAACGTGCATACGCGGCATACGAAAAATCAATATTTCACACCAGAACTGGCTTATAAAGTGGATTATGTTGAGCTCGGATCATGTGTCACTGGTTCGGCTTTAGGTAGGTAGCGGTAAAAAAAAGAGCGAGCCCTAATGACTGAAAACACTCAAAGTGTGCCTAAAAAAAATGAAATCATATCAGTTCAAATGTCGAAAATAGTGAAAAACAAAATACCGGAAGCTAATAATGAAGAGTATGAAAAATATACGAATGTGCCAATTATAGGGTAGAGATTAGGATTGAGAAAGTGTGAAGCCCCGCGTGAGAAATTTCTCAAGGGATTAAGGTCGCGCGAAAACTACATTGTTGGAGTACTTGTGGAGCATTAGTTTTGACTTTTTCGGCGAATTAGTTTTTGGATGTATTGCTCATAGGGTAGGGATCTTTTGAGATTTGATAAATGAAAATTATGCAATATTCTTGCTCTACAGTAGAAGTTAGGCTAATTTAAAAAATTCCGATCATTTTCGGAATGAAAGAAAATCTTCGAATAATCCCAAAATGTTTTTCTCGGAATTGGACTTTTTGGACTACGGTATGTTGAGGATGTACACGAACTTTTTCACCATTTTTTGGCGCGTTTGATGGGAAAGTGGGATAGTTACTTGAAATTTCAAAGTGGGATTTTTTAAATATCTGAGATCTTCGAACTGGTACTATTAAATATGCAAATTTTGAAGCTCGGAGTTTTCAACATTCTATGGGCCTTTCCGAACATCTCTGATTCTTGCTACCGTATATACTGTGAAAAAAGGGCGTCTTAACTTTTTTTATAGTTTTTCTTAGCTCCCGTGAAAAATGGCAAATACTGATAAACTGATAAAATTGTCTTTTACAATCAAGGTAAAGTTTTTCTCTAATAAAAGCCCGTGCATTTTTAGCTCTATTATCTCGGTTCCTATGAGGTATATCAAAAATCTGACAACTGATAAAATGTTGGTGATATTATGATAAATAATTCATCAGTTGACACATTCCCGATATCTCTTGTAAGAACCGAGATAATTGAATTCAAAGTGCCTTAATAGATTAGGCGTCTGTTAGGGGAAATAATGTAAAACTTGTTTGAAGAGGACGGGTTAGTTTTGTTTCAGTAATCCCAGATAGTACGTGTTTTTTGAGCTTCTCATCTTATCAGTATGAGCGGAAGTAGGTTCTTTGATCACTGTAGATGTTGTTATTATTTCTGTCTCCAATCACCAAGCGATCTCAAAAATACCGTATCCCATGTTCTTGATCTTTACTACCAACTCCGTCATCATATTCTACGATTTATCGCAAGATATCGGAATTCAGTTACACCCATTCTATTTTTCGGTGTTTAGAATTTAGTTCCTCTTACTACCGTTACTACAAACTGTCGGTTGCGATTATCTAGAATGCACGTTCATCCATCATTCTTGAGGTTTTGCTTGCTTTCAGGAGGTCGACCACACAGCCCACCCTATCCCTTCGACAACAAACCGGTTACGGCAGGTAAGTTTTTACTCGCCGAGATAAATTGCGGAAAATGAGATCACCTCTCGCAGATAGCCAACATGGCATCGGGTCGGTAACGTCCGAGTGGAGTGAATGGACACATTGCGACGAACAAACCAGTACATCGAGTCGGCAAAGGGTTTGCAGCGGGTGTAATGAGATAATTCAGGTAGAAGCGGAGAAAAAGAAATATACCAAAACTGAAAAACTGAGAAAAAAAGAAAAAGAAGTAAATCTGCAAAAAAAAAGAGAACCAGAAAAGAAGGGAGCTCTATTGAATTGCACATCCTTTTAAGACGTCACGGCTTTCCGCAATCTTATGTGAGACGAATTTGCTTAAAAAGGTTTTCCTTTTCAAATGAAATTTCGTTTTTCCATGAATGAGCCAATTAGATTTGAAGATGAATATGCATCGGAAATCTGGGAAATCTGCAATTTCAAGACTTTCCAGAATAATTTATTTTCAGTTCATGCCGTGTTTCTCCGCTAATAACTTCGATGTCGCTCTTCAAAAATTTATCAAAGAGCAACAAGAAAAAGAAGCAATAGGTGAGCTGTAATTTGAATGAAAACACAAAAGTGGAACATTTACAGTACCGGTCACTGTACTTTTCATTATATATCCGGCAGTTTTGATCATTTTCAGTATTCAAAAGCTCGGCTGTCAACTTCCCAGATACGTTGAAAACTTTGGACAGTGTAAAACAAACCTAGCTTAAAAAATTAGCATACTCAGAGTTTTCAGAAGATTCCTTTTTTCACAGCTACTCACAGATTCATGAAAGACATCCCTTTTGTCATGTTTTGTACTGAAACGGAAAATAACACAGGTGTCTTTCTAAAATTGGCAAATAATTGAAAAACTAGAGATTTTCAAAAAAGTCTGGAATCACAAAGTTTGCAATCTACGTTTGTTTCACATCCTCAGCGTTTTCAAAGTTCTTGGGCATTTGATAGCCAAGAGAATGCCTGAAAAACTGAAAAATACGTTCTTTGTATATTTCACTGATCGGTACTCTATCTATTCTTCAAAAGTGCAAATTGAAAACCTCTTTTCACCTTCTTTTCTCTTTACCTTATCTCTCATATCTTCCATTTCAGGAAACGAGGTGGCAAAGTCAAGAGAAATTGAGGCAGAGAAAAAATTGTTGCAACAACTTGATGCCAATCCAACCGTTTTGGAATTCCGTAAGTTTATAGGGCTTCGGGTTTATGTCGTATAGACAACTTTTTCAGCACAAAAAGCAATGAATGGAAACAACAAAAACTCGGTGGAATTCTTTGGACCTCCGCAACCACCTCAGAATATACCTCCGCAAGTACCTCCACAAGCCCCAATTCCAAAAATTTCACAATCTTTGAACACCTTTTGAACTCCTCTAACTTTTTTGAATCACAATATTAATTTATTTCCACCAGATCTTCATTTCCATATTCTTTCACTCTTTTCACAAACTTCTCTTAAATTATTTTTCCAGATTTCAATATTTGTAAATACAGTTTTTCAATAAACTCTTATCGCGTTATCATTTTCTTCTGGTGTTTTGATACATTTTAATTGTAAACAAGTCTCT
Source organism: Caenorhabditis nigoni (assembly GCA_027920645.1). Taxonomy (NCBI): domain Eukaryota; kingdom Metazoa; phylum Nematoda; class Chromadorea; order Rhabditida; family Rhabditidae; genus Caenorhabditis; species Caenorhabditis nigoni. Next base: position 7,592,050 of record CP115869.1, read on the forward strand.
ATTGAGTTCATGGCCTTCACCACAAAAACATTGGGTATCTAAATTACGTTTCATTGAAAAGATGGCGTTTTTTGATCTATGGCAGACTTGAAGATAGGTCGAAGAAGAATACGGTAGGCCTTGGGTCGGTTGAGAAATCTGTAAACAACAGTGCAAATTTTATTTAGGTCAAGGGTTTTGATGATGTCGTGTACCCATGGGTTTCGAGAATTTTCGAGCATGATGATTGTTGGTCTTTATCAGGGGTTAGGGAGAGTTTATTTCTTATTTCAGCTTACCGTAAAACCTGTATTAAAAGGTCCTAATACATTCCACCTTTGAGCTAATTCATCTTGGTTCGTGTGAAAGATATAAAAAAAGTTTTCAAATAACATTGGTGATTTCATGGCGAATAATTTATCAGTTCTCAAATTTTTGATACATATTTGCCACAGGAATGGAGATTATTGAGCTCATAGTTCAAATTCAGGGGGCTCTATATGTTTTGGAGGATCTCGAAATCAATCAGAATGGTCGATTTCGGAGGTGAATCAAATAGTATATTTTTTGATAACAAGAAGAACTTTTTTTCTAGTGGATTCACGAAACTTAAACAGGCTCGACCAGAAATGTAACAAGTTCTGTTTTAGGAAACAGGATAACGGATAATGATATTGGGTTTTTTTTTACGAATTGTGCTAATAGAAAAGTTTTCTTCAGTTCTAATTCTTTATGTCTGATTGATGATTTATGTCTAAGAACAATGGTAATGGAAAACGATGCAATTTTAGAGAAGATACTGCCAATTTGGGAAATACGGTAGCACTTCAAACGTGTCAGGGTTGGGTTGTCGGAAATTGTGGTTTGATTCGCAGCTCTTGCTGACCACACGAGCTCAGGTTTTCTGTCATGAAGACCTGAAGACTGCGTTTTCAGTAATTATCAAGATGACATTTGTTGCGTTTTCGAAACTGTCGTTTAAGATAAGATCTTCAATTTTGCCATTAAATGACCTTCTTTCTATTCTCTGATTTGTGATGTTCAGGCAAATACAAAAGTCACTTTTAAGAGATCTTGAACAAAAATAAATGGGTATAGTAAGTTTGTAACATGGAGTTTTAAAAAATGATATTAATTTGATTTTTAATTTGTCTTATTCCAATTTATTGAAATAAACTTAAATTAATGATTCGTGAGAGTCAGACGAAAATGGACAGAATCGAGAAATACATTGAAGGAAAAGACAAAAAAGAATTAATTTTGAAGTAGCCTGTCGAAGACGCATGCCAATATTCAAAATTTGTTTATTTGCTGCCGGGTCGACGATACGCGGTTAACCCTATTTTTGGCCGCAAAGCACATTTCCGTCAGACCGAAATATTATCAAAAGTGGTTTTTTTTTCAAATCTTAACTTAAATTGCCATATTTCAAAAAGAATCCTGCTCAAGCCGTCTATTTTAAGCTAAATGATCTCATTTCTTGGAAAAAGTTTGATATCTTGTCAACTGTTAAAATGTTTCTTTTATAAAATTACCAATACTTTATTAATTGAGAAAAATCTGATATCTCTAATAGAATTCAAAATTATTGAGCTCAAAACTGACGGTTTGTGTGAATTTCTATTAGTGGAAATACGGTATGCCGTTTCTTTCTACAGAATGCGAACTCGTTTTTGAAAATGGTATTACAAAAATCTCACAAGTTTTGAGATCTAACCATTCTATGTATGAAAATTTGACAAAAACTTTCATTTTCTCTAATCAGGTGTGGTGTCTTTAATCACTTTTTTTTTTCCTTGTGGTGTTTTCCAGAGTAACCTCTACCTTGATCTTTATCACTCAATTTGAGTGACCACCGACATTATTTGTCTTCAGCGTTTAGACAATCTGCCGGGCCGGGTAATATCAATGACGTCTCATTTTCTTCCAACATGATGATCAAATTATCGAAGAACAGGACACCGGAAAACTGTTTGGTTCTCAAGGTAGGCAGTGGAGATATTATCTTCCTTTATCAAGTGAAATGACCGCCCGACAAGGCATCTTTTCTGTTCTTCGACATTTTGAAGAGATCGGTAACTTTTAATCGCAATAGTAGAAACGACTCGGAAATCCAATCACCGGAGAACCGAACAATACACCAACAAAATGGAAATGATATCTTCTTGCAAGAATTAACATTCTCAGCCATATATTGGGAAGGAGCAGCCTCAAGCATCAGAAAAACAAGCTTCCACAATAGTTTTATCCACTAACCCTGACTTCAGAAGCTCTGCCAATTTTTCAGAACAATCCAGCAAATTTGAGGAGATGGGACATGAAGACAAGAAAGTAGGACCAGGGTTGAAAATTCAATGTTGCTGTCAGCTGAGCTACGGTGGCAGAAAAATTTTCCTGCTCAAAGTCGTTTATTTCGGTTCCTCGTGCATGCTCAATGATTCTATGTCGTCGAAAAGACGCCGAACACCAGTCATCGCCAATTAATATCTTTTGACGCTAGCCGCCAATTTCAAATCATGTTGGCAAATACTATCACTCAACCCCCACACTATTTCTTGTCTAAATGCAATCCATATTTTTCTCTGCACTCTCTCGTAAAACTCTGAGCACGGACTATTCAGTCGTCATAACTTCACATCACTCATCATGAGCCCGCGCTTTTAGATGTGTACAATCCAGGGTTTTCTCTATTTTAATCCAATTTGCATAGTTTGGCGTCAATTTCATTTGTTTCTGAATCGACCCTGTTCCTCTTCATTCAACAACACATAGGTGAACACTACCTTTCGAAGTTTTCCTCTCTATTGTTTAGCAGCTGCCACGTTTGAGGGCATTTGTCGGTTGCGCAATAGATGAGATATTAATAACCCTACTAGCTACATTACACCCCACATCTTTCCATACAAGTAGCTCATTAGTTAGGACACTTTCATGCTCTTTGCCGCATTGGTTTACACTTTGTTTTTGAAAAATCCCGGTTTGTCATGTTAGGCACCTCTTGTTAATTTTTGAGATTGAAATCCCTTGAGATTGAAAAAAATCTCCGAATCTCAGAATCTCCGAATCTCAGAATCTCAGAGTCTCAGAATCTCAGAATCTCAAAATCTCAGAATCTCAGAAATTCAGAACTTCAGAATTTCAGAATTCTGAATTTCTGAGTTCCGGATTCAATTTAATTTCAGATATAATGCCAGATTTCCGAATTCGGTACAGATCAAAAAGTCAAAACTTTTCAAACTACAGTTCCTTGATTGTCATTTGAAAAACCACAACGGAAAACCCGACAAAGTTCAAGACAACTCTAAATTTCAGGCTCTTTTCCCACGAATTCAAAAAAATATAGCTCAATGCATGCCCCTCCACATAATTGGAGTCCATCAACACCAAAGAACATTTCTTCTTCACCCCGTACTCCGCTATTCGGCACACTTTGTTTGTCATTTGTAAATCAAGAGAGACGTAGACAAGCCGACACTTTCCAGCGAGAGTGTTTTTTTTTATTTCGTATTCTCTCTCCCACTTTTCTCTTTCCACTCTCCCTAGAAACGTCGCAGCGCTGGCTGGAAAAACCGCTCCGCGTGCGACCGCGCGCCGCGGAAAGAAACGTAGCTGTGTGATTTCATATGTATATGCATTTATATTTTGTGTCTCTTTCTCTTTTAGTGGACGCCTCGCCTGTTTTCGCTCTCGGGAAATCTCACCTCCCTTGTTTCCGTTTTTCTCTCATTTTCTTCCAATTTTCTCTTTTTTATCATGTTGTATTTTTATTTCTTCTCAGAACATCTTTCTTTTTCCTTATTTTCCCACTACCGTTGAACCTGTAATAGAAGCGCCCTCTTATTTCCAACTTTGAGCCTATTTATCTCGGTTTTGTCAAAGGTATAAGAAAGTTGTCAACTGATAAAATGTTTATCATAACATCACAAACATTTTTTTAGTTGACACATTGTTGATATCTTGCATGGGAGTTGAGATGACTGAACTTGAACTTGACAGTGTGTGGACCCTTCTAATACAGGTTTTACAGTACCCTTCATTCAAAATTACTTCGAAAATTATAATAAAGAATTTTCAGGTACCATGGATGCTGGTCCTATGGATGTTGGTCCCAGCAATGCTGCTGTAACGGGTTCTGGTCCCATGGATCCTAGTACCATGCCTTCTAGGCTTACGGGCTCTAGTGCCATGGATACTGAAGCGATGGATACTGATGAGAAGAATGTTGGTTTCATGGATGCTGGAGCCTTCTTCGATAAATCAGCAATTTTCTTCGCTAACAAAAAACGTATTGACCAAATGTCCCAAGAACTAGCCAATGATCCAATGGTGGAGAGTGATGAGTACATCACCAAAAAGAAGAGCTTGGAGGAACTAAAAGCAACAAATTCCGTGGTTCTTGCTGAAATGGACGCAATAAGCAACTACGATCCGTTGAGAGCAGTGTTCAGTATTGAAAAACTTCGTGAGCATGTGACAAACAACACTTTCTTCAAGCATGGCGCTCCTCAAGGTAATTTTTATCATTTTGCAATTGTATAGCCATATTTGCAACAGTCAAGGCCGGACTATTTCAAAAATTTGAAGGCCCAACTTTTTTTCAAATTAAAAGCTTGCCGAGAACGGAGTACCATTGAAATATAGGCAAATCTTTCAAAAAAAAGAAGAGAACCTCAACACCTCGTAACCCCATTTGTTGAAAAAAAATCGCAGAATAAATTAAGACTTGCCAGATTCAGCCGGGTCATATCAGTTTCAGTATTTTTGAAAAACATTTTCTTAACATAGGTAAAAATCATATTCATTGTGCTATACTTAAAAGAAAAAAATGTCATATTCCAGACAATTTTCAAAAAAAAAAACGAAATTGTTTATTTTCAACTTTTTTCCGCGAATTCGATTTAGATAGTTTATTGTCAACCTATGCTGAGATTTTCAGCCCTCTCCAAATTTTTCAAGTATGCGTATAACCGTGAATCTCGTTTCAGAGCCTTGGCAGTCTGATTTCCAAGACTTGGTGAAAAAATCCATCGAAGAAATGCCATGGAGAGACGATGCTATGCAAAAACCAGCCATTTCTGATGCCGATGCACCTGGGACTTCAAATGCTGGATATTTGGATGCCGATGCACTAGCCGGACCCTTAAATTCTAACGTCAAATCCTCTAGTTCTGAGAATTCTGAACCAATTGCCGAAAGCTCCAGTGCTAACGTCGAACTTTCTGATATTGCGAATTCCGAGGCAATCGCCGGAACTTCAAACTCTTACGTCGGATCTTCTGAAACCGGACCTTCCAATGCACCTGTCGAGAGCTCCATTGCCAACGTCGAAGGCTCAAAATCTGATGTCGGAACTTCTAGTGCTAACGTCGAAAATGCTAAGGCTGATGATGAAATGATTGATGCACTTCCCGACGTCTTCTAATGCCAAAAATTCCCCATTCTCCACATCTCACTTATTATGAAAAATCCAAACATTTCTCCAATTTTTGGGTACACCTTGTGCAAAATTCCGATGTCTTCCAAATTTATAAAATTTCAATAAATTTCATGATTTTTTTTTAATTTTTCGAGAATTAGTTTTTTGGGATTTCAGAGTTCCTAATATGAATCATATACTGAGAACTTCACACTCATATCTCATTTTTTATATCAAACTCATTCATCAAGTAAAAGAAGAAGAAGTAGTGAGTGGCAAAACTTTCTAACACACACCTGTCGCTTTCCCCCATTTTCTTCTTCTTCTTCTTCTTCTTGTACCCCTCCTGCTGCTCGCTCTTCTTCTCTAGCTGCCCTCTATTATAATTATCTATAATCAAGCGTCTCTCGTTACAAATGCTTCTGCTTGTGTCTTGCACTCTCTCCGGCAACCAATGTATGTGTTTTTCTTGTGACCGCGTCGCTGCCAGACGTGCGTTGCGGTCGGATTCTATGTGCCCTAGGCGTTTTTTTTTCTTTTTCGTGTTTCCTGTAATTGAATTCTCGCTTTTCCTATCAGTACTTGTCAATTCATTTCGTTTTCTTTCAGATAATGCCTAACAGTAAGAAGAAAACTATTGAAGAGCTCACCCAACTGAACGAAATCAGGAAGGAACAAATCAAAAGTCTCACGGAGATAATGGAGATGAAGGATCAGAAGTTTGAGAATCTGGAGAAGCTGTATCAAGGACAGGAGACTCGCTTGAAGAACGTGGATGAACTAATGAAAAATAAAGACGATATGCTCGATCTCAACGAGAAGATAATCAATCGATACGAGTTGGAGACTGAGGCACAGGAAAAGAAGATTGCAGAGCTGGAAGAGATTATCAACAAATATGGGCCGCCAAACGACACAAGCATGGTTACGAGTGAGTTTCTCAGAATGTTCAAAAAACTATTTCAAATAAAAACGTATAACGGGCGGTCCAATCATGTCAGTAAGAATCTCTGGCGTCGTCGGTTTCTGGTCGGAGGTTGATCAGATTCCGGGGCAAGATGTTACGGTCGACTGAAATTTGAAAAACGTATGAATTCTGATCAAAATAGGCTTATGGTCCAGTAAATACAGCCGTTTTTGATCAAGTTTTCTACTAAAACGTGACCACAATTTATCCAGAAGCTGAATCTACTCTCAACTTCCAACCAGAAAACAATCGCCGAGACACTAGTAGTCAACTTCGAACTAGTGTAAAATGCCGTAAAACCTGTATTAGAAGGGCCAGTTTAATGAAAGGGCCACTCTAATAAAAGGGCCCCCGCAATAGAAGGGTCCTCTGTGAAAAAAGACCCTCTTGAAAATTTGAACGGAAATGCGTCGAATTTTTCGATAAAAATTTTCGGGGAAAATGGGCGGAAAAATAGGAGAGCCCCCTCTAATTGAAGGGCGCCTGTAATAGAATGGCCCTCCGGAGGAATCTTGTAACAATAAAGGGGCCGGATCTTCTAATACAGGTTTTACGGAATGCTAATTCGCGGACTTGGTTTTTCAAAATGTTCCAGAATGTTTCACTTTTGTTAAAATTGTATGAAAACTGTGAAAGTGATGTTGGTAGTCTGATAACTCGTTTCATGCTTGGCCAGATGATAGTGCTCGGCGAGCTCCACAACCTCCAATAAGCATCGACCATCATTGAAGTCACTAATCAAGTGTTGGACGACATTGAATAAATCTTATCGAAGAAAGATTGTCAGCCAATCCATTCCATTTTAAGGGAGGTTGTGGAGCTCTCTGAGCGTGAAGCGAGTTATCAGCCGGCCCGTCAACAAGTATGATTGAAATGTTTCCATTTCATTGGCTGGAGGGCTACTTCTAAAAGGAACTCAAAATTCGATTGTTTCCGATTTTTTTTTCAAATTTGTGAAATTTTCAGTTATGCTGTCCCACATGAAGCTTGCACAGAAAGTCGCCGAACAAACCAAACTTCTCGAAACTCTCTCCAACGACAAAATCGTCTTGGCTTCGGACTTCGCCGACATCTAGCTGTTCCATCCACATACCCGTTCTTGCCCTCCGGCTACGAGTCTCCCGATTCCAACATATTTTTTCCCCGTTACACATATTTTTCCAATTTTCTCCCCGAAAACTTTGTGTTCATCTCATTTTGTGTTTCAAACATCTCATCGACTTTGTAATGGGACTTTTCTCCGATCCTCTCCAAATTTCTCTCGAATCTCATGACTCTTTTCGGTGTCATCCGTTTTTGTCGGTAAATAAAATCATAGTAAGAATTCTTTCTGAATTTTTATCAGAAAAGGTCCTAGAAAAAATTGAAGACATAGATATATTTTAATTTCTTTTAAAACAATCGAATTAGCAATAAGATGGGGTATCATCAATTCTTGGGATCTTCGACTGCACCTGCTTCAGCTCCGGTCACAGCTCCCTGCTTATTCTAAAGAGCATTAAACGCAGCTTTGTCTTCATCGGTGAATACTAAACATCTACTCTCGTCGTTATTCAGAAGTTCATTGATAATCGCAGCTCTGTATTCGGCAATTCCAGAACATTCGTTTTTGTTGGCGGATTCTGGAAAATAAAAAACCAGCTGTAAAAACCTGATGAACGTTTGAAATCGCGCTCTAGTAAAAATGCACGAAAAGCTTTTTCAAATCTTCCTGTTGTATTTTTCACAAGAAAAACTTGTAGAAAAGCTTAAACACGTTTAATATATTAACAAAAGCATTTTGTTCATTTGAAAAGAAACCAAATCAGAAGTGAGATGACAAAATAAGTCCCAAGAGTCCAACTTGTGGGATTTTGAAAATTATTTTTCCAGTTTGTCGTCTTCTTCTCGACTTTTGGTTCTGCTCCAGCTTCGGTCACAGTTTTTTGCTTCGTCAGAAAAAAATCAAACGCAGCTTTGCCATCGTAGGCTGGACTTTCGCTGTTGTTGGCATATTCTGAAAATCGGCGAACTCCGGGCCCAGTTTTCTGCTTTTTCAGAATATCATTGATGACTGCAAGAAACTCTTCGTCGAATTCGGGAACGTCTTTTTCGTTGGCGAATTCTGAAAAAAAAACAGAAACTCAATCTAGGTTTTCAGTTTTGAAGCGGAATGAAAAAATTCAAAAAGATGTTGAACTCACTGTGAATTCCGCTTGATTTTGGCGCATATTTCAATGCAAATGATCTCCAAGCCGCGACCTTCTTGTTTTTCGTGATGATAGTGTCTTTCAGTTGGAGAAGGAAAGATTTAATCATCCACTCTTGGGTTTCGACTTGTTTTTCATAGTTGTCGATTCGTTTTTCATTGTTTTCGATTTGTTGTTCATAGTTTTCCATTTCCAAGTCTCGGATTTTCTTCTCTTCTTCCAAGTTCTTGATGTATTTTTCTTGCGTCTTCATCGTGTTTGCCATTTCAGATATGTTATCCATCATACGTATACCATCCCGTTGCAGTTCCATTTTGTCATTCATCAATTCTTCGACAAGAGGAATAGAGTAACGTAAAGCAATGAGTTTAGGATCTTCAGCCATTTTCTGAAATAATAACAATTTATTATCTTGTGACAGTTTTTAAAAAGAATTTTTGATGTTCTTCACGTGAGAACAGATTTTATGTCGCATTTTCATAGGGATTTAGGGATGAAAAAAGACATAAAAAGAAATAAACGAAAAAAACAAGAAGGGTAAAGAAATTCATAAACATTGGCTCATTTCAAGTTTTGAACTGAAACAGTTTTAGTTGATTTCTTCAAGCGAGAACAAAATTAGGAGAAATATTTTTTTGCTGCTTTCTGAGTATTTCAAGATGAAAATTGTAATCGATTCTAAAAAATTAAAAGGTTTTTTGTCTAGAAAATTTATTCGAATTTTGAAAAAAATATATCAGGAATGATTTCCGCTTATTGGTGGAATAACTAGAGAATATGAAGAACAACGACAAACGAAAAAAGTCTTGAATAAAAAAACACAGAAATCAGATATGCATGGAACTAAAAAAGAGATGCATTTGAAACAACTACATTAATAAATGAAGTAAAAAGCTAAGGAAGTCATTTTATACACTGAGATAAAAGTTTCAGAGCACTTCTGTGGAAAAAAACTAGTGCAAACGCACAAAAACAACAATGCGCATATTTGTCATCATGAGGCCGCGGTGCCATCTTTCTTGGTTTTCTAGGCCTCAAGATGCGCACATGCATATGTGCTCCATTGGTCAACACGGTGCGAATCGCGTTTTCCAAGATATTTTGGGTGTTTTGAAGCTGAACTACTAGTTTTTAAGCCGAATTGATAAAGTGGCTTTCTGATAGAAATCATCACATGAAAAACAATTATTAATTAACATTCAAAAATAATTGATTTTTTCTATCTGTTTTGTTGAAAATCATGAACATGTGATTGCAATTCTGAACATCTAAGAAATATCTAGCATTTGCATATAAGGATTTTTTGCAGAACTACATTTCACTTCAACCAATTATTTGAGGCGGAAGATAACTTAAAATTAAAAAAAAAACTTTTGCATTAGGAAAAAGGAGGAAGCTGGGTAAATGGATGGAATGATTTAGAATGTAAATTAGCCAATTAGGTGGGGAAATTTGCACTCCGAAAAAAGATCAACAATTTTAACAATGAAACGTTACGAAGACCGAGAGAGGGAAATATTCAAAAAAAATGGTGGATCTACTGCAACCAGAATGTGACAGAATAAAATTTTTATCAGTTTTCGTTATTTCAGTGAGTACAACGAGAAGATGCGAGTTTCAGAAAAATTCAATTAAACAGGAACAATGTTCTGTAAAGGTTTTCTGATTAAATGATTTTTGTTATCACCCGTTTTTTTCAAATCTAATTTCAATTCTCAAGCAAATATTGTTGTTAACTGATTTTTTATAACGCTGAACGTGAAAACGTGAAAAACTCTATTGTCCTGATCTCGGATCTAGTTTTCCGAGCACTTTTCAAAAAAGTGAGATGAAGATAGAGCAAGTGTTCTTTCTCCTTCTCTCTCCCTCCACACCTGCCACATTATCATCTACTCAAAACAATTACCCCTCGCATTGGTTCGCCCAGACTCTTCCGTCAATTTAAAGTTTTTGAAATGGGAGAACTTAGGTTTCCACTTCTTGCCGATGCAGTTCAGGAAATTGTGAATTTATAATTTCACCAGGAGAATCAAGACGAACTATTGTAACATCAACGTTTTGATTTTTTCAATATGAAGTTCATTTTTTCTTTACTTTTTTCAGCGTTATAGAATACATGCTCTCTGATGCCTGTTGTTTCAGGAGGACAGCATTTGCGATATTTTCAATCACGTTGCCGCGAGAAAAGCAACTATTGGTTTGTTTTGTACTTTCATTTTATTTCAAGCCTAAAATCGGTGGCAATAAAACACTTGAAAAACTACTTTTCTGTTTTCTTTAGTTAGTTAAACGTTGTTAGATAAATGAGTAGTAAAAAAGAGTCGCTTTACCTTGTGTATTCCTCTCCATTGTTCTTTTTATGAGATGTAAGGTTTATGAGCAGATAGGCAGTTTTATGAGCCTGTAGGACAGTAGAGACGCGCTCTTTCTTCACGTCATAAAAGTATTTTCAAACACTCTCCTTTTATCTACCGCCGCCTCCTCGACACGCCCACCTAAACAGCGCCTATATAAGGCTCTAGCAGATACACAGAATTGGCATTCGATGTTATCTCTTGGAATGGCTTCAGACTGATTTAGACTATTCTAAATTAATCCGACTATATTCAAGAGTACCTCGATGCCGTCTTGGAACCCCGATTGGGATCCTCACCCCGCCTTTTGATTTTTCTGGAATTCACTCTTTTGTACCACATTTCTACGTCGGAAAAAAGAACACTGAATTGTTCTTCAAAGCAAATGTTTGGAGAAAGTTATGAAGCAGTCATTGGAATTCAGCCGAAACGTTTGAGTGACTTGGAAGCTCACGACCGAATGACGACTCTCAAACGGACCAGCTTCGAGGACCAGTTGCAAAAATGGATTGGAACAAATAACAATATTAATGTGGTGGTAAGCAACATAAGCAGTTCTTCAGGAAATAATGAATTTTTCAGAATTTCAACGATTCTACGGATGAACCAGAACATTTGATTGATTCGGATACCCTCGATGCAAACAGCTGTGAATCCTTGACCGAACCGGATGACAACTTCGAGCAAACACGTATTGTGAGAGAAAAATGTGTGACGAGCAAGAAATGGAAGAAGAACGAGGCTATATATCATTCAACCAAACGAGTCTCAGGAATGACGAATTATTATGAGGAGCAAAACCAGTACATTCACGAAAGCGACATCAAGAGACAGGCCTTTGAACAATCGTTTTGTTGTGTATTCCGAGATTTCAATATTTGCGAATTTTCAATAAAATTGTAAAAATACTACTTCTTTGTTTTTTTTCTCAACATTTATCCACTACGTCACTTGTGTGAAAAGACTTTTAAAATGTTAAGTTTCCAAGCTTTCAGGTTTTCATATTTTCTCGCTCGGTAGAAATTTGAAAAAAAAAACTGATTTTCAATATTTCTAGAATCTTCGAATTACTTTTTTCGTCATCGCATTGAATGGGAAATTTTTTTTCAATAAAAAGCCTTTGTTTTCATAAAAAAGAAAAAAAGCGCGAAGAGTCAATCGAAATTTCAATCAATAAGATGTTCCGAAAATCGAGATGAACAAGATTTGTCAATCTACTGAAAACGTAATGCAATTTGTTTGAGCGAATGAGTGAGCTAAAAAAAACTATATGTGTGTTTGAAATCTCAAAAGCCACGATCAAATTCTCAGGTCCCTTTTTTTAATTTGACAATACTTGTTTTCAAATCTTTTTTTTTGAGCTTTTCATGTAAAACAGGGAGATTCTAACATTTGATTAACAACATCTTTTTATTCATTTGAAGAAAAAAACTCAAATCAATAGTAAGATGACAAGGCGAGTCCCTAGGGTTCAACTTGTGGGATTTCAGTAAATTATCCTTCGAGTTAGTCGTTTTTCTATTCGACGGATGTTCCTGCTCCAGCTTCAGTCTCAGATTCATGCTTCTTCAGAAAATAATTGAACGCAGCTTTGTATTCGTCGGTGAATAATTCGCTTTGGTTGACGTATTCTGAAGATTCGGTAGCTCCGGCCGCAGTTTCCTGCGTTTCCAGAACATCATTGATAATTCCAAGAAGCTCTTCATCGGATTCTGGAACTTCCTTTTCGTCAGCGAATTCTGAAGAAAAAGAAATTAAATCTGGGTTATTAGTTTTCAAGCAAAATGAAGATATATTAAAAAATATGTTGAACTCACTGTGAAGTTTGCTTGTTGGTGGGGCACATTTCAATGCAGATGATCTCCAAGACTCGATCTTCTTGTTTTTCGTGATGATGGTGTCTTCCAGTTCGAGAAGAAGAAATTTGATCATCCACTCTTGGTTTTCGATTCGTTTTTTATCGTCATCGATGTACGAGTCTTGGAAATCCCGTGTATCTTCCAAGCTTTCGATATATTTTTTTTGGAGATACATCGTTTTTTCCATTCCAGACAAAGTATCTGCCTTACGTTTCACATTACTCAGAAATCTATTCGTTTTATTTCTCATTTTTTGGAGAGGATCACCAGAAGAATCATGATCAGCGGTGTAATCCTCAGCCATTTTCTGAAAAAAAACAACGAATTATCTTGTGATGATTTTCAGAATATAAATTTTGGATTTTCTTCATAAGATAACAAATTTTTATGCCAAACTGTGAAGGGGGGGGGGTGTTTGAGGAAGAAAAAAAGGAGAAAGAGGAAAGCCCAACTTTTGAATACTTTGTAATGATTTTTTAAAGCGGAAACAGAATTAGGAAACTTATTTTTTTACAAGTTTCTGATTATTGTGAGATAAAAAATTTTCATTTTTCTACGGGTTTTCTGTTCAGAAAATGGTTCAAATTTTTTAAAAACTGTATCACAAATGATTACCGCTCATTGATGAAACAACTTGAGAATATGAAGAGCAACGAGAAATCACACAGTTGCAAAAAGCCGGGTCGGGCCGGTAGACGATATTTCTCTACTGTTGAAAAAATTCAATGAAAAATTTGAGTGAATTTTTTGACATAAAGAAGAAAAATGGTCAAATTATTTAACAAAATTAATAAAGTAGAAAAGAGTCAAAAATAGGTCGTTTTTGTTTAAATTTTTGAAAAAATTTCGAAATTTTCGAAAAAAAGAGAGTCTCTCAAACCCCGTCCCGCGGCAGGGCCAAAATTTTGCAACTATAAGAACTAGAAAGAAGTCTTAAATGAAAAAAAAAAGAAATTTGGTATGCATGAAACTAAAAACGAGATAAATTTTTAACAACTACGTTAATAAATGAAGCAAAAGCTAAGAAAGTCGTTTTCTACTTTTCGATACAAGTTTCAAATCACTTTTGTTGGAAAAAACAAGTGAAAACGCACGAAAACAACAATGCGTATATTTGTCATCATGAGGCTGTGGTGCCCTCTCCTTTGGTTTTCTAGGCCTCAATATGCGCACATGCATATGTGCTCTATTGGTCAACACGGCGCGAATCGCGTTTTCCAACATGTTTTTGGGTGTTCTGAAACTGAACTAATGGTTTTTAATCCGCATTGATAAAGTTGAATTCTGATAGAAATCATCACATGGAAATAATTCGGTAATTGAAAAATGTACTTATTTGGAAACATGTTTTTTCATGAAAATCATAAACAAGAATGTGATCACAATTCTGAGAATCTCTTGTTCCTAGGCAACCATTTTCTAGCGAGTCTCAGATGAGTCACATCCTCGAAAACTCAAACTGGTCATTAAACCTTAGTTAAACTTAACAAGAAAGATAAAAAAATATATGAAAAAAAGTTGAAAAGGTAACAAAAGTGGCCGGAGCAGCCAAAAAGCTAGTCTTCCCTCGAAACTGTTATGACAATTAGAGGACTGGTCACATGGGATATAGAAATGTGGGCAGGACGATTGAGGGACGATGAGAGACAAGGAAAGGAATAGGAGAGGGAGGGAACAATGCCGGATACAGACGGAGCTCCGCAGGTCAAGTGACGTCATCTGCAGAGTATCTTTTCTGCATGTTCGACAGAGCGCATATCTTTTTTTTTTTGAACGAAAAATGACCTCCGAAAAAATCGGGAAAAAAACGTTTTTCGAAATTCGGTCCAAAAGTTTCGAAAAAAATACCCAAAAAAAAATTGAAAAAATGGATACCGAATTCCGGATGAAATCACGGGTTCGAATGACAATTATATCACATCATGAAGACATTGTGGAAGTTTTTTTCCGTTTTCAAGATTTTCCGGACGGTTCTCGGAACTTTTTCGAATTTTTCAGATCAATCTAATACAAATTTTTCCATGTTCAACTTATAATGTGTACTATTTTTTGTACTAAACTATATTTTGCTCGTACTTTGAGACCAACCGAAAAAAATTTTAACTCAAAAATTCTGAAAGACTTATTCATAAACTCTAACATAATTCAAGTTGTTTACGATTTTCCCCTCTATCAAAAATTTCATAATCCAGATTCACACATGTCTACTAATCTCAAAACATACTGGGCCCACAAGGTCTTATGTATATTTCGTGCTTTGAAGTAATTAGCAATGTCTAGACGCGATTTGGACTTTGATCCGAGAAGAACGAAATAAGGGTGGAAAGCTAGGTTGTGGTAAACAACAAAAATGAAAAAAAGTCAAGAATGAATCAAAATTAATATATTCGAAACAACTAAATTGAAATGAATGCAAACGGCTAAGAGAGAAGAAATTTTTCTATTATAAGATACAAGTTCCAGAGCACTTTAGTTTTAAAAAAACAATTAAAAACGCGCAAAAACTACAAATTTCGTATTTGTGATCACGAGGACACGGTGACCATGTTGATGGTTATTTAGGACCCTAGATGGAGGTACGCAATGGCGCTCCATTCGCCACATGGTGCAAACTGGTTTTCCAAGAAGTTTCTGTGTGGTATAGAAACTGGAATTTTAGTTCAAATAACATAACTTCTCTTTATATTTATTAAGAAGCATTAAGGAGCATGTAATCATAGTTCTGAGCATTTCAGAATATTTTTTCGTGCTTACTTTCTGCCAGCGAGCTATCGTTTGGAGTCTGCTGTCTGGTTCATTATTACTTCCTCTAGTTTCTTTTTTCTTCTTCAAGCATATTATACGAAATGAGGGAATGATTGTCCTATTGCGTTAAGAATAACAAGAGAATTTGTAGAAAAATTCCTTTGTTTCTCCCAGTAACTTTGCACTTTGCAAAAAACGCAAGAAACTCTTTCTCAAAATTCCTTTTCGTATTTTTTATCTAAAATATCCCGAAAAAGCATAAACAATGTAGATTAACAACATTTCTTCATGTTTATTCTAAAAAAATCAGATAAACATTATGATTGGGTACCATCAATTCGAGGAACCCCGGTCGACTGCTTCTGTCACAGCTCCGGTCACAGCTCTCTGCTCATCCCGAAGAGCATTGATGATCGCAGCTCTGTCATCCTCGGAAAATGATGTACTTCCGTTTTCGTCGACAGAGTCTGAAAAATGGGTAACTCAATGTCGGTTTCTAGTTTCAAAATGAATAGAAGACAAACTCAAAATATATTGAACTTACTGGGAACTCCATATATGGCCGCGTACTTCAATGCGATCGATTTCCATGTTGCGATCTCCGTTTCCCCTTGGTTGATGAGCTCTTTCAATTGGAGTAGAACGCCTTTATATTCACCAGTCAGTTTTGACTGTTGGAGCTGGTTGCTAGGGCTTTCGGGATTGGCATCAGTCATATTCTGGAAATCAAAACTAGTTCTTTGAAAACAAAATTAATAGAAAAAAAAGAAAAAGGACAGATAAAAATGGCGGAATTCAATTTTTGAAAACTTCTCGACATGAAGGAATCAATGACAAGAAAAGTCTCTGAGTCCAGGAATTATGATTCGTCCTCGAGTCTAACAAAATTTAGTGTTTTTAGGAAAAAATTATGCTTGTTCGGGGTTGGAACCTTTACTTACAAGGGAAGTACCCGAAGTGAATCCTCGCTTTTTCGTAGATATTGGTGACAAAATATGTCCCTTCCCCTGACTAGCACAAAACGAATAATATAAGATGCCAACAATCAGGTTGAGCAGAATGGCGAAACTTTTTGTGATTTTTCAGAAAAAGTGGATCAAGTCCATTCAAAAAATCATAACTTTGTACAGAGCGAAGGTACAGTCATGAACTAACCTGTATTTTGTAGAGCGGATTACAGGCTACAAAAAACTCAATTGCACCTTGCTTCTATCTTTGCGAAGAAATTTACTATAATGGGAAATGTCCGAATGGCCTGATCGTATGAAATCAAAAAATGTCGATTTTCGAAAAAACGTATTTGGGAGACCATGTCTATTCGATTCCTTTCATGTTATTATGCACAACTATGATCTCAAATATTAGGTTGATAAGAAAGTTTCTTTCTTTTTTGGAAAAATTTTCGATCAAAATTTTCTCAATTCGGAGGGGCCTAGATCAATGAAAGTAATGTCCATTAGCATTAGTAATTGTCTGACAACGCTCCGGTAATTTCTCGATTCCATCGGCCCTGAACGACGAGAGCTGCGGTTGAAAAAGTGAGCCAACTCCTTTTTCATGTCATCTTTTCACTTGAAGTCTTTTCTATCAATATGACGTTTAAAAGCCTCAAACAAGCATTCATCAGAAAGAGCAAGATCTGGAGAATACGGCGGGTGTAAAAGAATAGTTCAGCCAAGCGACATGAATTTTTGGCTTATCCCTCTAGTCATGGGCGATCTCGCACTGTCACCCTGGAATTAAACTTTGATTTTTTCTCCTTGTTTTGAGTCGACTGCCAGATTCAATTTCTTTAATTTGAAACTATGCAAAGCGACAGTTATAACGGTACCTTCATCAAAAAGTTCCCAGTTTCCATTCCTTTGCCAGACCATGGAACAAATAACATACCCATTTTGACGGAAAATTCAGGTTTGTCCGTCCAGAGCTGGCTCTTCTTTGCCAATCGACTGACCCTTTCACCCATTGTTAGAGTAACTTACCCATTATTAATCTATAGTAATTAGATCATCCACCCAGCTGAACGCGCGGAGAAATGATAGGAGAAACATGCTCATGTCTACACGGTGATTTATATGTTCGTCCTTTGAAGCATATGGTACGAATAGATCAAATTTTTGACACCGCAAAGAGAACTCAATCCGATCACAAAACTTGGTTGACAAACGGACATTGCCTTTGACATTTTCTGAATGGTTTGAAATAGATCCGCCTTCACGACTTTTAGCAATTCATCGAGATTCAACTAACTGGTCCGTTGGCATCTTTCAAACTGAACTCCCTTGGGCGGATGTTTTGGAATCAAACGCAAACTGTAGACGATGACGGAGCATGTCCCTTATATATATCCACAATTTGTTCGCAAGTATCAGATACTTGGAGACCAAAAAGAAATAAAAATATAATCATGATGCGAATGTGCAGTCGGATAAGGTCCAAAAGAATCGTCATTTCTCCAACGCGAAGTGAGATAGATACTAACAAATCTACGATCTAATAGACACTAAACACAGCTTTCCAACAAAAAAAAATTTAGCCCGCTAAACCACTTGGAGGACCAGATATCGAGCCTCAAAAACACCTCTGCAAAAAAGAAAGAAACTTTCTTATCAACCTAATATATAGCTCACCGTCCATTTAACAGAGATTTTTGAAAAAATATAATTTTTAAACTCAATTCCATGTACCCCTATACATGGTATTTTTTAGCATGTGAAAATTTTTTTTGAAAATTTTGACTCCTTGACCCCGATTTGATAATTTTTTGTCAAAAAACGACTAAACCTACTGAATCGTTTGTTGTCAGAGCTTTTGTGATGTTTATGGAAAAATAAGTTAAAAAAATACCATGTATAGGGGTACATGGAATTGAGTTTAAAAATTATATTTTTTCAAAAATCTCTGTTAAATGGACGGTGAGCTATATATTTGAGACCATAGTTGTGCATAATAACATGAAAGGAATCGAATAGACATGGTCTCCCAAATACGTTTTTTCGAAAATCGACATTTTTTGATTTCATACGATCAGGCCATTCGGACATTTCCCATTATAGTAAATTTCTTCGCAAAGATAGAAGCAAGGTGCAATTGAGTTTTTTGTAGCCTGTAATCCGCTCTACAAAATACAGGTTAGTTCATGACTGTACCTTCGCTCTGTACAAAGTTATGATTTTTTGAATGGACTTGATCCACTTTTTCTGAAAAATCACAAAAAGTTTCGCCATTCTGCTCAACCTGATTGTTGGCACCTTATATTATTCGTTTTGTGCTAGTCAGGGGAAGGGACATATTTTGTCACCAATATCTACGAAAAAGCGAGGATTCACTTCGGGTACTTCCCTTGTTAGAAAGAAAAAGAGCATGATTAGGTGCTTTTAGTGCGGTTGAATGAGAAATTCCGAGTCAAACATTTCGTAGCGAGTCACCATTTCAGATTAGTCACATCCTCTAAAGCTCCAAATTTGGTAATTTACCTCATTCAAACTTAAAAGTGACTAAAGCAACCAGAAAGCCAGTCCTTACATGAGAAATGTGGGGAATGAGGGACGACGAAGGACGACGAGGGACGAGGGAAGGAATAGGAGAGTAAGAGTGAGAAGTAGAGAACAATAAAGAATAGAGACAGAGTGTTATTAGAAGCAAAAGATGGCTCCAAATTTCAAGTAGCGTCATCTGCAGAGCAGTACTCGATCGATAAACCGAGTAAAAAATTATCCCTAATCTGGGAAAAACTGTGAGGAATGAGCACAGGGAACAGAAATAAAAACCACTCAAATAAACACACATTTCCTGCCTGTTCGATAGAGCGCATGTTCATCATCCTATGTGAGGCGTTTAAACATATGCGCGAAACGCAAAAAGTAAAAAAAGTTAAAATACTATTTCTAAAGTCTGAAAATTGAAACATAGGGTTGTACCATTCTCTGAAGATTCAAAGGGGATATTCAAAAACTCTGACATAATTCAAGTTGTTTGAAATTAGTTTATCTTTTAAAAATTAAATCATTCAGATTCACACATGTCTGCTGATTCCAAAACGTACGGCATTGCGTGTTTATAAGTAATAAGCAATTTGTTTGGATTCTGTTGTCTGGTTCTGTATTACTTCCTGTAGCTGCTTTTTTTCTTCTTCAAGCATATTATACGAAATGAGGGAATGATTGTCCTATAGCGTAAAGAATAACAAGAGAATTGGTAGAAAAAATTCCTCAGCTTCTCCCAGCGAATGTGCACTTCGCAAAAGGCGCAAGAAACGCCTTTTCAAATTTTTCTTTTGTATTTTTCATCGGATACACTCGCAGAAAGTTTAAACACGTAGACTAACAACATTTCTTCATGTTTATTCTAAAAAAAATCAGATAAACATTAAGATTGGATACCATCAATTCGAGGGACCCCGGCCGACTGCTTCCGTCACAGCTCCGGTCACAGCTCTCTGCTCATCCCGAAGAGCATTGATGATCTCAGCTCTGTCATCCTCGGAAAATGATGTACTTCCGTTTTCGTCGACAGAGTCTGAAAAACGGATAACTCAACGTCGGTTTCTAGATTTAAAACGAATTGAAAACAAAATTAAACGTATGTTGAACTCACTGGGAACTCCATATATGGCCGCATACTTCAATGTGATCGATTTCCATTTTGCGATCTCCGCTTTCTGTTTGATAATGAACTCTTCCAGTTTGTCGAAAAAATCTTCGTTGTCACTCTTTTCTGACTGTTCGATCTGGTTGCTAGTGCTTCCGGGATTGGCATCAGTCATATTCTGGAAAAACAAAACTAGTTTTTTTTTTGAAAACAAAATTGATAGGCAAAAAAGAAAAAGGACAGATAAATTTTTGAAAAAAATAGGATTTCTTCGAAGCGTTTAAGATCATGTTCAAGAATAATAAGAATTACTTCTCGACATGAAGGAATTAATGAAAAGAAACATCTCTGAGTCCAGGAATTATGATTCGTTCTCGAGTCTTACAAATTTTAGTGTTTTTACGCAAAAAAATTATACTTGTTCGGGGTTGGAACCCTTACTTAGAAAGAAAAAGAGCATGATTAGTTGCTTTTAGTGCGATTGAATGAGATCTGCCGAATCAAAAATTTCGTAGCGAGTCACCATTTCAGATTAGTCACATCCTCGCAAACTCAAACTCGGGCAATTGGACCTTATTCAAACTTAAAAGTGTCTGAAGCAGCAAGAAAGCCAGTCCTTCCTCAAGACTGTTATGACAGTTATGAGGGGTCACATGAGAAATGTGGGGAATGTGGGACGACGAGGAACGACGAGGGACGGGGGAAGGAATAGGAGAGTAAGAGTGAGCGTGAGAGAACAATAAAGAATAGAGACAGAGTGTCATTAGAAGCAAAAGATGGCTCAAAAGGTCAAGTGACGTCATCTGCAGAGCAGTACTCGGTCGATAAACCGAGTAAAAAATGAATACTAATTTGGGAATCTATGAGGAATGATTATCGTTTATTTGTGGGACAGAAATGAAAACCACACAACTAAAACACACACTTTCTGCCTGTTCGATAGAGCGCACATTCATCCTCCTATGTGAGGCGTTCAAACATGGGCGCGAAATGCAAAAAGGAACAAAAAAGCTGAAATTCTATTTCTAAAGTCTGAAAAATAAAAAATAAAATAGTACCATTCTCTGGAAATTCAAACGGGATATTCGAGAACGCAAACATAATTCAAGTTGTTTATGATATTTTTCGAAGATTTCATGATCCCGGTTCATGCATGTCTGCTGACTTCAAAATATATGTTGCGTCTTTCGAAATGAATGTCCGAACACGATGGTAAACGACGAATAACGGAAAATTCTAGAATGTAAAAAAAACACTATCATCATATCAATGAATGAGAACTAAAAAAAAGTATTCGTCAGATAAGTTCGTTTCATTTTCTGGGGGTTTTCATCTATGGTAGTCTAATCAGCGGCGAAAAATATTTTTCTCATATATGTCTTCAGATGAACGTTGTAAAATAGATGGTTTGTGAGAATGAGTCGTCCTTTGCTATCCGGTTGGCAGATTTATGAGCCTTTAAGACAATATAGACGCCCTCCCTCTTCACGTCATAAATTATCTTCAAAGGTTCTCTTTTTACCTATCGACTCCTCCCAGAGAGGCACACCTGGTCAGCCCCTATATAAGGCTCTGGCAGATAGGCAGAATTGGCATTCGATGTTCTCTCTTGATATGGTCTCAGGATGGTTCAGACTTTTCTAAATCAATCTGTAGCTATATCAAGAGTACTTCAATGCCTCCCTGGAACCCCGATTGGGATCCTCACCCCGTTTTTTGATTTTTCCTGAAATTTATTCTCTACCTTACCTTTTCTGTCTCTATTGCGGAAGAAGACAAATTGAAAAAGAAGACGTGGTTGTTCGAAGCAAACGTTTGGGAAAAAAATAATGAGGCCTTCATTGACTATCAGCTGCAACAATTGAGTGATTGGGAAATTCGCGATCAAATGACGTCTCCCAGACGCACGAGCTTCGAGGATCATTTGCAAAAATGGATTGGAAAGAGTAACAATATTAATTTGGCGGTAAGCAACATAAGCAGTTATTAAGGAAATGGTGTATTTTCAGAATATCAACAATTTTACAAATGTATCAACAGGTTCCACCGAAAAGAAAATAGTTCCATTGCTTCTGTACGTTCTCAATGGAAACACGCCGTTCGCCAACCTTACCAATAGAGACCAGTTCCTTGTCTTACTAATGACAAAAACAGAAGTTCCTGAATTTTTAGAGAATAAGTACGTTCCGTGGTGTCTCTCTTTCCAACAAAAATTTTTTCAGAATCAACAACATTCCAGGCCGGAGCATGCATCTTTCGGTAGATAGAAAACTGAAGTTCATCAAGTTAGGAGACAAAATTCTCCATCCTTCATATATTGTAAAAGATTTTTAGATCACGAGTTCCTTGTATAATACTTTTTTCAGAATCATCGGACTCTTGGAAAATTCTTCGATTCGGGAGTATTGGATAGTGATTGTGGTTCCTCTCATAGACAGTAAGTTTGAGTTTATACACAAACTAGTTGTCTTTATTTACCCTTTCCAGACTTCAAGCCAACATAACACAATCAACTGTTGATAACCAGCGGAAATCAATTGGAGAAATAAAACAAAAAATCGAAGAAATAGAAGATCAACCAGATGAGCAGTCGGATCCGTTTTATATAAAGCCAGAACCAGAGGCACAGTCCCAACCGGAATCACAACCAGAGCCAACACAGGCAACCAAAGACAAGCGTTCATATAGGTTTACACCGTTTGTGAATTTATAATAAATTTGTGAAAACACTACTCCAGTTAATTATTAGGTTGATAAGAAAGTTTCTTACTTTTTTGGCAAAATTTTCGATCAAAATTTCCTCGATTCAGAGGGGGCTATATCAATGAAAGTAATGTCCATTAGCATCAGTAATTGTCTGCCAACGCTCCGGTAATTACTCGATTCCATCGGCCCTGAACGACGAGTGCTGCGGTTGAAAAAGTGAGCCAATTCCTTTTTCATGTCATCTTTTCACTTGACGCCTTTTCTATCAAGATGACGTTTAAGAGCATCAAACAAACATTCATCAGAAAGAGCAAGATCTGAACAATACGGCGGGTGTAAAAGAATAGTTCAGCCAAGCGACATGAATTTTTGGCTTATCCATCTAGTCATGGGCGATCTCGCAATGTCGCCCTGGAATTGAACTTTGGTTTTTTTTCTTGTTTTGAGTCGACTGCCAAATTTAATTTCTCTAATTTGAAACTATGCAAAGCGACAGTTATAGTGGTACCTTCATCAAAAAGTTCCCAGTTTCCATTCCTTTGATAGACCATCGAACACATAGCATACCCATTTTCACGGGAAATTCAGGTTCCGGGACGTCCAGAGCTGGCTGTCCTTTGCCAATCGACTGACCCTTCCACCCATTGTTAGAGTAACTTACCCATTATTTATCTACAGTAATTAGATCACCCACCCAGCTGAACGTGCGGAGAAATGATAGGAGAAACATGCTCATGTCTACAAGGCGATTCATATCGGCGTCCTTTGAAGCATATGGTACGAATAGATCAAATTTTTGACACCGCCAAAAGAACTCAATCCGATCACAAAACTTGTTTGACTAACAGACATTGCCTTTGACATTTTCCGAGTGGTTTGAAATGAATGCGACTTCACGACTTTTAGCAATTAATCGAGATTCAACTAACTGGTCCGTTGGCATCTTTCAAACGGAACTCCCTTGAGCGGATATTTTGGAATCAAACGCAAATTGTAGGCAATCACAGAGCATGTACTTTGAATATATTCACAATTTGTTCGCAAATATCAGGTGTTTGAAGACCAAATAGAAATGAAAAAAAATCATGTTGGGTATGTGCAGTCGGATGATGACCAAAAGAATCGACATTTCTCCAACACGGAGTGAGATAAAAATTAACAAATCTACGATCTAATTGACACTGAACAGAGTTCTCTAACAAAAAAAGTTTGGCCCGGTACACCTTTGCGAGACCCAGATATCGAGCCTCAAAAACATCACTGCCAAAAAAAAAGAAACTTTCTTATCAACCTAATATATGTTTACTCGAAATTTTTCAAAAAACATTTTCATCCAGAATATTCAGAATCTCTGGTTTTTTCTTTTTGGTTTCCTTGCGAAGAAATAGGAAAAATTGGTGCTGCATTGACACAAGTTAATTTAAGATTTTTTGAGTATGAAATTTTTTAAATCTTTTAAAAAATCCATAGTCCGATACTTAAGAAAAAAACTGAATAATGAATATTTTGACAATTTTTTTGAGTATGCCTTGTGTCATAACACCCCTAAAATTTTTCATCGGCTAATCCACTAGAGACTTCAACATTCTAATCGTTTAATTGAACTTCAACTATTTTCATTACCTCGAAAAATGCATTTTAACTCATCCAAAGCTTCCCGGGATCATATGTTTTGATCCATTTTTATGTACAAACTAGTTCAATAAGAATGTAACGCACTGCATAAAGAATACTGAAAATCAGTCAAAGTGGGGGAAAAACATAAAAGAAAGACTGAACCTTGAGATCGTTAAAAAATGTTTGTTCATATGAATGAAATTTCGTTAAACCTAAAAATGCAGAAAACACTAACCAAGTTTCAAATCTACTGAAAAATTCATAAAACCCTACAAAATGCCCGTTAACACAATGTCCGTCTTCTTTGCTTTGGTGGATTTTCTGAATTGTCCTTTTCTTGTTGCTCTTGTGCCACCAAAGTTTTGAGTGATGAAGCCTGACTTGATAAAGGACTCATTGGAGGTTGCAAAAAGGACTCATTGGAGGTTTTGACATAATCCTCATCTAACTAGAAATGTTAAATTAAAGATTGAAATGCTTTTGAGAAAACTTACATAATAAATTGAGTCCGTAGATTGTCCGATAAGATCTTCATAAAAGAAATACTCAGTGATTCCACCAAATTTTAGATCCTTGAATGCAATGGACCATAGAGAGACTTCGATTTCATCATCTTTGCTTGACCTGATCGAAATTGAAGACGCGGTAGGTTGAAGGGAACTTGAGCCTAGAAACAGAGAATTATGATTCAATTTTCGATATCAAAATGAAACTTACCGATCTTTGCATTCATCACTTGATCTTTATCCTGATCCACCGGTCCACTAATATCGGTTTGGCAAGAGGTGGTGGTCTGATTCGGAAGCTTAAATTGTTCTAAGAGCTTGATAATTTTTTTGTTTTCCAAAAATTGGATGAACATAATTGAGTCCATGTCGTTTTTCCTTGGCTTGGCCTTCTCAATTGCTTTGATGCGAGTAATGAGTGCATGATAAGTTTGGCGAGTGGAAAATTTGAACGCAGATGACACTGAAAAATAAAATTAATACCTGAAAGTTCAAGAATTTCACTTACTAAGTCCCGTGACTTTTCTTAGACTTTCTTCGTCGGAGCGTACAGCCATGTTTACCACCTCATGTCCTTCATCTTCATCTGACTCATCATCAATATAATTTGGATTCGATTCTAGTTTGGACTGGATCACATGATCTATTACAGCGCCATAAGCCCATTCTCTCATTTCTCCAAAGAATCCAATTGTTTCTTCGCTGACATGAATTGCAGCAAGTTCCATTAGACTAGCTGGAAAAGAGACTTTACAAAAATTATAATATATTTCTACTCACGAGACATGCAGATCCCGAGACCTGATGCGTCATCCACTAATAGATCCTTTTCGTACACCAACAGAGCCATTTTTTGAATCTTTTTCATATGCTTTTCAAACTGATTTTGTTTCCATTTGGCGATCCTCTTAATAGTTAATTCAAAGCACATGGAGATGAGGCACATCCCATTCAGAATGAGCGACAAATTGAATGGAATCATATTTTGATTTTGGAAAATTAAGTCACCATATCCTATTGTTCTGGTAAGTGAAATCAAATTTAGAAACAAAAAACAACGTCTGCAAACTTACGAAATGGTGACGATGAAAAAATATGCAGAAGTTGCATAACTCCAACCTTCCAAAACAGAAAAGAATGCCGAGGTGAAACAGATCCAAATAATCAGCATCATTACAGCAATTCTGATCGAAAAAGGTTCCTCCGGAGCTTCGGAGTTGGAGATCTTGAAATTTACAGAACTCTCCATTCAGATCAATTTCTTACTGGCACATAATTCGGAGGGTACAACAATTCAAGAGTACAAAAAGGTGTAAAGTGATACAGTGGTACAAAATCCTCAATCCGGGGCGACAAAACTTGAATTTTCTCGACTATTTCTATCCCCAACTTGAGCATTATGTATCTATAATTTGCTTTGTACCCCAATTATTCCAAAATTGTTGTTTTTTTCTGAATTAATTGCCTTATTAACTTACCGGGGCTCGAGAGTAGAGAAGAAGTTTTCCAAATTTAGTTCGTCGCATTCTCTTGTCTATCCTCGCCATGGTTTTGCTCATCGTTTTTCCGACCGACTGAAAAGGAAACTATCATCATTTTTATTATTTCTGATATCTCTCAGAAGATCTTTGTGCTTTTCATTTATCTTGCTCACCTATCTTATATTGTGTAATGTAACAAATGTTCGACAAAAAATAGCTAGACCTCTTGAAACATAACAAAGTGATGGAAAAAGAAAAAAGTTCTAATTAAATCTCATCAGTTCAAGGATATCTGAATGAAATACTCATTTGAACGTGTTAGAAGTTTGAATAGTCACAATAAAAATTATTTGAAGCCCAAATACTACATAAATATTGAATCACTTACTGCGAGGTATACCAAAAAGAATGGGACACCGATCATTGCGTAGATGATGGTGGCCAACCTTGCTTGCCATGTTCTTACGACGGGGTAACCATACCCTGAAAATTGGAATTTTGAAATACGGAGTGATCATGAGCAAAACTTACCAATGGTGGTGTATGTTTCCACCGAGTAGAAAAAACCCAGGCACCATGTCCACTCGATCTCTTCCTGAGCTGTATATGCGGTGAACAGGATGTCGCTTTGGTTCTTCAAGAATTGCAAAAGCAATTCATCAGGAATCTTCGTGGCGATCTCTTGGAAGTTTTTCAAAAAATTGAATGCATCCTGTAATACTCTATCTCAAAAGTTGAACTAATTTCGAAAATTATTACCTGGGGCACATTTATGACTAGGGCAGGGGTATCTCCAATTCTTTCAGTGAGTGGTGTCGACTCGAGGGTCTTGAACATCCACGCTCCGAAAAGCGTGTACATCATTAATATCAAAAACTTATAATAAGAGCCAAGATGGATGAGTTGGCAGAACCATCGGAGGAACTGGAACAAGGTCATCTGAAAATAAAAATAATAGGTTTTCTTGAATATGACAGGCAAAATGAGGTTCCAATAATTCCGATAATTTCAGAAATGTTGAAACACATAAAGTTACAGAAAAAAAAATAATGAAATGAAATGAATTGGTTTACTGCTGGTGACTGATCACACTAGAAATGCTTTTTGTTTTAAAGCAGGGGTTTCAAACCGATATGTGATTTATTAAAAAAAAAAAACTACAGAAAAAAGATAGAGGAAAAAATGATGAGAGATAGGGTAGCCAGCTCAATTAAATGAGAGCTCAATAGGAACACAATAACAAAAAAATGAAAAAGAGACACTGCAGTAAAAACATTTTTTTAGAAAAATGCAAATATCTGAAAAACTAAAAATTTCCCGAAAGCTCTGCGAATGCAATATTCTTAAGCTAGGTCTGTTTTACGTTATACAAAACTTAAAATGATTAACAGCCGAGCTCGAAACTTCTGATAATGGTCAAAACCTACTGAATTTTTTGTGTATCTTATTAACCTACAGTATGGAGTAATCCAAACATCAGTTTCTCGAAATGCCAAAATTTTAAACCTATTTTTATAACTTCCGGTTTGTATTTACGAGACAAAATTGGGTTTTAAATTTTTGTTGATCCATACAGACAAAGCGAGTAATTAGGCAAAACAAAACCCATGAAAAACTATATCTTCTGGTATCTCAAAATTCCGGGCGTAAAAATAATATTTTCTGGAGTAAAAAATTGAGAAACAGTTTTGATTCGATTTCCATAATGTTGAAATTCGTAATGTGTTATACTTATATCTTCTCCCTCATTGTGGGGAGGAGTACTAAAAAAAAACAACTGTCCTCATTTTCTTCTACTTTGGTGTATCCAAAATGTTGAGAGTTCTCGTCAGTTGGTCTCTTGATAAAGATCCACGGCTCAGTCGTTTTTATCCCAATCGACCCGGTCGGAAGCATGGAAAAGATTAATTATCGTTCCTCAGTTTCTTTTTGAAGATAGCGACCGGTGGAGTATCATAGAAAAATCGGGAAATCTTTATCTTCTCAAAGAAAAACGAAACTCCTCAAGGAAGTTTTTTGTTGGGAACAGTTTATTAAAGCAGATAAAGTTGAAAAATAAAGTACAAAATCCTTTCCTCAATCTTGGAATTCATAAGGGTAGGTCGAAATCCCCCTCATTCCGTCCTCATGAGACCTCTCGAGGTGATAATAATCCTCTTCCAGAACCCGAATCTGAAAACAACACTGTTTTATTGTTATCCTTTTTATCAATATCTTACTTTTATTTCCAGAGACGCGATTTTATTTTTGAGAAGCGCAATTTCAGCGCTTTGGTCCGGCACCTTTTGAACACCAACCGAACCCAATTCCAACTGTCCAATCTGTAAACCACAGTGTTTCTCATTTTCACCCATTTCATCAAAATTTTACCTGTTTTTCCAGAGAGTCCACTTTATTTTTCAACAGTTCATTTTCGCGACTTTTCTCATCGGATTGTTCGAGGGTAAAATCGTTTCCCCGTAGAACTTCCTAAAATATAAAAATGATATTGAAATCATTCAGTAGTCTTACTTTTCGGAGGGCTCCTCCTTCCACTCGAGTCACAATGAGTAGTTCGGTGGCGGGAAACGTGTTTGGAATTTTTGGTTCCGAGGACATCACCAATGGTGTCCCACAAGGGGGAGCTTGCTCTCCAGGACAGCGGTTCTTCGAGAGCCACTCGTCAGTGACGTGGCTTAAAAATGAAATCATAAAGAAATAAGACCTAAATATTTACCCTCCGAAAGCAGGCCACTGAATAAATTGTCCGCCGCGCGGGTAGTAGAGCACGGCGTTCCGTGGCAGACTTTTGATTTTGTCTTCTACCAATTTTTTGCTGTTTTCGGAGCTGAGGGTCACTTCGGTATTGTAAAACAGCTTGCTCATTTCAGCGGCAAAAAACTGCGTGATTATCTGAAAGTTTCGAATTCATATAGTACAAAAGCCTCGGCTATATTGTTATACGGGAAAAAATGACAAATGATCGAAGGAGAGTTGCTTTTATACGATCACTATAACAGCAATAAAAAAGGGGTCCATAGCTTTACAGTTCTCATGAAACAACAATAAAACATCGCAGAACTGTTGTTCAAAAAATCGCGAGTTTCTAGAGAATCGTATCAAAAACTGTACGCACTCGTGGCTTTTTGAACTATCTGTTTTTCAATCGCTGGGAAAATGTGTCACATATGCAAAATAGGTAAAATATGAGAACCACACAAAAAACCAATGTGAATGTTTCAAAATTTTCTCAAAAATGAAAGATAGAGTATGGGAATTAAAGGAAAAACTAAAGATGAAAAATGATGGTCTTAACCAATTCCTTCAATGAGAAATCTAAGACGCTCTAACAGAAGTTCTTCAGCACAACACATTAAAAATGAAATGTGAAAAGTAATGTGAAGGAACCAATCACCAAGAGAAAAAAACCCAGAAGATAGACTGCAATAAAACTTCTAATAACACTTTCGGATGGTTGTAAAAAACTTTCTGAACGATGTAAGCGATCCAACTTCAAAAACGTATAGCTGGGGAAAGTTTTTTTCAGGATACATCATCATTTCAAGACTCAATGGAGAATAACACCGAGCCCCAATTCATTGTCGCCGTGCTAGAGAAGACCGCATTGTTGATTAATGTCGTCTTGACATGCAGACTTCCTTTTCTATCTCCTTTGTGCGTACTATATTTCTTGTCCCTCAATGTTTTTCTTATTTATTGTCATCTTGCTCAATAAATATCTTTTGCATTTCTTGTTAGATGTCAACTCAAAAACTGACCCAAAAAGTGTAATCATTCAAAACTAATGACTTTCCTGTAGCTCACAAAGAAACCTCGGCACCATCCAAATCTAAATTTTCACGAAAACTGTCAATTTTCGACGAGTTGTAACAGTTTAAAGGTGGTGTGCGGTGAAATTTTTATTGCTTCATTTTGTGCAAAAATCTGTGTAGATTCCTATATAAAAAAAATACTTCAAAAAAATACCTAAAATGCGAAAAACCGTGTCGAAACCGCGACGATGTATCCGGTGGTCTAGCGCCCATGTGTGAGTTTTCTAGTCCCCCCAGAGGAAGAAGCGCGCGAACTCGAATTTATTTTTGATTTTCAGTGTTCTTCCATATTTTTTCAGGTTTTTTAAATGTTTTGTTGATTGTTCTCCCGGATATTTCAGAAAACCTGAAAATTGTTGGAAAAAAACTAAAAATCGAAAAATAAATTTGAATTCGCGCGCTTCTTCCTCCGGGGACTAGAAAACTCACATATGGCCGCTAGGCCACCAGATACATCGTCGTTTTTTAGACCCGGTTTTTCGCATTCTAGAAAATTTTTTGAGGTTTTTCATTTTTTTATGGAAATCTACACAGATTTCTGCACAAAATGAAGCAATGAAAAATCCCACCGCACACACCTTTAAAAACAAAACATGGGAAAATAGAAGCATACGGTGAATCGACTACAACAAACTTTTTACGAAAAAGTGTTGAATCACCCTTCTTTTCCACTGAATTTCTTCGTCCCATTTTATTCGATATTCATTGCTAACCGATAAAAAATAAATTTTTTATTTTATTTAATCGCATTGCAATAATTGAGTAAAGTGACAAAAATAACAACATTATTATTTAATTACTTGGATTTAGCAGTATAACTTTGTTCTCTGGGCAGCTGGAATGTCAGTGTTGAGAAGAAAATAAAAGAACTCCTCGTAAGCTTGTTCGCCTATGTTCTGAAAGACCACATTGCACCACAGTCGTTTCCTTTTACACATGTCACCAAGTTGACCGTTGTTCATGACTACGAATGTGTTTATAGAATGTCGAAGCTGAAATTTTTTTGTATTTTATCTTTCTCGTCTAGGAGTTATTCCATTGTAGAAGATAATAATTCTTTATGAGCAGAAACCTATT
This sequence comes from Caenorhabditis nigoni, assembly GCA_027920645.1. NCBI lineage: Eukaryota > Metazoa > Nematoda > Chromadorea > Rhabditida > Rhabditidae > Caenorhabditis > Caenorhabditis nigoni. The sequence continues at coordinate 7,623,348 of CP115869.1, forward strand.
TCTACTGTTTTTACCAACCTTAAGGCGATTGAGAAGTTCTTCCTCTGTCTCTTCTTTATTGATGAAATCGAAATAAGTTCCATAGGCATCCTTAAATATTAGTGTTGCTATGATAATTAAAAGCTTGTTCGCTAACCGTATGCTTGGGCGATTTACATTGTTTTCCAATTCCTTCCCACATGCATCGCAAAGTAGCGCAGTTATTAATATCCTTGAGTACGTGTTGATATGGAGTTTGAAGATTTGGGGCATAATACTTTTTTTGATATTGAACATAATCCATTTCTTGATTTGAAACAGAATCCATGCAACTAGAGAATGGAAAGGAAAAAGTGAGAAGCAGTAATGGCAATAGACCCACCATCCTCACACACTGGCCTTATTATTATGAACACCTAGATCTGTCTACATCTAGGCGGGATCATTTCAACAGTTGACCTTGCCCTGATTCTGTCTCAGAAGAGGGTGGGGGAACGGTAATCAAACAATGAGAAGAGATAAACCGAGAATCGGATTATACACTGGATAGTGGATTGTTGTGGATGATCCTCTATGTCAATGAAAAAGATAATACAGACACAGGATTCATCTACATCAGAAAAGAGTACATTGAGGGTACATCCAGTTCTTTGGATACTTTGGTCCAGTGAGTATATGGAATTTTGAGATGAAGGACGTGTGAGCCTGGGTTAATAATTTTCAACATATACCAAAATAGTATGTACAGTGGCGAGATGCGGCGAAGAGAATTTTTTCGAACATTCACATGAGGATAGCTGTAAAATCCAAAAACATAAAAATCGGTTTTTTGAAAATTTCTCATTTTCAGAATTTTTTTCTGGTTTTGATTTTAGATGTCAAATGATCCTCAGTGTCCAAATATGTACCAAATAAGTTTGGAAAATTTTTGGAAGTCGGGCTCTCGAGTTATGATGCTCAGAGCACAAAAGGTATGTGTCAGCATTTTTGCTATAACTCAACTGAAAATGTATTCTTAGTGCTCAAAATTTCACAAATGATGTGTTTTGAGTTGTTTATCAGTATTGTGTCAAAAATTGTCCAATTGTCGAAAAAAGTTATTCTTTTTTTCACCTCTAGGGAAAAACACATCATTTGTGAAATTTCGAGCATCAAAAATACATTTTCAGCTGAGTAATGGCAAAAATGCTGACACATATCTTTTGTGCTCTGAGCAATATAACTTGAGAACCCGATTTCCAAAAATCTTCAAAACTTTTTTGGTGCATATTTGGACGCTGAGAATCATTTGAAATCCAAAGTCAAAACTAGAAATAATTCTGAAAAAAAAGTTAGTTTCGGATTCTCGGACCACTGTTACATCTGAAACTGCTCTGAAAATTTGGAGTAGGAGAAATTTTCAAAAAAATGAGTTTCATGTTTTTTGATGTTACAGCTATTCTCATGCGAAATTTCAAGTTGATTGAGCAATTTTGAACAAAGTCATGAATGTTCGAAAAAATTCTCCTCACCACTTCTCGCCACTGCGAAATAATATTTCGTTTTTTTTTCTGTCATTCCACAAGTACCACAAAATCTCATGTATCCTTGGAACCAATTGACTCTTAGAACTAGGTGAACCCTTTTTCGATGTATTCTTGGATTCTGGAGTACACCTTGCTTGAATATGAATCTCGATCAAAGAGAGAAATGTTATACATCTGGAATAAAACCTGTCAAAAATAAGAAAATTCCCTTATTTTTCCATGAAACTCCACAGGTCGCTATCTTTAAAACAAAACTGTGAATGATAATCAACCTCTCACGTGCTTCGACTAGGATGGAAACGACTGACGAGAGCTCACAACATTCTGCAAAGGAACATTTTTTGTGGGACCTATTACTAAAAAACAACATTCCGAAAATAAAAATCACAACAATTTTATTCACTCATTATGAAATACTATGAAATACTTATATAAATATAACTTCAAATGCTACTATTAATATCAATCACTGCATTTCATTCAAGTGACTTATTTTCACTTCCTGATCTTTTTGAACGCCAGCAGGTCCCGATTCCAACTGATGGATCTGTAAAAAAACAGTGTTTTAAAGTTGTCCGTTTCATCAAAATGTTACTTTCTTCTCCAACACTTCAACTCTCTTTTTCAAGAGAGCATTTTCGCGAGCTTTTTGATCGCAGCGTTGAAGTGCAATAACATTTCCAAGTTGCCCTTCCTAAAATATAATTATGCTATTAAGATCATTCAGTAGTCTTACTTTTCGAATTGCTCCTCCTTCCAGTCGAGTTATGATGAAAAGCTCGGTGGCTGGAAAGGAATTAGGGATTTTGTCATCCGCCGAAATGACCAACGGTGTACCACAAAGAGGAGCTTGCTCTCCGGGGCAGCGATTCTTTGCAAGCCATTCCTCCGTAACGTGGCTAAAAGTGAAACTATAAATTAATCAAACGTGAATATTTACCCTCCAAAGGTTGGCCACTGGATGAATTGCCCGCCACGGGGGTAATAGACCACGGCGTTCCGTGGTAATTTCTTTATGGCGGCCTCCAACTTCATTCTGCTGCCTCCGGAGCAGAGGGTTTCGTCGTGTTTGTAGAAAATATTTTCCATATTAGCGGCGAAGAGCTTTGTCTTGCAATTGATCTGAAAATTCGAATATAGTAAAAAAGCATCAGCTATGTTAAACAAAAGAAAACGACAAGTGATCGGAGGAGAGTTGCTTTTATACGATCATAATAACAGCGGACAAAACAAAGATTACTGTAGTTTTACAGTTCTCATAAAACAACAATAACAGCTCGCGGAACCGTTGTTGAAAAACCACGAATTATTTGGAGAATCGTGTCAAACACAGTTTGTATTCGTGGCTTTTGAACGATCTGTTTTTTTTTTCGTTGGGAAAATGTGTCATACATGCAAAATAGATAAAATATGAGAACCACGGAAAAAAACCAATGTGAATATTTCAAAATTTTTTTGAAATGAAAGATAGAGTATGGGAATTGAATGAAAAGATAAAAAATGATGGTCTTGACCAATTCCTTCAATGAGAAATCCAATACGTTCTGGAAGAAGTTCTTTAGCATTACACATTTAAAGTGAAGGGTAATGTGAAGAGAAAAAATCACCGAGAGTGAAAACCCAGAAGATACTGCAATAAAAAAGCTAATAAATATTTCGGATGGTTGTAACGAACCTCTTTCTAACGGATGAAAAGCGATCCAACTTCAAGAACGTATAGCTTGGGGGGAAGTTCTGATATCTCGCATCCGAATTCAACTTCTCAAGGAGCTTCTTTAAAAAACATTGATAAAATTGTTTTCAAGATACATTGGCACTTTTAGATGAAACGGCAAATAACACCGTGCCAGCCAGTTGAAGAGGGTCAAACTAATGAAATTGTCCTCTATCTATTCTCTTCCATATCCAACAAGAACCAAATCATTGTTTCTGTGCTAGAGATGTCCACATTGGTGATTAAGTTCGTCGCCTGAAGTTTCTTCTTATGCTGAATCGAATCACGTTTACAAAATTTTTATATCTCTACCCGTTCTCCTGAAACCACCAAAATCGAGGGTGGTTCTGAAGATATTGACCGCACTGTATATTTAATGCAAGAATCATTAATTTTCCATCGTCTCGCAAAGTGTGATTTTCCTATATTAAACTTTGTTTGTTATTTCATTTTATTTTTTCGTAATGCGCAATACTCAAGTAAAAGGAAAAAAACAACATTCTGTATAACAATTGTTGAAAAATATGAAATCTATATCGGCATACATTTAATATGTGGACAATTTTTCTTTGATTTTTGAAAACTTTTCAGGAAGAACGTAGATTTATTTTAAACGTCAGCAAAAACTCAAAATCTTAAAAAACAACATAATACTTGTCCATGCGTGAATGGTGACCATCCAGGTTTGCATGTTCCAGTGAAAGAGTTTTTGATCTTTCCGAAGGGTAGTCCCAAGTTTTTGTAGTGGATCTGAAATTTTTTAAGCATTACTTTTTTGGAAAAACGCAGCTTATTCCAACGATTGCGATATAAAGCTGTTGAAACACTGCAGGACATAATTATAAGTTCACTTTGAATTTCGGGTTTTATTACAAAGTAGAAAGTAGTCGATTTTTTCGTTTTTGTTTAAATTTTCGAAAAAAATTCAGAAATTTCGAAAAAAAAAGTTCAAAAAATCAACGTCTGTAAGTACCGCGGGCCGGCCCGAGATTTTGCAAGTATGCTATATTGTTTTCGAGAAAACTCCAAATTCAAAGTGAACTTATAATTATGTTCAGCAGTGTATGAGTGTGAAGGAAACAGTTTGACACAAACATCATAACTCTACTCACCCGAACTCTTTTCTCTATTTCGGCTGCTTCGTCGGCATTATTTGCTGGGAGTCCGTACCTTCCTCGCCCCGTACAGGTGAGAAGTTGACCTCCACATCCCAGATTTCTTTCCCATACGCAGTTCTGAATCCAATTATAGTTCTAGCAAGATGTTTAGATTGCCTTACTACTATTGCTGATCCGCCAAAGTTACAACAAACTGCGAGTAGTACGAGTGTAATATAGCAACATCTCGTTTTGGGTGATGACGGAAGAATTGATAATTTTTCCGTGTCTGAAATGTAAGAGTAAGAGTCTGTTGTGAATCGAGAGGATTTAGACAAATCTAATTTCTGTAAATCCTAAGAGCCTATCTGTCTAAGACAAAAACAAAAGATGTTTCCTCCTATCAGAAATAACATGATTTGTGAATATTCGATTCAAAGTCAGGAGATGATTTTTGTATGTATTCGTTTATTCGAAGATTTCAAGATGAATGAAAAGTGATGGGAACCGGGAGAGGAAAATGGTAAAACGAAGCTAAGAATTCAGGAGTTCAGTAGTTCAAGAACCGAAGATCTAAAAATTTAAGTAATTGGAAATTACGAAATATTCTATTCATATCTGTAATTTGCTTAGAAGTTGGGAAGAGCAAATGTTTGGTGATTCAGAAATTTCCAAAACTGGAGCCTTAATTAAATGCTCATCAAGAAAAATTTTTTGACTGCCACCTATGTGTACCACAGGAAAAGTACATTTTCAATTGATCAAGTTTTTTTTCAGTTAAATCATGAAACTGTTATGAAATGTGGAAGAGAATACGAATACGAATTTCTCATTCTCTGATACCTTTTGAAACCCCTCGTTAATTATCAAAAACCCCGTTTATTATTCAAACCCCTATTTTGATACAACTCACTTTTTCAGAAAAATAATTGTAAAATAAGTAGACCTCATTCAGTCAGTGGTCAAGGGGAGTGGTGGGGTTATCTGAAAAAAACTCCAAGTTCCGATTTTCTAATGAAAAAACTTACCAAATTTTGAGAAAAATCAGGAGAAGACCATTAAAAACACACAGTCATAGTTGAAGGAAAGAAAATTGTATTGAATAGAATCGAATGGGGAGTTTTGTTCTCTTTTCGATGGATGCCCATGATATTGTCTGCGTCTCTAGAGAAGCCAATGCTCTCTCGTTTATATATTTTTTTTCGTAAAAGTCGGTGCTCTTTTTTTTGCACCTCTCTTGATTTTGTGTAATATCTCAATTTATCATTTCTTCTGTCTGACATACGTGACTGATACTAAATTATTTAGCACTCAAACGTTGTGTCACACCACTCGCCCTTCCCATATCTATTATATTTGCCAAAAAGTTTGATTAAATACCTTACAATATATACCGCATAATGGAAACAAAACAATTGAAACGAATTGAATAGAAGCAAAAAAAAACATTGAAAAAACTGACAAAGTATTGAATCATCGTTTTTTAGGAAGGTGATTCAACACTTTGTAAGTTTTTTCAATGTTTTTTTTTGCTTCTATTCAATTAGTTTCTTTTGGTTTGTTTCCACTATGCTGTATATATTCACGGAAAAAATTATCAATTCTTTCATCATCACCCAAAATGACATACAGGGTGGCTGTTAATTACCCGCAAAAAAATTTGACGACATGGCGTAGCCGTCTGGTGCGTTTCTCGTACCTACAATAATTTTCGTTTTGTTTATCAACGTATTGTTAACTATTGTGCGAAGTTTCAAGTCAATCCGTCGACTTTGAGACGAATGGCACCGCCTCATCCGAACCTACTTCCTTCATCGCATGTCTCAAACAAGGGTAGAGCCGACAGTCCATCATGAAACATCTCCGGATTCCAAACAGAGCCGTTTGTGATGCAATCAAGCATTTCCACGGGCTTGGCACACTTAAGACTGTCTTGGAAGAGAAAGGAAAATGTTGGAAACTGCATCGCAGAAGATCAGTGACGTCAGAGAAAGGATCAGTGGAAATTTGCATTGAATCATGAAAACGATGACTAGCGATACCAAAATATCAGGTATTCCATAACAAAGCTTGCCAAGAAGAAGCTAAACATGACCGTTCAATGTGTGAGAAAAGCTGTTATTCTATCTACTTCAAAAAGCTGATACGGCTCGAGAAGGCAAACCTCTCGCTCAAGAGCACGCGACATGGCGGACGTCTGGAGAGGTCTTCTCCGACGAGACGCCATTTGCCTCAGAGTTGGAGTTCAACCACCAAAATCAACCAGTGCTAGCTCAGACATCCCACAAAGCTTTTCAAAAAGGCCTGGTCATTCGAACATTTCATTCAAAAAGGCCTGGTCATTCGAACATTTCATGGTTTCCGGAGCATTTTGAAAAAAAAATGAGCCAATTTCGACCGTCCAAAAATGATAGGACACCTTTCGAAACCCGTTTATTTTTCGAATTTTCGAACAATTCAAAATATCACATTTGACCTAGTTTCGAGGATTTTTGTCAGTCAACACAGGTTTTTCAAAAAAATGCTCAAAAAGTTCCGAAAACTTCTCCAATGATCCAATAAAAAATTTTGAATCTTTTCTAGTGCTTGAACGTTTTTTGAATTGTTCGAAAATTCAAAAAATGAACGGTTTTGGAAAGGTGTCCTATCATTTTTGGACGGTCGAAATTGGCTCATTTTCTAGTTGACCTACTTTCAGCTCACGGACTAAACCGAAAACTTTTGTCCCGGAATATTTTTTAATTTCAAGACGAATGACGTTTACAGTTTTTTGATATCTTTTTTCGTTCTCGAGTTATGGCCAAAAACAGGGGGTGTCCTATCACTATTGGACGCACTGTATCAACCTCGTACTTTTATTAGCTTGTTGTGATTCTCTCGGACCAGCGAACGTTAAAGTGAAGCAGACTTAACATCTCGCTAGAACTCATTATTCAATTAATGAATGCAAATCGGAAAATACTTGTCATGTGGAAAAGAAGTTTATCGCTGTTTCAGGCAAATCAGGTTCGAAGCCGCTACAGATAATTTTGAAAAGCGGCAATAGTTTAAAAAATAGTTCGGCTGAGTAGAGTTGGGATGTTTGTGTTTACTTGTTTTTTTCACCATTATATCACCGGGTATATCGTAATAGTTGGAACAATATCTGTTTTTTCAAGAAAGAGATAATAATGAAATTTCAGGATGAATTGAATGCATGTGGACAGTCACGATCACCGTTCTTGCACGGACAATTTTTATGTTGCTTTTGCACATTTTGAGTTTTTGCTCATATCATTCTTATAATAAATAACTGATGTGGTGTCTCTTTTCTTCTTTTCTTCTTTGTTTGTCTGTCCGTTTTTCCCGGAAGGGAAGTTTCCCAAAGGAAGAATCCGCCAGGTCAAGTTTGATCTATCATAGAGTTTTAGCGTTGGCATATGTGAAGAATAAATGAAGAATGAAATTAGAGGAGCGAAGCGACGATCTCGCGCCGTAGGCGCACCAGCCAGCCGTTTGAGGCACCAAAGGCGCGGCAAACAGGCTGGTATAAAATAAATATACGTTCACTATGAAAGAAAAGTTAATTGACATTTACACATTAAGACAACCAGTTGAGGTCTCGATTTGACGCCCTTCAAAATGAACCGCAGTTATATTAGGTTGGAAGGAAAGTAACTGTCCATTTTTTAATTAGTAAATAAAACAAAAACAAGATTAATCCGAGGTTGACAGTATGTACCGTCTTTATCCACAACATGTTGTCAACATTTAGGTAACTCGTAGATACCAGACTTTATCAAATTAAAAATTATTTGGAGATATACGAAGTCATCTAGAGGGTGATGAATTTTGCACCATTTATGAGAAAAAACTTCAAAAAAAAAGAATTCTTTGATCCGCGGCTAGCTCGCTTATGTAGGAAGGGTATCCACAAGATACCTGAATATTGCCAACATGCTATGGACCACGAGGGTGCATACTGTTAATCTTGGCTTCATATGGTTTTTGTATTATTCACAATTAAAACAAGGGACAGTTACTTTCCTGCCAACCTAATATTAGGAAAATGGATTTTTTGAGAGCATGGTCCCAAAAATGTTTATTGACATTTTTTTTCATTGAACCCTGTTTTTGGATATCATTAATCGGAAAATGGGGAAATTTTCAAAACACTCATTTCCAAAAAAATTTAAGAACAATTGGAAGCCTGGTGACAACACATACAGTGCTGGCCAAAAAGGATGCGTCGACAGGTTTTTTGACTGTAACCTTCTTCGGAATAAAGATGAGAAGCAGAAAGTTTCTGTAAAATGTAGTAAATAATCCAAGAAAATTTCTCCAAAAATATTTTCACCCAGAAAACAGAGAAAAAATTGAAATTTTTGAAAATTTTTGAAAATTCACATTTCAGACATTGCCTCATAAAAATATTTTTTCCAAGAGGGATATTTTTTTTCCAGATTCACTCCAACATTCATAAAAAACTTTTTTTTTGAGAAAATGTCTGAAATAGGAAATTTCATCAAATTCTTAGTGAAACACAACACTCTACTAGAATTTGAGAGAATCGTTTTTGAAAATAGTTGTTTTTGCAGTGAAAACGCGATTTTTGGTACTAAAACTGATATAACTCGGCTGAAAATTTGTAGAAATGGTATTATCAATCTATTTTGACCGAGATCCCAATTTACAAGGGGTCTTCGCCATTACTCTTCTCATTTTCATCATATGCAAATAGTGTTGTCTCATGGGCGAACAAAATCACTATGAAGCTATGTATGTGTATGCATACCCTCTCAAGTTTCTGATACGCATCAAAATATTGCTGTGTCTCTGTGTATGAACATGAGAATGCCGAAAACTCAACGCAAACAAGAAGAAAACTTTATTTCAAAAATTTCTTGCATGATATGTACCCATTGGAGAATTCGAATTAACCCGATTTCATAACATTTCTAGATTTTGTTTTTTGTCGGCCACTATTCCTACGTCACTGGGGAGCATTGTTTTCCTTTTTCTGCTATTTTAATATTTCAGTAAGAAGCTGAAATTTTAATTTTCTTCTTTTCTACAACTTCCTTCTTCTCCGACTACATTATGACATGCATTTTGTCCTCGGAAATCCATCAAGTGCATTTTGAGCAAGACAAATTTGCTGTCGACAGATATTTCTCTCGATTGACACATTTTCAATTTTTTTTTCATTTTCATTTCCTACACCAATTGACTCATTTCCTATGTTTCTAACCTCACACTCTCATTCAACAACATTCAAAGTGTGTGTTATCAAAAATGTGTATCCAAGTGTGTCTATACTCTTTTTCTCGCGTCTTGTCTTGTTACCTAGCATTGCTCCATGCTCTTTCTCTTATTGCTGACAAACTCATTTCCCATAAAATTGTGCGTGTGTGTTGTTCTTCCTGGTTCTAGCACGTTTGTAGGGGAATTCTATATACATATATACGTGAATATGATTTTATTCATACTTGCAATATGACTGGCTGTAGACCTGACCGGGTTTTTTTTTCAGAATTTTCATTTTTTTCAGAAATTTCCGATTTTCCGAGAATATTTTCATGTCCCTTCAATTTTTTTGGTGTCATTAAACAACCATTTTCAGGCAAATAAAAAGCTTCCCTCAAAATTAAAAAAAAAACACTAGCTAGCTGGTGCGCCTTCGGTGCGATTCGATATACCGTAAAACCTCTAATAGACCGACACCCGGTTCGTCCACTTTGAGCCCATATATCTCATTTTCTATGAAAGATATCGAAAAGTGCTCAATCAGTAAAATGTTGCTGATATCCTGATAAACATTTTACTAGTTGACCACTTTTTGATATCTTTGAAAAGAAGTGAGATATATAAACTCACAGTGGACGATCCGGGTGTCGGTCTATTAGAGGTTTTATGACCGTTTTTTACTGGCTGGTCGCTCCGCTTTTCATTTTTTTTGGAATGGTCAAAATTTTCTGCGATTTCATAAAATTTTCGAATTAAAAACTAAGCCGGGTTCTAAATTTCACTTTTCAACCATTTTCAAAGACACATTTCACAATTTCTGGATTGTTTTTAAGCAAAGCTGTTTTGTTCTACTGACAGTTGGATGAATCTTCAGATTCCAGACATTTTCTCAAAAATTTTGCTTTAATTTTTTACCACTACTCGATCTGAAATATTTGAAAAATTTTGAGAAAATGCCTTAAATTTGAATTGTTTCAAATTCTGAAACAAATTCTTCAATTTCTGAAAACACATTTCATGTTCTGAAAAAACGTCTTAGAAATTGTCTTTGAAAAGTTGTATTTTTGCACTGACAACGCTATTTCAGTGCTGAAACTGATGTAGCTCGGCTGAAACTGGCTAGTAGCTTCCGAAATGTTCAGCATTATCCAGATAGTCTATGTTTCACCTAATCTGAAAATTCTATTGAAATCTGTTTTTCCAGGAGTTGCTTTGTTAATTTCACTTTAATTTCAAATTTCTGTTTCCTACATTTTTCCTTAATTTCAAAGTCCCCATTTTGTAGAAGAAGTATACTAATGCTTCAAAAAGCGTATAAATTTTGAAGTACCCTAGAATGTTACCGAAATCCAACCTCACTCTCTCACTCTCTCCTCTTTTCTCTTCTTCTCTTTCTAAATAACACATATTTACCTCCTTTCTCCCTCGAGATTCTGAAAATCTCTCATTATCAACAACTTGTTATTATCACCTACTACTTACTTACCTGATTCTATCCGGTAATCTTGTCTCTTTTTTCTCAAGAGCTCCTCTTTGTACATATCTGCATGCACATATATGAAAAGAAATGAGCTGCATGAGCTCTTACCCTTTTCTTTCTTCGTTTTCTACTTTTTGTACTATTTCTTCTTCTTCACCCCTAGCATTATATGCACGGGTTAATGAATTTTTGGCACTAAACATGTGCTCTCTGTCATCTTACTCCCCTATGTTTCTAATTAGGTCGCCGGTCTTGAGAAATATTCTTTCCTCGGGTTACTAGGAAAAGTGCACATGGTGGTCTGAATTATTAGTCATCCAGTGTATAGAAATATACTTATGATATGTGTTTTTTCTGTGGAGAGAGGTCTTCCTTTAGTGTCCTGAAAAGCAAACAAAGTGATTCTTCTTTTTTCTGGCGCCTCCATTTTTGGCCGCGAACTGTCTAGTGAGTCATCGAGAAGTAGCCTCACCCACTCATACTTCGTTTTTTCAGAAAGTTTTTCAATTACAGTTTAAAAATTTCCGTTTTGCCTTGTTTCTTTGACTTGGAAATACGTATATCTCAATAAATTCAGATTCCTTTTCGAGGTAAAGTCTTGTTTTTACTGTCATTAGAGCCAATTTTTAAATTCTAATTCCGTAACTTATTTGAGAAATTTGACCTTTACCATCACCTTAATTTGTTTATCACCAGTTTGACAGCTGGCTGGTGCGCCTTTGACGCAATTTAATCCAGTATTTCCTCACTTTTTCTTAAAAATTCGCGTCAATTCGTATTTGATTTATTTTCATAAGAAATCATCTTTTGATGCGCACGGATTTTAAAAACTTTAAATATGTGGAATTGGATGAGACATAATTTATTAGTTTAAAAATGAATAAGTCACTTATCAAGTTATCCATATCCGCATCCACAGCATCCACATCCGCATGGGGCCATCGTGGCGCCTGGAGCCATTGTAGCACAAGTCACACCGCATCCACAGCAGCCGCAACCGTAGTAGCGCTTAGCACGGATCACAACTCCGTTGGATTGTCCTTCGGACCCAATATCTTCCATGGCAGCAGCGATGGGAGTGTCGTTGTCAATAACTGCAACGCCAGTTTCCTGAGGGTCATTGTTGTTTACTTGTTGAGCCTGTAACTTAGAAATCAGTTAAATTGAATATGAAAAACTTTACTTTTTCCTCAACAGCCATAACTTTCTGTTCGGAATCCAGAAGTGATTCAAAAAGGTTGGCGTTGGCGGCGCAGACAAAAAGAGTAAGAGAGATGATTGTGAAGCGGAGCATGTTTGTTGTTGTCTGTACCATCGGCACCTTGCACTTTTATACCCCTCCAGCACGTCACTCATTGTTTGAACATGTGTTGAAGCGATAATTAACATGCGCATATTGAGCAATTCAGTGATTTTTTTTTGTCTGCCGGGAATTTGTTTCAGGGACGTGAAAGGACGGCAAACAAATATTTAAATATTTGTAGAAAAAATAGTTACGCAAAAAAAACCTAGTTTAATTTTTTAAAAACTCCTATCAGTTAAAGTACAGTACTGTATGATATGATATGCAAAAACGTATTTTTCAGCTCATTTTCGGCCATTTTGACCATTTTCAAGATTAGTTTTAAATATCCGAAGGAAACATACATAGATTTCAAATTTGCATGCACAGAATTTTTCGAATTTTTCCAGTTTTTCAACCATTTGTCTATTTCTGAAAGACACCACTATGAAAACTATGAAAACTATGAAAACTGGCTAAAATGGGTGTCTATCAAAAATCGGCAAATAATCAAGAACTTTGAATTTTCAAAAATTGTGTGACCGCAAATCAGTTTCTGCTAGTTTAAGCATCGCAAACAGCCTAGAATTTTGTTTGACCGGTTTAGTTTTTCATAATGTGTTTTCTATATTCTTTCCCTCATTTTTAACCTCGATTGTGTCTATATTATTTCCAAGAACATATTCAATGAACCGGGAAATTGTGAATTTTCAGAAACGATCACATTCTCTTGCTTCCCCTCCTAAGCTATTCCATCTATCTCATTTTTTAGTTTTGAAAAACATAAAAATTGTATAAAGCATGATACACGCTATTTTTCCTATTTTCTCACAGAGAGTGGAGAATATTTGATGAGTTGCATCTCTTCTCTTGATTCCATGCTCATCGTAGGCGCCTAGTACAAGAAAATCTTCTCATCCTTATTCTTGAATTCGTTTTAAATTAGTTTGATTTGCATAGGATTGAGTGTCCCCATTCCCCCGGCTCACGCTCCCTTTTCCGTTCCTTATTGGTTTCTAAAATTGAATATGGATCTTGCATTTCCTACTCATTCCAAATGCATTGGCTTGCTCTTCTCACTATAATTGCGCTCTAGTATCCGCCCTCCCCCATTAAAATCAGACACTTCTCATCCCCCATCGTCTTCTTTTCCTCTCTTCTAGAAGATTTCTTTTTGAGCCAAAACACTCTCAACTCCGGCGATGCACAAGATGGCCAGTTAGTTTATCCAATTTCAACACTCACTCTCAATTAAAATTTTCATTTCATCCTTCCTTTCAACGAGAAAAGAAGCGCCTCCTTTTCCGGCTGCCACCCATCACACACCCTCCTGTCCGTTTTCGTTTTCTCTCTTACTCGTTTTTCTGAAGCTCGCTCTTCTTTCCTTTCATCGCTTGTTTTTCTTCATTGGTGTACTCTCAGGCACAACCTCTCCTTCCAACCCAATTTCGACATTACAACCTTTTTGAGGAGGAGAAGGAATAAAGAGTCGTTGGGCAGACAGAAACAAGAAGAGGAACGTTACGAAAATGACCGATGGACCACCATTGATGCTCAATCGAGCGTTCTTTGAAAGGAAGGAGAACTTGTTGAAAGTTTTGCAATTGGTGAGTTTTAGGTTTTTCAAAAGAAAGGTGGTTAGATAACAAGGGATAGTCATAAATGTTCTATGTTAAGATGACACTAAGTTAAAGACCACGTATAAGACCACTGTTTACAATATCGTTGAAAAATACCATGAATGCTCTAATAGAACGCTACCCTACTCTCAGCTCAATTATCACATTCCTCATTAGATATTAAAAAAAGTTTGTTAACTGATAAAATATTGGTTTTTTCATGATAACTAATTTATCAGTTGAACACTTTTTTATATCTGGTAAAGGAACCGAGATAATACAACTCAAAGTAAAATTATAGGCAGTGTTTGTATTAGAGGAAATACGATTTTTCGGGATATGACTACTCTTTGGGCGACGTTTTATACCTCTATTTACGATATCCTGAAAAACCTAAAATCAAAAAATATATTGATAAATGAAGTTTTGTTAAAAAATTACTAACCGTCAACGTTTTAACGACTTCTTCAAACTCCGCGTCTTGAAAATTTTCATCTGAATGATTTCCTAGGCATTTCATTTTTTGGAAAATTTCCCGATTTTTAAACGCTCTAATGCACTGTTGAATTATCTTGGCATCTCATTAGGTACGATATGATTTAGGTTCAAAGTAAATGTATAACGTTCTATCAGGGAATTCAGGTATACGCATTTTCAGTTTTTTCAGTTGAATTATCTCGGTTCCTTCAAAGGATATGAAGAATTTGACAACTAAGTAAATGTACACATTCTTCAAGAAAGTTTCCGAATCCTTCATCGTGGTGTGAGATAGGAAGAGGTAAATCAAAACATGTCTGATGTGAATAGCAGTGGGAACAAACATATCGTTTCAATTATAGATGAGGAGCAGGGAAGGAAATGGGGACTTGTTTATATGGAAGGTTCTTATCACCTTGTTATTCACTAGAGTCGATATCATACACAGCCTCCGTATACGAGAACAGTGATTAAACAAACAGAGTGACAAAGACTTTCCCGCCAACCTAATACTTAGCCCTCCCTTTTTCGAGATTCAGAAACAAATTCCATAAACCCCATTATTACCACAGAATACATTTTCAAGTGCATTCCCATTCACCTCTCCTCTTTCCAGGTATTTGGTTTCATCACATTCCTTACCAACTACTGGTGCTATCCAAACCCACATTTTCTCTACTGTGGAGACAGGTGAACGAATACCAAACTACCAATAACTCAAATCTTGTTTTTTTCCAGATACTTCACGTCTTCCCAAGTGTTCCAATTAGCCGTTTTCAATGGATTCTGCCTGTTTCTCACTATTTCTCTGATTATCGCAAACGTTGCTGGTGCCTACGATGCCTTTTACAAGACCAATCCATATCTTTTGGTGAGAGGATTTAAAATATTTTTTATTAGAAAATAATTGAGTTCCAGGAGCGCTACTTGGTCTACCTCCAGACATTCCTGTACTCGGTGGCTTATATTGCTCTGGTGGTGGACTATGAAAACAGCCCGTATGCTAAAGCTTTTACCATTCCATTGGTATGTTTAACTCTTCATTGGAGTCCAAGAAATCAAAAAAAAAGTTTTCAGATCTCCACCACCTTCACCCTCCTCGTCTATGTCGTTGATGCTCTAATGCAATGCCGTAGTCGTAAAAATCCAATCGGACACTAATTGGCTATTCTCATCTCCTCAAATTTTCTTGCCTCATCCCCATCCATACTGTAAAAGTGCCACTCCAATCCTGTAAAAATGACCATGAAATCTCCAAAAACATAATGACCCCCGTTGTGATTTTTTGCTCTTCTCTCCCGAAAGACTGTGTTTCTATTTATTGATCTATTTATTTTTTATCAAAACCATAAATAAAATCAAAATAATTGGAAACTTTACAATAGAAAAATAGTCAGAAAAATTTCAAGGTTATTTGGGGCGATTATATAAAGTAATAAAACAGATGAGATTCAAAATTGACTGCTGTGGTTTGGAGGATAGTGTCAAATGTGTGGTAGAAGTAGATAAAGAAAGAAAATTTCAGTTTGTTCAGATAAGTTTTTTTTGCATTTTAGTAAATGCATTTTGGAAAATGGGCGCGATTACAGTAAAGCTGATAGGAAAGAAAAACTCGGGAGCAAATTAGAAATATGAAATACATAAAATAAGACCTGGGTTACGGTAGGATAGGGGAGTACATATAACATGGAAATTAATTTAAAACAGTCGTTGTAATAGCCGTTTCACTTGGCCCCAATTTTACGACCGTGTCCACGCCAGCCGTACTGGAGCTATTGGTGCCTTCATCTAAAATTCTGAGTGTTTGGAAGTCGGAAAATTGAAAATTTTTGTCAAATTTGGTGGTAATAAAATTTGTGATGTTGTTAAAATATAAAAGTTCACGAAATTTCAGTAATCGAATCCATTTGGTTTACCGAAAATATGTACTCTCATAGAACCTTCTTCCTACACTTAAACTTTGAGTTCTATTACCTCGGTTCTTGTGGAAGATATAAAAAATTGGTAAACTGATAAAATGTTGGTGAGATTATGACAATTATTTGTTCAGTTGACAAATTTTTGATATCTTTATCAGTGACCGAGATAATTTAGCTCAAAATGGAAGCCTATGGTGGAACAATTAGCTGCTTTACGGTGATGAGCCTTGTTCGCCGAGCTCCAATATCCCATTTTCCGTAAATGTTATCAAAAATCAGTCGACAGAAAAAAACACTATAGCGGAAATACGACACACATTATAACAGTTGGTAAAATGTTGAGACCGTTTCTAGGAACCGCGATAACCGAGCTCAAAATGTAAGTATAAGCTGGTTTCCCATCAGAGAATTGACGATATCTGGCCTTGCACTTTGAACTCAATTATCTCAATTTTGCGACAGATAATAGAAATTTGTCAACTGACGCAATGTTAGTGATAAGATGATGAACAATTTATCAGTTGACAACTTTTTAATATTTTCTTCAAGAACCGAGAAAATTGGGCTCAACATGAGAGAATAACATAGTTTTCTATCAAAAATGTTTACGTTATATCATCTTGCACTTTAAGCTCAATCATGTTTATTTTTATGACAGAAAATACAAATTTCTCAACTGATAAAATGTTAGACATAAGATAACCATCACTTTAACAGTTCACAAATTATCGATATTTTTTTGAAACGAGATAATTGAGCTTGAATTTCTATCCGAAAGTTTATGGTATATGATTTCTCTCCCTTCGTCATTTATTTTATTGTTTTTGAAAAGCTCTAATTGTACTAATTTTCAATTTCACACTCACTTACCCGAATTTTCCGATTTCTCTCGATGCTTATGATTATGATTCTCCTCGTCGCCGCAGCAGTTCTGATCTGAAAATAACCTTTTTACTTTTTTAAAACTCTTCTTGCTCTCACTTATAAGTATTGGCATATTCTTCCTTCGAATCGCCGATCCTCCTAGTCCCCCTTGCGACCCGGATGGCTCTAAAACCGCTGCATGACGACGAGCTTGTAATCGGATCTGAAAACAAAATTGACCTTTACGAAAAACTTTGCAAAAGAAAAGGTGTCACCTGTTCAACGGGAAGTACTCGTCGTCTCCGCTTCGGCAATTTGTCACGTGCTTGATTGTGAGAGTAGAACATGGCAAAGTTAGAGACAATGACCTGAAAATTTGAATTTTATAACCTTACTAACCAAAAATGATTGCTTACTGGAACTGGAAGAGCAATAGTAAGGACACCCATAACGGCACAAAGCGATCCGACTAGTCTTCCAAATGATGTGTGAGGTGTCATATCACCGTATCCTACTGTAGTCATTGTACATATAGCCCACCATAAACCTAACGGGATTGACTGGAACTGATTGTTTGGGTTGGCTTCCATCTTCTCGGCATAGTACACCAGTGCAGCAAATATGACGATGCCCAGTATAAGAAAAAACACGAGGAGTATCAGTTCTTTCGCACTTGCACGGAAGGTGTGAATCAGAATTTGTAATCCTTGATGATGTTGCGTTAATTTGAAAAGCCGGAAGATACGAATCATTGATAAGAACTCGACAACATCCTTTGGCTCGTCCTCCACAAATCGAACCATGATGGCGTCAGCGTAGAAAGAGAGTGTGGCGACTAGATCAATCATATTGAGAGGGCTCTTGAAGAATCGCATTTTTGACGGACAAAAGATAAAACGTATGATGAGTTCTAAAGTAAACCAAATATTGCACAACATTTCGATTTGACCGAAAATTGGGAGAGGCTCAGTGGAGATACGGTCGATCGACGGTTGGAAGTAGCCCCCTCTGAGAGAAAAAATATAAGCTTTGACTCAGAAAGTTAAAATCTTTGAAATACTCACGGCATGGAGATGTTTTGTCCGGTGAGCACTGGAAGACGAAAGGTTTGGTGGGTCTTGAGACAGAAGGAGACGATGGAGATAAAGATGAAGAGAACAGAGATACCGGCGATAAACTTGGCGGCTTGGGAGCTGTATGGCTCATCGAACAGAGACCATACTTGTGGCTTAATCTTCATCCAACGGGTTCGTTTTCCCTACAAAATGGAAATTTTCAATAAAATGTTCAATTTTGGTTTCCTCAGAATTTGAAACACCTATAGCGATAGCGGGAGATCAAAATACCGTCTTTTTTCTAATAGATGCCAACCTATACCGTTAACTTTTGACTCAATTGTCTCAATTCCTAGTAGAGATTTGGCAATTTTGTCAACTGATAAACCAGTCATCAGAATATCAACAATATTTTATCAGTTGACAGAGTTTTGGTATTTCTAACCGGAATTCGAGATATTGATTCTTCGAGGTGAGATTCTTTTAGCAGGAGTACGGTAATCATACTTTATTCATTTTCGATCAATTTTCAACCTACTAAACTTATAAAAAACTTTTACCGATCTTCAGTAGAATATGTTTCAGCAGTGATGTGATCGTTATGAACTATTTGTAGAATATGGCTTTCTTTCTGAGCCTATCAAAGAGCATGCTTAAAATACCGTATTTCCTCTGAATGGAGCCCGTCTATACCATACACTTTGAATTCAATTATCTCCATTTCTGTGGAAGATATCAAAAAATGATGAACATATAAATTATTTATCATAATATCCCCAATATTTTTTCAGTTGACAGATTCTTGATATCTTTTACAGAAATCGAGACAAAGAGCTCAAAATTGGCGGTTCAGATCACGTGCCTGTATTAGAGGAAATGTGGTCTTTGGTTGCTATTTCTCTTGGAAAAAATCTTGAAACCAGAAGTTCTAACCGCGAAGCTGCATGGTCAAGAAATCACCATCAATGTCCCACAATAACCTTTACCCACCTGGAAATAGTCTTCTTCCCAGCCAAACTTCTTCATGATATCCTGCTCACGGAGTTGTGGATCATCCTCATGGTCGGCGTCCATACGGTCCAAAACAGCGAGAGTTTCTTGAGTGTCCCTAAAAATTTTTATTTTCATTTTTTCTGATATCATGACTGCTTTTCACTTGGCATGAAGAAGTTGCATCCAACAGCACGGCTCCGTATCCGACGCGTCCAGTCCCCAGTACTGTAGTTCTTCTTCAAAAAGCGGACCGCAAACGTCAGTGGGATAGTGCAGTTTTCCGGTTCGGTAGTAGTTTAGAATCTGAATTCACGATTTAAGTTGGTGAAAGGACTGGGTTACTGTAGGATTACCATGGAAAATACTGCTGGATGACGGTCGAAGAAGTATTCTTGGAGAAGAGGATCAAAGTTGGAAACCGTTGGAGTTAACCTGAAAGTATATATTTGAAAATTGGTTTGGAGGTCTACAGTAATCTTTCACAGCCTACCTGCTAAGCCGTGTCGCTGGAATCTTCTTTAGTGTTGCTTGATAGGTCTCGTGACGTACACCTCCGACGTTCAGCACGATCCTCTCATCCATAGAAATTCCTGAAAAATGTCAAATCACGATTCATCACTCAATTTTCATTTTGAAGATTTTCAATATATTTTCTTTTCGTCAAACGTCGTCAGTTTCAATGAATCTTCACTTTTACGACGTCTTCTTTTTTTTGGTCGTCCTGGTGGCGGACTAAGATGGCGTGGGCTTTATTTCTTGTGGAGAAAGAATGAAAAAATAAAGAAATTGGAAAAGCGAACTAACAATAAATCATGAGAAGAGCCTTTCCTCCTTTCTCGCCGATTTTTTTTTTGCTCTCTGCAAAAAGTGTGAAAAGGGATTGAAATGCGTGCGGCGCTGGAGTCAGGAAGCTAAACTACCCAATTTGAACTTTTCGTTCATTCATGAATTGGAAATGTGATTCGAGAAAAAGTGGAAGCGAAAATGAGAAAGAAGATTTTCCAGAAATGATGTGAAAGTCTCAAAGTCAAATCGGATGTTAGTTATTTTTAGGTGTGACAAGTTCGAAAATCCAGGAAAACCCAGAAAAATAGATTCACATGGGTGAGAAACTAGCGAGTTTGAAATAGACGCATATGTTTCATTTTCAATGTTTTTTTTCAAATCAAAAAATGAGAAAGATCTTGTGTTTCGGACCAATCAAAATGAATTGATGAGAGCACGAAGAACGAGGATTCCATAGTTCGAAATCTTGTTATTGTGGTCAAATTGAACCTTCAAGAGGGTAAGACAAAGATCAGCATGATGAAGTGGTTGCTGGTGTAATCGAATAGAATTTCAAACTAGAGAAATTGGGGGAATAAGTTTCGGAATGTCAGAATCACAGTTGATCAGAAAATTCAGATTTTTTTAATTTTCAGAACTTAAAATATTTCAAACTTTTAGATTTCCTGAATGATGTGGAATCTAGGATTTCTGCATTTTCAGAACATTGTAGTTTAGAATTCAAGAAATTTAGCTTTTCAGTTCATTTTAGCTTTTTTCAGCATAAAATGTTCAAATTTTTCGAAGTTCGTTTTTTTTTTTGAATATTCGAGTTTCTAAAAATTTCAGAATCTGGGGATCCGTGAGCCCAGATTTTTTGAATTTCAAGTGTTTCGGATCTGTCTAATATATAAGAAATCTTCAGAATCTTGCATCTCGGAATATCAGAAAATTGGGTTTTTTTCGAATTTCTCTGAATTTCAGAATCTATGAACTCTCGAATTTCTCAGATTTTCTAAATCTTGGTATTCTTGAACTTCTCAGAATTTCAAAAGCTAGGAAGTGGTGAATTTCTCAGGATTTCAGAATCTAGGATTTCTCGAATTTCTCTGAATTTCGAAAACTAGGAATTCTTGAATATCTCAGAACTTAAGAATCTATGAATTTTTGATATTTTGAGAATTTTTGGATTTAGAAGTTCATGGATCTCAGAATTTCAGAAACTAGGAATTCTTGAATTTTGGATTTTCATACTTTCAAACTTTTATTTTCTCAGAATTTCAATACTATAAAAATTCAAATTCGTCATATCAGAATTCCAGAAATTTAGAAAATTATCAATACCCGGAATATCTTGAGAAGATACCGGAAGGAAATTGCTGAAGATTTCTCTTCTAGCTCTCTTTTCCAGCTTCCCAGTTTTACCTAGCCATAGAAAATGAGAATTCGGAGAATGAATTACTTACTATGTAGATATTTTCAATCAACGTTTTCTGATACTAGAATGTTGCTTACTGATTGATTTGCTCTTTCTTCATCCTTATTTCCGGGTACCCTTAGAAACACACCTTTACCCTTTTCATCACTTACCTCTCCGAGCCATTACTACAGAAAAGAAAAGCGCACAAAGGTGCACGAGAAAATAGAAAATCCGAATTTTCAGTTTTCGAAGTGAAATAAAAAAGGGAAAATAATAAAGCCTGGAGTCGATGAGAAGAGCCACCACACCGATTAATCTTGGCTCGTAAAAAAAGGGAAGAAGAAGACGTTTCATAAAATCTATCTCCTTCCCATCCGGCTCCTCTTCAGTGCTTTTTTGCCTGACTGGAAAAAGATCTATTCTCGAAAATGGGAGGAGGAGTCAAGGAAGGAGAGTTCGCTGCACTTCTTGGGAAGATAAAGAAAAAGGGATTAGTGTAAAATAAGGAAAATACTTGGAAGGCATACAAGTTGGCAAATTTTCGGGTAATATCTTACCTGGAGCATTTGTTCTTAGATCGTCCAGTGCTATACTGGTTGTAGAGTATCTCGGTATAGAGTGTCGAGTTCTCATCCTGGTCGCACGCCACTATATCCCATCATCGGAGCTAAGTACGTTAAGTAAAGAAGCGATAATTAGTAAGGAATTGAAAAAAAAAGTAAAAAAGAAGTAAGGACCAAAAAATACTTCCAGGTGAAGAAACACGCAAACGGAAAACAACCAAAAGACACACCTGAGAAATTCAGAACGCGAAACCAAAACTTTCTTTTCTACTTTCTTCGAATTTTTCGTCTGTTGTCGTGTTTCCTTTTTCGCTTAGGCGAATAAGAAGAACAAGAAAGTAAAGAAGAATAGGAAAAAGCAAAGAAAAAAAAATGTCACAACAGGAAAAAAAACCGAACTCGAGTGGAATGAACGCGATTCGCGGAGCGCGTTGTTTGTGAAAATTAGTAGTCGGAATGAATTATCAAATGGAACGATCAGTGTTTAATTATTGAAAAGTAGGAGGAAAAAATAAGATAGAGAAGAGGTTTTGTTTTGAACAGAGATCGGAAAAACAAAGGGAAAATTTTCAAAAGCAAAACACAAGAACTGTTCTGGAAGTCTTAATTTTTGGCCGAAAAAATTGTTGAAATGCTAAAAAGTTTTTATGATAAAAATTGAGATCCCAAAGATTCCAGAAAATGTTAAAATTCAAATTCAGAAGGTGTTATGTATACCAAAAATTCTAGAAATTCTGAATGTTGAAAATGAAGAAAACTCATGAATTACAAAAATTCTGAAAATTCAGAAAATCAGAAATTTAGAAAGTTCATAGATTTCTAAAATTCTGACAAATCAGTAACTCAGAAAACTGAAAAAGTCATAAACTCTTAATTTCCGAAATTCTAAAAGTTAAGAGAATCAGAACAATATTAAAATTTGATTTTTTGGGTTTCGGAAGTCCGAAAATTCAGAAATTCAGAAAATCCACGAGTTTCAAAAACTAGAAAAAAAGTTA
Source organism: Caenorhabditis nigoni (assembly GCA_027920645.1). Taxonomy (NCBI): domain Eukaryota; kingdom Metazoa; phylum Nematoda; class Chromadorea; order Rhabditida; family Rhabditidae; genus Caenorhabditis; species Caenorhabditis nigoni. Next base: position 7,646,325 of record CP115869.1, read on the forward strand.
AAATCCAGACAATGAAAAGATCTGAAAATCCAGAAGTTTCAGAAAACTCTGGAAATCCAAAAATTCCAGAAAAAAATTCAGAACTTTGTCTGAAAAATCGAATAATTCAGATATTCAAAAATTTCCAGAATTGCAAAAAATGTGAAATTCCTGAAATTCAAAATACTAGCGGTTTTAAATATTTCAGAGAATTCAGCAACTCAGAAATGAAAAATAAAAAATTGATATTCGGAAAATTCTTGAATTTCGAAAAATCTGAATATTCAGAAATTCGAAAAGAATTTAAAATGTTTAGAAAAAAAGGCACAATCTTCATAAACACCCAGAAACCAGAAAATATATAGTTTCCAACTTTGCTCATATATTTTATTATAAAAGCCACGCCTACCTATAAAAATGTTTTGTGAATAAAACTTGAAAAAGATCTCAAAGACACAAAATTGATAAATTTCATGAAATTCAATTGCTCATGAAAAAAGTTGTCTCCCTCTTCTTGAAGAAACATGAAGTAGAATAAGAAGAAGAAGAGTTATTGAAAAAAAGTGGCAACATTCAAATTGGTCGAGTCTTCAGAAAAACGAGCAACAAGAGCGGATCTTTTCTTATTCACCCCGAGAAAAGCCGCCGGATGTTTCCGGAGAGAAATGGAATTGTTCGCAGAATTGAATAGAGGAAGTGGGTGGAAGAAAATATTTCGAAAAATTATTACTCTTGTCCAAAATCAATGCACGTTGCGGACGAGAAAATAGCGGTGGGCGGAGCTTAGCTCCCGCAGAGAAAGCACTACTGTATTTTTCAAATTATTGCACGCGCCTTTAATACAGTACCTCAAAAATAATCGAATTTTTGCCTTTTTCTCTTATTTTTTCGCTTGTTTCTGTCTAATTTTGTCTAATTCTTTTAAATCTTTGATTTATTTCCTTTAAAAAACAGAAAAACAGCCAAAAATGGGCCCAAAATAAAAAATCGTTCGGGGTACGGTATTAAAGGCGCATGCATCATTTGTTGTTTTCGCTATGCGACCGACGATGCGATTTTGAGTAAATTTTCGGCCGCAACGTGCATTGATTTCGGACGAGAGTAATAGAGTTTGGAGTACAAAAGTTCGAAAGAAAATTGAATGGTTTTTAGGCTACTATAGAACTCATAAATTGTTATTTTCGTGATGCTTTGGGTTTATATATTCTTTGATTCTGTTTTAAAGGAGCACTCGAAACTTTCCTTGAAATGTTGTTCGCTGTGCTCATTCGAGCGCATTCTTTTCCCAGAGATTTTATTTTTCATATTCTTGTTTTTTTTTCTCATTTTTATTCGAAATTTCTGGTCCACTGGACACTAAGTCTAACTATTACTATTACTTGTAAACTTAAAGGAAGAGATGAGACATGTCAGAAACAGAGGAAGAAGACGAAAGAAGACGTTTCGGACTTTTTTTACGAAGTGTGTGTGGACTGCAACACAAAATGAAGATCAGGAAATTGATGGCAGACGAAAGAATGATTCACGACTTTGAATTTTTTTCTTCTTCCCACTGTTTTCCTTTCTTTTTTTCAGTGGGAGTTCTATGAGACCTCACAGCTGGAAAATTAAAATTTCGATATTACGGTAGCTTTTTCGAAAAGTAAAACTTATTTCTAATCCAAAGTTCAAGAGTCAAAAAAACAGAAAAAAGAAGAAGAACGAGAAATTACAAGATGGCAACTACAAATATAGACGTGTGAGAAGAGCAGTGGGAGAGCAGGAGAGGACAATCATGATATGCAAAGTTTTTGTGTAAAAGCAATGGAATTGGAGGGGTGGCGCGAGTGGAGGAAAAAAGACAAGGAATATTTCTGGCTTCAAGAGGTGGTGACGAGAAGTGAGAAAAGTGCATTAGGGTTAGCTTAGGACCCGGAAAGTTTCGCGCCCTCCCGCTGAGGCCAATATTTTTGAATGAATTACTGAGTATGAGGGTCTCTTTGGGACAAGTTCGATGCAAATTTGATGAACTGGAAAGGTTTCAAACTCTTGTCGGTTTGAGTAGGAGGTTTTATTGTTATTGTGTCAAGTTTCTAAATTTTGAAAAATGGAAAAGGAAAGTCACCCGTTTTGAAAATTGTTCTGGGAGTTTATTTTGAGCCCTTGAAGTTCTGTTGTATTGAGTTGAACTTTGAGTTAAGATTGTGAAAGAGAAAATGAGAACTATCAAACTAATTCAAAAATAACAAGAAAATAACAAGAACAGTGAGCGAAACTTTTTGAAAATCAAAAATGAAGAAAGAACGAGTTTTGACATCAGGTACTATGAATTAGGGTGTCACCCTAAATTTGAACTTTAACCTCAATTTTTTGGCTCTTTATGACAAGGGGGGGGGGCCATGAGAAAAGGGGGGGCCCATGGGAAAAGGGGGGGCCAAGTCAAAAGGGGGGGCCCATGAGAATAGGGGGGGGGCCAAGACAGAAGGGGGGGCCCAAGGGTAAAAATGTGTACTAAGTTAAGATTTACTTATTTTTTCAAGTTTTGTGACTGTTTCCATTAAAATTTCGAACTTTGAACACTTTTCATAATTTTTTTAAATTTTCAGTTTCGGTCATTTTTTGCACATTTTTCGTTCATTTTTTTGTTACTAAGCCTGAAAAAAGTCTAGACTAGCTGAATAACTTCAAATTTCACAGTTAAAATGCGAAAAATACTGTTGTTCATGCATAAAACCGACCTAAACTGAAATTTTTTAAAGTTATGAATTTTTGTGGAAACAACGAAATTTTCATAGAAACATCCGAAAAACTTCGAAAAATTGGTAAATCTTAACTTAGTCCACATTTTTCAACTTGGGCCCCCCCTTTTCACTTGGGCCCCCCCTATTCTCATGGGCCCCCCCTTTTGACTTGGGCCCCCCCCCTTTTCCCATGGGCCCCCCTTTTCTCATGGGCCCCCCCCCCCCTTGTCATAAAGAGCCAATTTTTTAAAATGCTTTAACAGAATCCTACATTATCATGAAACTTTGAGCTCGATTCCTGTGAAATATATCAAAAAGTGGTCAACTGATAAAATGTTCATCATAGTGTCAGCAATATTTCATTCTCCGACACATTACTGATGTCTGTCACAGGACGTGAGATTTATCAATTTAAAGTATTACAGGGACTTCAAGAGATTTAAAATATTTTGAAAGATACTGTGTTTTTCTAATGAAAGCCAACCTTTTTTGTTCAATTCGAGTATAATTATCTCGATACCTGTGACAAACATCAAAACACTTTCAACTGATAAATTATGTATCATAACATCACCAATATTTTATCAGTTGACTAATTTTTGATATCTCTCCTAGGAACCGAGATAATAGAGCTCAAAGTAAACAATGTCTATGAGAGTACGGTATCTCAATTTTTGTGAGATTCTATTAGACTCTTTATACCATATTAGAAACAAAGACAATTTAGGAAAAAGTGTGGGGAATTACCCAAAGTTCTTTGTGTGTTTTTAATTTTGTTGAAAAAGGACCTTTCCAAAAATTGCTCCAATAATCCGGAGAGTGCAAAAATTTTGGCATAATTAAGGTACAAAGCGTTTCAGATGTACAAAAACCTCCACTCGAAATCTACGAAATACCTGAAAAATCAAATCTACTACTTCCTAATTGTGGATTTTATACCTCTAAATCACTTTGTACCCCCTTAACCAAAGAAAACGTTGTACCCACCGAATCATGTGTCTAAAAATTGTACTTACTTTTTCTCGCAGAATATTTATAGCAAATCTTCATAGACCAAAAAGTAATACAAGCAACTGAACCTCTCTGAGGTCAACGAATCATGTTGTTTCAAGTTACTGAGTGACGTAGTGGACGTCTAAGATTGCAGAGTGCAAATTCAGGAAATTGGCTATTCCAGTATGCCCTCCACAGAACTTCTCCCTTGTAGCAAAGAAAATTTTTTTTTTCTCACGACGTCACGGATCGGTGAGCCAACCCCGAAACCGGAAAAAGCGTGGTGTCGGTTTGATACCTGGAGCCAAACGCTTGTTCTTGTTTTCGGAAAAAAAAAGTTAGGATCTACTAGAGGAATTAATTTGTAACACGATGAAAAGCATTACAACACCATCAACAACGTCATAAACGCCGGATAAAATATTGGGATGTCAAGAAGAAGAGAACAAGAAAATGTGTTCTTCTGCTATTTCATCTTTTTTTTCCTATTTTTCGGACTATGTGTCCTCTCTACATCTGGGTACATTTGAAACCTATACCTCGTCCTTTTCGCGGGGTTTGCAGCTCACAAGATTATGAGGGTTGAACTTCTAAAAGTACAATTTAAAAAAAAAAAGGAAAAAGTGTGGACCATATGGAAATCTTAGGGATGGTGTCAAATGTGTGACATCCGAGGGGTGGTTAATTGAGTTATCGAGTTTGCGAAACAAAATTTTAGCAAGTTGGGGAGGGATTCTGTGTGTTTTCTCAACCACTGAGAAATGTCCAAAAATCATCCTCATTAGGAAAAACTGAGGTGTGTTTATAGAGTTGGAACCTTAATAACATCGAAGAACTGGAGAGGTTTTAGGGTTAAAAGCTCAAAAAACAACAAAAAACACTGGTTGGAGCCTAATTAGGAATATCTTAAGAACATGTTTTGTTCTGAATTCTTTCATAAAATCAAAACCCAAGAATTTTCGAAATTCTTCATGGGATACCGAGCATCAAAGAACGTCCATAGGATACAACAATTGCACTTTTTTATCCCAGAACCTAGTTCCTCGTCGTTTCTACACAAAAAGACGCTGTCTGGGTGCCACCAAGAAACTTCCGGCAAATTTTCAGGGTTTTTCGTTCAAAGAAAACAAATAACCTTTTTTTCTAACATCTATAATAATTGAGTGGAAACAAGAGTTCAAGTACCGGACCAAAAAACTTTAAAATTACGTTTTTCAGTCGGAATTAGTAAACTTTGGAGAGAGAGGGTATTGGTATTGTTGCATTTCTTTAAATAGTTCAAGTTATATAAAATATGAGAAGATTTCACTTTTTGAAGTTGACAGTTCATTTTTCAAATTCAATTCTAGTGAGTCATGCAGTTTGTGGCAGAAAAAGTGCCAAAAAGCCAAAATTAGAACGGAAAGGAGAGTTTTGCCAGCTTAAAGCCGTGTATCTGGATTTTTAGGGCTCGGACCAGAAATTTGTCACATACAATATTGAAGCTGTAACTTTGTTCAGAATATTCTCGTATTTCTAGAAAAATTGAAAAATCCTGGTTCGTTTTTGTTTCAGAATTTTAAAATTGACTAAAAAGTGGAAATAAGATATCTTTGGTCGGAACCGTTTAACTAACCGAACCTGTAACCTACCAAATTGAAGGTCACCGGAACCATCAACTTTAAGCTCATTTATCTCGATTTCTGGTTAAGGTATCAAACTTTGGTCATCTGATAAATTATTTATCATAATATCACCAAATATTTTATCAGTTGACCTAATTTTGATATCTTTCACAGAAATCTAGATAATTGAGCTCAAAGTTGTTTGGGTGAGCTTCTATTAGTGGAAATACGGTCACAAACTTTTGAGAATTTCCGAAAATTTTCAGATAATTATGAATTTTCGAGTCTCACTAGCTTCCCATCCACTCACCTTTCTCCCCAAAATAATCGCTGCCCCGCCGTGAGCCTCGACGAGCCGACGAGCGATTCGAGTCGAATCTGTTGAACGAGAATGCGTCGAGCATTTTTTCACATCGAGAGAGTCTGAAAATAGAGCATGAAATTTTTTGAAGCGTGAAACTGGCAATAAGCTAAAAAATCAGAGGGAAGTGGGCTCAAAATTGTTCCGTAATCCAATAAACGGAAGAACGAACACGAAAATAATTGAGAAAAAGAAACAAGCAAATAAAAACGTAATCCGTTCTAAGAGATAGATCCAATGGGAGAGAAAGAAGAGAGGAGGAAGCAAGAAGCAACTGAAAAAAACGAGGACTCACCACTACCGACTCAAGAAATTTATCAAGATACTCGTCGCGGACTCGACCTTCCTCTAATTTTTCGAATATCATATTTCCCGTCTTACTCATGAAAATTCGGGGGCTTTCTGAGAGGAGCGAAGAAGTGACTCGACACCGAAAAAGGAAACGAAGAAATTTGAGGTGTTTGGGGGATCACAAATGCATGCGAAATCTTCAAACAAATGCTCATGAAACAGGCGAAAAAATGGGAGAGGGGGGACGGGGATGAAAAATGTATGCACTAGGTGGACCCATTAGAAAAGTGCCTAATTTTTTGTTCACTTCCTTATTAGGTGGCGAAAATCGAGGAAGTTTTGGTTATTTTTAGTTTGTTGGATTTTTTGAGAATTTGAGAATTTTGAATTACAAGGAATGTGTTTTGCTCATATTCCAAAATTCAGGGTCGACGCTTTTCTCGAAAATGTTCTCAATTTTTCAAAAAATGTTCAAAAACTCGACTTTGTTCAAATCGTATTTTAAGTTGGAAGATTTTTGATACACCTTATAGAATTTTAGATAATTGAGCTCAAAGTGCAAGTGTAGGGTAGCTGTATATTACTGTTTACCGAAATAAAAAATCCTGGGAAAATGATAGACTTGAGAAAAAAAGAAAATCAGCTGTTCTATTTTTGCAAAAAAAATCAAATGTTCAAAGTTTGCGCGACAATAATGATGCTCAGAAAAGTTTAATTTTGAGCATAGCCTAATTGCTCTAAGTGGAGCCCACCATATGAGTACACCCTGAGCTCAATTATCTTGATCCTGAGAAAAGTATCAAAAATTGGCCGACTGATAAATTATTCATCAAAATATCACCAATATTTCATCAGGTAACCAAACTTTGATGTTTTTTCACAGGGATCGAGATAAATTGAGCTCAAAGTTGAGAGTTTGTCTGAGCTTCTATGAGAGGAAAATCGGTAGTTTGAAATCGGACGACAATGTGAGGCTCAGAATTTTCCAATTTTCGTTAATTAGTCACGATTTGATGTTTTTTACAAGAATATAGATAATTTCTCAAGTTCAATCACGTATGGACCTTCCATTCGAGGTTTTATTCGTTTTAGGTAAAAACCTCATTTAATGTTAAATATTAAACGTTATTAGCCACGTTATTAATATCTGAACTTAAAAAACTGTATTTTGTTTTCACAATCTCTTGAAATACTCAAAACTGCGCAATTTTCCAACTAAAAACAAAAAAAAGTCGCAATATTTTGAATCCATTCCAAAATTTTAGTTCCATTTCTTCTTAAAAACATGCTGAAACATCCCCCAGCAAGCGTGGAGACAAACGTGACTGGAAAATGATGTTTTTTTTTTGAAGACAAACACATTTACAAGGGTCTCGAAGACATAGAATTTTGGATTCAAGACAGATACAGAAAAAGATAAACGGAGAAGAGAATCACAGATGGAAGAAGAAGAGAAACCCGCCCGCCTTTTTTTCCACTACCAAATATTCTTGTCCATCCGGAAGCAAATAAAGATCAAGAAGAGGCTCTTTTCCAGTGAAGAGAGTAGGAATGTGAGTAAACGACTGGGAGAAGATTTGAATCTTTTTCCCTGGGAGGCGGAGGTTCGACATGATTCCTGACTGTTTTATGACTTCCTTGGGACTAGGTGCGGAAGAGCCATCAGTGAGATTGGATGTTGAATGTGAAATGGAAGTACCTGAGTATACATTTCTTTGAGTGCTACCATATGGCTCGCTGGGAAAAAAACGCATTGGGTGGGGTTGTAAAACTTTTGGTACTACAGAAGCTGCTGGAGTAATTTTACAAAATTGAAGTTTTCAATTCGCTGAGTAGTTCTATAAAAGTTCAGTGGGTTTTTTGAGAAATTGAAAACTGAAAAAAAGCTTTTTGGAAAATGACTACCACCAAGCTAATGTGAAAATGGATTCCGGAAAAAAAAACTCCGGAAAAGAAACGGGCATTTAAATATTCAGAAAATGCGGCGCCGATCGAACGCGCGCCTAAATCGGCTTGAGAACCAAAGCAATAGTAAATGACGGAAGCCAAGAAGAAAAAAGACAAAATGAGATGTAAATTGAGAGACAATGGATTTTAAAATTAGTCTCAAAAACCGGATGATCCTATGATAAATGATTCTGAGTCGCCACTTGACTCACTGAGGCTCTCCACGAGCCACTTGTCCGAAGAAGGGCATAAAACGAGAGGGGGTACATATTGAAATGTAGACCCTAGAAGGTTTCACAAACGCCTAAATTACTGCTACTTGAACATCTCATTTTGACATCTCGGATAGCGACACGAAAAACGATTGCACATCTTTTTTTGGCGTATTTTTCTTTCTCTTTTTTCAAAAATCTGCTTTTCGGTTAACCCCAAAAACCCTAAAAATTGGGATAGGGTTCTCAATCTTCTTCTTCATCAGAACAGATTCAATAAAAGAAGTTTGTCAACGAGAAAAAAAAAACATGATGAGATTTTATAAATTCGATGACGAGAGTTTTTGACAAAATCCGTCATGAATAGCACGACACATTTTTGCCGTTATTGAAGAGCACTGGTTGGAAAAAAGTTTTTTTCCACAAAAATGGTGTCCCAAACAAGAGTTGGAATTCGAATTGCAATATTTTTTGAGAGAAAAAAGGGTAAACTAGAAAACAACAATGGGTTGGAATGGCAAGGTTAATTATTCAGAATAAATGTAGAATTTTATAATTTTTGGGATGAGTGGGACGTTTTTATGCGAAAAAGGACGACAAATATGAAAATGAAAAGCACGCTTTATTGTTCGGGGTACGCATAGCCATCTTCGGACAAGTGTTGAAACGAAATGACCAATTTAGGCATGACTCTTAAAAGTCCCTGTATTTAAAATGTGTACAGGGTGGGGAATAATTATAGCGCCGCAACTTTGCGTAAGCTCTGGCGCCTGTGAAACGGTCTGTGGTGCACACAGTAATATTTTTTTTTGTTCATTATTTTGTTTTAAACTATTTCTGAAAGTTTCAGCCAATTATTTCAATTTTGAAGGTAATGGTGGCAGCTTCTCCATACCGCACTGCTATTGTCGAGTGCGCAAAAAAGGGGATGACTTCTTCGGAGATCTCAAAAAAACTTGGAGTCGGAAAATCGGTAGTCAATCGAACACTCGTTCGATTCAGAAAGATGGGAACTTTAAAGGACATTAGAAGAAGCGGCCGTCCGGTGACTGTGACGACTCCTGAAGCCGTCAAAGCCGTGAGAGAGAGAGGTGTGGGGATATTTGACCCAGCAAGTCTCCACAAAAAATTATCCCAATTTGGATGCCCTGAAGAAAGCCTTGACCGCGGCATGGGACGAATTGGACGCCAACTACCTGCGTGTCGTAGTCGACTCCTACTCGAAGAGACTTCGAGCTGTGATCAAAGCAAAAGGAGGAAGGTTCGAAAACTGTTAATGCTATCTTTTTTGTTATCTCTTAATAAACATTTTTGTTGAATTTCAGAAAAAAAATCTTTTGATTTGACCTTTTTACACCGTCTTGAAAGCGGCGCTATATTTATTCCCCACCCTGTAGAGATCAGAGTGACTGCATTATCTCTCGTTGACCCATTGAACTAACATACCAAAAACAGATGTGTTTCTTGATGATCTATAACTTACATTTAATAAAAGCCTGGTCAAAGACTCTTCAATCATGTTCAAAATGTTATTTTTCACATCCATAGTAGTATTACTTATCCAAAATTTTGAAAAAAAAACCGACAAAAATCAGAAATTTTCCAAAAAATCGAATTTTAAAAAAATATTTTTTCTATTCTTTTTTGGAGCTTTGATGCTTAACAGAAAGTTTTGACTCTTCTGATCGTTTTTGAAGCAAATTACAGTCTGAAAATAGGCAATACATTTATGGCGGGAAGGAGATAAAATTATGAACAGCACTGTCAATGAGAGTAACAAAAATTAATTAGCAAAACTGATTATTGAAGTAAGACGGATAATTCACAACTATGATCAATTTTCCACGCGTCGTAAAAAGCTATAATGTGGAATGACCCAAGAGAAGAAACCGACAGGAATACAAAAACACAATACCTGACAAAGAAACTCGTGATGATTTAACCAATTTTACCAAATTTCCAAACAAAGCTCCAACCAGAAAATTTAAGCACCGTGTCTCGATAAAAGTTTTTTTTTTCAAAAATTAAGAAATGCTACAAGAAAAACAGTTTTTTTTTTAAATTTAGAACTTAACATTTTCTTGAAGAAATACAGAATAGTACAGCCCGTAAAAGCTTGAATGGATGTTCACGCAATACGCTAACTTCGAGGTTATATTATTTCGATTTCTTCAGAAGATAAGAGTTTCTTCTCGCTACACTACAGATGTGGACCAGCCATCTCTGCATATAACGTGTTTTGGTCCTCCGGGAAACATAACAGACCACTTGTACTGTATGTGCGCAATTGTTCCGGCTGTCATCACACCTCTCACCTGCTTCATTGCTCCAGTTTTTTGAAACATTTTTTCGGCTCCCCTTTTATTCCAATAGAGTTTTAACTGCTAGGATTGATCACCGTTATTGATGGTTTAGTTTTTGTCAACCTGAAACATTTTCTGGACCTTCCCTCCCTTGTACACTGCGTAACATAATTATAAGTTCACTTTGAACTTTGAAATTTTTGGAATACTGTGAATATGGACTGAACAGGTTATGCTTGAAGTAATTACTAATTCGGATTGTCAATTAATGAATACCATTTGGGACCGCTACCATTTCTTAAATTTGGCAAAATTGAAAAAAATCGAAAAAATGGCCCGAAAAAAAGTAACATAAGTATAAGTTCACTTGAAACAATGAAAGATAACTCAAAACACAGATTTTAAAATGTAATGTAATTACGAAATATAGCAAAAAGGGGTCAAAATGTATTCATTAATGTGAAAAATTTGGTTGTACCTATACTCAAAATTGGGACACATCCGTTTTTGGCCAGCTTATACTGAAAATGAACTTTTTCGTCGATAACTTTTCTGAAAACAGTGCTGACTCCAAATTTTTATGTTTAACAGAATTACTCTCAATTGCTTCACGCAGTTAACTGTTGAAAAACATGAGATTGATTTGAAAACCGGGGAAAATCTTCCGTTTTAGCCCATTTTTACAAGTATTTTCTGGGTGGTACTGTGTCTTTCTGGGCAGACATCTGATTGAGCTGACTAGCATAAAATAAAGGGAAACATGTTGTCATTTAGGAACATACATAGAAACATAAAAATGAAAATTTTGGGTTTACGATATCTGCAACTTTTTGGACCATCTCACCCTCAAACATAAAAAATTAGCTATGAGAAGTTATGTTTACGGAGTTATTTTTTGTGGAAAGAGTCACCCATTATGTTTTTCATTTTTGAATCACACTTGTCAAGTTTTGAATTTACGGATACAGCTGTTAGATTATTTTCCAGTTCCGTTCTGGAGGTACGACTGACCTAGAAAGTTATCGTTCTTAGCGAAAAAATACTAAATTCCGAGGTCCCAAAAATTTATTTAGAACTCATTTCATCAACCTGAAAAATGTTCAACATACTTGAAAAGTTGCAGACATAATATGTATTAAATTTAGTTTTGATAGATTCACTTTGAGAGAAAAAATCTGTCGAAAAACAATACGTTCTCAACCTTCAATAAGATACCATACATCTCTCCGGAACTGATTTCTTGTAAAGAGGGCTCAACTGCGAAAATAGAATTTGAGACTTTTCAAGTATGTTGAACATTTTTCAGGTTGATGAAATGAGTTCTAAATAAATTTTTGGGACCTCGGAATTTAGTATTTTTTCGCTAAAAACGATAACTTTCTAGGTCAGTCGTACCTCCAGAACGGAACTGGAAAATAATCTAACAGTTGTAGCCGTAAATTCAAAACTTGACAAGTGTGATTCGAAAAAGAAAAACATAATGGGTGACTCCTTCCACAAAAAACAACTCCGTAAACATAACTTCTCATAGCTCATTTTTTATGTTTGAGGGTGAGATGGTCCAAAAAGTTGCAGATATCGTAAACCCAAAATTCACATTGTTATGTTTCTATGTATGTTCCTAAATGACAACATGTTTCCCTTTATTTTATGCTAGTCAGCTCAATCAGATGTCTGCCCAGAAAGACACAGTACCACCCAGAAAATACTTGTGAAAATGGGCTAAAACGGAAGATTTTTCCCGGTTTTCAAATCAATCTCATGTTTTTCAACAGTTAACTGCGTGAAGCAATTGACAGTAATTCTGTTAAACTTAAAAATTTGGAGTCAGCACTGTTTTCAGAAAAGTTATCGACGAAAAAGTTCATTTTCAGTATAAGCTGGCCGAAAACGGATGTGTCCCAATTTTGAGTATAGGTACAACCAAATTTTTCACATTAATGAATACATTTTGACCCCTTTTTGCTATATTTCGTAGTTACATTACATTTTAAAATCTGTGTTTTGAGTTATCTTTCATTGTTTCAAGTGAACTTATACTTATGTTACTTTTTTTCGGGCCATTTTTTCGATTTTTTTCAATTTTGCCAAATTTAAGAAATGGTAGCGGTCTCAAATGGTATTCATTAATTGACAATCCGAATTAGTAATTACTTCAAACATAACCTGTTCAATCCATATTCACAGTTTTCCAAAAAATTCAAAATTCAAAGTGAACTTATAATTATGTTACGCAGTGTATAGTAGTAGAAATTTATCTGGTGGATTTTATAATTTTCATATAAATAACCAACATTCAATTGAATCCCGACTTTCACGATAATTGAAATTCGATGTTAAATGAAATGTGAAAAGCAGGTGCATTGAATTCTTTTCAAAAATGAAATTGAAATACGGAAACGTATATGTAGCTAAAATCTCCATCATTCTTCGCAGGTATTTTATTTCAAAATATCTAGCTTACAATATATTTAGCTTGTTATCTAGCTTGTTAGCCTCGTAAAAACTTACTTCTCGGACACTTCCAGTCTAATATCAGATATTTTGAACTAAATTATCCCTTCAGAATCAGGTGTTCGTGGGAGGTTTACTCTCTCAGCCAGTCAGCTCTATTATAATCACATCACCTGGCTCTGGACGGATTGATCACGGTGAACTCGCCCTTACTCCTCAGAGTCTAAAAACCAGCAGCACATTTTGGTCTAGATGTGTCTTTTCTCATACATCGAACAAAATTATACGCCTCTGACTGAAATCCTGCGTCTCTCATTCTCACCTGGGCTAATATAAGAGTGAGCTGACCACACTCCGTGTGTATTAATCTCATATTTTTGGGAGCAGCTATCACTACTTATCAGCATCGAGGCTTCTATTCTTTTCGTGTCGTCCATTATGCCCAGAGGCATCAGGAATCCGAATGTGTACCTGAACGAGGAGACCGGATGTCGGGTGTGCTGGAAACCTGCGTCTGGAAGAAACTATGGAGTAAGTTAAAGAGGTTCAAGTTTTGATGTTTTACAATTTCATGGTCAAATTCCAGGTGGTCTCATGCTCTGCTTGTAAAATGTTCTTCCGTCGAGTATCCGTGGAAAGTCTGGTATACAATTGTAGACAATCAAAGAATTGCTACGACAATCTTAAAATATTCCCAAAATGCAAATATTGCCGCTTTCAAAAGTGCTTACGAATGGGAATGCAACTAATTCCTGATCCACAACCCATGTTACCTGATCAATTGGATAAACTGAACGTAATTATGAAGGGAATGATAATTATGGAAGAGGACCGGTATAGGTCTCTGACTCGCACGTATTCAGTTGAAGATCCAACTTTGGAGGATGTTCTGCGAGATAGATCATTGATGAAATTGACAGTGAAGGTGAGTAAGACCATCGTAACAAGGCAACAGATCTGAAAATTTCAGACTAGTGACGTGAAGGTTGGACCTCATGAATGGGCATTTCTCGATGTCTTCTCCTGGATCCAGCTCGTTTCTCAATGCGACTTCTTCACCAAGCTTGATTTTTATGATCAAGTTCGTCTAATCCAGTGATAAAAATTTGATTTTTTAAATATTTCAGAGAGCTCTGTTCTCCGCCAACTATCTACCAATAGCATTACTGACCGGAGCAATGGCAACTATGAACAATGGACGGGATAAGTTGCTGACACCAGATGGAGAAGATGTTTATCCAGATGAAGTTCGGGAGCTTTTCACAGGGAATCCAGAAATCTTGGATAGTATTTGCACTACACTGGTTGGCACACTGATCAAGTTGAGAGTTACTAAGGAGGAATGTCTTCTTCTTACATATGTGTTTCTTTGTAACCCAGGTAAAATCCGATTTCGAGTTTTTTTTTTCAAACAGTAACCGTATTCCAGCTCTTTGCACTGTGTCCAATGAAGCTCAAAAGACCCTAAAAACTTTCCAAGAAGAGCTCACATCCCGACTGTTTGCTTATTGCCAAGTAACTTATCAGAAAGCTGCTCCAACTCGTTTCTTGGAACTTTTGTCAATTTTCAATGTCATGAACAAAACGAACTCTGATCTACAGTACGTCAGTATGATGTTTCAGTTGGGATCTCCTGGATTCGGATTCAAGAAGCTCGTGTACGACGTTTTCGTGCAACCTGGGATTTCAAGTTGATAAATGAAATCTGGAGTGATATTTCTGTTAAAATAAAATGATTTTTATTGGCATCAGCTCTAACAACAGAAAAAGTTCCATATCATAACTTTTAATCATAATCTCAGATTTTAGTCTCTGATAAAGGCTGGAATCACAAGTTGATAAATGAAATCTGGACTTCTATTTTTCTATCGAAAGTATTTTTACTCACATCACTTTGAACAACATATGAATCTCCACTCAACCAATCATACTTTTCTGATCTCTGTCACTGATCTATGCTAAAACGTGCATTTTCAAAATATCCAAGAGCGGAATTGTTTTTCTGGTTTCTGCCATATATGTAATTTCTGATTTCTTGAAATTTTTCTGGTTTGTGATAAGCCGACCAACGGCTGAATTTATTTTTGTTCCTGATACACCAACATTTGTCATACAAAGTACGAAGACTCACGGAGCAGAGAAAAGGGGATTGTGTTTTTGGTCTCTCGTTTTATTTTTAGTTCTCCGATTATTTGAAATTTTTTGAGGGGTGTGGAGGATTTCAATTTAGTGAGATGACTAAATTTTGGGGGGTAAGCGTCAAAATTTTCAAATTTGTGTTTCTTTATTGGAAATCTGGTTACCAAATTGGGACTGAAAAATCAAAGAGATCAACTAGGACTGACAAGAAAAATTTAAATAGTAGTAAACGAGAAAAATGGGATTTCAATAAAAATTAAAAACAGGATTGCAGTGAAAACATTCAGTGAATTCGAAATTCTTATCAAAATTAAAAGCAGTCAATGTGTCTTTGTCATTATGAACTGATTCACGTTAGGAAATTTTCGGGTAGTTAGCATAAATTCTGAGAAGTTACTCTGGCGTAGATTCCGGATCAGACCGATTGACCAAACAAAGAACTTGTGACTAGGTTTCAATTTGGTGACCCACAATAGCAATAGTCGTCGAAAAAATACGATTTTCAACTGATTTTTAGTCAAAAGTTAATAATAGCAAAATGGCGCTTTGTTTTTGCGTCAGTACTAACGGAAGGTTAAAAACAATATTCTTGGTAATCCGGCATCAAGAATCGGAAAAATGAAAATTTCGGGGAATCCGAAATACGAAGTCCTGAAAATACTGGTGGTCTGCGAATTTAAATCGTACAGTAACCCGTACTGCCCTTTATCAAACAAAGGTTATAAACTTTTCGGCTCTCGTGAGTGATATCATATTTAAGTGTCATCTCCCTGTCCCATCATTTCTTTAATGGCTTCAAAAAAGGTTAGCCACGTACCAATCCTCTATCATCTCCCGTGATTTTAAAGTCCATTCGTTTTCGCCTATTCACCCCAAAATCCACCCCAACTCCTCGCCACCACCGGAAAGTTGCATATTCGGAAGCCACTTGGTCCCTCTCTCACATTTCCTCCCGTTTTCTTTCCCGTCCCCATCTCCCTCTATTTTCTTGATGAGAAAGGCCAGGATTATAGCCATCCTACAAACCGCCGCCTAGCAACCAGTAATCCAGTGGCAATGCTGGTGAATATATATGTGCTGGGGTATTTCTTTCACTTCACCGGCCAATAAATTATCTTAGGAGGTGAGATGTCGCTCTCAGGTCACATATATATTGGTCCGTTTTCACAAATATCCCTAGAAACTTGCCTTTTTTTAAGGATATCTAATGTAAGCAATAGGCTCGCTTGGTCAGAACTCACTCTCGTGATGACACCAAAGCATACCAATACATCCTCCCGCCGCCTGTGCCTGCACCTCTCTTTCAAGCGCCATACAACATCTTAATTATGTCCGTTACCTCTCGAATCCCCCCAACGTCAGGTTCTTGCCTTCAGTACGCTTCATACTCACCCCAAATGACAGAACCCTCTTTCTAACGGGCGGTGAACAAATCTGTCGTTTGGTGTTCTTCCCACTTGAATCTCTAACTTTATCACTCTCTCTGTAGTAATCCTCTCCGTCCCTATCGACCGGTAATTCCATACGGGTGTTCTCTTGCCCCTATTGCGAAATAGGCCTCCGAAAACATCTATACGCGGCTAATTGATGTCCACGACTCTGGCAAACCAGGGAGATAGCGTTCAGCATTCAGAATAGTGCGACGCAGACAATTAGACGGCAAAGGCGCGCACGTTCGTTTCGTGTCAGACGCGCATGTATTATTGTTGTGTTTTTTTTTCTCTCGCTGATGCGAATCTTGATAAGTTTTCCAAGAGTTTTTAGTTCTAAAAAGAGTCGCTAGGTCTTATTAGGTGATTTTTTGTCTGATACTTTGTTATTTTCATGAGTTTTCCTGAAGCTTTCCGAGTTTTCTCTTCCCAAATCTGTTTTTTTTTCGATTCAAAACCTAAAAATTCGACTTTTGCCCATCTCACTGACTTCAATAGTTTATTACCTGATTATTTTGTACATCAGTTAATTGGTTTCTTTCCCATTTTTCTTATTTATCTCCGTGATTTTCATTGAAATTTTCAAAAAATTCTAATTTTCAGGTTATTGCTCTACTAGCCAAGCTACATCTGACGACGAGGTGTTTCCACGAACAAATATGGAGACGAGGAATAGTAGGAAAAGGAAAGCCGAGTCTCTTCCACCAGTGCCTTCAGAAAAGGAACGGAGGAAAATGTTGAAAATGAAGAGAGAAGAACGGGAACAGAGAGAACGCAAATGGAGGCCTTGGAAGAATATGATGTGGAACAGAAAGAAACGAGCGATCAAGGAGTGCAGAGAAAGAGAGATTGATACGGCTGGAAAGATTCTGATACGACATGCAAGGCGATGCACGTTGCGGACGCACAAGAAAAGATGGAGAAGAACTTACAAGCGATACGTTCGTCTCGAGAAGTGGCGTATAAGCTATTTGCGGCTCCCAACGTTGTACCGTGACGCCACCAAAAGAATCGCACAAGGAAAAAACTGTCGATTCAAAAAACAATGGTGGAGAATGACTCCCAAGTACCGAAGAAGCTGCTTCAAAACCGCTAAGATGCTACAGAATGCAAAAAATGTCAAAGAAGTTCGATTCTATTTAAAAGGATTGGAGAAGGAGAAGAGACGACCTCGTTTCGTGATTGTGCATGAGGACCAAACAATCGGACAACAATTTTTGGAACCTATACATGACCGATATCATGAAGATGATCCAGAAATACATAAAGAGCAATCAGAGGTGAGCATTTTCAAATTTAATATTTTTTTTTTAATCTGTGAAATTTCAGTGGACGCTCAACGAACGAAGCGAGCTTGAATTCGAAGGAATGGCAGATGTCATGCAGAGACATTTCATCAACGTTGTCTGGTGGCCAGCAGTTCTTTTGCCAGGCACTGTCTTCAATCCTCTATCCGGAAGTATCATCCGTAAAGCGAGAAATATAGTCACTGGAGAAGTTCACGTATTAGAGGAGGAAGAGCTGATTCCCTTCGAGTGGCTACCGAAGTATTCGCCTGAAGACAAGGAAGCTGTGCTCATGAGTGTGGAGCAGGATATAAGGCAGAAGTACAGAAACGCGTGGAGATTCGCAACGAGATTCACTTATCATCGTGAGTTTTCATGAATTTTTAATATCATTAATGAATAGTGGGCTCAACTTTAATTGAAAGTTCTTGACAGCCAGCCGGCCCCTAATTTTGATTAACCTATATATAGTACCAGCTAAAAATATAAACAAAAACATATTTTCAGTTGATTGTGACCTTTTTTGAAACATTCAGAAGTCTAGAGCACGGCTATCGCTTTCAGCAGTCCTAAATTAAAATTTTTGCATTCTCAGCTGCAACTCTCGTCTTTTGGGCGAAAATAAAGACTTCGCCGTCTTTTGGGCGAACACGGCCGCTTTTTGGGCAAAATTAGAGCTCTGCCGCCTTTTGAGCGAGCTTTGGCGCCTTTTGGGCGAGAAATAAATTTTTAGGCGAACCCCAGGCGACGGTAGAACCTCTCAGGCGAACCCAAGGCGAAGCCAGCCAGCTTTTGCACTTGTTTTTGCCAGCTTTTGAGCACTGTTTGGGCACCTTCTGGGAAAATCTCTAGCGGAATCTGGCCAGCCAGCCAGCGCCCAAAAGACGACAGCCACAGCCGAGTTTACAGCATTTTTCGAAAATTCCTAGTTTTTCAGCTATTAGCAGGTTCCCTGAAGGACATTCTTTTTTTCCGGTTTTTGTACTGAGAAAGTGAAAACAAGCCAGGTATCTATCAGAAATCGGCAAGTTTCTGAAAAACTAGGAATTCTCAGAAAAGTTTTTTAACTGCAAAATTTTCAAAGTGATCCGACACTTGACAGCCGAGCTACAGACTCCTGAAAATGGGAAAAAAACAAAAGTAAAATACGTTTCTGTATATCTTATTTGCCGGTATTTTGTAGTAGAATCTTCTTGTATTTCTTAGTACCCTCCAAATTACTGTTAATTTCCATTTCAAAAAATGAAATCCCCTTTTCACTATAAAAACCATTGAGCCTCAAATTCTGATAACTCCTTCTCTTATAAGAATCTTCTGAGAAAATTCTGATAATTCTGAAAACTCCTTCTCTAAGTAAAACTTTTCAGAGCTCGACTATTCCACCATCAGGATCATGCTCGGTCTTCAACAAGCTCGTTGCTTCTATCCTCACAGTGCTAGAAGATACACCAAACTCCACAGGAAACGAGCCCAGAAGCGCGAAGCACGGAAGGAGAAGGCAATGGAGAGAGTGCCGAAGAGAAGGATGGTTCTGAGAAAGCAAGCAATCCGAGAGTGTAGAGATAGAACGAAGGATTCGTTTGGAAAGATTGTGATGCGACACTCGAGAAGATTCGCCATGCGGACAAATGAGAAACGCTGGAGAAGACGCTATAAAAGGTTCATTCGTCTCGAGAAGCAACGCATCCGCAAAATTCGACTCTATTCGATGTTCCGGGACTCCGCTGAAAGATCGGGACAGAACAAAAGTTGTCGATTTGAACAACATTGGTGGAGAATGTCACGCGAGTACAGAATAAGCTGTTCCCGAACCGCAAAGATGCTACTGAATGAAAAGCGGATTGAAGAAGTCAAATTCTATTTGAAAGGATTAGAGAAGGAGAAGAGACGGCCTCGTTTCGTGATTGTGCATGAGAACAAAACAATTGAAGGCCAATTTTTCAAGTTTATGCATCGCCGCTATGATGACGGAAAAGAACATCCAGAGGTGAACATTTCTAAATTTAGAGTTTTTTTAATTTGTGACGTTTCAGTGGACGCTCACCGAACGACGCGAGCTTGAATTTGATGGAATGCCAAAGATGATGCGAAGACACTTCATGAACGTTGTTTGGTGGCCAGCAATTCTTCTTCCAGGAACTGTCATCGACGAACAAACTGGAAAACCAATCCATGAAGCAAGGAATATCGTCACTGGAGAAATTTACAAGATAGAAGAGCGAGAGCTGATTCCGTTCGAGTGGATACCGCCCGATTATTCGAATGATGACGCCAGGGTCATACTGACGAATGTGAAGCAGGATATAAGGAAAAAATACGGAAATGCGTGGCTATTTGCAATGAGATTAAATTACCACAGTGAGTTTTCGTAAATTCTCAATATCTTTCATGAATAGCAATATTAATACACAATCTATTCTCGAGATCGGCCCGGGCCACTGAATTTTTGAGTCTACTGACCGGCCCCTATTTTTACAAGATATATACAAAGAAAACGGTTAGCGAATTCATGTAAATTTCTGTTTCAAATAGCGAGTTTTTCTTTCGACTGTGAGAAAGAAATTCGTTCCTCAAATTCAAAGAAAAACCTTCTCTAGGTAAACATTTTCAGTTCTCGACTACTCCACCATTCGGATTATGCTCGGCTTCCAACGAGCTCGTCGCTTCCACCCTCACGTTGTTGGAAGATACGGTAAACTTCATAGGAAACTAACTAGGAAACAGTTATTGTACGACGACGAGAGGAGATCAATGAAGATGGAAACGACGAATAGCAGAAAAAGGAAAGCAGTGCCTTCAGGAAATGAGGAAGAACCTCATGCCAAACAAGCATCCGTGCAAACACCATCAACCTCAAATCAATGTCAATAACCAGAAAGATGATCTTCTCAAGTAGGTATTACTGTTGACAACCAAAGAACATATTACTTTTTCAGGCTTTCTTTTCCTAGCTGAATTCCTTGGTCCTGTTTACGTCACCAATTGTTCTACGAGCCCTTCTCTCAATCTACAAATCTCTTCCCATCTCTCGATCTACAAACTAAAACTGGAATATACTTATTACTTATCACTACTGAAATAAAATTGAATCTTTGATGTTAAGCTGATGACTAGTTTTTGCCAGGTTCTTACTGTCTGCTGGACTTGCTATAAAAGAAGATAGTATTCAGAAGCATGCTGAGAGGAAACGTACCAATAGGGCATCAATGAAATTCGCGGAGCGACTTGACAGGAGCATCAAGGCGTACGCAGCTCGAAAGAAAAAACTCAGTAACAAATAGGAATACAAATCGTATACTTCAGTCGTTTTCTGTTAATCTGTATTCTGAAAGAGAGTTTCTTTGCCGTTCAGCATCCCAGGCATCAATTTCTTGGCAAAGTCTTCCAACGAAAATTGATATTTTGTTACCTTTTTTCATTGATAAATTAATTTTATTAGGGATTTCACAGCGTTTTGTTGTTTGACTTTGTCCGTTTGGAATATGCTATTCCTGGATTACAGAAATTCTGTAATCAAAGAGCGCCCTAGCTTCTAACTTTGAGCCAATTTATCTCGATTCCTCTTTTAGCTATAGAAAAAATGCCAACAAACAAATTGTTTATCAGCATATTACAAACATTTCATCAGTTGACACATTATTGATATCTCTGATACGAACTGAAATAATTAGGCTCAAATAATAGAATACAATATTTCCTCTAACATAAGTCGACCCAAACCGTCAACTTTAAAGGAGGCCAGACATCAAAAAAAAGTTTCCCTGATATTTTGCCTAGAGAACCCCCATGAGGGGTTGAACTCATGACAGGCAGCTCAGGGGTACAGCGCCGCTACCGGCTGAGCTACGGAACGCAAACGCGGCTGACCACCAAGGGCCTACATAAGCGCGGCGCGATGATCTCGCCCCGAGAAAACCCCGTAGACTTTCGTGTCTGGCCTCCTTTAAGCTCAATTATCTCGGTTCCTGTCAGTGCTATTGAAAAGTTGTAAACTAATACATTTTTTATCATTATAGCACAAACATTTCATCTGTTAACAAAATTTTGATAACTTTAATGAGAACTGAGATAATTGAATTTGAAGTACTCATTCAGAATGCCGTATTACCTCAAATAGAAGCCCACCCAGATTGTCAACTTTAAGCACAATTATCTTGGTTCTCACAGAAGACAACAAAAAGTTGTGAACAAATAAATTGTTTACCATTATTGCACAAACATTTCATCAGTTGACACATTTTTTATATCTCTGATATGAACTGAGATAATAAAGTTCAAACTACACATATGTTTTAGAGCATTTACATTAACCTTTAAAAACTCATGAAAATCAGATCCAATTCATTTCCGAATAGTATAGGTATTGGCTCTTATCTAGGAGACATGCCCTTCATATGTTTTGTTCATGCACTAACATGAAAAACATTGTTTGAAAGTTACAACCCGCTGATGAGGGCAATCAGACGAGTGTTGTAATAACAGGCTGACTGCCGGAGAGAGGAAAATGCAAATTGGCATGAATTTTTCGGAAAAATCAGCAAAAAATAAATTACAAATTCATCAGTTCATAATTTTACCAGTTTTTTTTGAAAACAAACACTTGGAAACAGAAAACTAACAACTACAATGAGCATCATTGCTTCAACGGACAAGACATACAAAATTAAAAAAAAAACAACTCAACAATTATTTCCGGGATGACATACGATGAGCCATGAGCCGGCTTGCAAAATCTGCTGGCGGCACATATTCGTCAGAATCGTCTGCTGCTTCTCGACGAGCTTTCTTCTTCCTCTTGGCATCCCTGGCTAGCCGAGCCTTCTTTTCTTCATCGGTTTCATTCCTCAAATACTTCCGCCGCCTCATTGCATCCTTCTCTCGTCGGATCGCTGCTTGTTCCGGAGTTTCGTTCTTCAACGCCTCTCTTCTTCGAATCGCATTCTTCTCCCGTCGAATATCAGCTTGTTCTTTTGTTTCCTTAGCCAGTCCTTCACGACGTCTTGCAGCTTCTCGGGCTCTTCTGGCTTTTGCCGCGTCTGGTGACTGATTCGCAAGGTATTTTCTTCGGTGACCAAGTGATTTTTCCCTACGAATAAGCCCCTCTTCTTCTGTCTCGTTGCATCGTCGATTTTTTTTACGTTCAGCATCCCGGTCGAGTCTGTATCGTCGCTCTTCTTCAGATTCCATTGCTCGCCGTTTCTGACCACTGGCTTTGTTTTTCGCAAGACGTCTTCGTTTCTCGGCTTTACTCTCTAATGCTCGCTTCTCTCGTTTTCTGGCGGCATCTTCTAGTCTACGCTTTTTAAGCTTTTGTTGATTTTCCTCTTCTTTTTCGATACTGAAAAGCAAATGACTTTAAATGGTAAAAATGAGTAGTCAATGTCTTACACATCAACCGCATATGCTATTGCCATAAGACCATCAAAAGCATGTTCAGCATTTTCTTCTTGCTTTTCTCCAACTGGATCCTTGGAAGTTGATTTTTCAAGCTTGGCACTGTGAAGAGAGGAAGGTCCAGCTAGTTGGCTATCTGGTGATTGTGCAGCTAGTACAATTTTTGATTTGAAGGATCCGTTAGCTGGCCGACAAGCTTTAGGGTACCATTTTACATCCATTTCGAATCTGAAAATGAGCAAATTTAGGTTAGAAAATTGTCGTTGAAGTATTCGAATAGAACGGAAAGAGAGTTTCTGGGAATGTAATGCAAAAAATAATTTAAAAAATTGCAAGGATGTGTGGGGAGACAAAAGGTATCGTCCGGTCAATAATGCCGCGGAATTGGGCCGAGGCGGGCAGTGGGAGACCGCCATCCGCACAAACACACAGCGGGTCGTTTCTGCTCTTCGCCTCTTCTTTTTTCTCTGTCTCTCACTCTGAATAGCATGAGGGTCGTGGGGGCGTCTTTATACGTGGCAATGAAAAAAGGTATAGAAGGTCTAAGCGAGGGGAAGACATCAACCGAACACATACGCTGTGTGCGAGAGGTCCGTTTTTTCGGCTGCGATCTCTTGATTGTGCACACTATTACACTTCTATCTGTCGACTAGCACTGGGGAAGTTGATGATAGAAATGGTGAGGGTGCCGAGCAGGCACTGCTTCATTTTTCATAAGAGATGCTGGTAGGAAAAGGTCAGCATGAAAGACTCCGGAAGTTAGAGTTGATTTGCTGGACATGATAATGCCGACGGGTGCTAACTAAGTCTGCTAAAACCTGTCAAAGCCTTCTAGAATTATTGAGAGTATTTCTGAAGCCTAAAAGTTTGTATGCTTTGGTTCACATAAGGATAAGAAGTTTAAAAATAACTGTCGATTTCTAAAGATCCGGAGGCTTAATATTTTTGCGGCTCTGAGAAACTCAAAGCTATACTCATATTGGAAGTTTGAATTCCGACAAAAACTAAAATTAAACATAATAGAAGCAAAACAGTAGAATCCTGGAAAGCCGTTTTTGGGTCGTTATTCTTGAATCTCCATAAAAAGAACACCGTAAAACATATCACAGACGGGCCTACACTGCCCAGTTTGAGCTCAATTATCTTAGTCCGTACGTGGAATATCAAAATTGTGTTAACTGATGAAATGTTTGTTATATTATGAAGAACAGTTTATCAGTTGACAGCTTGCTTATATCTTTCAAATGAACCGAGATAGATTTTCACAAAGTTAGATGTTAGGGCTCTTTTTATTACAGGTTTCTCGGCATTGGAAAATTCAAACAGTTCCCTGGCAATACCTGGTGTTTATTGTTTGAGAGCTTTGCTAAAACTATATAGACTATTTAAAACATGAAAAAACCCCTAAAATTGAAAAAAATTTTAAGATCCAGGAAATATAAAACAATTTGTTGGTGGCAGGGGAAGCAGAAAAAGTTTCAATTTTTATTGAAGCCAAAAACTGAAATACACGCTCAGTACTAAAAATGATTGAAACAAAATAAAAAGTTTCCGTAACTCACAGTTTGATAAATGTTTTCAATAGTGGTTCTAGTTTTGATTATTCTGATAACGCATCACTATCATTATCAAAAATGCTGAAGTTGCATTTTTTCACTCCCGAAAAATGTAAACACATTACTGAAGTTTCCTATACAAATGCTCCATTCAAAATAAGGAAGCTAGAATTCAGCAATTTTTGTTAGGTTAGTATTCTCTGTTTTTCGACTTCCAAGATCGTCAGTTTATTTCAGCTTATGAGCGATCACATCCAGCTACAAATGACAAATCGTCGCGACAGAATCATTGGATGCATTATGATGTATCGAATTATTATCAGATAAGAAGCCCGAGACAACGAAATATATACTGAGTACCATCTGCAGAAACATGGCTACATTGTCTATCATGAACAGCATCAGAAGTTGTTTTTGCCACCCGATGTTCATGATATGAAACATGTAAGATAATGATTGTTTGATTTTGAATACGTCTATATGTGAAAAATGGTTTGAAAATACTTTAGTTTTATGATTTTCTTGTTTTCAGATCAAAAACCTTGGGGACTTCGAAGTTCAGCGTTCTTGAGCCATCACTGGAGTTTTTATGAACTGTTTGAAACCAATCCAAGTAGTTCGGCGGTTTTTGGAACTAGCTGCCATCTGAGTGCCCCCCCCCCCCTCAACTTCTATAGCTGAATCTAGATAGGTTTTTAATTTTTTTTCTGAAAAAATGCCATGGGGACCCTTAGCTGAATTAGCTAAAGTGGAGATGTCGAATTAAGACTCTGTGTCGAAATCCAGCTGTGTGAGATTGCACAGGTTTTATATAATTTTTTATTCGAAAATAGAAACAAACACAAATCAAAGATCCAATGAGAATACGATGACATAGACAAAGTAAGTTTAAATAAAATCGCATTTTGAAGCACAAACACAAATTTAACAGCTTTGAAAAACTTCTCCACAGTTTTCTTGAAAGAAGCAAAACATGAGAAATGCAAGAAATCATTGAAGAGAAATGCTTTTTTGGAGCAATTTGCCCATGACATCGTGATCCAAATCATTTATGTTTGCCGGGAGGACGGATTGCAGCTGGCCAATTGACTTGATGTTTTTGATGCATTTATTCTAGAAATAAAACCATGAATCTGTTTGAATTTTCAGTAATTATACCTTCAAATCCTCCAGATGATAGCGACTGGCCATTTGAAGTTTCTTTTTCAACGATTTCTTAGATTCGTTGATAAGAAAACTCTCGCATCTTCTGATCGCAGAAGGCGCGTCGTACATGTCGGCGAGAAGTGCAATGCCTTCAACCGTACTCTCTGAACACACATTTAATAGATTGTTTCAAATAAATGAATGGTATTACCATCCACCGCGTCTTCTCCGTATAAAACTTCCAAGAAGTAGTGAAAATCGGCGGGGTCAATTCCATTCAGTGTCATTTCTGTTTTCTTTGATTCTGCGAAGTTTCCGAGCAGACTAGCTCGGAAAACTGCTGATTGAGCGGCGAGAAACTGAAAGAAATGTGATTTACTTTTTCGAGATTAGACGAGTAATACCATTTTTTGAACATGAAATTTGGTGTCTCTCACAGAAACGACGAAATCCGAGACCTCTTTTTGGGATTCATCGAAAGTTCGAATTTTCTCTCTTTCCAATCCAGAAGTTTCCATGATTTGAATATGAGCTTCCACACTCAAACTTCCATTAATGAGGTACTCATTCTTCACATCGTTGAATTTCAAGAATTTGTCAGATCCCCAACCATAGCTTGTTTCGTGACGATGATCAATGCTCATGACTTTCCTTTTTCGATTTTTGCCATAAATTATGAGTTCTCCTTTCGTTTCCACTGCCCATTTAATGTCTTTTTCATTTTTCGGACCACGAATATGAAAGAAGACAGAAAGGTGACCATCCAGACGTTGTACCGCAATGAAACTGATAATTAGATGAATTTTTCTGCACGAAAAACTATAAATCGAATAGGTACCTGTCAACGTTGAAATGATTTTCTTTAACACTTCGATGAAGCTCTCCTTCGACAAATTTCTCGACATCATTGAGCACATACTTCAATACGAATCGTTTTTCTTCTTTCTGTATTGGTTTCGAAACCTGAAAGAAAACATAACATTATTGTTGGAGTTCAAATTATTGTTGATACCACGGAATTTGAAGAAGACTCCTTGACTTTATTATTTGTGCTCTCTGTTGATACTTCTTCATTCTCAATTTTCCGAGTTTTCGAAACCGACTCTTCAAGTGACTGGAGCCTTTCCGTCACTTCGTCCAGCCTTCGCTTCAGAGATTGATTGCTTTCATCGTAGTTCGTGAGATTCTGGGGTACTTCCGCAATGGCATCAACTCGCGAATTTCTGCCATGGTTTGCGGTTCTGGCATTGTCTGACGTGAACGGCGTCTGTTGTCGACGGCGCACTCCTCTCATTTTTTTGCGTAGTGCACCTGGAAGATACAATACTATGTTTTTAAAGTTGATTTTTTTTTCATAAATAAGATTCAAAATTTTACCTTTGTTTCGAAAAGGTGACAAAACTTCCTCGAACAAACTTCTTGGTTGTGCAACCTGAAAATCGACAAATTTCTCTGTAAAAAAAAAGGAAAAAAGTAAAATCTACGATAACTATAGACATATTCGACAAATTCTATCGATAACACATGACATAATTTAATTTGTATTTAGAAAGAAAACATAACGAAACTAAAAAACACCAATATTCCATTGATTTTCGGAACATTCTCGTGGAAAAAATAAAGTTCTCGGAATTCCGTTTAAGTATATCCCTCGAGGACTTGAACTCATGACAGGCAGAAAACAGGGGTACAGCGCCGCTACCAACTGCGCCACGCGGGAAAAATTGGAACGTACGCCCGATGGTAAACATAAGGGTGAAAACGACAACATTGTGACATTAAGCGTTGCCCCCCCCCCCGTGTAGTCCTCGTGAAGAAAACGCGCTCACGCGAACGACACTCCGGAATAACGGGTGCGCCTGGTTTAGCCGTACGAATGTCAGGCTCGTCTTCTCGTTTTCAGCTGTTTTCCGCCGATATAATCCAATTTTTTTTGCAAATTTCATACGTAAAAATATTTCAGACGACACTACTGACAAACAAGGGTAGTTTCATCTTTGAATAAAGCTGCTGAAGACGGATGCTATGCTGTTTAGCTTTGTGAGTGGTCAAATATGCATTATTCTTCGAATATCTTCATTCATTCATTACAGAGAAAATGGAAACTTACCGAGAATTTAGTCAACAACATGAGGAACGAATTTATCACAGAACTACATGGATTACATCGTGATTGAGATGACGAGTGGTCGATTTAACTGTAGGTGTGTGCAATCGCTGAAGAAATTTTGGCATGCTCCTTCATTGGATATTCCCAACTTGATATATCGATGGTATTTGAATGTCAACGCTCCAGAATTCAACGATGTCCACAGATAACTGTAGCATCCAAAAGGACCATGAAAAACTCACGCAAACGACTCATCGTAGCAAGGACAATTTTGTTGGTTGGGAAGCTCGTGTCGGACTTCTTGTCGGAACAACAAACGATTACAGTTACGATCTTCATCTAATGGCCACAAACCTCCAAAAATTCCGAAGTCCAATCATGTTGGATAATAATGGGTGCACGTGGCAAGCGTGAGTAATATTACTACATTTGATTTTAAAGCAGCATTTCAGTTTCAGATTCACAATTTCGATAAGTCAGTCATATATGAATATGTCAGGGAAAATCCACAGCTTCTCACTATCAACCACCTTGAATGACTATCAGACAGCTCCCAACGACGGTGTGCCAAACAATGTTGCATGGTTTGCTGGTCAGAGATTTCTACCAGCCAGGACAGATGTCGGATTCCTGAAGAACTGCGCCACGCTCCTGATTCGTACATTCCCAACTTCCAACATCGCTTTAGCTCGAATCTGCATATCAACGCCATGAATTCCTTTGGACGTGTTGAATTGAATTGTCGTCCTTGCTTGTTGAAAGAAAGGACCGTCTTGCACACAAGGCGGCGGACTATCGATTTTTCGGTGTCGGAGGTGTATGCAACAAGAAAAATGTGGGTACTAATGGAACGCTTAAGTGGAACATAAAAATATGTTTTTAGATGCACGAAAACGAAATCATGAATAAAGTTGCCTCGGAAAACCAACTGCTCCACACTGTCGACATTTCTAGTGAAGAAGATTTGAATTTTGATAAAGCGCTGGAAAAGAAGATCGTGATTTTTGTAGAAAACGATGAAATTCATCAATAAATGAACGAAGGCGGATGGAATACATTGTGAGTGGATCGGAATCTGGCAACAGCGATTCAGTCGAAACATATATCAGTCAGCTTCTAACATTTTCTGCTCTAGTTTCGGACGACAGTGAAAAACAAAGTGTCGCGGTTAGCTCACTCCAGCTCTCTACTAGAAAAAAAAAAGAAATCTGCATACTTTGGATTACAAGTCGGAAACTTAATTCTTCTTGAAGCAACAATAAGTAACCTCATCACTGCGACGGACTGCACTGAGAGCACTAGCAGACAGAGATTTTAATGAGGAGTTACAACAATTTGTACTCGTGAAGACCCCCTTGATTAACTCCAGCACCCGAAAAAGTGTTATTGCAGACAAATGTGAGTGTTTTTCACTTTTAATCTGACTATGATATTTGTTTTCAGTGATAAGTGCGACATCAGGACCATTCTCATACTCAAAAAGATAATGAAACGATGTTCGTTTCATTACCCTCTACTTATGGGAAGAAGTGCGCATTGTCCGTGAGTGTGTACATACGCGCAATTGCGGAGTGCGGATTACCTTGAGAAAATGATCATTTTGCGAAATTTCATTCTCTTATCG
The DNA here is from genome assembly GCA_027920645.1 of Caenorhabditis nigoni. Taxonomy (NCBI): domain Eukaryota; kingdom Metazoa; phylum Nematoda; class Chromadorea; order Rhabditida; family Rhabditidae; genus Caenorhabditis; species Caenorhabditis nigoni. Next base: position 7,675,874 of record CP115869.1, read on the forward strand.
AAGTTATCAATACCAATCCGTCGTCGATGAAGCATCTTTCACCGTTTGCAGAGCTCGAGTCGGTTTTCTTGTCGGAGCAGCCAATCTTTACAGTTACGCTCTTCATACTATTGCTATAACCGCCAAAAATTTAGAAGAGTCATTGTTGCTGTTCGTTGTCGTCATGTTGGAAAATAATGAACTCAAGTGGCGAAACGTAAGTAAATATACCACATTAGATGGAAAAAAGCTATTGGTTTTCAGTGACACGATGTCGACATCTCGTCCACACATAAACCTTCCGCGGAGGATCAACAACTTCACAACGTTAACCACCGAGAATGTCTATTAGGAAGCTCTCAACGTTGGTGTGCCAAAGAACTTGACATGGTTTGCTGACCAGTCAGGAGCGAACTACAAGATAACGCCGTTCTTGAATTGGACATTTCCGACTTCCAACATTCACTTTCATTGGATGTGATAAATTAAAGCCAAGTATGTGCTACTGCGACAGACTACTGGATAGCAACGCGCGCAATCATCATCATCACTGATGCGAGTTTGTTGGTATTGGATTTATATTCACTCTTGTCGTCGGATCTGACAATGAGTACTATCTTCGGATATCTTTAAACCGATGACAACCACGCAGTATTCCACCAAAAATATCGTCATTGCTTGTTAGGAGAGAAGGCAATCTTGCACAGAAATTGGCGGACTATCGATTTCTTGGCGTCGGAGGTGTATGCAAAACGTGAGTATTACAACAACACTTAATTTGGAAATGAATGTTTGTTTTCAGATTCGTAGAAACACATTTGTGCAAGAATCTGGAACGGAAAACCAACAGCTCAATATGGTCGACATGTCTAGTGAAGAAGGGTTGATTTTTGAGAATTCGATAGAATCCAAAAATGGCCGTGGCATTCGTGGAAGACGATGGAGTCTATCAAAGAAAGAGTGATGACAGATAGTGTGGATTGCAAGAGCAACGGCATTTGACAACAAGGGTCAATAAAAAACATCTATCATCCAGCTCCGGACAACGGTTTCACAAACACTCGGCCGCGGATCACTCGCTAAAGACCTCCACCAGCTAAATCTGCATATATCGTCAACATCTCGGGAAGCTAATTCTGGGAATCCAACCACTAGCTCGTTGAAGGTTCCGGATACTTATACGATTGTCAGTCCTAGAAAGGAGAATGAGGTGACAAAAAACAATCTCATTGCCATCGCGGATTGGATCATTCATAATTACAAGCTCTCAAAAATGGCAACTCGGCGGTGAAAGGTGAGTATTTTTCGCTCTGTTATATCACTATGAGAATCATTTTCAGGGATATGTGCACCATCATGACCACCGTTACTATCATTTTGGAGTGGATTTCTCGAATTACTCGGATTTTTCTTTTCTCTGGCAATTCGTGTTTGGTAATGCTCTCCTTTTCCAATGCCAAAGGATGGATGCTCAAGCGGAAGATTAATCGGATTCATCTGCTTCCCAATCAGCGATTTTTTCCATAGGAAATCGTATTGCCAATGCTGTTGCCTACTTCTATGAAAATCACTACTACTCGAAATCTAATATTCTGCTACTCGTTATTCAGCACTTTATCTGCCTTTATTGACAAGATTCTTCTATCATAAACAACGCGGTGACAAAATAAGCTATTTTTGCCACCCGAAGTTTACGATTGATGATGGAATCAGGCAGATCTCAGTGGTAAGTTTTCTTAAATTGTTTGAATCTCGTGAACTATGAAGAAAAACATTAATATTCAGGCTTTTTTCACAAATAATTCAGAATTTGGACCAATCTGGAAGACCTTAGCAAGTTTATTAGACACCATATTTCCTTGTTGGTGTGAATCATCGACCGATTATGCTCCTTCACCTTCTCATGTAGTCGTCCACCGCCAAACGACACTCCAGAATAACGGGGGAAGGGTGCGCATGGTTTAGCCGCGCGGAATTCCGGCACGTCTTCTTGTTTTCAATGCTTTTCCGACGTTATCTTCATTGTTTTATGAATGATTTCAGCATTAAAACGTTTCAGACCACATTTTGAACCCCCAGAAAGGTTTGTTATTGCTGACACTAGCTGCTGGAGACCGATTTCTTGAGGATAAGCGCCGTGAGTGTTCAATTATCCAAATTTTATGAAAATTCTCCATTAATTCTTTACAGAAACGATTGAAACCCTCCGAGGAGTTTGTCAACATGATGAGGAACGAATTCATAACAAACCTATGTTCGAAACAGTGAAAATCATACAAGGAGTGGCGGATTTGAGAGAAAGCGGTAGCAAAACGCCGTCATCGCAACGCAATGATTCTTGCTTTTCGGAGTTTTTCTTTTTCAGTGGTTAATGGAACTTGCAACTGATTCTCAAGACTTCGCTTTTTCGCATAAATGATGAACAATATCGGATAGATGTGCCATCTCGACATACCACCGAACAGTCCATGGAACCGTGGCCTCTGGAACGAATTCGTTGATTTTGGAGCTTCCGACTTGCGGACCAGTCTTCTAGTATCGGAATAACCAATGAATGCAGTTCTGCCCAACTTTAGAAACCATTCTGCAATCTGGAAGTTTTCCACAAGAAGTGCTGTCCTTGCTTGATAGGAGAGAGGATCACCTTGCCCCCATTTTGGCGGAAAATCGATTTTTTGACGTCGGAGAAGAACGTATGCAGCAAAGAACGTGAGAACTGATACAACAGAACTTGAAAAGGAATATTTGTTTTCAGATTTGTGGAACCGCATTCGTGCATGAATTTACCACGGAAAACGAGAAGCCCGGCAATATCGACAAGACTTATGAAGAAGAGTGGACTTCGGAAGGCGATACAATTCATTGAATACCGTGAAATTGGTAGAAGATGGAAATTTAGCAATAGAATAGTGAGGTCAACGGATACAGATTGCAAGTCTAACAGCATCAGGAGACGGGAATTGGCCGAAAAGAGCTATCAGCCAACTTCCAACATAACCTGCCCCATCTCATGACGTCGGAACCAGAAACAACGTGTTGCGGATCGCTCGCTAAAGATCTCTACCAGCTAAATCTGCATACATTGTCAACATCTCGGGGAGCCAATTCTGCGAATCCCATCACTAGCATACTGAAAGTACCGGATACTTACACGATTGCCAGACCTGGAAAAGAGAATAAGGTGACAATATTGATCGCCACCACGGATTGGATTATTCAAAAATTATAAGTACATCTCTCAAAAATGGAATCTCGGCGGTGAAACGTGAGAATTTTTCGCTTTGTTATATCACCATGAAATTTATTTTTAGGGATAGGGACACCATCATGACTACTGTTACTATCTTGTTCTCGGATTTTTCTTTTCTCTGCCTACTCGCGGTTGATGATACTCTCCTTCTTCAATGTCAAAGACTGGATGCTCAAGCTAATGAGAAATAGGATTCATCTGGTTTCCAATCAACGATAATTATTTTCAAGGGAAATCGTATTGCCAAAGGTCTTGGTTATTTCTACGAAAATCACTACTACTGTAAATCTAATATTCTGCTACTCATTATTCATCACTTCATCTGCCTTTATTGACAAGATTATTCTATCATAAACAACGCGGTGACTAAATAAGCTATTTTTGCCACCCGATGTTTATGATTGATGATGGAATCAGGCATATCTCATTGGTAAGTTTTCTTAAATTGTTTGAATCAGTTGAACTGTTCAGAAAGATATTCATATTCTCTGTATTAGAATTTCGCCGCAGATAATTCAGAATTTGGACAAATCTGAAAGATCTCGACAAGTTAATTAGACACCATATTTCCTTATTGGTGTGAATCATCGACCGATTATGCTCCTTCACCTTCTCATGTAGTCGTCCACCGCCAAACGACACTCCAGAATAACGTGTAGAGGGGTGCGCATGATTTAGCCGCGCGGAATTCCGGCACGTCTTCTTGTTTTCAATGCTTTTCCGACGTTATCTTCATTGTTTTATGAATAATTTCAGCATTAAAACGTTTCAGACCACATTTTGAACCCCCAGAAAGGTTTGTTATTGCTGACACTAGCTGCTGGAGACCGATTTCTTGAGGATAAGCGCCGTGAGTGTTCAATTATCCAAATTTTATGAAAATTCTCCATTAATTCTTTACAGAAACGATTGAAACCCTCCGAGGAGTTTGTCAACATGATGAGGAACGAATTCATAACAAACCTATGTTCGAAACAGTGAAAATCATACAAGGAGTGGCGGATTTGAGAGAAAGCGGTAGCAAAACGCCGTCATCGCAACGCAATGATTCTCGCTTTCCGGAGTTTCTCTTCTCCAGTGGTTAATGGAACTTGCATCTGATTCTCAAGGCTTCTCATTTCTACAAAAATGATGAAGATTATTGGATGGATGTGCCGTTTTGACATTCCACTGAAACATCTTGGGAACCGCGGCCTCTGGAGCAGTTTTATTGATTTTGGAGCTCACGACTCTCGAAAAAGTCATCTAGTATCGGAACCGCCAATAAATTCAGTTCTTCTCAACTCTAAAAACTACACAGGTACCTGGAAGTTTTCCACAACAAATGTCGTATTTGCTTGTTAGGAGAAAGGACCATCTTGCACGCGTTCCGGCGGAATATCGATTTTTGACGTCGGAGAATGATGTGCAACAAAAAACGTAAGAATTGATACAACGCCCAGTTTGAAAAAGATTCGTTTTCAGATTCACTGATACACATCCCGTCATGAATCTACCAAAAAAAAAGAGTCCGGCAATGTCGACAAGACTTGTGGGGAAAAGTTGATTGTCGGAAGGCGATGCAATTCATTGAATACGGTGGCACTGGCGGAAGAAGATGGACATTTCGCAATAGAATAGTGAGGTCAACGGATACAGATTGCAAGTCCTACAGCATCTCGAGACGGAGATCGACTCAAAAGAGCAATCAGCCAGCTTCCAACATTACCTGCCCCATCTTATGAAGTCGGTGCAAGAAACAACGTTCCGTGGATCGCTCGCTGAAGATCTCTACCAGCTAAATCTGCTTACATCGTCGACATCTCGTGAAGCCAATTCTGCGAATTCAACCACTAGCTCGCTGAAGATACCGGATACTTATACGATTGCCACACCTGGAAAGGAGAATGATGTGACAATCTTGTCGCCACCACGGATTGGATTATTCAAAGATTAGAAGCCCGGCTCTCAAAAATGGAGTTTTGGCGGAGAAGCATGAGTGTTTTCTGCTGTGTTATATCACCATAAAAACTATTTTCAGGAACAGGCGCACCATCATGACCACAGTTACTATCATTTTTGAGCAGAACTTCTCGGATTTTTCTTTTCTTTGGCTACTCGCGGTTGGTGATACTCATCTTCTTCAATGCCAAAGGATGGATGCTCAAGCTGAAGATTAACCGGATTCATCTGCTTCCCAATCAGCGATTTTTTTTTCAAAGGAAATCGTATTGCCAATGATGTTGCCTACTTCTATGAAAATCACTACTACTGAAAATCTAATATTCTGCTACTTATTATTCATCACTTCATCTGCCTTTATTGACAAGATTCTTCTATAATAAACAACGCGGTGACTAAATAAGCTATTTTGGCCACCCGATGTTAATGATTGATGATGGAATCAGGCAGATCTCAGTGGTAAGTTTTCTTAATTTGTTTGAATCTGGTGAACTATGAAGAAACATATTCATACTCAGGCTTTTGTCACAGATAATTCAGAATTTGGGCCAATCTGGAAGACCTCAGCAAGTTAATTAGATACCATGTTTCCTTGTTGGTGTGAATCATCGACCGATTATGCTCCTTCACCTTCTCATGTAGGCGTCCCCAAACGACACTCCCGAATAACGGGGCGAGGGGTGCGCATGGTTTAGCCGCGCGAATTCCGGCACGTCTTCTCTTTTTCAGATGGTTTTCCGACGTTATCTTCATTGTTTTATGAAGAATTTCAGCATTAAAACGTTTCAGACCTTATTTTGAACCCCCAGAAAGGTTTGTTATTGCTGACACTAGCTGCTGGAGACCGATTTCTTGAGGATAAGCGCCGTGAGTGTTCAATTATCCAAATTTTATGAAAATTCTCCATTAATGCTTTACAGAAACGATTGAAACCCTCCGAGGAGTTTGTCAACATGATGAGGAACGAATTCATAACAAAACTATGTTCGAAACTGTGAAAATCATACAAGGAGTGGCGGATTCGAGAGAAAGCGGTAGCAAAATCATCGCAACGCAATGATTCTTGCTTTTCGGAGTTTTTCTTCTCCAGTGGATAATGGAACTTGCATCGGATCCTCAAGACTTCGATTTTCACATAAGTTATGAACAATATTGGATAGATGTGCCGTCTCGACATACCACAGAACAGTTCATGAAACCGTGGTCTCTGGAGCGAATTCGTTGATTTTGGAGTTTTCGATTCGCGAACCAGTTTTCTAATACCGAATCCGCGTATAAATGCAGTTTTCCCCAACTCTGAAAACCACACGGATATCAGAAAGTTTTCCACGAGAAGTGTCGCCCTTGCTTGTTACGAGAGAGGACCATCTTGCCCCCATCTTGGCAGAATATCGATTTTGTACGTCGGAGGGTGACGTATGCAACAAGAAAAACGTGAGAATTGATACAATACTTAGTTTGAAATGAACGATATATTTTTAGGTTCACAAAAATACATTTCCACGTGAAGCTGCAACGGAAAACCAACAACTCCACTCTTCATGTCTCGTAAAGAAAACTTGAACCTTGAGAAGGCGATTGAGTATAATGAAGACCGTGGCATTTGTAGAAGATGATGGAGTTTTGACTAGAATAGTGAGGTCAAATGGGAAAGATTGAAATATCTATCTAATCACCGGAATCGATCGAGAAGGGCATTCAGCCAGCTTTCAACATCTCCTGCTCTGGTTTACAACGCCGAACTACAAAAATCGTGTCGCGGTTAGCTCGCTACTGATCTCTGCCAGCTGAATCTGCATAGTTTTGTCGACATGTCGAAAGTCAGTCCAAGTACCAATTCGCAGGCGATTCCGTATATTTATACGTTTGCCAGTACTGAAAAGGAATTCAATGCAACGATAAAGGACAACTTCGTCACCAAGCACTGGACTAGAAGTCACAATATCCCAGTTCGGCTCCCAGAAATGGAAAATCTTCAGTGAAGTGTACGTTTTTTTCTCATTTTGTTATATAACTATGAAGATTATTCTCAGGAATATAAAGGACTTGTCAAGCCGACTGGAATTCCATAGCCGTGCATTTGACTTTATTGAGATCGTCTGCAAAAACGTGTTCAAGCTTGTCGTGCTTCTTCATACTTCTTCATACACGACGAGAAAGATGTGATCAGACTCTTAAACATCCATATCAATTACGTTCGCTGTGTGTGCCTCGCTGTTAGTTGTTTTCTCCAGCCAAAATTGTTCCAAGACAATCTATTCCAGCTTGCCCGCGGATAAGAACAAGATGACTCGCCATAACGCCATTAAGACAGTCTGCTCCTAGATGGAGTCTGCACGAAAAGATCAAGAAATATGCTTCGGGGGCTCTTTCAATGATTCTCCAGACTATTCCTTCTCGTATAGCCGAGAGACAAAGAAGTTGTGAACCAGTTGCTCAACGAGGTTGAGGAGAAAGACGATTACGAAAAGTAGGTCGTTTGAAATCCTACATTCAGTTACATGTTTATCTTCCAGTGCTCCAATTGACGCCGAATCTACTACCAACTGTTTCGCTTGCACGCATCAACAGAAGATTGACGATTCCAGCTTATTTTCCTACTCGCCCCGAAGCTTCTCTCCGACGAAGACTGGAAATGAAGCTTTTTGTGTTTGCTTTTGTGTTGTCTAGATGAATATCTCAACATTTCAAAGATTCATAGATTTGGTAAGTCAGCGGGAGTACCCTTTGATTGGTCCCTTGCGAAGGAATAATTTACCAAAGCTAAATTGTTCCTGGTAGTACTGTAGTATTGTTTTGATGGTTTGATTTTTGATCAGCTATTATAAAAATAACAAAAACACGAGAAAATTTGCTTACGATTTTTTTTTCGCGATGACTCAATTTTAATGGGATTTCTCTCCATCTCTCTCCCTCGCGTACTGTTGCGACTGAAGGGACATGCAAAACAAAAAAAAAGGCGGAGCCTGTATAAAAAGCTGATAGCTGAAAGCAATCCAGTCATTCATCATCAAAATTTTCCGGTGGTGACGCTTTTTTGTTCCGATCCTTTCCAAGTGCCAGTCTTTAATTGAATACCACCCTCTAATACAGTGCCACCCCGATCACCCCCGAACAATATAGTGCCATGGCTATCTAATAGAGTTTTTACGGTATTCACGATTTACTCCAAAAACCCTAATTTTCGGGTAGAAATCCCGAAAAAGTCTGAAAGTAAATTTTTCTGAAACTCGACTAGAGTAATCAAAATTTGTGTAAAACGTTAGAATAGGCTATTTTAAGACTGATTTAACAATTTCCAACGAAAAAAAAATTCAATTTTATTCTCAAAAAAACTCGAGATTTTTCATTTTCCAGGGGGGTCCTATCATTATGACGCGGCCTAAAAAGTGACTTTTGAACTCTGTGAGCTGGAAAATGGCTCAATTAGCCTAAAAATTTGTACACTTCGGTTTTTTCACATGCTGAATCGAACTGCGTTTACAGGTTTTTTCTTCCATTTTCGGGTTTTCCGGAACACTCATTTGGGAGGAGGGTCCTATCATTATGGTGCGCACTGTAGAATGTCACAAAAAGAATTTCTCTGTATCTGTCACTCCTATGCTCGCTTTCGTTGGGCGGGGTTGCCTATTTTTCTCATGCTCTAATTTCTTGCTATTCTCACCACCCCCATTTATACAGTGCGAAAAATTAGTATGACGCCACTCCTACTTGCAGACGATATCCCTTCGTATCATCGTACCTAATCATGTGTGACGATAACATTGTCGCTGTCGTTGTGGATAATGGCTCTGGAATCTGCAAAGCCGGGTTCGCCGGAGACGATGCTCCACGCGCCGTGTTCCCATCCATCGTCGGAAGACCACGTCATCAAGGAGTCATGGTCGGTATGGGACGGAAGGACTCGTACGTTGGAGACGAGGCCCAATCCAAGAGAGGTAACTATTTTTAAACGAAAACTTCATTTTCATTTGTTCGTTTTCAGGTATCCTAACTCTCAAGTACCCAATCGAGCACGGAATCGTCACCAACTGGGATGATATGGAGAAGATCTGGCATCACACCTATTACAACGAGCTTCGTGTTGCCCCAGAAGAGCATCCAGTCCTCCTCACCGAAGCACCACTCAACCCAAAGGCTAATCGGGAAAAGATGACCGAGATCATGTTCGAAACCTTCAACACCCCAGCCCTGTACATCGCCATTCAAGCTGTTCTCTCCCTCTACTCTTCCGGACGTACCACCGGTATCGTTCTCGATTCTGGAGATGGCGTCAGTCACACTGTCCCAATCTACGAAGGATACGCTCTCCCACACGCCATCCTCCGTCTCGATTTGGCCGGACGAGACCTCACCGACTACCTCATGAAGATCCTCACCGAGCGTGGTTACTCATTCACCACTACCGCTGAACGTGAGATTGTCCGTGACATCAAGGAGAAGCTCTGCTACGTCGCTCTTGACTTCGAGCAGGAAATGGCCACGGCTGCAACCTCCTCTTCCCTTGAGAAATCCTACGAGCTTCCTGACGGACAGGTCATCACCATCGGAAACGAGCGCTTCCGTTGCCCGGAGGTTCTCTTCCAGGTAAGCTTATTGAACATCCTGAACATCAGACAGTCGATATTTTTTACAGCCATCCTTCTTGGGAATGGAGTCCGCCGGAATCCATCACGCTACATATAACTCGATTATGAAATGCGACATTGATATCCGCAAGGACTTGTTCGCCAACACCGTTCTTTCGGGAGGAACCACCATGTTCCCAGGAATTGCTGATCGCATGCAGAAGGAGATCACCGCTCTTGCCCCGTCGTAAGTTCTCAGTAGCTTCTGCTTGATCATTACTGAACGGATATTTTTTCAGAGCCGTGAAGGTCAAGATCATCGCCCCACCAGAGCGCAAGTACTCCGTCTGGTGCGGAGGATCCATCCTTGCTTCCCTCTCCACCTTCCAACAGATGTGGATCTCCAAGGAAGAATACGACGAAGCCGGAAGTTCCATGGTCCATCGCAAGTGCTTCTAAACGCCAGATGCCCCAGATTAATCACATCGCTTTAGTAATAAAGATAATAACACTCACAAGTTTTCGAGATTTCACAAAAGATTGAGAAAAATCTCATATGTAAAAAATGAACGCAGAGACCTTGTTACCTTTTTTCGCTAATACCTTTCACACCAATAAAACTCAAATACGCGCCAAAAAAAGTTCTCATTCCGTCCGCAAACACCTAGAACGCTCTCTGCGTACACCGCGCCAATAGACTATTCCACACGAAATGATCAAAAAGTATGCTCCAGGAGCTCATTCAATGATTCTCGAGACTCTTCCCTCCTGTATGGCCGAATCGAACGAGGAAGTTCTGAACTAGTTGCTTGGCGAGATTCAGGAGAAGGACAATTACGAAAACTAGATCGTTTGAAATCCTACATTCAGTTGAACTTTCGTCTTCCAGCGCTCCAGTTAACACCTAATATGCTTACGACCGTGTCGGTTGCCTTCAACGGAAAATTTATGCTTCCAGCTTGATTTCCTACTCGCTCAGAATCTTCTTTCCAATGATGACTGGAAAATGAAGCTCTTCACGTTTTCTTGTGTCCAGTCAAGATGAACATCTCGACATTTCAATGATTCAAAGTCTTGGTAAGTTAACACGGTAGAGTACCTTTGATTGATCCCTTGCAAAAGAATAATATACCAAAGCTAAATTGTTCATGGTAGTACTGTAGTATTGTTTAATGGTTTGGTTTTTGATCAGCTATTATGAAAATAACAAAAAAACGAGAAAATTTGCTTACGATTTTTTTTTCGTGATCTCAATTTTAATGGGATTTCTCTCCGTCTCTCTCCCTCGCGTACTGTTGCGACTGAAGGGACATGCAAAACAAAAAAAAGGCGGAGCCTGTATAAAAAGCTGATAGCTGATAGCAATCCAGTCATTCATCATCAAAATTTTCCGGCGTTGACGGTTTTTTTTTGTATTCATCCTTTCCCATCAGCCCTTTCCTCCCATTAAATCATACATTTGTCCTCAAACTTCACTAATGATTTCTTATTCCAGCTCTCAATTGCCCAGCAACTCATCCAACCAACAACCAAAATGGCTACTGAAAATGTCACTTCCGTCGTCATCGACGCTGGATCAGGAATGATCCAAGTATGTTTTACATTTACAGTACTGTTCCATTCTTATCCAATATTCAAATATACATCAAAAATAATACAAAGGGTCCTTTGGCTACATAATATAAAAATTTTCGCTTACGAAGCTAGATTCAGAAGGTGGACCTGGTAGTGGTTCGTAGAGTTCATGAAGCGTAGTTTTAACGTGAGCGCTACTTCTCGGATATCTTAGTAGAAAATATTTGCTCGGTGTGTCTTCATAGCCAGCCACCATCAGATTTACCCCCATTCACCTCTCTTCCGGGTGTACCCCAAGATTCTATGTAGCATAATCGAGAAATTTGTGGCAGAGGCCCGGCATGGCCTGGCTCAACCCGACTCTGCCCTGTTTGGTCCGGTCCGGCTCGGCATAGCTCGGCCTGGCTCGGGTCGGCCTGCTTCAGCCTGACTGGGCCTGACTGGGCCTGGCTGGGCCTGACTGGGCCTGACTGGGCCTGGCTGGGCCTGGCTGGGCCTGGCTGGGCCTGGCTGGGCCTGGCTGGGCCTGGCTGGGCCTGGCTGGGCCTGGCTGGGCCTGGCTGGGCCTGGCTGGGCCTGGCTAGGCCTGGCTGGGCCTGGCTGGTCTCATATACAACGCGGTGACAAATAAAGTTATTTTTGCCACCCGATGTTTATGATTGATGATGAAATCAGGCATATCTCATTAGTAAGTTTGCTTAATTTGTTCCAATCAGGTAAACTGTTCAGAAACATATTCATATTCTCAGTATCAGGCTTTGGCCGCAGGTAATTCAGAATTTGGACCAATCGGGAAGACCTCAGCAAGTTAATTAGACGCCATATTTCCTTATTGGTGTGAATCATCGACCGATTATGCTCCTTCACCGTCTCATGTAGTCGTCCACCGCCAAACGACACTCCAGAATAACGGAGGGACGAATGCGCCTGGTTTAGCCGCGCGGAATTCCGGCACGTCTTCTTATTTTCATATGCTTTTCCGCATACTTGCAACGGGCCGGGCCGGGCCGGGCCTTCAAAAAATTGGTCAAGGCCCGGCCCGGCCCGGCCCGGCCCGGAAGGCCCGGAAGGCCCGGCCCGGGAGGCCCGGAAGGCCCGGCCAGTTGGTGCCAGCTTCGATTTTTGGGCAAAAAAGTGTGTTTTTTTTGGAAAAAAGTTGTTTTTATCATCTAATTTTAAGCTAAATTGTAAATATCGAATTTGTAAATGTTTAAACCCATTTTTGAAAAATAATTTTTTCCTGAATTTTTCCAAAGTTGAGATGGATGAAAAAATTGCATTTTTGAAGGAAAATAACAGTTTTTTCTCAAAAAATAGTTTTTTTTTGTAGAAAAATTCTCAAAAAATTATCGAAAAAAAATTTTTTTTGAGAAATTTTGACCAAAAAATTCATGTCCGGGCCTTCCGGGCCTTCAACGATTTTTGCAAGTATGCTTTTCCGACGTTATCTTCATTATTTTATGAATAATTTCAGCATTAAAACGTTTCAAACCACATTTTGAACTCCCAGTGATGTTTTTTTTGCTGACACTAGCTGCTAGAAACGGATTTCTTGAGAATAAGCGCCGTGAATGTTCAATTATCCAAATTTTATGAAAATTCTAAATTAATTCTTTACAGAAACGATTGAAACCCTCCGAGAAGTTTGTCAACATGATGAGGAACGAATTCATAACAAAACTATGTTCGAAGCAGTGAAATTCATACAAGGAGTGGCGGATTTGAGAGAAAGCGGTAGCAAAACGCCATCATCGCAACGCAATCTTTCTCGCTTTTCGGAAGTTGTTTTCCCCAGTGGTTGATGGAACTTGCATATGATTCTCAAGACTTCGATTTTTCGCATAAATGATGAACAATATCGGATAGATGTGTCATATTGACATACCACCGAACAGTCCATGAAACGTGGTCTCTGGAACGAATTAGTTGATTTTGGAGCTTCCGACTCGCGAACCAGTCTTCTAGTATCGGAATAACCAATAGATGCCGTTCTGCCCAATTTTACAAACCACTCTGCAATCTGGAAATTTTCCACAAGAAGTACTGTCCTTACTTGATAGGAGAGAGGACCATCTTGCACCCCATTTTGGCGGAAAATCGATTTTTTGACGTCGGAGAAGAACGTATTCAGCAAAGAACGTGAGAACTGATACAACAGAACTTGAAAAGAAATATTTGTTTTCAGATTTGTGGAACCGCATTCGTGCATGAATCTACCACGGAAAACGAGAAGCCCGGCAATATCGACAAGACTTATGAAGAAGAGTTGACTTGGGAAGGCGATACAATTCATTGAATACCGTGGAATTTGTAGAAGATGGAAATTTAGCAATAGAATAGTGAGGTCAACGGATACAGATTTCAAGTCTAATAGCATCAGGAGACAGGGATTGGCCGAAAAGAGCTATCAGCCAACTTCCAATATAACCTGCCCTATCTCATGACGTCGGAGCCAGAAACAACGTGTCGCGGATCGCTCGCTAAAGATCTCTACCAGCTAAATCTGCATACATCGTCGACATCTCGGGGAGCCAATTCTGCGAATCCCCTCACTAGCATACTGAAGGTACCGGATACTTATACGATTGCCAGACCTGGAAAGAAGAAAAAGGTGACGAATACAATCTCATGGCCACCACGGAACAGATTATTCAAAGATTAAAAGTTCGGCTCTCCAAAATGGATTCTCGGCGGAGAAACGTGAGTATTTTTCGATTTGTTATATCTCCACAAATTTTTTTTCAGGGATAGGCGCGCCATCTTGACCACCGTTACTATCATTTTGGAGCAGAGTTTCTCGGATTTCCGTTTCTCTGGCTACTCGCGGTTGCAAATTCTCTCCCTCTTCAATGTCAAAGATTGGATGCTCAAAATAATAAAAAACAGATATTCATTTGATTTTCAATCAGCTGTTATTATTTTCAAGGGAAATCGTATTGCCAATGGTCTTGGCTACTTCTACGAAAATCACTACTACTGTAAATCTAATATTCTGCTACTCATTATTCATCACTTCATCTGCCTTGATTGACACGGTTCTTCTATCATATACAACGCGGTGACAAAATAAGTTATTTTTGCCACCCGATGTTTATGATTGATGATGGAATAAGGCAGATCTCATTGGTAAGTTTTCTTAATTTGTTCGAATCAGGTGAACTGTTCAGAAACATATTCATATTGTCAGTATCAGGCTTTCGCCGCAGATAATCCAGAATTTGGACCAATCTGGAAGACCTCGGCAAGTTAATTAGATAAAATATTTTCTTGTTGGTGTGAATCATCGACAGATTATGCTCCTTCACCTTCTCATGTAGTCGTCCACCGCCAAACGACACTCCAGAATAACGGGGGGGGGGTGCGCCTGGTTTAGCCGCGCGGAATTCCGGCACGTCTTCTTATTTTCAAAAGCTTTTCCGACGTTATCTTCATTATTTTATGAATAATTTCAGCATTAAAAAGTTTCAGACCACATTTCGAACCCCCCTCAAAGGTTATGATTGCTGACTCTACGTGTTGGACATAGATTTTATATGGATCAGCGGTGTAAGTGTTCAATTATTCACTAATTCACTAATTTTCAATATTCGTTCATTACAGACACAATTGAATTTTCCCGAGGAGTTTGCCAAAGACATGAGGAACGAATTCGTAGCAAAATGAAGTGCCATACATGGAGATTGACACGACGATAGTGGGATTTAACTGGAGGAATCAGCAAAATACCTATGCGTTATTCTCTCCGTTTGGAATTTTCCTCCTTCTGTGATGCCAAGAAGTTTGCCGGAGACACGAGAAACAAATTCACAGCAGAATCAAGTGCCAAACATAAAAATTCGAATGAGGAGAATTGAATTTAACAGAAGATGCTAGCAAACTGGCGTTACAGGCAATCTTCGTTTTCGGAGCGAATTTGTTGATTTTGAAGATCACGACTCTTGAATCAATTTTCTTATGTCGAACCCGCTGATGAATACAATTCCCCACATTTCGAAAACTCGCACGGAAATCTGGAATTTTTTCACGAGCAGTGCCATATTTGGAAAGAGGACCGTCCTGCACACACATTGCCCGACTATCGGTTTTGACGTCATCATGTTGGACAACCAGGCAGTCTGCATGAAGGTAAGTATCACTATAACATTTCATTCGAAAGAAACGATTTGTTTCAGATTCATGGTGTCCAGTGTTTTATGGATGTGCTTTAGAAAACCAACATTGCCGACTGCCTCGAATGTTCAATAGAAAGATGCCAACAACGCAGGTTCCTGTTACGGAGCGCCTAAGCACTGGTTTCAAGAAATCTAAATGTGATGGCGAACCTGGTTAACGCTTATGAATGCGCATTCATTAACTTGCGAATGATCTTGGTTGGATGTTTATGAGAAACCTCTCGCCGTGTTCCATTATCTGTTCGGTTTGAGGAGAATGATGCCGCTGATGCTCTCTGAAAGTTTGCCGGGGAAGCTTCTGCTTTTCTGAAGTGCTTGAGCAACCATAAGAATCAAGTTTGCAGTGTTCATTTCGTTGTGAGTTGTTTTTTCAACCAAAAATGATTCGAGAATGTCTATTTTAGCTCGTTGAAACGCCAGAGAGGTCAACTGCTCCTACATAGAGGAAAGGACTCAAGAAATACACTCCAGGAGTTCTTAGTCAGATATTGTTTTAATTGTAACCCCAATAACCTGACTTTTGAAAACGAAAATTCATCTTTTTGTTCAATACATGAAAAATGTCATAAAATATCGGCAATTTTGATCTGAAATGCGCTAAAAAAAGGACTATTCTAAACATCGTGCTTCAATGTCTTCAACATGGTTTTCTCTTCAATATGGCTTTCTCTTCAACATGGTTTTCTCTTCCAAAGAACGTAAAAAAAGCTTTTAAAGTTTATTATTGATTTAGATACGAAAAGCAAAAAAGAACGGTAAAATCATGTCATAGATGGTTCAAGAGAAAACAGAGAGATGAGATGAAGAAAGATCAGAGAATTGTATTGTTGAAGCACGAAAAGGAAATATGGGGAATTTTGGATTCATGCATCGACCTCTTCTTCGATGACCTTATCGATAACTGCATCCTTTACTGTTTCTTCCGGTTGTGTGGGCTGAGAGTCTGGAAAGATGGAAGAAGTTGGTGTGTAAAATACGGCGTTGAAGGCAAACCCGGGAATGGGATGATTGGGAGTTGGAGTCCCATTGCAGCCAACAGATATGGATTGTTCAGTAGGTTAAACAATGGGATCGCAGAGAAGGCATTCAATGGATCGGCTGGTGGGACAGCTTGGACTGCTGGGATGGTCGCTGAAGATTGAGTTTGAGTGGAGAGGCTAGCGGATGGGAATGAGAGAGTACTCAAGATAGCAGGATCAATGGATGCCGCTTCTGGGACGGCTTCTTTTTGAAATGGAGCTTCTTTTCTGCTTTTCTTAGTAGCCGGACTGGTGGCGGAGGATTTGACAGCGTGGGGACGACGGCGATTTGAATCGGTCTTGATCTTGCGAACTCCATCAATCTGTAGTAATAAACTATTTTTCATTGTTCTGTATATTAAAAGCTTACGTGATACAAAGTGGCTGTGATAAAAACTGTGTGTGGAAGCCGGATTTCGTAGCTCGATCCTCCCTCTTCGGTGATAGTCAACACTGGCAAGTATCTGTGTTGAGCATGAAGATGGACCTGAAACACTCGAAATACGGTTTTCCCTTTTTCACAAAAAAAAAACTTACGATTGAGCAATCTACCTCTTCCCTCGTCTTTTTATTTGTGATTCTGACGTCTTCAAAATTAACGGGGGAGGCCATCCATTTGGATCCCAACTTTGCTCCTGACTTGTGATGTACCTTCCGTGGTGCTTCCTTCTTTTCTAGGGATAACAGCTCGACGTATTTCCCCTTACAGAATCTCAGTTTCTTGTCGTCAACGTATTCGAAGTGAACCGAAGTCGTGTACATTTTGTCTGGATTCATGTCACTGAGCTGATACTCCAATAGTGGATAAACACGACGACCAACGCCAGTTAAAATCATTTCGTGTTGAAGAGGATGGAGCTTATGCCAGAGTGCGTCATACTCTGGAGTCAGACACACCGAGATGGTGGAGGTGGAAGAAGAAGACATAGTTGGAAAGATCTGAAATATATGAAGAATTAGAAGAGAGAAAGAGAGATTCAAAGAATTTATTCCCATGGCTAGTGATGACTGATAAGAATGAATATGCTAGAACTGAGTAGAAACGCAGGGAGACCGAACCCTTTTTATAGTACGTAAGGAGGAGGATTCTAAAACATCCATTCATACGCATATTTTTTGTTTTAAGTTTTTGCAAAAGTGAACAAGAATGTTGTGTGTTTCGAATGTATGTTTTAAAAAGGAAACGATCAAACAAAATTTGCATGAAAACAACATCGAGTGTAGGGCTCATTCTTTCTTCAGACATACATTCGCAGTTATGTTTAAGATCTCATGCTCTGAGAAGCTAACTTATTCTTCAACAAAAAAAGAAAGTGTTAATTTTTTAGCGGAATATTTTTTTGAGAAAAAAAGTATAAAGTTGCAAACAAGAACTTTTGTTATACATTTAGTTGTGTTTCATTCGCAAAATGTGTGTTGTATGGAACATTCTTATTCAGGAAAGCAGCATTTCTTTTCCAGATTCACTAGGTCGATAGCTCAGTTATACATGAATATGTCACGGAAAATCGACATATTCTCACTATCAACCACCTTGAATGACCAACAGACAGCTCTCAACGACGGTGTGCCTAACAGTTTTGCACGGTTTGCTGACCAGAGACTTTTCCAGCTAGATCCTTTCGTTTTAGATTACATTGACAGTATAGGGAAGGGGTTGCAAAACCTGCATTTTTATAGAGAATGCTAACACTTGAGAAAGTTTCAGACATTTTTGGAGTTGTTTGGAATTTTCTGTATTTTTCCAGAATGTTTTGAACCCTTTTAGCATGTTTTGGAATTTTCTTGAATGAGATTTAAAAAAACAGTTTTCAGGAGCTTTCTAAAATGTTTTGAAATTTTCTGGAGCTTCCTAGAATCTTTTGGAATTTTCTCAAACTTTTTCGAAAATTCTGGCCTTTTCCGGATTGCTCTAGAATGTTTAAAAAATTATGGGAACGTTGCGAAATGTTTTGGAAGATTCTAGGATGATTTGGAATTTTTTGAAATTATTTCGACATTATCTTTATATTCTGGAATTTTCTGCAACTTTCCAGAATATCCTGGACTTTTCCGCATTGCTCTAGAATGTTCTTTCTTCAATATTCTGGAACTTTCTAGAATGTTCTGGTATGTTCTTGAATTTCCATAACAATTCTAAAACTTTCTGAAGTTTTTTTTTGACGTTTTACTCAATGTTCTGGAATTTTTTGGTTTTGGAACCTTCTGGGAGATTCTGGAAACTTCTGAAAATTTTTGGAATTTCCCGGACTGTTCCAGAATGTTCTAAATTTCCTTTTTGCGAGTTTCAAATTGTTTAAGTTATAGAATCTCAGGGAGACCAAAAGTAGAAACTCAGGCAGAACAAACCCTTTTTATAGTACGTAAGGAGAAGGATCCTAAAACATTCATTCATACGCATATTTTTTTGTTTAATGTTTGACAAAAGTGAAGAAGAATGTTTGTACGATTCACAGCAAGCGTAGGTCTCATTCTTTCTTCAAACATACATTCGCAGTTATGTTTAAGATCACATGCTCTGAAAGGCTAACTTATTCTTCAACGAAAAAAGAAAGTTTTTTTAGCGGAGGACCAGTCGGTTTGAGCACCCGGCAGGGGCTCAATCTCCTGGCTTCCGTTTACTGTGCTTCCCACTTAAATTACTAACTTCTGATTTTCTCACTTTCACAGTGCCAGGTACTTCAAAATATTTCAAGTTTCATTTTTTTTCCAATAGAATTGTTTCGTTTTTTTCTCTACATGTTTTTTGATAACAGAGTTTAATTTTCTGAGTTTCTAAAGTCTCGAATTTGGAACCTGAATTCGCCAAATTTAGAATATCCGCATTTTCCGAGTTTTTCAAATCTTCGGGTTTTCTGAATTTTGGAAAATTAGAATTAACCACATACCCTCACTATATCTAAGCCTTTCGTTTTAGATTGCACTTAAAGTAGAGGGAAGGGGCTTCAAAACCTGCATTCTTATAGAGAATGCTAAAACTTGAGAAATGTCCAAACATTTTTGGAATTGTTGGGAATTTTCTGTATTTTTCCAGAATTTTCTGAAACCTTCTAGCATGTTTTGAAATTTTCTTGAATGAGATTTGAAAAAAAATTGTTTTCAGGAGCTTTCTAAAAAGTTCTGAAATTTTCTGGAGCTTTCTAGAATGTTTTGGAAATTTCTCAAATTTTTTCAAAAATCCTGGACTTTTCCGGATCGCTCTAGAATGTTCGAAAAACTTTGGGAACTTTGCGAAATGTTCTGAAAATTTCTAGAATGATTTGGAATTTTTTGAAATTATTTCGACATTTTCTTTATATTCTGGAATTTTCTGCAACTTTCCAGAATATCCTGGAATTTTCGGAGTTCTCTAGAATGTTTTTTCTTTGATATTCTGGAACTTTCTAGAATGTTCTGGTATGTTCTTGAATTTCCATAACAAGTCTAAAACTTTCAGAAGTTTTTTTTGACGTTTTATTCAATGTTCTGGAATTTTTTGGTTTTGGAACTTTCTGGGAGATTCTGGGAACTTCTGGAAATTTTTGGAATTTCCCGAACTGAACTAAAATGTTCTTAAACTTTCTAGATTCCCTTTTTTCCAAATTTCAAATTGTTTAGGTTGCAGAAACTCAGGGAGACCGAAAGTAGAAACTCAGGGAGACCAATCCCCTTTTGTAGTACGTAAGGAGAAGGATTTTAAAACATTCATTCATACGCATATTTTTTGTTTAATGTTCGACAAAAGTGAAGAAGAATGTTGTTTGTTGCGAATGTATGCTTTAAAAAGGAAACGATCAAACAAAATTTACATGAAAACAACAGATTTTCTTTATTTCGATCGAATGAGTCACGATTCACAGCAAGCGTAGGTCTCATTCTTTCTTCAAACATACATTCACAGTTATCTTTGAGTTCTCATGCTCTGAAAAGTAACTTATTCTTCAAAAAAAAAAGTTTTTATTTTTCAGCGGAATACCAGTCGGTTTGAGCTCCCTCACGGGGTTCAACCTCCTGGCTTCCGTTTACTGTGCTTCCCACTTAAATGACTAACTTCTGATTTTCTTACATTCACAGTGTTTCACATTCTCTTTTTTCAACGATAAATATAGACAGATTCGACAAATTCTATCTAAAAAAACCAATATTCTATTTATTTTCGGAACATTTTCGTGGAAAAAAATAAGAAAAATAGCTGTAAAATTTTCTTCATGATTTTTCTCAACCACCTTTGGGAATTTCTTCCTTAAAAATATTTTAGACCATACTACTGACAATCAAGAACAGTTTCATCTTTGAATCAAGCTGCTGAAGAAGGATTCTGTGCTGTTTAGCGTTGTGAGTGTTCAAATATGCATTATTCTTCAGATATCTTTATTCATTCATTACAGAAAGTATCGAAACTTTCCCAAAAATTGGCTAACGACATGAGGAACGAATTTATTACAGAACTACATGCCTTACATCGAGATTGAGATGACGAGTGGACGATTTAACAGGAGGTGTACGCGATCGCTGAAGAAATTTCGGCATTCTCCCTCATTGGAAATTCCCAACATCAAATATTGATGGTATTTGAATGTCAACGCTTTAGATTTTAAAAATGTCGCACGCAGACGACAAAATCTCACGCAGACGAAAAAATCATCGTAGCTAGGACAACTTTGTTGTTGGGAAGCTCGTGTCGGTCTTCTTGTCGGAACAACAAACGATTACAGTTACGAGCTTCATCTGATTGCCACAAACCCCCGAAAATTCAAAAGTATCACGATGTTGGATAATAATGGGTGCAAGTGGCAAATGTGAGTAATATTACCACATTTGATTTCAAAGCAGCTTTATAATTCCAGATTCACAAGGTCAGTATCTCAATCATACATGAAAATGTCACAGAAAATCCACAGCTTCCTACTGTCAACAGCCTCAGATGTTCATCAGCCTGCTCCATATGACGATGTGCCAAACAATTTTGCATGGTTTGCTGGTCAGAGATTTCTACCAGCCAGGACAGATGTTGGATTCCTGGAAAACAGCGCCACGCTCCTGATTCGTACATTTCCAACTTCCAACATCACTATAGCTCAAATCTGCATAACAATGCCATAAATTCCTTTGGACGTGATGAATTGAATTGTCGTCCTTTCTTGTTAAAAGAAAAGACCATCTTGCACACAAGGCGGCGGACTATAGATTTTGTGGTGTCGGAGGTGTATGCAACAAGAAAAATGTGAGTATTACAACATCACTTGATTTGGAGAGAAATATTTGTATTTACATTCACGTACTCATTCATTTATAGATGAAACTGCAACGGAAAACCAACAGCTCCACACTGTCGACATCCAGTGAAGGATAGTTGATGCTAAATAATGCGACAAACCATAGAAAGACGTGGTACTTGTGGAAAACTATGAAATTTATCATTAAATGAACTAAGGCGGATAGTGTACATTGTGAGTGGATCGGGATCTGGAAACAACGAATCAGTCAAAACATGTATCAGCCAGATTCCAACAAAACGTGAGTATTACAACAAGTTTTAATTCGGAAATAAATTTTTGTTGTCAGATTCGTAGAAACACATTTGTGCAAGAATCTGGAACAGAAAACCAAATGCTCAACACGGTCGACATGTCTAGTGAGGAAGCGTTGATTCTTGAGAAGGCGATGGAATCCATAGAAGACAGTGATATTGATGGGAGACGATGGGCTCTATCAACCAAAGAGTGATGATAGATAGTGTGGACTCCAAGAGCGACGGCATTTGACAACAAGGGTCAATGAAAAACATCTATCAGCCAGCTTCCAACATCTACTGCTCCAGCTTCGGACAAACACAGTGTCGCAGTTAGCTCACTCCAAATCTCTACTAGCTGAATCTGCATAGTTTTGTCGACAAGTCGGAAACTCATTTTTTCCGAACTAACTAATAACTCGTTAAATTTCCCGAATATTTCTACCGTCGCCATGGTCGGGATGGAACATGAAACAATGGTAAGCAACCTCATCGCCACGACGGACTACACTGTCCTTCCTAAGAGCACTTGTTGACAGAATTAGAATCAGAGATTTTTATGTCGATTTACAACAATTTGTACTCGCGAAGAGCCCCTGGATTCACACCAGTACCCGAAAAAGGGTAATTGCAAACAAATGTGAGAGTTTTTTACTTTGTTTCTCACTATCATATTTGTTTTCAGGGATAAGTGCGACATCAGGGCCATCCTCATGCTCAAAAAGAATATGGTGTTCGTTTCATTACCCTCTACTGATGGGAAGAAGTGCGCATTGTCCGTGAGTGTGTACATGCGCGCAATTGCGGAGTGCGGATTACCGGGAGAAACTGATCATTTTGCGAGATTTCATTTTCTTATCAAAGTTATCAATACTAATCCGTCGTCGCTGGAACCATTTTTGCCGTTTGCGAAGCTCGACTCGGTCTTCTTGTTGGTGCAGCCAATCATTACAGTTACGCTCTTCATATTCATGCTATAACCGCCAAAAATTTAGAAGAGTCATTGTTGCTGTTCGTTGTCGTCATGTTGGAGAATAATGAGTTCAAGTGGCGAAACGTGAGTAATTATACCAAATTCGATTGAAAAAGCTATACATTTTCAGTGATACGATGTCGACATCTCGTCCACAAACAAACCTTCCACAGAGGATCAACAAATTTACAAAGTGGACTACCGAGAATTTCTATCAGGATGGCCTGAATGTTGGTGTGCCGAAGAACGTGACATGGTTTGCTGACCAGTCGGGTGCGGAACTTTGAGACAACGCCATTATGCTCTTGAATTGGGCATTACCAACTTCCGACATTGACTTTCATTGGATATGATGAATTAAAGCCAATAATGTGCTACTTCGACAGACTACTGGATAGCAACGCACGCAATCATCATCTCTGAAGCGAGTTTGTTGGGATTGGATCTATATTCAGCCCTGTCGTCGAATCTGACAATGAGTACTATCTTCGGATATCTAAGAATCGACGAAACCCCCGCAGCATTCCACAAAAAATGTGGTCATTGCTTGTTAAGAGAGAGGACAATCTTGCACTGAAATAGGCGGACTATCGATTTCTTGGCGTCGGAGGTGTATGCAAAACGTGAGTATTACAACAACACTTAATTTGGAAATGAATGTTTGTTTTTAGATTCGTAGAAACATATTTGTGCAAGAATCTGGAACGGAAATTCAACAGCTCAATATGGTCGACATGTCTAGTGAAGAAGGTTTGATTCTCAAGAAGAAGATGGGATCCATAGAAGATCGTGATATTTGTGGGAGACGATGGAGTCTGTCAATGAAAGAGTGATGATAGATAGTATGACAACGCGGGTCGATTAAAACATCTATCAGACAGCTTCCCACATCTTCTGCTTCAGCTCCTGACGATGGTGTTACGAACAGTGTGTTGCGGATCGCTCGTTAATGATCTCTACCAGCTAAATCTGCATACATCGTCGACATCTCAGGAAGTCAACGTTGCGAATCCAACCACTAGCACGCTGAAGATACTGGATACTTATATGATTGCCAGACCTGGAAAAGAGAATGAGGTGACAAAAAACAATCTCATTGCCACATAGGATTGGATTATTCAAAAATTGTAATTCCGGATCTCCGAAATGGATTCTCGGCGGAGAAACGTGAGTATTTTTCGCTTTGTTATATCTCCACAAACTTTTTTTCAGGGATAGGCGCATCATCATGACCACCTTTACTATCATTTTGGAGCAGAGTTTCTCGGGTTTCCGTTTCTCTGGCTACTCGCGGTTGCAAATTCTCTCCATCTTCAATGTCAAAGATTGGATGCTCAAGCTGATGAGAAATAGGATTCATCTGGTTTCCAATCAACGATTCAAGGGAAATCGTATTACCGATGTTCTTATCTCTTTCTCTGACAATCACAACTACTGAAAATCTAATATTCTGCTACTCATTATTCATCACTTCATCTGCCTTTATTGACAAGATTCTTCTATCATAAACAACGCGGTGACAAAATAAGTAATTTTTGCCACCCGATGTTTCTGATTGATGATGAAATCAGGCATATCTCATTGGAAAGTTTGCTTAATTTGTTCTAATCAGGTGAACTGTTCAGAAACATATTCATATTCTCAGTATCAGGCTTTCGCCGCAGATAATTCAGAATTTGGACCAATCTGGAAGACCTCAGCAAGTTAATTAGATACCATATTTCCTTATTGGTGTGAATCATCGACCGATTATGCTCCTTCACCTTCTCATGTAGTCGTCCACCGCCAAACGACACTCCAGAATAACGGGGGGAGGGGTGCGCCTGGTTTAGCCGCGCGGAATTCCGGCACGTCTTTATATTTTCAAAAGCTTTTCCGACGTTATCTTCATTATTTTATGAATAATTTCAGCATTAAAACGTTTCAGACCACATTTTGAACCCCCAGAAAGGTTTTTATCGCTGACACTAGCTGCTGGAGACGGATTTCTTGAGGATAAGGGCCGTGAGTGTTCAATTATCCAAATTGTATGAAAATTCTCCACAAATGCTTTTCAGAAACGATTGAAACCCTCCGAGGAGTTTGTCAACATGATGAGGAACGAATTCATAACAAAACTATGTTCGAAGCAGTGAAATTCATACAAGGAGTGGCGGATTTGAGAGAAAGCGGTAGCAAAACGCCATCATCGCAACGCAATCTTTCTCGCTTTTCGGAAGTTGTTTTCCCCAGTGGTTAATGAAACTTGCATCTGATTCTCAAGACTTAGATTTTTCGCATTAATGATGAACAATATCGGATAGATGTGTCATATTGACATACCACCGAACAGTCCATGAAACGTGGTCTCTGGAACGAATTAGTTGATTTTGGAGCTTCCGACTCGCGAACCAGTCTTCTAGTATCAGGAATAACCAATAGATGCAGTTCTGCCCAATTTTACAAACCACTCTGCAATCTGGAAGTTTCCCACAAGAAGTGCTGTCCTTGCTTGATAGGAGAGAGGACCATCTTGCACCCCATTTTGGCGGAAAATCGATTTTTTGACGTCGGAGAAGAACGTATTCAGCAAAGAACGTGAGAACTGATACAACAGAACTTGAAAATAAATATTTGTTTTCAGATTTGTGGAACCGCATTCGTGCATGAATCTACCACATAAAACGGGAATATCGACAAGACTTATGAAGAAGAGTTGACTTCGGAAGGCGATACAATTCGTTGAATACCGTGGAATTGGTAGAAGAAGATGGAAGTTTCATAAGAGAATAGTGAGGTCCACGGAAACAGATTGCAAGTTCTACAGCATCGGGAGACGGGAATTGGCCGAAAAGAGCTATCAGCCGGAGTCCAACATAACCTGCCCCATCTCATGACGTCGGAGCCAGAAACAAAGTGTCGCGGATCGCTCGCTAAAGAACTCTACCAGCTAAATCTGCATACATCGTCGACATCTCGGGGAGCCAAAGCTGCGAATCCAACCACTAACACGCTGAAGATTTTGGATACTTATACGATTGCCAGACCTGGAAAGAAGAAATAGGTGACGAATACAATCTCATGGCCACCACGGATCAGATTATTCAAAGATTAAAAGTTCGGCTCTCCAAAATGGATTCTCGGCGGAGAAACGTGAGTATTTTCTGCTTTGCTATATCACCATGAAAATATTTTTAGGGATAGATACACCATAATGACCACCGTCAATATCAGAGTTTCTCGGATTTTTCTTTTCTCTGGCTACTCGCGGTTGGTGATGCTCACCTTCTTCAATGTCAAAGACTGGATTCTCAAGCTAATGAGAAATAGGATTCATCTGGTTTCCAATCAACGATAATTATTTTCAAGGGAAATCGTATTGCCAAAGGTCTTGGTTATTTCTACGAAAATCACTACTACTGTAAATCTAATATTCTGCTACTCATAATTCAGCACTTCATCTGCCTTTATTGACAAGATTCTTCTATCATAAACAACGCGGTGACAAAATAAGTTATTTTTGCCACCCGATGTTTATGATTGATGATGGAATCAGGCATATCTCATTGGTAAGTTCGCTTAATTTGTTCGAATCAGGTGAACTGTTCAGAAACATATTCATATTCTCAGTATCAGGCTTTAGCCGCATATAATTCAGAATTTGGACCAATCTGGGAGACCTCAGCAAGTTTATTAGATACCATATTTTTGTTGATACCATATTTTTGTTTTTTGTTGGTGTGAATCATCGACCGATTATGCTCCTTCACCTTCTCATGTAGTCGTCCACCGCCAAACGACACTCCAGAATAACGGGGGAAGGGTGCGCCTGGTTTAGCCGGGCGAAATTCCGGCACGTCTTCTTATTTTCACATGCTTTTCCAACGTTATCTTCATTATTTTATGAATAATTTCACCATTAAAACGTTTCAGACCACATTTCGAACCTCCTCAAAGGTTATTATTGCTGACTCTACGTGTTGAACATAAATTTTATATGGATCAGCGTCGTAAGTGTTCAATTATTCACTAATTCCCTAATTTTCAATATTCGTTCATTACAGACACAATTGAATTTTCCCGAGGAGTTTGCCAAAGAGATGAGGAACGAATTCGTAGCAAAATGAAGTGTCATACATGGAGATGGACACGACGAACGTGGGATTTAACTGGAGGAGTCAGCAAAATAACTATGCAACGCCGTTATTCTCTCCATTTGGCATTTTCCTACTTCAGTGATGCCGAGAAGTTTGCCGAAGACACGAGGAACGAATTCACAGCAAAATCAAGTGCCACACATGAAGATTCAAGTGAGGAGCGTTTGATTTGACAGAAGATGCTAGCAAACTGGCATCACAGGCAATCTTCGTTTTCGGAGCGAATTTGTTGATTTTGAATATCACGACTCTTGATTCAGTTTTCTTGTGTCGAACCCGCCGATGAATACAATTCTCCACATTTCGAAAACTCACACGGGAACCTGGATTGTATTCACAAGCAGTGCCGTGTTTGGAAAGAGGACCGTCCTGCACACACATTGGCCGACTATCGATTTTGACGTCATCATGTTGGACACTCATGCGGTCAGCATAAAGGTAAGTATTACTACAACATTTCATTCGACAGAACCCGTTCGTTTCAGATTCCTCGCGTCCAACACGAATTTTATGAGGATCAGAGCCGTAAGTGTTCAAAAATTCAAGTTTTGTGAAAGTTCTTCATTCATTCGTTACAGAAACAATTGAAACTTTCCGACAAGCTCTTCAAATGGATCAGGAACGAATTTTCTACAAATCCATGATCGAAACTTCAAGAATCATACGACGAACGGCGATTTCAGAGGAAACGTTAGCAAAACGCTATCGTCGCAACGCAATCGTTCTCGCTTTTCGGAAGTTGTTTTCTCCAGTGGTTAATGGAATTTGCATCTGATCCTCGAGACTTCGATTTTTCACATAATTGATGAACAATATCGGATAGATGTGCCGTCATACCACCGAACAGTCTGGAGCGAATTCGTTGATTTTGGAGCTCCCGATTCGCGAACCAGTGTTCCAGTATCGGATCCGCCTATAAATGCTGTTTTCCCCAACTCTGAAAACCACACGGAATTCAGAAAGTTTTCCACGAGAAGTGCCGCCCTTGCTTGTTACGAGAGAGGACCATCTTGCCCTCATTTTGGCAGAATATCGATTTTGTACGCCGGAGGGTGACGTATTCAACAAGAAAAACGTGAGAATTGATACAATACTTAGTTTGAAATGAACGATATTTTTTTAGGTTCACAAAAATACATGTCTACGTGAATCTGCAACAGGAAACCAACAGCTCCACACTGTGGACATGTCTAGCAAAGATGGCTTGGTTCTTGAGAAGGCGATTGTGTATAATGGAGACCGCTGCATTTTTAGAAGATGATGGAGTTTTGACTGGAATAGTGAGGTCAAATGGGAAGGATTGCAATGTCCACCGAAATCGATCGAGAAGAGCTCTCAGCCAGCATTCAACATCTCCTGCTCCAGCTCACGACGCCGGACTACAAAAAATCGTTGCGGTTAGCTCGATACATATCTCTACCAGCTAAATCTGTATAGATTTATTAAGATCTCAAAAAATTTATTTTCCAAATCCGACTACTTGCTCGCTGAAGATTCCGGATAATGTAAGAGCCCGGCAATGTCGACAAGACTCGTGAAGAAGAGTTGATTTTTGAGAGGCGGTGCAATTCATTGAAGACAGTGACATTGGCAGAAGAAGATGGAAGTTTCATAAGAGAATAGTGAGGTCCACGGAAACAGATTGCAAGTCCTACAGCATCGGGAGACGGGAACTGAGCGAAAAAAGCTATCAGCCGGAATCCAACAAAACCTGCCCCATCTCATGACGTCGGAGTGAGAAACAACGTGTCGCTCGCGGAAGAACTCTACCAGCTATTTCTGCATACATTGTCGTCATATCGGGAAGCCAATTCTACGAATACCACCACTAGCACGCTGAAGATTGTGGATACGTATACGATTGCCAGACCTGGAAACGAGGATGAGATGAAAATAAGCGATGTTATCGCCACGACGGATTGAATTATTCGAAGAATATGAGTCCGGCTCTCAAAAATGGAATCTTGGCGGGGGAACGTGAGTATTTATTTTTCTTTGTTACATCACCATTAGAATTATTTTCTGGAATAGATGCACCATCATGACTACCGTTACTATCATTTTGGAGCAGAACTTCTCGGATTTTTTTTCTCTGGCTACTCGCGGTTGCTGATGCTCACCTTCTTCAATGTCAAAAAGACTGGATGCTCAAGCTAATGAGAAATAGGATTCATCTGGTTTCCAATCAACGATTATTGTTTTCAAGGGAAATCGTATTACCGATGGTCTTATCTACTTTTCTGACAATCACAACTACTGTAAATCTAACATTCTGCTACTCATTATTCATCAATTCATCTGCCTTTATTGACACGGTTCTTCTATCATAAACAACGCGGTGACAAAATAAGTAATTTTTGCCACCCGATGTTTCTGATTGATGATGGAATCAGGCATATCTCATTGGTAAGTTTGCTTAATTTGTCTGAATCAGGTGAACTGTTCAAAAACATATTCATATTGTCAGTATCAGGCTTTCGCCTCAGATAATTCAGAATGTGGACAAATCTGGAAGATCTCGACGAGTTGATTAGACACCATATTTCCTTGTTGGTGTGAATCATCGACCGATTATGCTCCTTCACCTTCTCATGTAGCCGTCCACCGCCGAACGACGCTCCAGAATAACGGGGCTAGGGGTGCGCCTGGTTTAGCCGCGCGGAATTCCGGCAAGTCTTCTCATTTTCAGATGCTTTTCCGACGTCATCCTCTTTATTTTATGAATAATTTCAGCATTAAAACGTTTCAGACCACATTTTGAACCCCCAGAAAGGTTTTCATTGCTGACACTAGCTGCTGGAGACGGATTTCTTGAGGATAAGCGCCGTGAATGTTCAATTATCCAAATTTTATGAAAATTCTCCATCAATTCTTTACAGAAACGATTGAAACCCTCCGAGGAGTTTGTCAACATGATGAGGAACGAATTCATAACAAAACTATGTTCGAAACAGTGAAAATCATACAAGGAGTGACGGATTCGAGAGAAAGCGGTAGCAGAACGCCATCATCGCAACGCAATCTTTCTCGCTTTTCGGAAGTTGTTTTCCCCAGTGGTTAATGAAACTTGCATCTGATTCTCAAGACTTCGATTTTTCGCATTAATGATGAACAATATCGGATAGATGTGTCATATTGACATACCACCGAACAGTCCATAGAACCGTGGTCTCTGGAACGAATTCGTTGATTTTGGAGCTTCCGATTCGCGAACCAGTCTTCTAATATCGGATCCGCCTATAAATGCAGTTTTCCCCAACTCTGAAAACCACACGGAATTCAGAAAGTTTTCCACGAGATGTGCCGCCCTTGCTTGTTACGAGAGAGGACCATCTTGCCCTCATTTTGGCAGAATATCGATTTTGTACGCCGGAGGGTGACGTATGCAACAAGAAAAACGTGAGAATTGTTACAATACTTAGTTTTAAATGAACGATATTTTTTTAGGTTCACAAAAAAAACATTTCTACATGAATCTGCAACGGGAAACCAACAGCTCCACACTGTCGACATGTCTAGCGAAGATGGCTTGGTTCTTGAGAAGGCGATGGAGTTCAATGAAGACCGTGGCATTTTTAGAAGATGATGGAGTTTTGACTAGAATAGTGAGGTCGAATGGGAAGGATTGCAATGTCCACCGAAATCGATCGAGCATCTCCTGCTCCAGCTTACGACGCCGGACTACAAAAAATCGTGTTGCGGTTAGCTCGCTACATATCTCTACCAGCTAAATCTGTATATATTTTCTGGAATAGATGCACCATCATGACTACCGTTACTATCATTTTTGAGCAAAACTTCTCGGATTTTTCTTTTCTCTTTCTACTCGCGGTTGCTGATGCTCACCTTCGTCAATGTCAAAAAGACTGGATGCTCAAGCTAATGAGAAATAGGATTCATCTGGTTTCCAATTAACGATTATTATTTTCAAGGGAAATCGTATTGCCAATGGTCTTGACTACTTCTACGAAAATCACTACTACTGTAAATCTAATATTCTGCTACTCATTATTCATCACTTCATCTGCCTTTATTGACAAGATTCTTCTATCATAAACAACGCGGTGACAAAAGAAGCTATTTTTGCCACCCGATGTTTATGATTGATGATGGAATCAGGCAGATCTCATTGGTAAGTTTGCTTAATTTGTTTGAATCGGGTGAACTGTTAGGAAACATATTCATATTCTCAGTATCAGGCTTTCGCCGCAGATAATTCAGAATTTGGACCAATCTTGAAGATCTCGGCAAGTTAATTAGATACCAAATTTCCTTGTTGGTGTGAATCATCGACCGATTATGCTCCTTCACCTTCTCATGTAGTCGTCCACCGCCAAACGACACTCCAGAATAACGTGGGGAGGAGTGCGCCTGGTTTAGCCGCGCAAAATTCTGGCACGTCTTCTTATTTTCAGATGCTTTTCCGACGTTATCTTCATTATTTTATGAATAATTTCAACATTAAAACGTTTCAGACCACATTTTGAACCCCCAGAAAGGTTATTATTGCTGAATCTACGTGTTGGACATAGATTTTATAAGGATCAGCCTCGTAAGTGTTCAATTATTCACTAATTCACTAATTTTCAATATTCGTTCATTACAGACACAATCGAATTTTCCCGAGGAGTTTGCCAAAGACATGAGGAACGAATTCGTAGCAAAATGAAGTGCCATACATGGAGATGGACACGACGAACGTGGGATTTATCTGGAGGAGTCAGCAAAATGCCTATGCAACGCCGTTATATCCCGTTTGAAATCTTCCTCCTTCAGTGATGCCGAGAAGTTTGCTGGAAACACGAGGAACGAATTCACAGCAGAATCAAGTGCCATACATAAAATTTCGAATGAGGAGCCTTGAATTTAACAGAAAATGCTAGCAAACTGGCGGCACAGGCAATCTATCTTTGTTTTCGGAGCGAATTTGTTGATTTTGAAGATCACGACTCTTGAATCAGTTTTCTTGTGTCGAACCCCCCGATGAATACATTTCTCCACATTTTTAAAACTCGCATGGGAACCTGGAATTTTTTCACAAGCAGTGCCGTGTTTGGAAAGAGGACCGTCCTGCACACACATTGGCCGACTATCGATTTTTACGTCATCATGTTGGACAATCATGCAGTCAGCATCAAGATAAGTATGACTATAACATTTCATTCGAAATATACCGTTTCGTTTCAGATTCACCGCATCCAACACGAATTTGATGAGGATCAGAGCCGTAAGTGTTCAAAAGTTCAAGTTTTGTGAAAATTCTTCGTTCATTCATCACAGAAACGATTGAAACTGTCCGAAGAGCTTGTCAAATGGATCAGGAACCAATTTTCAACGAATCCATGATCGAAACTTCAAGAATCATACGACGAACGACGGATTTCAGAGGAAACGACGTTAGCAAAACGCCGTCATTGCAAGCAATCGTTCTCGCTTTTCGGAAGTTGTTTTCTCCAGTGGTTAATGGAATTTGCATCTGATCCTCGAGACTTCGATTTTCACATAAGTTATGAACAATATTGGATAGATGTGCCGTCTCGACATACCACAGAACAGTTCATGAAACCGTGGTCTCTGGAGCGAATTCGTTGATTTTGGAGTTTTCGATTCGCGAACCAGTTTTCTAATACCGAATCCGCGTATAAATGCAGTTTTCCCCAACTCTGAAAACCACACGGAAATCAGAAAGTTTTCCACGAGAAGTGTCGCCCTTGCTTGTTACGAGAGAGGACCATCTTGCCCCCATTTTGGCGGAATATCGATTTTTGTACGTCGGAGGGTGACGTATGCAACAAGAAAAACGTGAGAATTGATACAATACTTAGTTTGAAATGAACGATTTTTTTAGGTTCACAAAAATACATTTCTACGCAAATCTGCAACGGAAAACCAACAACTCCACTCTTAGAACATGTCTCGCAAAGAAGAGTTGAACCTTGAGAAGGCGATGGAGTTCATTGAAGACCGTGGCATTTTTAGAAGATGATGGAGTTTTGACTAGAATAGTGAGGTCAAATGGGAAGGATTGCAATGTCCACCGAAATCGATCGAGAAGAGCTCTCAGCCAGCATTCAACATCTTCTGCTCCAGCTCACGAAGACGGACTACAAAAAATAGTGTCGCGGTTAGCTCGATACAGATTTCTAGTTTTGTCGACATGTCGAAAAGTCAATTCACCAAGTCGAAGTAATACTAGCTCGCAGATGATTCAGGATATTCATACGATTGCCAGGACTAGAGAGGAATTCAAAGCAACAATAAACGACACCAAGAACGTCTCTGAGGACTGGAATAATCGAGTGCGAGTACCACTATCCTTCCGGAAGAACCACAATGAATAAGTGGTAGTGGAGTGTAAGTTTTGTTTTTTTTTTCAATTTATAGTTATGATAAACATTCTCAGGGTTGAAGTAGTAGACGCAGTGGATCAGCGTGGTATTCAGATGGCATATCAACGAGGATAGAAAGTTTTTCGACGCGACTCCAAGCCGTGCTGGACCAGTTAATTGCAAATCAAGTCAACTTTTGTCGCTTCTGCTGATAACGACGAAGAGAAGACTGTGATCCGAGTTGTCACAGATTTGGTACCAAATATTCTCCAAGTTTTTAATGAGACCAACGACGAAGGTGATGCCGATGGTGCTCTTGGAGAGTTTGCGGAGTTGGCTTCTTCCAAAGTGCTCGAACTGCCATGAGAATAAACTTCTCCGTGTTTGCCTAGCGGTAAGTTGTTTTTCCAGCAGGAATAGTTGTG
Source organism: Caenorhabditis nigoni (assembly GCA_027920645.1). NCBI lineage: Eukaryota > Metazoa > Nematoda > Chromadorea > Rhabditida > Rhabditidae > Caenorhabditis > Caenorhabditis nigoni. The sequence goes on from CP115869.1 coordinate 7,709,732, forward strand.
AAAAGAAAATTCATATCAGCTTGCCCGATACCGGGACAAGACCGATATGACTCGCCAAAACACCATTGAGATCATTTGCTTCTAAATGGAGTCTGCACGAAAAGATCAAGAAACATGCTTCAGGGGCTCTTTCAATGATTCTCAAGACTCTTCAATCCCGTATAGCCGAGTCGGACAAAGAAATTGTGAACCAGTTGCTCAACGAGGTTGATGAGAAAGACGATTACGAAAAGTAGGTCGTTTGAAATCCTACATTCAGTTACATGTTTATCTTCCAGTGCTCCAATTGACGCCGAATCTACTATCAACTGTTTCGTTTGCACGCATCAACAGAAGATTGACGATTCTAGCTTATTTTACTACTCGCCCCGAAACTTCTCTCCGACGAAGACTGGAAATGAAGCTTTTTGTGTTTGCTTTTGTCCTGTCTAGATGAATATCTCAACATTTCAAAGATTCATAGATTTGGTAAGTCAGCGGGAGTACCCTTTGATTGGTCCCTTGCGAAGGAATAATTTACCAAAGCTAAATTGTTCTTGGTAATACTGTAATATTGTTTTGATGGTTTGGTTTTTGATCAGCTATTATGAAAATAACAAAAACACGAGAAAATTTGCTTACGATTTTTTTTTTCGTGATGACTCAATTTTAATGGGATTTCTCTCCATCTCTCTCCCTCGCGTACTGTTTCGGATGCAGGAACATGCAAAACAAAAAAGAAGGCGTATAAAAAGCTGTTAGCTGATAGCAATACAGTCATTCATCATCAAAATTTTCCGGTGGTGACGCTTTTTTGTTCCGATCCTTTCCAAGTGCCAGTCTTTAATTGAATACCACCCTCTAATACAGTGCCACCCCGATCACCCCCGAACAATATAGTGCCATGGCTATCTAATAGAGTTTTTACGATATTCACGATTTACTCCAAAAACCCTGATTTTCGGGTAGAAATCCCGAAAAAGTCTGAAAGTAAATTTTTCTGAAACTCGACTAGAGTAATCAAAATTTGTGTAAAACGTTAGAATAGGCTATTTTAAGACTGATTTAACAATTTCCAACGAAAAAAAAATTCAATTTTATTCTTTAAAAAACTCGAGATTTTTCATTTTCCAGGGGGGTCCTATCATTATGACGCGGCCTAAAAAGTGACTTTTGAACCCTGTGAGCTTGGAAACGGCTCAATTAGCCTGAAAATTTGTACACTTCGGTTTTTTCACATGCTGAATCGAACTGCGTTTACAGATTTTTTCTTCCATTTTCGGGTTTTCCGGAACACTCATTTGGGAGGGGGGTCCTATCATTATGGTGCGCATTGTAGAATGTCACAAAAAGAATTTCTCTGTGTCTGTCACCCCTATGCTCGCTTTCGTTGGGCGGGGTTGCCCATTTTTCTCATGCTCTTTTTTTTGCTATTCTCACCATCCCCATCTATACAGTGCGAAAAATTAGTATGAAGCCACTCCTACTTGCAGACGGCATCCCATCGTATCATCGTACCTAATCATGAGTGACGACAAAATTATCGCTCTCGTTGTGGACAACGGAAGCGGAATCTGCAAAGCCGGATTCGCCGGAGACGATGCTCCACGCGCCGTGTTCCCATCCATTGTCGGAAGACCACGTCATCAAGGAGTCATGGTCGGTATGGGACGGAAGGATTCGTACGTCGGAGACGATGCCCAATCCAAGAGAGGTAACTATTTTTAAACGAAGACTTTATTTTCATTTGTTCGTTTTCAGGTATCCTAACTCTCAAGTACCCAATCGAGCACGGAATCGTCACCAACTGGGATGATATGGAGAAGATCTGGCATCACACCTTCTACAACGAGCTTCGTGTTGCCCCAGAAGAGCATCCAATCCTCCTCACCGAAGCACCACTCAACCCAAAGGCTAATCGGGAAAAGATGACCGAGATCATGTTCGAAACATTCAACACCCCAGCCCTGTACATCGCCATTCAAGCTGTTCTCTCCCTCTACTCTTCCGGACGTACCACCGGAATTGTTCTCGATTCTGGAGATGGTGTCAGTCACACTGTCCCAATCTACGAAGGATACGCTCTTCCACACGCCATCATCCGTCTCGATTTGGCCGGACGTGATCTCACTGACTACCTCATGAAGATCCTCACCGAACGTGGTTACTCTTTCACCACCACCGCTGAGCGTGAGATTGTCCGTGACATCAAGGAGAAGCTCTGCTACCTCGCGCTCGATTTCGAGCAGGAAATGGCCACGGCTGCTACTTCCTCATCCCTCGAAAAGTCCTACGAGCTTCCTGACGGACAGGTCATCACCATCGGAAACGAGCGCTTCCGTTGCCCAGAGGTTCTCTTCCAGGTAAGCTCATTGAACTTTCTAAACATCAGACAGTCCATATTTTACAGCCATCCTTCTTGGGTATGGAGTCCGCTGGAATTCACGAGGCCACTTACAACTCGATCATGAAGTGCGACATCGATATTCGTAAGGACTTGTTCGCCAACACTGTTCTTTCCGGAGGATCGACCATGTTCCCGGGAATTGCTGATCGCATGCAGAAGGAAATCACCGCTCTTGCTCCATCGTAAGTTCTCAGTAGCTTCTGTTTGATCATTACTGAACGGATATTTTTTTCAGAGCCGTGAAGGTCAAGATCATCGCCCCACCAGAGCGCAAGTACTCCGTCTGGTGCGGAGGATCCATCCTTGCTTCTCTCTCCACCTTCCAACAGATGTGGATCTCCAAGGAAGAGTACGAAGAGATCGGCTCATCCATCGTTCATCGCAAGTGCTTTTAAATGCCCGATGCCCCTTGTATCCAAAATCCTTAAACCTTTAAAATTTCTTTTCATTTTTATTCTATTAATCACATCCCTTTAGTAATAAAGATAATAACACTCACAAGTTTTCGAGATTTCAAAAAAGACTGAGAAAAATCTCATATGTAAAAAATGAACGCAGAGACCTTGTTACCTTTCTTCGCTAATACCTTTCACACCAATAAAACTCAGATACGCGCCAAAAAAAGCTTTTATTCCGTCCGCAAACACCTAGAACGTTCTCTGCGTACACCGCCGCCAAGTTAGAATTAGATGATGTTCTTGCCTTTCTCGCAGCTCGATGTTATTATACGTCTTCCTTTTATGTTTTTTTCAACTTTTTCTTGCCAAAATACCTCCCATGTTTTTGTTCTAGTATCAGAATTCTATGAGAATCAGAGCCGTAAGTTTTCAAAAATACAAGTTTTGTGAAAATTCTCCATTCATTCATTACAGAAACGACGAAACAGGAGTTTGTCAAACGGATCAGGAACGAATTTTTAACAAAACTATGATCGAAACTTCAAGAATCATATGACGAACGGCGGATTCCAGAGGAAGCGTTAGCAAAACGCCGTCATCGCAAGCAATCGTTCTCGCTTTTCGGAAGTTGTTTTCTCCAGTGGTTAATGGAACTTGCATCTGATCCTCGAGACTTCGATTTTTCACATAAGTTATGAACAATATCGGATAAATGTGCCGTCTCGACATACCACAGAACAGTCCATGAAACCGTGGTATCTGGAGCGAATTCGTTGATTTTGGAGTTCCCGATTCGCGAACCAGTCTTCTAATATCGAATCCGCGTATAAATGCAGTTCTGCCCAACTCTGAGAACCACACGGATATCAGAAAGTTTTCTACGAGAAGTGTCGCCCTTGGTTGTTACAAGAGAGGACCATCTTGCCCCCATCTTGGCAGAATATCGATTTTCGTACATTGGAGGGTGACGTATGCAACAAGAAAAACGTGAGCATTGATACAATACTTAGTTTGAAATGAACGATATATTTTTAGGTTCACAAAAATACATTTCTACATAGAAATTGTTTTGAGGTTTCTCCAAGCCATCATTAACAAGTTGAATGTGATAACGACGACGAGAAAGATGTGATCAGACGCTTGAACATCCATATCAATCACGTTCGCTGTGTGTGCCTCGCTGTTAGTTGTTTTCTCCAGCCAAAATTGTTCCAAGACAATCTATTCCAGCTTGCCCGAGGATAAGAACAATATGACTCGCCAAAACGCCATTGGGACGGCCCTTCTGATACATGGTTCGCGGTATGCCCTTTCATAATGGATACTAGGACCTTTTTTCTTTCACCACTGAGAACGTCTAAAATGAAATCGATCCATTTTCAGGCTGGATTCTCCGGGGAAGATGTTCCACAAGCCATCTTTCCGTCGATCGTCGGCAGACCAAAATATAGAGAAGTGATGATGGGACTGGATGGAGTAATGAAGGTCACTTACATCGGGGACGAAGCTCAATCGAAGAGAGGAAATTCTCTCGATGAAGTACCCGATCGAACAGGGAATCGTCACCAACTGGGACGATATGGTTGAAATTTTCCACCACACCATCTACAACGAGCTTCGTGTCCCCCCGGAGGAGCATCCGTTTCTTCTCACCGAGGCTCCACTCAATCCAAAAGCCAATCGCGAGAAGATGACCGAAGTCATGTTTGAAAGCCTTGGGGTTCCAGCCATGTACGTCGCCATCCAAGCCGTGCTCGTCCTCTATGCTTCTGGACGGACCACTGGAATGATCTTGGATTCTAAAGACCGAGTCACCCACACCGTTCCCATCTACGAAGGCTACGCCATTCCCCATGCCATTCAACGCCTCGATCTCGCTGGACGCCACCGGCGTCACAATCGTTCATCGCAAATGCTTCTAATTGTTCCCACGCTTCCAAAATACCAGAATTCGCCACTTATCTTTTCAAATCTTTCGCAATTCTCTTATCAAAGCTCCTCCCCCTCCTTACGCTGTTTCTTGAAATTCAAAAATACACTTTTTATTGTAATAATATCAGTTTTTGTGAACGATTCTGAAATTCCGAATAACACGTTATTCAAATTTTTTGTACTGAAAATGTGCATTGTTGAACTAGTCGGAGGACTTTGACTCAACATATCTGAATGAATTTGAATTTTTGAATATTTTTTTCACTTGCGACTTTTTTTTATTCTTTCACGAATCCTCGACTGAAATTTTTTCCATCATTAGAATCCACATCTTTCTTCCTGTCTTGTGTGCGCGCACATGTAGTCGACCACCGCTAAACGACACTCCAGAATAACGGGGTGCGCCTGGTTTAGCCGCCCGTAATTCCGGCACGACTTCTTGATTTTAGCAGCTTTTCCGACGTTGTCTGCATTCGTTTGTAACAAATCTCAACATTAAAACGTTTCAGATCACATTTCAATCCCTTAAAAAGGTTTTCATTGATGACTCTAGCTGCTGGACATGGTTTTCACGAAGATCAGTGTCGTAAGTGTTCATTTATTCACTGGTTCACAAAATTTCAATATTTTTCATTACAGGAATGATTGAAACTTCCCGTGAAGTTGGTTAGCGACATTAGGGACGAATTAATAGCAAAATGAACTGCCAAACATGAAGATTCACACGGCGAGCGATGGATTTGATTGGAGAAGTCAGCAAAATGTTTATGCAACGCCGTTATTCTCTCCATTTGGAATTTTCCTTCTTCACTGGTTCCGAGAAGATTGTCAAAGGCATGAGGAACGAATTAATGGCAAAACCAAATGCCATCCATGGAGGTTCAAATGAGGAGCGTTGGATTTGACAGAAGTCGTCAGAAAAATGCCGTCGCAGGCAATATTCGTCTTCGGAGCAAATTTGTGATTTTGAAGCTCACGACTTTTGAATCAGTTTTCTTGTGTCGAAACCACCAATGAATACAGTTCTCCTCACCTCGAAAAACGGGAATCTGGAATTTTTCACAAGAACTGCCGTCGTTGCTTGTTAGAAAAGAGGACCGTCCTGCACACACATTGGCCGACTATCGATTTTGACGTCATCATGTTGGACAATCATGCAGTCAGCATAAAGGTAAGTCTCACTATAACATTTCATTCAAAAAAGACCACTTTCAGAGTCGATGCCGCAGTAATTTAAGATTAAGCTATGGAAAAGCAACTGATCTACACTGCCGATTACCTCGAATTTTCAACAGCCAAATTCCAACAGCACAAGTTCCAGTTATGGAGCTCCGAACAACTCGTTTCAAAAAATCCACACGTGATGGCGAACCTGGTTAACGCTTAAGAATGCGGATTTATCTACTTGCGGATGACTTTTGCTCTACGTTTATTGTTCCATTATCTGTTCGGTTTTGGTCGGCAGATGGTCGGCCGTGTTCCATTATCTGTTGGGTTTTGGTCGGCAGATAGAACCAGCGAAAAATTGGACAAGCGAGGAGAATGATGCTGATGGTGCTCTCTGAAAGATTGCCGGGTTAACTTCTGCTCTTCAGAAGTGCTTGGGCAGCCATGCGAATCGAGTTTGCAGTGTGACCTTGTTGTGAGTTGTTTTTCCAGCAAAAATTGTCCAACGAAAATTTATTTTAGCTCGCCGAAAACAAAAACGAAAACAGAGCCATAGAGGTCAACTGCTGTCACATGAAGACTGCAACAAAAGTACTCAAGAAACACGCTCCGGGAGCTCTTACGCCAATTCTCAACATCGTCATCTCGCACCATTTGGCTGATAAGACACGCCACCTGATAGTTGAAAACACCACTGTTGATTATGTTGTTGTGGCTGCTGATTCTTCAATTGCACTTCGTTTTCCAGTTGTCATGGAGCCAGTTTTTTATGCTGCCCTGTTCCACCCCCACTTCAACATCTTGAACAGTGAGTGTTTCAATTGTATCCCCTATAACCCTTGATTTTCCCAGAAAAAAATACATGAAACCGAGAAAAGACGTGGAGTACCACGAATTCGGAGATGAACGGACTAGAGGACTTCATGAAAAATCTACCGCTTGAGAGATGCTCGTCGCATTCACCAAGAAATCGACAGAGGAGGCTTTCATGTGAGACGTTTTTGACGTCTCCGATTTAGCTATCAAGAACTTGAACTTTTGGACTTACGATGATGTTTGTGCCTTATGCTGGTTTTTCTTGAATTTGAAGATACATTTTTATTGTGATAATATTAGTTTCAAGTGATCGATTTATAATATGAATTCCGAATGAAAATTCAATCAAAAACGCTGTTGTCGAAGGACTTCGATTCAACATATCGAATGAATTTGAATTTTCAACTATTTTTTTCACTTCCGACTTTCAAATTCTTTCATTCCTACGAATCCTCGACCGAAATTTTTTCCATCATTAGAATCCTCATCTTTCTTCCTGTCTTGTGTGCGCGCACATGTAGTCGATCACCGCCAAACGACGCTCCGGAATAACTGGTGCGCCTGGTTTAGCCGCGCGCAATTCTGGCACGACTTCTTGATTTTAGCAGCTTTTGACGTTGTTTGCCTTTGTTTATAACAAATCGCAACATTAAAACGTTTCAGACCACATTTCGAACCCTCAAAAGGATTTTTATTGCTGTCTCTAACTGTTGGACATGATTTTCACGAGGATCAGCGTCGTAAGTGTTCAATTATGCAATATTTCACAAATTTTCAATCTTTGTCTATTACAGAAAAACTTGAATCTTTCCGTGAAGTTGGTTAGCGATATGAGGAACAAATTCATATCAAAATCGAGTGCCTTACATGGAGATTCACTCGATGAACGTTCCATTTGACTGAAGGAGACAGCAAACAGCAAAGCCTATGCGACGCCGTCATTTTCTTCATTTGAAATTTTCCTCCTTCAGTGGTGCCGAGAAGATTGTCAAAAGCATGAGGAACGAATTCACAGCAAAATCAACTGAATTTAACGGAAGACGCTGGAAAACTGGCGTCACAGGCAATCTTCGTCACCGGAGCAAGGTCTTCTATTTTGAAGCTCACGACTCTTGAATCAGTTTGCTTGTGTCAAACCCACCGATGAATACAGTACTCTTCATTTCGAAAACTCACATGGGAATCTGGAAATTTTCCTCGAGAAGTGCCGTCGTTGCTTGTTAGAAAAGAGGACCGTCCTGCACACACATTGGCCGACTATCGATTTTGACGTCATCAAGTTGGACAATCATGCAGTCATAAAGGTGAGTCTCACTATAACATTTCATTCAAAAAAGACCACTTTTTCAAAGTCGATGCCGCAGTAATTTACGAATAAGCTATGGAAAAGCAACTGATCTACACTGTCGACTACCTCGAATTTTCAACAGCCAAATTCCAACATCACAAGTTCCAGTTATGGAGCGCCGAACAACTTATTTCAAAAAATCCATTGCGAACTTGGTTAACGCTTAAAAAGCGGATTTATCTACTTGCAAACGATCTTGGCTGGATGTTTATGAGAAACCTCTCTCCGTGTTCCATTATCTGTTCGGTTTTGGTCGGCAGATAGAATCAGCGAAAAATTGGACAAGCGACGAAAATGATGCCGATCGTGCCCTCTGAAAGTTTGCCAGGTTATCTTCAGCTCTTCGAAAGTGCTCGACCAGCCATACAAATCAAGTTTACAGTGTTTACCTCGTTGTGAGTTCTTTTTCCAGCGAAAATTGAACAAAAATCTATTTTAGCTCGCCAAAAAAGAAAACAGAGCCATAGAGGTCAACTGCTGTCACATGAAGGCTGCAACGAAAGTACTCAAAAAACACGCTCCGGGAGCTCTAGGAATGGAAAAAAAACCATCGAATGTATTTTTTTATCTGTTATGCCGTCGGATTGGCTATTATTCGCAATACGTCTACGATTATTCGCAATACGTCTACATGATCAGCTCGTCGAGTAATTTCTGTGGGATTCTTGGATTTCACTTCGTTTTCCAGTTGTCATCAGTCTGCCCTGTTCCACCCACATTTCAATTTCGAGAACAGTGAGCGTTTTAATTGTATAACCTATAACAACTGATTTTCCCAGGCAAAAATTCATGGAACCGAGGAAAGGCGTGGAGTACCACGAATTTGGAGATGAGATGCCGTACTAGCGGATTCAAATAAACTAATAGAGGCCTCGAGGCGTTTGAAGCCAAACATTCGATTGAAATTTTTGCTCCGCAACAATGAATTATGATATTTTTTTTTCATTCCAAGAAAAAATTGCTGGAACAATCATTGAGTTTTTAGGCCTGAAAATTGTTCATTTTTCCTCGACATTACTCTTGAAAATTACGGCAGCAGTGTGTGTACAGCGGAAATAGAAAAGTAGACTTTCTGGAGGTATCATCTTCTTGTTCCATCTTTTCGTTCATTATTTGAAAAAAAAATTAGTGGATCTTTTAGCATGGCGCTTAAAAAGCATCCAAATAGGGCAATTATGACATGCAAAATTAAAAAAAAACTATAGTGACATGGCCATTTTTTCGTTCAATACTTGAAAACAGTCATACAAAGTCGGCAATTTTGACGAAAAATACGCTTAAAGTACGGACTATTCTAGACATCGTGCTTCAATGGATCTTTCAACATGGCGGTTAAAAAGTATCTTAATAGGGCAATTATGACATGCAGAATTTAAAAAAACTATAATGACATGGCCATTTCATCGTTCAATACTTGAAAACAGTCATACAAAGTCCGCAATTTTGACGAAAAATACGCTTAAAGTACGGACTATTCTAGACATCGTAAGCTTCGATGGATCTTTCAACATGGCGGTTAAAAAGCATCTTAATAGGGCAATTATGACATGCAGAATTTAAAAAGCTATAATGACATGGCCATTTCATCGTTCAATACTTGAAAACAGTCATACAAAGTCGGCAATTTTGACGAAAAATACGCTTAAAGTACGGACTATTCTAGACATCGTGCTTCAATGGATCTTTCAACATGGCGCTTAAAAAGCATCTTAATAGGGCAATTATGACATGCAGAATTTAAAAAAACTATAATGACATGGCCATTTCATCGTTCAATACTTGAAAACAGTCATACAAAGTCGGCAATTTTGACGAAAAATACGCTTAAAGTACGGACTATTCTAGACATCGTGCTTCAATGGATCTTTCAACATGGCGCTTAAAAAGTATCTTAATAGGGCAATTATGACATGCAGAATTTAAAAAAACTATAATGACATGGCCATTTCATCGTTCAATACTTGAAAACAGTCATACAAAGTCGGCAATTTTGACCAAAAGTACGCTTAAACGAGGGACTATTCTAGACATCGTGCTTCAATGGATCTTTCAACATGGCGGTTAAAAAGTATCTTAATAGGGCAATTATGACATGCAGAATTTAAAAAAACTATAATGACATGGCCATTTCATCGTTCAATACTTGAAAACAGTCATACAAAGTCGGCAATTTTGACCAAAAGTACGCTTAAACGAGGGACTATTCTAGACGTCGTGCTCCAATGGATCTTTCAACATGGCGCTTAAAAAGCATTTTAATAGGGCAATTATAACATGCAGAATTTAAAAAAACTATAGTGACATGGCCATTTCATCGTTCAATACTTGAAAACAGTCATACAAAGTCCGCAATTTTGACGAAAAATACGCTTAAAGTACGGACTATTCTAGACATCGTGCTTCAATGGATCTTTTAACATGGCGCTTAAAAAGTATCTTAATAGGGCAATTATGACATGCAGAATTTAAAAAAACTATAATGACATGGCCATTTCATCGTTCAATACTTGAAAACAGTCATACAAAGTCGGCAATTTTGACGAAAAATACGCTTAAAGTACGGACTATTCTAGACATCGTGCTTCAATGGATCTTTCAACATGGCGCTTAAAAAGCATCTTAATAGGGCAATTATGACATGCAAAATTAGAAAAAAACCATAGTGACATGGCCATTTTTTCGTTCAATACTTGAAAACAGTCATACAAAGTCGGCAATTTTGACGAAAAATACGCTTAAAATAGGGACTATTCTAAACATCGTGCTTCAATGGATCTTTCGACATGGCGGTTAAAAAGCATCTTAATAGGGCAATTATGACATGCAGAATTTAATGAAACTATAGTGACATGGCCATTTTTTCGTTCAATACTTGAAAACAGTCATACAAAGTCCGCAATTTTGACGAAAAATACGCTTAAAGTACGGACTATTCTAGACATCGTGCTTCAATGGATCTTTCAACGTGGCGGTTAAAAAGCATCCTAATAGGGCAATTATGACATGCAAAATTTAATGAAACTATAGCTGTCAACTGCTCCAACCCCGCCCAAAAGAAAATGTTCAGTTTTTACTGGCGGATCAATTCTGTCTTTTCTTAGTTCGTTAGGAAGAGGTATCGCCAGGGAAAGATCGGAAGAGAAGACTACGAAGAGTGCGGCGCCACAATCGTTCAACGCGAATGATTCCAGTCGTTCCAACACCGCATCATAACTTTCTCACTTTTTTCAAGAAATATTTATTCACTAGACCACTATTTCACGTTTATCATCATATCCTTAGGTTCAACATTTCTGAACGAATTTTAATTTTCAACTATTTTTCTCACTTTCGACAGTAAAAATTATTTTATTCGTGCGAATCCTTGACTGAAATACTTATTTTCATGAATCTCTTCCTGTTTCCTCTCGTTTTGTGTGTGCGCGCACATGTAGTCGTCTACAGCCAAACGACACTGCGGAATAACGAAGTGCGCCTGGTTTAGCCTCGCGAAATTCCAGCACATTTTCTCATTTTCAGAAGCTTTTCCGACGTCATCTCCTTCCTTTCATGAAAAATCTCAAAATTAAAACGTTTAAGATCACATTTCGAACCACCGAGACGATTTTCACTGCGGACTCTAGCTCTTGGACATTGTTTTTACAAGGGTCAGCGTCGTAGGTGTTCAATAATTCATTAATTCACAAAATTTCAATATTTGTTCATTACAGAAAAACTTGAAACTTCCCGTGAAGTTGGTTAGCGACATGAGGAAAGAATTCATAGCAAAATGAACTGTCATACATGAAGATTCACGCAACAAGCGTTGGATTTGACTGAAGAAGCTAGCAAAATGCCTCTGCAACGAAGTTGTTCTCTCCATTTGGAATTTTCATCCTTCGTTGGTTCCGTGAAGATTGTCAAAAGCATGAGGAACAAATTCACGGCAAAATCAAGTGCCATACATGAAGATTCAATATAGGAGCGTTGGATTTAACAGAAAACGCTAGCAAACTGGCGTCACAGGCAATCGTAATATTCAGAGCGATTTCGGTGATTTTGAAGCTCACAACTCTTGAATCAGTTTTCTTGTGTCGAACCCACTAATGAATACAGTTCTCCTCACCTCGAAAAACGAGAATCTGGAATTTTTCACAAGAAGTGCCGTCGTTGCTTGTTAGGAAAAAGGACCGTCCTGCACACACATTGGCCGGCTATCGATTTTGACGTTATCATGTTGGACAATCATGCAGTCAGCATAAAGGTAAGTATTACTACAACATTTCATTCGAAAGAAACTCTGAAGGTCTAGGATCAAGGAATGGAGAGAAAAAACCATCGAATGTAGTTTTTTATCGGTTATGCTGTCGGAGAGGACAACTTACTTACACATTGAGTAAAGGATTTGGCTATTGATTATCCACAGTACATCAACATGATCAGCTCGTGGAGTCGTTTCTGTTTGATTCTTGGATCTCACTTCGTTTTCCAGTGTCCAGTTGTCATGGAGCCCGTTGTTTAGGCTGCACTGTTCCACCCACACTTCAACATCTTGCCCAGTGAGTGTTTTGATTGTATCCCCTATAACACCTGATTTTTCCAGATTTAAAATTCATGAAACCGGGCAAAGGCATGGAGTACCACAGATTCGGAGATGAGGATACCCACGGACTAGCGGACTCAAAGAAAAAGCTACCACTTGTGAGGTGTCCATGACAGACTCGCTAAGTTCTCATTAGCTGCCCTTTGAACATTACTGAAGGAATTTTTTCAGAGCCATGAAGATCAAGATCATCGGCCCACCGGAGCGCAAGTATTCGGTGTGGGTGGGAGGATCCATTCTTGCCTCTCTCACCAGCTTCCAAGAGATGTGGATCTCGAAGGAAGAATACGACGAGGCCGGAAGTTCCCTTGTCAATCGCAAGTGCTTCTAAATGCCCGATGCCCTTTGTATCCCGATTTCTCCCTATTTTTTACCCCGAATATTTTCCCTCCCCCAATTTTCGCTGAGAATCCTTAAAGTTTTCAAATTTCTTCTCATTTTTTTTCTATTAATCACATCGCTTTAGTAATAAAGATAATAACACTCACAAGTTTTCGAGATTTCAGAACAGACTGAAAAAATATCATATGTAAAAATTGAACGCAGAGATCTTGCTACATTTCTTCGCCTTTCACACCAATAAAATTCAAATACGCGCCTATTAGGTACGCAAACATTCCGCAAACACCAGAAACGCTTTCTGCTTACACCGGACGTTTTGCTCTTTGCTTGATCAGTTTTTTTTCAAAAATTCTTAAAATCGTACTTTCTTTGATGATTCGGCCGAAAACTCCTTCTCTCCTGAAGACTACGCCGAGTTTAAGATTACCGGTGATGAGAATATAGTCGACTAGATTTCGAGGACAAATATTCTCTTGTGCAAAAGAAGCAACACAATATCTGCATAAGAAGCATTTTGAATGCTTCCTCAAAGAGAACCAGTTCATTAAAAACGACTATGAAAGTTATCTTCTGTTAAAGAGTTGTATCAAAAAACGACATTTTTTTATGGAACAATCTGATCATAAAAATAAGACGAAATGCATTTTTGGAGGAGGGGGGGGGGGGCTTTCTGAAAGAATAGGGGAGAAAAATCACACGGAATAAAAAAAGGGAAAAATGGGGATACAAGGGGCATGAGACGTTTAGAAGCACTTGCGATGGACAACGGAACTTCCGGATTCTTCGTATTCTTCCTTGGAGATCCACATCTGTTGGAAGGTGGAGAGGGAAGCAAGGATGGCTCCTCCGATCCAGACGGAGTACTTGCGCTCTGGTGGGGCGATGATCTTGATCTTCATGGTGCTGAAAGCAGAGAACAAATTCGAATCAGCTTTCGATTTGTCTGGAACTTACGATGGGGCAAGGGCGGTGATCTCCTTCTGCATACGATCAGCGATTCCCGGGTACATGGTGGATCCTCCGGAGAGAACAGTGTTGGCGAACAAGTCCTTGCGGATATCAATGTCGCACTTCATGATCGTGTTGTAGGTAGCCTTGTCGATCCCGGCGGACTCCATACCCAAGAAGGATGGCTGTAAAAAATATTGATTCTCTGATGTTGAGGAAATTCAATAAGCTTACCTGGAAAAGAGCCTCTGGGCAACGGAAGCGCTCGTTTCCGACAGTGATGACTTGTCCGTCCGGAAGTTCGTAGGACTTCTCGAGGGAAGACGATGAGGCGGCGGTAGCCATTTCCTGGTCGAAGTCGAGGGCGACGTAGCAGAGCTTCTCCTTGAGGTCACGGACGATCTCACGTTCAGCGGTGGTAGTGAAAGAATAACCGCGTTCGGTGAGGATCTTCATGAGGTAGTCAGTAAGATCACGTCCAGCTAAATCGAGACGGGTGATGGCGTGTGGAAGAGCGTAACCTTCGTAGATTGGGACAGTGTGACTGACACCATCTCCAGAATCGAGAACGATACCGGTGGTACGTCCGGAAGAGTAGAGGGACAGAACAGCTTGAATGGCGATGTACAAGGCTGGGGTATTGAAGGTTTCGAACATGATTTCGGTCATCTTTTCGCGGTTAGCCTTTGGATTGAGTGGTGCTTCGGTGAGGAGGACTGGGTGCTCTTCTGGGGCAACACGAAGCTCGTTGTAGAAAGTATGATGCCAGATCTTCTCCATATCATCCCAGTTGGTGACGATTCCGTGCTCGATTGGGTACTTGAGGCTGAGGATACCTGAAAGAGAACAAATGAAAATAAAGTCTTAGTTTCAAATAGTTACCTCTCTTGGATTGGGCCTCGTCTCCGACGTACGAGTCCTTCCGTCCCATACCGACCATGACTCCTTGATGACGTGGTCTTCCGACGATGGATGGGAACACGGCGCGTGGAGCATCGTCTCCGGCGAATCCGGCTTTGCAGATTCCAGAGCCATTATCCACAACGACAGCGACAGTGTTATCGTCACACATGATCAGATACGAAGGTACGAAGGAAGATTGTCTGCAAGTAGGAGTGGTTTCATACTAATTTTACGGACTGTAGAGATGAGGGTGTTGAGAATAGTAAAACAATCAAGAGCAACGATAAAATGCAGGAGTGAGAGATGGTAGAGAAATAAAATGGGGATTTTTTGAGTCCTCAAAATGGTCACGAAGCAAAACTTTCTAAAGTTCACGAAACAGTTGGTCAAAATCAAATCGTTCTGATGCAGACTACGAGTTACTGTATACCTAGAGCAAAAAATGGTAAATTTCGAGATCTATGTTGGTGGGTGGGTGTATCGAGAAGGGATCTCAGGGCGTTTTAATGTTAGTGGAAATAGGAAATATTTTTTTTTATAAATGAGACTACCTTAATAAATTACTAGGGGCCATTTCGAATGTTTTTAAGGATTCTGCTTATAGATTTTCGAAAAAGTTGTAGTTCAAAATAGTCCTAGTTTCTGTGGTGGCTTTAACGGTAGGAAGTGGATGACGGAAATAAGAAAAGGAAAAATTTTGAGCAGAGAAAAACAGGCGATGACGAGCGAAAATACAGGACCGAATGACTAACTGGCTTTCAGCTATAATCACATGCCTCACTGTTATGCACGACCCGTCTAACGAAAGAGAGCGCAAAGGTGAGAGACGCAGAGAAATCTTTTTTTTGAGTCATCCGAAATGGTCTAGTAATAATTTTTGTTGTTTACGAAATAGCTGATCAAAAATCAAATCGTTCCAACAGAGCTTCTAACTACAGTATGTCTAGATTGAAAATGCTACTTTTCGGGATATATCCTGATGCGTGGGCAAAACAAAAAGTGGTCTCAGTTACTGTGATCTAACAAAAACTGCGAAATTTTATAATCAATCCCAATGCCTGGGTGAAACAAAAAGAAAGCTCAGTTTCAGTTATCAATCATGATTCCTAGGGGTTCTGACTACCAAAATTTCTGTTATCTCAATTGCTCTGTTATGATAGTCAGTTTCAAAAATCAGCTTACTAAAAACAATTTTTAGACGTCATTCCAAATACTGAATAGGATTATGTCTCCAGATTGTCGGAAAATTCTAGTTAAAGATAGTTACAACTAGTTTTTGGGGTGGCTTCACACTAATTTTGAGCCCTGTAGAAATG
This sequence comes from Caenorhabditis nigoni, assembly GCA_027920645.1. NCBI lineage: Eukaryota > Metazoa > Nematoda > Chromadorea > Rhabditida > Rhabditidae > Caenorhabditis > Caenorhabditis nigoni. The sequence goes on from CP115869.1 coordinate 7,725,870, forward strand.
GGGATGGTGGGAATAGGAAAAAAAACAAAGAAAAATAAAAACGGATGACAACGAGCGACGATACAGGATCAAATGACTAACAGCCTATTGGCTATCTGCAATCACATGCCTTTTGCATTCCCCGCCCAACAATAGAGTGCATGGGTGAGAGACGCAGAGATTTTTTTTCTTTTTGAGTCATCAAAAAGGTCTCGAAGAGAATTTTTGTTGTTTACGAAATAGCTGACCAAAAATCAAATCGTTATGAATAACGCTTCAAACTACAGTATGCTAAGCTTCCAACTACAGTATACCGTGTTTTTTATGTTTTCTGAAATAGCCTTGGGCGCATTTGATGTTGGGAATGTGAGTGAACATAAGAAACTTTCAATAACGAGCTTCCGATCTTCCATAGGAAAATTCAGCCGGCTCAACAAAAATCGATCTGAGATGCCATCTTGACAGCGACAGAAAGTTTCTCAGTTTTCTAAATTTGTTTACCTTAATCATTTTCTAGGCTTCATTCCAAATTCTGATTAAGGTTGCGATTTTCGGTTTTCGAACAAAAATTATAGTTTAAACAACTACGACTAATTTTTAGAGTGGCTTCATACTAATGTTACGTACGGTAAGACGTGGATGGCAAAAATGGAAAAGGAAAAATTCTGATCAGAAGAAAACAAATGACGACGAGCGAAAATATAGGACCGAATAACTGATGGGACCTTGAATCTGAAAAACAGATCAGATACTAGCCGGAAATTCTAGAAAATGCAATCACAAATCCTTCTGAAACTGTGAGCGCACGTTCCATGGCACCCGTTTGAAACAAAAATGAATTTCTGCGGCTTGGGGACGGCCCTCTTAGAGAGTAGGAGACGCAGAAAAATTGGAAAATATGTTTTTGGTTGGAGATGGACACATATTGGGACCGCCTCCCAATCAGACAAAATAGAGAAAGAATTGAGGAGAATTAGTCAACGACACGGTCCAGAGTAGGCGGAGCCGGTCCAGCTAGGCAAGGGATCAATCATCATGCAGCGTTTCGTAAACAAAGTGATATCAGTTACAGTTAGCAATCTAGAGGGACCGCCTCAAAAGAGAGAAATACTGTAAGAATCCAGAGAGAGTTAGATGGTGGGAGAGTGGAACATAGGGGGACCCTAGTGCCTCATTTTTCGTGACCAATCGAAAATGAGAGGGGAAAAGGAGCGAGAGATGGCAGTTAAGAGGGAAATCGAATCGATAGGCGCGGATATTGATAAATACTTTCATGAGGATAAGGATTTCGGAAAAAAGTGAGAAAACTTATTTTTAAAAACTCAGTTAACGGGAATGGATAAGTATTTGATTAATCAATCTGATCAGGAAAATAGATTTCTGATTCTGAGGCAATGATACAATTTTGATAATTAAAGTTTATGACTTTGTATGGTCATAAATGCGCCCGCAGTTACTAAAATTCTAGAATTTTGACTTGCCGTATTTCCTCTAATAGAAGCCCATGGGCTTCTATTAGAGGGTGGGCTTCTATTTTTCGAATCACCTCGTGTGGTGGGCTTCTATTAGAAGTGGGCATCAAATAGAGATGGGTTTCTATCAGGTTGAACAGAAAGTTTCTTCCTTTTTTGGCAACTTTTTCGGTCAGATTTTTCTCAAAGGGGAGAGGACTAGATAAATGAAAGTAACGTCTACAAGCATTGATAGTTGTCTGTCAACGCTCCGGCAATTTCTTAATTCCGTGGGACCAGAACGACGAGGGCTGCGATTGAAAAAGTGGGTCAACTGCTTGCTGGTTTCATCGTTTCAATTGAAGTATTTGCTATCAAGATGACGTTGAAGAGCCCCAAAAAACCATTTATCTGCAAGGGCAAGGTCGAGAGAATACGACAAATGCAAAAGAATAATTCAGACACACGGCATATATTTTCGGCTGACTCCTCTAATCACGGGCGATCTCGCATTGTCGCGCTGAATGTGAACTTTGAGTTTTCTCCTTTTTTCGCTTCGACTGCCAAACTTAGTTTTAGTAATTAAGACGCGTTCTCTGTAGAACTCAACTTCAGGCCTATTACCCACTGTACAGAAAAATTCAAACTTGATATTTCTGGCTGATTTTTCATATATTGCAAGTTTATGGACTTCTAAGGTATATGAAATATAGTTTGACTCGACTTGTCCCACATCTGCAAAAATATGGTCGCGGGGTGTCTAAAAAAATTTTTTTTTCAAAAGTGAAATAATGATTAGGTTTTATTGTAGAACGTTTTTAAGCACTATTTTAATCATTTTTTGTATTGGCACTATATTGATATTCTTTCATTTTACTAGGAAAATTTTCAATTTTTTGCAAAAAGTCAATTTTTTGGACCAAAAAATGGCCGTCCTGAAAAAAATTTCCATTATTTTATAAAATTAAACATCAAATTTAGATTCTACATGAAAAAATACATTAGAAAACGTTTTCAGGTGAAAGATAAACCTGAGCCCCCTATGAGTTCTAAGCCAAAATGTGCCCAAAAATGAGGTTTCACCATGTGGTCCCCCACATGGCAACTGAAATTCGCCCAAAATCGACCCTCACCAATTTCGATGAAATTTTTACCAAATGCATCCTTTGTCATGGGTAGTATTCTGGCAAAGTTTCAGAATTCGTTCTCATCGTCTTGGTACATTTTCAGAAGCTCGAAAAAAGTGACAAAAATTGCTTTCAAGTCCATTTTCAATGAAAAAATACGAGCTCCAGAAATGTACGAAGACGATGAGAACGAATTCTGAAACTTTGCCAGAATACTACCCATGACAAAGGATGCATTTGGTAAAAATTTCATCGAAATTGGTGAGGGTCGATTTTGGGCGAATTTCAGTTGCCATGTGGGGGACCACATGGTGAAACCTCATTTTTGGGCACATTTTGGCTTAGAACTCATAGGGGGCTCAGGTTTATCTTTCACCTGAAAACGTTTTCTAATGTATTTTTTCATGTAGAATCTAAATTTGATGTTCAATTTCATAAAATAAAGGAAATTTTTTTCAGGACGGCCATTTTTTGGTCCAAAAAATTGACTTTTTGCAAAAAATTGAAAATTTTCCTAGTAAAATGAAAGAATATCAATATAGTGCCAATACAAAAAATGATTAAAATAGTGCCTACCATCTACGTTAAGATTTGATCACTATTTCACTTTTGAAAAAATAAATTTTTTAGACACCCCACGACCATATTTTTGCAGGTGTGGGACAAGTCAAGTCAAACTATATCTCATATACCTTAAAAGTCCATAAACATGCAATATATGAAAAATCAGCAGGAAATATCAAGTTTGAATTTTTCTGTACAGCACTGTTTTTGCTTCTGTCAGAGAATGTGTCTTAAGAACTATATGAGACGGCAATTTGAATGACACCTTCATTTAAAAGTTCCCAGTCTCCATTCCTTTGGCAGGCCATCAAACGCATAGCATTTTCACATAAAATTTAGGTTCCGGGATGTCCAGAGTTAGCTGTACTAGTGTAGTATTTCAGGCACAATTTCAAGATCAATATGAAAAACTACTTTTTTGGCGGTTTTTTTTTGAATGCCAACGATAATTTCAGGAAGAATCGGGCTTAAAAATGTGTATTAATTCTTTCGGCGGACACCAGTAACTTACGATTGCAAATCTGAAAAGACAGTTTGCTGAAAAAAAAAGTCACTCTTTTTTTGAAAGTTTTTAGAAAATGTTTAGTATTCCCTATGAGATACATAGATACATGATGAAGCTAACTGTGTTAGCAAGGGTAACGACGACGACGATGACAATGGAGTGTGCGGACTCAAAGACTAGGCACATATTTGGGAAGAAGATAAAAAAAAAGACCAGTTGTAACAATAATTAAGAGTTTATTGAGTTGAATCAATGGGAAGAGCACACATCTACGTGGCGAGGGACGGATAAAGGACGGAATATGGACAATAAGGTTGCCTATCATCGAACGATGTAGAGAAGGAGATAAAGTTTATTATGAATGAAAAGAGTGAATTAAGGGAAATATTTTGATATGGAAACAAGTTTGGACCTAGTGCGATTGAAAGAATGATATGGCCAAAAGAGCGTTTTGGGTTGGAAAAGAGGAAAATTGAGATAACGAATGAAAAGAGATAAGAGCGGAAAGCGTAATTAGGGGAGAAGATATATAGGGATCAATAAACTAATTTAGAAGAATAAATTACAACACAAGATTGTAAGGGAACGATTTTGGGGTCAAGGGCAATTTGGCCTGAAATGGCAAAAACAGAAACAATGGAAAAAAGAGCTTTTATCAAATTTTGAAATCTTCAGAAAAACTATCTGCGACATCCGATGAATTTGGCGTCTTTTTCGAATTCTCGTGCTTTAGAGATTGTTGGCCTCTCTGAAACTTCCCAAAATTAGGGAACATTTGATCTATAGACTTACCTTTTTGCTGCATCTCTATCGGCCAGATCCTGGAAGCGGTCCAAAATTTCTTGAACCGATTCCCTGGTCATTTCTTCTTTTTCCTCCATTGAGATCAAGGGCAGAGGGAGATCGTCCTGCATTTGTGTAGTAATTGGCATATCAATTTTCTTTTTCTTATAATCCTGAATCGCTTTCATTGGCCGGTTCTTTTTATACTTTCTCTGGTAGGTAAAACACGCATTGCACAGGATGTGTTCTTTAGACTTGACGTTTCTCCATTGACATGATTTGGTGATCGAGCAGTTGGAACACTTTTGGGATTCTTCGAGAAGCTTTCTTTGGCCATTTCTCTTTGGTGTAGTTGGATTCTGAGCTGACGGCGAAGCTGGGGCCTTAAGTGGAGTAGTTGAATCTTGAGCTAGCTTAGAACAAAGTGGTGGAGCTTCCATAGCTAACTGTGAAGGTCTGGCCATTAATTGCGCATCTGGATCCATAGATAACGGCGTAGCTGAGGTTGGTAAAGCTAGTAACGAGCTTATATCGAATCTCTTGGGGGTTGAAGTAGCAGAAGCTAACTGTGTAGCTGGGAATGAAACCAGCGGATCCATAGCTAAATTTCTTGCTGGAGCTGGTGAAGCTAGTAGCGAGCCAAGCGGATCAATAGCTTGCTGAGTAGCTGGTGAACTTGCCAAATCAATTTGCCTTTTCTTATAATCCTGAATCGCTTTCATCGACCGGTTATTTTTATACTTCCTCTGGTAGATAAAACAAGCATTACACAGTATCCCTTTACTAGACGTGACATTTCTCCATTGACATGACTCGGTGATCGAGCAGTTGGAGCACTTTTTGCAGTTCGATTTGCTAGGAGTGGGCTCATTCTGTTCCAGCTGGCTCGTTTTGGCTAGGAAAATTCCATTTGGTAATTGTGGAGCTTCATTTTCTTTGACATTTTCTTCCTTGTTCTCTTCCAAAACTGCAGGTACAGTATCCTCCATAGTCTGGGTAGCTTTATTCATAAGATTTGGTGTCCATATTGGTGTTGGATACTGTGGCCCTTGAACTACCGGTACAGTATATCGTGCAGCTACAGTATTCCAATCCTGTGAACTCAAAGGAGAAGCCATTGCTTGCATCGGTAAACTCATTAGATCGATTTTGATTTGGTTCATTTGGGCCATTTGCAAACTGACAGTGGGATGGGATGGCTGAAAATGTTTTTTTATCTGCGGGAAATGAATTGTAGGACATAATTACAAAATTCAACATATTTAGACGTGGAAAACGCTTTTAGGGCATATTTGAGGAGTAGAAATGAAAAATTTGAGAATTGACGTCGTAAAAAAGCTCTTCAGCTTTGAACTCATATATATCTCCGTACCTGTGAAAGATATCAACAAGCCGTCAATTAGTGAAATGTTTATCATATTATCTGTAATGTTTTATTACTGGACCGTTTTTTTAGACCTCTTACAGGAAAAGAGATATATGAGCTCAAAGTTAGATTGGACAAGAATATGGCAACCTTACCGTAACTGCATTATTTCCGTCAAACAGCATATTAGGCATTATTGGAAGAAATGGACATTGAACTTGTACAGCTGAAATGATAATTAACTCTTAAAACTGTTAAAAACCAGTCTGCGGATGGCCAGCCGCAATCTCCAAACAACTAACCATCAATTTTGCTCGGAATTCCCAGATTGGGCCCATTTTGACTTCTCTCTTTATTAGATGTGTCCATATCTTTGCCAAGAATTCTGGTATTTTTGTGTGTCTACCTGAAAATGAGGTTTTTTAAACAATAGGGTGATGTAGCAAAAGACAATAAAGCCAGCAACACAGAATGAAACAAAAGCTGCCAACTTTAGGCTAATTTATCTCATTCCATGTAAAAGAAATCAGAAAACGGTCAACTGATAAAAGGTTTATCATAATATCAAAAATACTTTTCAGTAAACAATTTTTCAATATCTTTCATAGGAAGTGAGATAAAGCGACTAAAAGTTGTTAGCTGATCGCGTAGCTTAGCCGGTTACGGTAAGGACGACGACAAACCGGGGGAAAATGGACCAAGAAAGTATAAAAATGAATGAATGAAGGAAGTGATTGGCAATACATAATGAAATTATTAATTGGGGGTTGACCTCCTTCACCTCTCGATTACCATAAAATATTCCAGGTGGGAAATGGGGTCTCTGACAGGTATACTTTATCTAGATTATTTACTGGTTGTAGACTGTAAGAATGAGGTGAAGAGGCTCGCTTGTATTGAACTAGGGTATTTCGCAACTAGGTTCATTTCGCAACTAAGTCGTTTGACAACTGTGTCATTCCGCAACATTTTAAAACCTTAGTGTGATTCTGTAGGATCCCCAGATTATTAAAAGTTTAAGATCCCAAGATTCTGTCGCGTCCTGAAGAACTTAAAGACCCAAATACATATTTTGATATTCTAGTATTTTGTAATTCTGAACGTTTTAAAATTCTACGGTTCTCATATTCTCAAGGACACTGCTAATTTTTAACCAAAAAAGAAAATAGGACTTGCTGGATGAATCAACAAGCTTTTAGGTCTAAAAATTTTTCAATTTTCTCAAAATTATTTTTTAAGAATTACGGTAGCAGGGTGTGAACAAGGAAAACGGAAAGTAAAACTTGCTGGAGGGATCACTGAGCCCAAAACATTTTCAATTTTCCTCAAATTTATTTTTGAAAATTACGGTAGCAGGATGTGAACGGTGACAACGAAAAAGAAGAATCGCTGGAGGAATCATTAAACCTTAAGGCCTGGAAATTACGGTAGCAGTGGGGAAAATGAAAAGAAAAAATTTTGGTGTTTTCAACAAATTTAACTTTACATAGGTATGCCCCGTGACATGTAAAAATTTCGATTTTTGCGAAATGATAATTTTAAGAAATTAGACGGCATTTGAAAAATTGGCTATATAAGGAAAAGGTTAAAAATATAATTGAAAAGTCGTTAAAACACCTTATAAATATGCTCTCCACCAGCAGACATGTGGTACTAATTGCGATAAAAGAATAACTGTGACAGGAGTCCCCTCCAATAACTGACCGCAATGTTTGCCAACTGGCCTTCTGTTCCTTACGACATAATCTCCCCACACAAAAAGGCGTTAAATGGGATACGGATGGCATGTTATTACAAATCGAGGGTCAAGATGAGCGCAGTTGCATAATGAAGAGAGTCGATTCGATTGCGCGATTTCGAGAATTGCGTAAGGGATACGGTAACTAGAATGGAAGGCTCGACGAGCAGACTTAAAGGAGGCGAGACAGCAAAAATTTCGGGGGAAATTCGGGGGAAAAAGTCGCGCCGCGCTTATGTATGCCATCGGTTGTCGGTCGCGTTTGCGCCCCCGTAGCTCAGCCGGTAGCGGCGCTGTACCCCTGAGCTGCATGTCATGAGTTCAACCCCTCATGGGGGTTCTCTATGCAAAATATCAGGAAAACTTTTTTTTTTGGTGTCTGGCCTCCTTTAACAGAAGGATCGGATTGTTGTCGGTTGGAGCATGAGTGAAATCGAAAATTCTCGAAATCGCGCAATCGAATCGACTCTCTTCATTATGCAACTGCGCTCATCTTGACCCTCGATTTGTAATAACATGCCATCCGTATCCCATTCAACGCCTTTTTGTGTGGGGAGATTATGTCGTAAGGAACAGAAGGCCAGTTGGCAAACATTGCGGTCAGTTATTGGAGGGGACTCCTGTCACAGTTATTCTTTTATCGCAATTAGTACCACATGTCTGCTGGTGGAGAGCATATTTATAAGGTGTTTTAACGACTTTTCAATTATATTTTTAACCTTTTCCTTATATAGCCAATTTTTCAAATGCCGTCTAATTTCTTAAAATTATCATTTCGCAAAAATCGAAATTTTTACATGTCACGGGGCATACCTATGTAAAGTTAAATTTGTTGAAAACACCAAAATTTTTTTCTTTTCATTTTCCCCACTGCTACCGTAATTTCCAGGCCTTAAGGTTTAATGATTCCTCCAGCGATTCTTCTTTTTCGTTGTCACCGTTCACATCCTGCTACCGTAATTTTCAAAAATAAATTTGAGGAAAATTGAAAATGTTTTGGGCTCAGTGATCCCTCCAGCAAGTTTTACTTTCCGTTTTCCTTGTTCACACCCTGCTACCGTAATTCTTAAAAAATAATTTTGAGAAAATTGAAAAATTTTTAGACCTAAAAGCTTGTTGATTCATCCAGCAAGTCCTATTTTCTTTTTTGGTTAAAAATTAGCAGTGTCCTTGAGAATATGAGAACCGTAGAATTTTAAAACGTTCAGAATTACAAAATACTAGAATATCAAAATATGTATTTGGGTCTTTAAGTTCTTCAGGACGCGACAGAATCTTGGGATCTTAAACTTTTAATAATCTGGGGATCCTACAGAATCACACTAAGGTTTTAAAATGTTGCGGAATGACACAGTTGTCAAACGACTTAGTTGCGAAATGAACCTAGTTGCGAAATACCCTAGTTCAATACAAGCGAGCCTCTTCACCTCATTCTTACAGTCTACAACCAGTAAATAATCTAGATAAAGTATACCTGTCAGAGACCCCATTTCTCACCTGGAATATTTTATGGTAATCGAGAGGTGAAGGAGGTCAACCCCCAATTAATAATTTCATTATGTATTGCCAATCACTTCCTTCATTCATTCATTTTTATACTTTCTTGGTCCATTTTCCCCCGGTTTGTCGTCGTCCTTACCGTAACCGGCTAAGCTACGCGATCAGCTAACAACTTTTAGTCGCTTTATCTCACTTCCTATGAAAGATATTGAAAAATTGTTTACTGAAAAGTATTTTTGATATTATGATAAACCTTTTATCAGTTGACCGTTTTCTGATTTCTTTTACATGGAATGAGATAAATTAGCCTAAAGTTGGCAGCTTTTGTTTCATTCTGTGTTGCTGGCTTTATTGTCTTTTGCTACATCACCCTATTGTTTAAAAACCTCATTTTCAGGTAGACACACAAAAATACCAGAATTCTTGGCAAAGATATGGACACATCTAATAAAGAGAGAAGTCAAAATGGGCCCAATCTGGGAATTCCGAGCAAAATTGATGGTTAGTTGTTTGGAGATTGCGGCTGGCCATCCGCAGACTGGTTTTTAACAGTTTTAAGAGTTAATTATCATTTCAGCTGTACAAGTTCAATGTCCATTTCTTCCAATAATGCCTAATATGCTGTTTGACGGAAATAATGCAGTTACGGTAAGGTTGCCATATTCTTGTCCAATCTAACTTTGAGCTCATATATCTCTTTTCCTGTAAGAGGTCTAAAAAACGGTCCAGTAATAAAACATTACAGATAATATGATAAACATTTCATTAATTGACGGCTTGTTGATATCTTTCACAGGTACGGAGATATATATGAGTTCAAAGCTGAAGAGCTTTTTTACGACGTCAATTCTCAAATTTTTCATTTCTACTCCTCAAATATGCCCTAAAAGCGTTTTCCACGTCTAAATATGTTGAATTTTGTAATTATGTCCTACAATTCATTTCCCGCAGATAAAAAAACATTTTCAGCCATCCCATCCCACTGTCAGTTTGCAAATGGCCCAAATGAACCAAATCAAAATCGATCTAATGAGTTTACCGATGCAAGCAATGGCTTCTCCTTTGAGTTCACAGGATTGGAATACTGTAGCTGCACGATATACTGTACCGGTAGTTCAAGGGCCACAGTATCCAACACCAATATGGACACCAAATCTTATGAATAAAGCTACCCAGACTATGGAGGATACTGTACCTGCAGTTTTGGAAGAGAACAAGGAAGAAAATGTCAAAGAAAATGAAGCTCCACAATTACCAAATGGAATTTTCCTAGCCAAAACGAACCAGCTGGAACAGAATGAGCCCACTCCTAGCAAATCGAACTGCAGAAAGTGCTCCAACTGCTCGATCACCGAGTCATGTCAATGGAGAAATGTCACGTCTAGTAAAGGGATACTGTGTAATGCTTGTTTTATCTACCAGAGGAAGTATAAAAAGAACCGGTCGATGAAAGCGATTCAGGATTATAAGAAAAGGCAAATTGATTCGGCAAGTTCACCAGCTACTCAGCAAGCTATTGATCCGCTTGGCTCGCTACTAGCTTCACCAGCTCCAGCTAGAAAGTTAGCTATGGATCCGCTGGTTTCATTCCCAGCTACACAGTTAGCTTCTGCTACTTCAACCCCCAAGAGATTCGATATAAGCTCGTTACTAGCTTCACCAACCTCAGCTACACCGTTATCTATGGATCCAGATGCGCAATTAATGGCCAGACCTTCACAGTTAGCTATGGAAGCTCCACCACTTTGTTCTAAGCTAGCTCAAGATTCAACTTCACCACTTAAGGCCCCAGCTTTGCCGTCAGCTCAGAATCCGACTACACCAAAGAGAAATGGCCAAAGAAAGCTTCTCGAAGAATCCCAAAAGTGTTCCAACTGCTCGATCACCAAATCATGTCAATGGAGAAACGTCAAGTCTAAAGAACACATCCTGTGCAATGCTTGTTTTACCTACCAGAGAAAGTATAAAAAGAACCGGCCAATGAAAGCGATTCAGGATTATAAGAAAAAGAAAATTGATGTGTCAATGGAGGAAGAAGAAGAAATGAACAGGGAATCGGTTCAAGAAATTTTGGACCGCTTCCAGGAGCTGGCGGATAGAGATGCAGCGAAAACGTAAGTCTATAGATCAAATTTTCCCTAATTTTGTGAATTTTCAGAGAGGACAACAATCTTTAAAGCAATACGAAAAAGACGCCAAATCCATCGGATGTCGCGGATAGTTCTTCTGAAGATTTCAAAATTTGATAAAAGCTCTTCTTTCCATTGTTTCTGCTTTCACCATTTCAGGCCAAATTTCCCTTGACCCCAAAATCGTTCCTTTACAACCTTGTGTTGTAATTTATTCTTCTAAATTAGTTTAATAATCCCTATATATCTTCCCCCTCTACTTACGCTTCCCGCTCTCATCTCTTGCCATTCGTTATCTCAATTTTTCTCTTTTTCACCCCAAAACGCCCTTTTAGCTATTTCATTCTGTCAATTGCACTAGGTCCTTTTTTCCATATCAAAATATTCCCCTTAAATTACTCTTCTCATTCATAATAAATTGTATTTCCTTTTTCACATTGTTTGATGATAGGCAACCTTATTTCCCATATTTCTCCGTCCCTCGCCACGTATATGTGCGCTCTTCCCATTGATTCAACTCAATAAACTCTTAATTATTGTTACAACTGGTCTTTTTCATATCTTTTTCCCAAATAGGTTATTTCCAGACAACAGTCTTTTCAGGTTTGCAATCGTAAGTTTTTGTTTTCGGCGGAAAGAATTAATACAGTTTTTGAGCCCGATTCTTCCTGAAATTGCACTTTGATATTCAAAAAAAACCACCCACAAAGTATTTTTTTCATTTTGAGCTTGTAGTTATATGAAATCCTAAATGGATTCATATCTTTTTTGCACTTTCCCATTCTTATCTTTTTTCTTCTCCAATGATTCATCAGAAGAGAAGAATTCTATCTTTCTAACTTTTATATTTGTTTTATCTTCTTTGTTGCGGCAAAGAGGCTCCGCCTCTTTTGCCCACCTTTGTCCCCTCTTTTGCTGGGGACAGAACACTTTGTCCCCCGCTTCTGTTGAGAAAAGGTGCAAACGCGCCTTCCTCCTTTTTCTTTCCCTTTTTTCTTGTTGCTTTACTTTGTTCAAATCTTTTATATTTAAATAAATGGTTTAATTACCCAAGTTTGAGGTGTGCAATCTTCTGGCTTCTACAAGCCAATATCAAGATCATCGAGAGGATTCTAAAGGATCTTCTAAATCTACTAAATCCAAAGGAATCTTCGGAAAGGGATTCTTCAGCAGATTGGCGAGCAACCTTTTATAGTAGTTCTGACTGAAACGCTCATGCTCCAACTGACAATAATTAAATCCCTCTGTAAAGTCTGCTTATCGAGCCATCTCCCCTAGCTACCGTATCCCTTACGTAGATCTTGTCCCTCGATTTGCAAAACATGCCATCCGTATGCCGTTTTAAGCCTCTCTGTGTTATGTCAAAAGAAAAAATTAAGAATCTTTATAGAAACAATTCGCAATAGCAGTTCCATTCTAAGCCTTCACAGCGTTGCTCAGCTCATCGAGAACACTTTGAGCACAGTCTTCGAATCCATCGTTCACTCGAATTTCCAGTTCGGTTGAGAGGCAGGAAATGATAAGAGTTGTTAACAAAACCAAGGTTCGCATCTTTCGCTAGTCTGACCAGTAGTCGAAAATTGAATTGAAGTTTGATTTGAAGGAGGATAATGTTACAAGTTTTAATTTCAAATATCATCTTTTCTTTTTTCTATTCAGACAAATATGGTTAAATGAAAAATTTGGAATATTATTGTTTTCCTGAGCTGTTTAAGGTTCACAGAACAATTCATTATTCAAATTTACTTGAAGAAAAAGTCGGAGTCTTAATTGAGAGACTTGAAATATCGATAATTTTCAGTTTTCGAAAATAGTGCGGACAGAGTAATTGATGATCCCCTACAGTAATCCTTTTCCGATTATCAAGAGCTTTAATTTCCATCAGGTCTAAAAAAAACTATCCAAAGAACGACAAAAAAGATTTTAAAGTTTATTATTGATTTGCTAATACGAAGAACAAAGAAGCACGGTAAAATCATGTTATAGATGGATGGAAGGAGTGATGCATTTTTTAATTGAGATCCAAAAAAGGAGAGAAGGAGATCGGACGTAGGGTTCAAGAGAAGACAGAGAGTTGGGATGAAGGAAGTTTTGGAATCACAGAACTGAAGCACGAAAAGGAAATATGGAGACTTTTGGATTCATGCATCGGCATCTTCTTCGATGAGCTTATCGATTACCGCAGCCTTTACTGGATCTTCCGGTTGAGTGGGCTGAGAGTCTGGTGAGATGGAAGAAGTTGGGGTGAGCGGCGAATACGGCGTTGCAGGCAAACCCGGTGATGGGATTGGGAATTGAAGTCCCATTGCAGCCAACAGATATGGATTGTTCAGTAGGTTAAACAATGGGATCGCGGAAAAGGCATTGAATGGATCGGCTGGTGGGAAAGCTTGGACTGCTGGGATGGTCGGTGAAGATTGAGTTTGAGTGAAGAGACCAGCGGCTGGGAATGAAAGAGTACTCAAGTTAGCAGGCTCAATGGATGGTGCTTCTGGGACGGCTTCTATTTTGACTCTAGCTTCTTTTCTGCTTTTCTTGGCGGGTGGATTGGTGGCGGAGGATTCAACAGCCCGGGGACGACGGCGATCCTCTCTATTTGATTTGGCGTATCCATTTGAATCGGTCTTGATCTTGCAAACTTCATCAATCTGCAGTAATAAACTATTTTTTTTTATTGTTCTGTATATTAAACGCTTACGTGATACAAAGTGGCTGTGATAAAAACTGTGTGTGAGAGCCGGAGTTCGTAGCTCGATCCTCCCTCTTCGGTGATTGTCAACACTGGCAAGTATCTGTGGCTAGCATAAAGATGGACCTGGAACACTCAAAATACAATTTACTCTTTTCACAAATAAACTTACGTTTGATCTATCTACCTCTTCTCTCGTCTTTTTATTTGTGATTCTGACGTCTTCAAAATTCACTGGGGAGGCCATCCATTTGGATCCCAACTTTTCTCCTGACTTATGCTGTACCTTCCGTGGTGCTTCCTTCTTTTCTAGGGATAACAGCTCGACGTATTTCCCCTTACAGAATCTCAGTTTTTTGTCGTCAACGTGTTCAAAGTGAACCGAAGCTGTATACATTTTGTCTGGATTCATGCCACTGAGCTGATACTCCAATAGTGGATAAACACGACGACCAACGGCAGTTAAAATCATTTCGTGTTGAAGAGGATGGAGCTTATGCCAGAGTGCGTCATACTTTGGAGTCAGACACGCCGAGATGGTGGAGGTGGGAGAAGAAGACATACTTGGAGAAGATCTGAAATGTATGAAGAATGAGAAGAGCTACGAAAAACTAATAAGATCATCGAAGAAGAAAAGGCAGGAAGACGATTCTAAAGAAATCGATCATCGAAGGAATAACAGAAAAGGAATTTCCAGAGAATAGGAGAGAGGAAAAGATGGTGAACTAAAAATGAGATGATGAATGAATGAGGAAAGGTATGAACGTACGCATCCCAACACCGTGGGCGGGGAATGTCCCACCTGGTTTGGGCGGAGTTTACAGTATACCCAAAACGTGCGATGACGTTGAGGAAGGTGATTTGTGTGGTCGATGAGGGAGGGATATGTTAACGGTTGTAATTTTAATGATGACTATAAATATGGAAGCGAGAGGGGAAACATAAAAATCAAGAGGAGATTACGAAAAATGATAGAGAGACAGATGAGCAATGAGTGCAATATTTGTAAAACATTTTTTAAAAACTGGCAAGGATCAAGGGGGTGACTGAACTGTGTAGCCAGAAAAGTTGTCTATCGATCAAAAAAGATTCAACCAAAACGGACTGAAAGGAACCTTGGATCTTTCAAAAGCTTATGTTTTTTCAAAGAAAATTTCTACAAAATATCGAGAATACGGGTTTGCAATCGCTACGCTATTTAAGGGAAGAGGCGAAGCAACTGTTGCCACTCCGAAAAATCTCTGAAGAGCAGATGACAACAAAACATTCTCTATTTCAATCTCTTTTGGTTATTTTCCATGTCCCTCGTTCGGATCATGTCTTCCCTTCAACACAATATTCGTCCTCGTATTCACCTTCCCTCTACACATACACCTCATAAATCTGCTCTCCACCAGCACACATGCGGTACTAATCATTGTAAAAGAATAACTGTGAGAGGAGTCCCTTCCAATGAACGACCACAATGTTTGCCAACTTGCCTTCTGTTTCTTTGGACATAATCTCCCTACGTAAAAAGGAGTTAAAGGGCATGCCGATGGCATGTTTTGCAAAACGAGGGTCAAGATGAGCGCATGAATCGGATGCGCGATTTCGATAAGTGCGTAAGGGATACGGTACCTAGAAGGGAAGGCTCGACGAGCAGACTTAACAGATGGATCGGATTGTTGTCAGTTGGAGCATGAGTGTTTCAGGCAGAACTTCAAGCTCAAATTTGAAAAAAAAACGTTGTGGGCGGTTTTTTTGAATATCAGCGACAATATAGGAAGATTTGGGATCAACAAAGCGTATTAGCTCCTTCCGCGAAAACATGAAACTTTCGATTGCAAATCTGAAAAGACAGTTCTCTGGAAAAAAAGTCACTCTTTTTCGAAATTTTTGGAAAGTTTTTTTTAGCCACTATCTGAGATAGGGGCACAAAAAAGCTAACGGTGTTAGCAAGGATGACGACGACGACGATGACGATGGAGTGTGCGGACTCAAAGACTAGGGACATATTTGGGAAGAAGATATAAAAAAGACCAGTTGTAACAATAATTAAGAGTTTATTGAGTTGAATCAATGGGAAGAGCACACATCTACGTGGCGAGGGACGGTGAAAGGACGGAATATCGACAATAAGGTTGTCTATAAGCGAACGATGTAAAGAAAGATATCAAATTTATTATGAATAGAAAGAGTAAATTAAAGAGAATAGGTTAGGGACCGTTTTGAGGTGTAAAATGGTGAGATATTGGTGATAAAAAATGAAAAAAAAAGAAAGCGGGAAGCGAAATTAGAGGGAGAAGATGAAAGGGATTAATAAACTAACTGAGCAAAAAGAATTACAACGAAATGTGGGAAGGGAACGATTTTGGGGTTAAATGAAAATTTGGCCTAAAATGGCGGAAGCAGAAACGTCTGAGAATGGGAACAAGGGATACATGCGGGAGGGACTTTTAGAGAATTTTGAAGTTTACAGAAGTTGAATATACAAAAAAACTGTTTTGGTACTCATTTCAGGTTTAGATTGCCATATTTCTGGACCATTTCTAGCCTAGTTTCCTCAATTTCAGGGGGTTTGGTCCCTCCATTCCCCCAAGTTCCCAATTTCTGCCTCTATCTACTTCTACATTCCCAAACATCACACATTCCGACGATCTGCTCTTTTCTTCCCAAAAGGCAGCGTTCTCATGATTTTGAGAACAACGGCATAAGTACTCAAAAATTGAACAAATTGAGATGATTTACGACCTGCTAATTGGGATGGGGTCGGTGTTTTAGGAATGTTCCTTTAATCTAAAATCAGCAGTGTCAGATGGATTTTAGATTGGAATGGTCTAAAAATCATGCTTATTGTGTTAGGGCTGGGACTATTGTGATAGAGGTGGGTTTATAGAAACTGAGGTTTAAAGAAATCAAGAAAAGCTGAGATTTAGAAAATAACCAAAATTAGGCCCAACATGGAGTACTGTATTTCAGGCCTAAAAATCTAAACAACAGTAGGTTTATTATTGTTATCTCTCCAAACTAGGATGTGGCTTGAGACCACAATCGCAAAAGTAGAACGGAAAAAGAGAATGAGAAAGATTTCGGCCCTAAGAGTTGGGAAGAAAGAGAACCATTCAAAAAACAAGCAACACTGCGTCTCGTGCACAGAAGAGGTCTATATGCATCTGGTTCCATGTCTGGTGGTCTCGTGTCGATCACCCAAAATCGCGCCAAGTTCAAATTATGATTCTTTGTTTTTTGGCTAGAGAAAAAAGCTGAGGATAATTGAGACGGAGAAGACGTTTTTCGGAAGTTCCTAATAAAAACTGATACTGTAGAAAAAAGGAACACTGAAATTAGAAATTACTGTTTTTTAGGCCTTTGAAAAATTAATTATTGTCACTAATACATATAAGGCGGTATTCTCCGAGAGAACTAAAAATCATCATCTGACATTTTTTCATTATTTAATAACCCTCTAATTTTGCAAAAATTTGATTTTTTTTCTAACGATTTTTAAAAAATTCAAATTTTCAACCTGAAAAGCAGTTTTGTAATATATTTGATGTTTTCCATCAAGCTTCTCCACTTGTTTCATGAGTTGACGGTGATTTTTTCATATAACGTTGGTTCAACCTAGCGAAACATCACGTTTCTCGGTGAGGATTTGTAGTCACTGTCTGAGCTGAAGGCACAAAGAAGCTAACAGTGTTAGCGTGGATGACGACGATGACGATGGCGATGAAGTGTGAGGACTCGAAGACTGTGCACCTATTTGGGAAAGAGATATGAAAAAGACATGTTGGAACGATCGTTTATTGATATGGACAATAAGGTTGCCTATCAGCAAACGAAGTAAAAAAGGACATCGAATTTATTATGAATAGAAAGAGTAAATTAAAGAGAATATTTTCTTATGGAAACAAATTTAGAGCTAGTGCGGTTAAGAGAATTCGAGAAGTTGAGGACCGTTTTGGGGTGTAAAATGGTGAACTATTGGTGATAAAAAGTGAAAAAAAAGAAAGCGGGAAGCGCAATTAGAGGGAGAAGATGAGGAATTAATAAACTAACTGAGCAAAAAGAATTACAACGAAATGTTTTAAGGGAACGGTTTTGGGGTTAAATGAAAAATTTTGAAGTTTTCAGAATTGGAAAATACAAAAAAAACTGTGAGGACGGTACAAGAATACAAGAAAAGTTGAAAAATTGAATCACCATCTGCAGAATTTTGCGTATCTTTCATTTCGTCGAGCTTCAGTGATTGTTGGCTTCTCTGAAAATTCACGAAATTCACAAAATTTTGATCTATCGGATCACCTTTCTGCTGCTCCCCTATCCGCCAACTTTTGGAAGCGGTTCAGAATTTCTTGGATCGATTTTCTACTGGTAATTTCTTCTTCTTCTTCCTCGGAGATCAAGGGGCGCGGGAAGACGTCTAACATTTCTCCAAGCGTTTGCTAAAAAGTTAAGTTTTCCAATATTTGAATCGGACTCATTTTAACTCACGTATTCTCCAGCTACTGCATCTTGCATTGTCGTTCGCGTTGATTGTGATCTGAAACAAATCGAATTTTGAAACAAACAAATTAAAGTAGCGGAGATAATGAGGCGAATGCGGTATTTCTATGTGCTACTGAGCTTATATAGCCATCAGATGAGTGAGTGTAAGAGACGCAGAGAATGCCGTGCAAAAAGGCGGTGTCGTTTTCTAGGAGGAAGATCAACGAGGAGTAGGGGGCGTGGCTCCATCAGACACCATCTGTCCGCCTGTTGGGTCATCGAACGCGTTACAGAAGACTTGGTGTTTTAACCCGACGAAGAGATGAAAGGGGTACCAGCAAAACTAGCAAGATGGCATTGTTAGGGGGTACAGAAGGAAATGAGATGTAATCTGGTCTAAGGAAAGGGGGAAATCTTAAAAATTGAATATTGCATAACCTTTGTTTGAGGACAAGACGTTGGGCTTTTCTTGAGGATCAAATAAAAACATTTTTTTTGAAAGCAATTTTTGCTACTCTGGAAAACCTCTGAAGACCAGATGACAGCACAACACTCCCTAGGTCAATCGGATTTTGACACAATTTTTTCTCCCCTCCTCTGTTTGGATCTTCTATTCCCTCTAGCACAATACATGCCACCTTCTCTCCACCATCAACGTGGTGCTAATCGCGGTAAAAGAATAACTGTGACAGGAGTCCCTTCCAATAAACGACCACAATGTTTGCCAACTGGCCTTCTGTCTGTTTTAACATAATCTCCCCACACATACAGGTGTTCAAGGGCATGCCGATCGCTTGTTTTTGTAAATCAAGGGTCAAGATGAGCGCAGTTGCTTAATGAAGAGAGTCGATTCTATTGCGCGATTTCGAGAGTTGCGTAAGGGATACGGTAGCTAGAAGGGAAGGCTCGACGAGCAGAATTACGTCATTCTCATTTTCAGTTAGGAAATATACATATGACCCCACGCAACATAGCATACTTCCAAGCGGGCCGGCCCGGGCAGAAATAATTCTAAGAATACAAAAAGGTAATGCGTGGATCTCTTTGACGAGCCAGAAAAACAGAAAAAAAACACTTTCAGAAACATCTCAATTTGTTTAGAAACGCTAAGAATCGGAAGTGTTCTTTGGCTCGGTGCATCTATGGAAATCGCAGAGAAACTTTCAAGCTACTAGAAAGATAAAGCAAATATTATTATACGCTTACGGAGCAAGCAAACTCTGAAAAATCTGAAAATTGAACAGAAAATGAAGAAAGCAGCCATGCTAAACAAAACTGGAAACTCTGCATATGAATTCGAGGTTATTAACACAAAATGATAATTTGAATTTATCAAAATGATACAACCAACTAATGCGTAGGAAAAGTGCTCTCGAAAAAATAAATTTCAAATATGTAGATGCTCGGAAAACTTTCCAGTTTTTTCTTGAAAATTCGGAAAAAGATGTATACGTATCAAATTCAATTTTATTAAGGAAATTGAAAAATAAAAATCGTTTAAAGAAAATTTGACAAAAACAAAAAATTAATAATCATGATTGCTGAAGCATGTAATTTGGCTATTTTTGAGTGCTCGTTCGGCTTGTTTGAATCCTTCAGTGATGATCGACTTCTCTGGAAAAAAGAAAAAAGTTTACGAAATTTTGATCTGCAGGCTCACCTTTCTTTGCGGTTGGATGCGTCTCTGTCCGCCAATACTTGGAAGCGGTTAAGAATTTCTTGGACCGATTCGCGGCTTGTGATTTCCTTCTCCTCCTTCTCGTTGAACAAGACCTCTTTAATGGTCAAACCGATCAGATCAGTTTTGATTTGGGTCATCAGTGCCATTTGCAAATTGGCAGTTGGATGGGATGGCTGAAAATGTTTCTTTTTTACCGGAACCAAATTTTAGGACATAAAAACACGGTTTTTAACATGTTTAGAAGTCTAAAACGCTTTAAAAGTACTAAAAACACCATAAAATACCTTAAACAGCTGATAATGACAATTTTTAAAAAAGTGTACCAGATGGTTCAGTGGGTTTGGCCGATAAAATCTACGGTCTACAAGACCAAATTTCGATTCCTCCCTAGATTCAAAACTTTTTGTTTCTGTTTACACCTCAAAAATGCCTTATTTGAGGCATTTTTGAGGAGTAGAAGAAAAACATTTTGAGAATTGAGGTCGTAAAAGAAGTGCTCTCTAGTTTGAACTGATATATCTCAGTTTCTGTGAAAGATATCAGCAATTAGCCAACTAACAAAGTGTTTAACATATTATCAGTAATGTTTTATTAACTGGCCGTTTCTTTAGATCTCTCCTAGGATCTTCCATCGTCTCCTTGGTTTCATCAAGAAGCTTTTTAGAATGCTGCAAAATAAATTTTTTAGATAGTTAAGTTTTCAAAACATCAACTTACATCTTTGTGAACCACTGATTGAGATTCTGGCGAGATCGAACCTTCCGAACGTGGCTCCAGTGAACCGCCTTTTGGACTTCCGGGGTCGCTTGTTGGTGTGGTCTCACCATGGACAGTTGGTTCCAGAACTTCAGTTTCCTTGGAAATGATCTTATCCATGTCTTCATCGACGGAGTCTTGGGATTCAAGAACTCCAGCTGCTGCTTCTGATTCCGTCGTCTTCATGACTTGCTTGAGTTCCTTCTGGAGAAGACTTTCTTCAGACTCCTGGTCATTCACGCTTGAAGTTCCGACTGTTGGCTCGGCCTTTTCAGTCTGCTCAGAAACAGTTTGCACTGAAATCTCCTCCGGATTGGCCGGATCCGAAGCTCCAGAGTCCGCCAGAGTGGGAAGCAAATCCGTCTTCGTGACATCATCCGTTTGGGTTGAATTCGCGCTGCCTTCTTTCTCTGGCAACTCGGAATCCATCCTATCCCTATCGTTTTCTAAGTAGCTATCTATGTACCTAAAAAAAGAACTTTTTTTTAAAAACGCAAACGAAAACAAAAAGAACGGAAGAATGCGCGAGCAAACAGACGAAAAACACACAAGAAGTCTTCTCTTTGTAATGAATAGCACTCTAAGAGAAGCAGAGATAGGTTAGAGACGGATAGGAAGGGCCAGAGCACCATGAAAGGACACCACGAGCGAAGAGGGCAGCAGACGTACATGTGTTGTTTTTGGTGGGCCGCTGGGGCCAGACGACCAGAGTAGAAGAGGAAGAACACAAAAAGAAGATGGTGGAGGGACCAGGGGGTGGTGTAATAGTGCCAAAAGAGGAGGGAAGAGATATGTGTACGTACATAATATGTGCTTAATGTATTGAAAGGGCAAAAAAGGGGAAAATCGAAGCGAAGCAAGCGGGAGGAGACGCACGTGGTATATGCTGGGCTAGGAAGAAGAAGAAGAGGGGGAAGACACACCGGTAGCAAGGGTCAACCTAATTGCCGGCTCAATGGAAGACAGAAGAGGAGGATACAGAGAGTAAATTAGGAGTCGATTAGCAGAAGGTGGTAGAAATCAAGTGGGGGCATGAATGGCATGAACGTAAGTCTAATATGAGTAAATACAAGGGGGAGACATTCCATGCGCGATATGTCGCTAAGTGTGTGATGATGTTCGGAAAAGATAGTGGGCAAATTGAGATGTTAATGAGGCTACGGTGATGGACAAGCAGGAACATTTGTTTTTTGCGAGGCATCTTGATGAGAGATACGATGAAACGTTATATGTTATAGAGAAATATAGCGACGGAAGGTGGATCCTAAGAAAATCGAACAAAAAATGAAAAAAATTTGTCTGCGTTCAGTTTGAGATTATTAGAAAATATAAGCGAAGATTTGACTTCTTCATTTCTCTATTTCTGCAGTTCTGATATAAAAATTTACTGTTCAAAACAAAAAGATAGCAGAAAGCATTGAAAAAACACAAGACGTTCTTAAAAGTACGTTGAAAAGTCTCACAAGATTCGAAAAAAAGTGAAAATCGAAATTCAAAAGAAGATACAAAACCTTTTCTTATCAATAAATCAAAACATAAAAAATAATGGATGATAGAAAAAGTGAAAAGAGAAGATTTTGGCCGAACGATTGACAACATGAATTTTTGAGAAAAGATAGATGGAGAGAAAAACAAAAATCACACAATCTAGACATCACGCTTTCTCAATTTTCTCGATGAAAGAAGACAACAAGAGAAAGAGGAGGTAAAGTGCATGGGTTGCTATGGAGTTTCCGTCTTGTGATAAATCATACGCTGAGCTTTTGGTGAAAAATATAACTCATGACACTTCCACTCTCTGATTAACTATGGAGTTTTGCAAAACAAAAATTTTTTGAGGAGAAAATGAGAAAGAAATACGAATTCATGAGAAAAAAATGACGCCAGTACTGAAGAGCGGTATAAAATTATGCAAACATCTGTCAATCTTCCCGGATGGTCTTGCCGCGATCATCGCAAAAAAGTGCACCAATTCGAATTTGAATTTCTGCCCTCCGATAGGAAAAAATTATTTTTCTCATTTGAGAAATGATTAGTGAAATCATTTGCGACTCAAAACAGAAATACGCTAGTTTTGAAGAACCAGAACTGTAGTAATTAAAAAATTCATCTTTGCTAGTTACGACATACGTTTTTTAAAGTAGGAGGACAATTCGAAATAACTTTGATCATATTTTGTTTATACAAGCCTCTCAAAGATTTGAACTTACGGCTCATTATTGGACGACGCCGTTACTATGTTAATTTGATATTTGAAGAAAATGCAGTCAATGAGAGAAATAAAATGAAAACAACCTAGTGTTTTTGTCCCCACCTCTTTTCAATTTTCTTGATTCAAGTAAGAAAAACAAAAGAAAGAGTGGGAAAAGTGCAAAGCCTTCTCTGGACTTTCCGTCTTTTGAATCATGTGATGAATCAAATTCTGAGCTTTTGGTGAAAAATATAACTCGTGATAACTCAAAGTTTATGATTAACTATAAAAATTCCGAAAACAGAGAAGTGGAAAATGAGGGAAGCGATTTCATAAAAAATGACGCCAGCACACAGGAACAAAATTATGCACACATTTGTCACCCTCCCTGGATGGTCTCGCAGTGATCATCCCAGAAATCGCACCAATGCTAATAAGATTTTCTGTTCTTTGACGAAGAAGATCCTTTTTCTTCACTCAAACTGATTTGTGAAATTATTCGCTACTCGATAAGGGATTATGCTAATTTTCAAGAATCTGAATTGCAGTAATCAGAAAACTGCTTATTTGCTAGTTACTATATACATTTTCATTTTCAAAGTGTGAGGAAAGAGAAGAAGAAGTTTCACAAAATTTCGTTCATACAAGCCCCTCAAAGATTAGATCATACGGCATACTACTGGATCGCGCCGCTACCAGGTTGATTTGACGTTTAGAGAAAATGTAGTTAAAGATAAACTTAAAATGAAAACAACCTAGAGTTTGTGGCCACACCTCTTCTCCGTTTTCCTGATGAGAGTGAGAAAAACAAGAAAAAGAGTAGGAAAAGTACAAAGTATTCTATGGAGTTTGTGTCTTGTGATACATGTGACGAATAAAATTCTGAGCTTTTGGTGAAAAATATAACTCATGACACCTTTATCTTTTTGATGAACTATGGTGTTTTGTAAAACAAAATTTTTGATATTAGGTTGGCAAATAAGTCTTTGTGCACTTTTAAAATCATTGTTATTCAAATAAGAGCAGATCAAAGAGTTATTAGTTTTGGTCATCTTTATCAATGACAGTCTGCCATCTGTTCTGCAAACTTAGGATCCCGGCTCTCCAAAACTCCGAAGGTTTTGATGCAAAATATGTAGTCATCCATTTTTCAACTTCATCGCGGGGTTTGAAGTCTAACCCTTCCAGCGATAGTTGCATGTCCGAGAAAAGATAGTAATCGGATGGGGCCAGGTCTGGACTGTCTGGCGGATAAGCGAGCACGGCCCAGCCAAACGAAGTCAAGAGAGACTTCGTTGTTTTCGCTACATGCGGACGGGCGTTGTCATGAAGGTTATATAAATGGTGACCTTTCAGCGGGGAGGACTCGATTCGAACCTTCACTTTTCGTAGTTGTGAAGAGCAGTAGTCCGCGGTTATAGTTTTTCCCTCGGCGAAGAGTTCCCAGTGACGTACTCATTTGACAGACCACCATACTGAGAGAATCACTTTTTTGGGCGAAATTCCTGTTTGACGACGCTTTCTGGCTGTATATCAAAGTCAATCTATTGGGCTCTTCTACGATGGCTAGTACATTTGACCCTCTTCTTATCCCAGGTGATAATATAATTCAGCCGCTTAAAGTTCCCGAGTAGAGTAAGAAGTTGCATGCTCATATCCACCCCTCGGGGAAGATCAAAATGGGTCAAACGGTGAGGTATCCATCGTCCAAGTTTTTTGTCTTTCCTAACTTTTGCAATCAATTTTCAATAGTGGTATGGGATGTCCCTAAAGTGATTGACATTTCACAGGTAGATTGGAAAGGGTCCCGTTCCACTAGATCACTCAGCTTGTCAATATCTTGAAGAACTGGTCACCAGGGACGAGTTTCATCTTTCATTGAGAAGTCCTGGTTCTTGAACTTGCCAACCCAATTTGCAACGGTGTTTCTAAGAGGACATTGTCCTTGTAAATTGCCACCAGGCGGTGATGAATATCGGATACATTCAGGTTAGAAATAACTAGAAATAATATAGCAATACAAATGAGGTGAGCATTGGGTGTGGATCGGGGCATTGCGTCCGCAAGCGGAATGAGAGCAGGGCAAATGATGGTTATTGTGAACAACCTTATTATCTTGTATACCATATTATGTTACACACAGGTTGTGGTTCTAGCTCAGTTAAGAGAAATGAAGAAAAACAAAAGTGCACAAGGACTTAGTTGCCAACCTAATAAGTATGAAATTGATGAAAGAGAAGATCAACATCGAAACAGACTCTAGCACATAATGGGCTGTACAAAATTACGGATACGTCTGTCAGCGTCCCTAGATGGTCTTGCCGCGAACATACGGGACGAATGCGCCGATTCAAATTTTAATTTCTGCTCTTCGACGGAAAACGATTTTTGTAGAAGGATGTAAACAATAATTTGCTGCTCCATGAAGGATTTTGATTATTTTGATAAATCTGTAGCTGAAGTACACTAAAAATTCACATAACAACAAGAAAATTCAAAAAAAAAATGAAGAACCTCAAAAATTGCAGCAAAAAGCCAAAAATTCTCAGTTTTCGTCCATTTCTAGAAACTTTCTGTCTTGATTAATATTCTTTCAACCCAATCTCATGATCAAGAGATCATGCAGAAAAAAAATTGCGAAAAAGTAGAACATCACACCTTTTCATGCACAACATTTTCTGACAAATTCAATTTACCGTAAAGCCTGTAATACAGTGCGTCAAGAAATAACCCCAGGAACCGAATTTTGGGTGTCCCACCACTTTTGGTCCCTGCGTACCACCAAAAAGACACTTTTTAAGCTGTCTAATAAGTTTAGGACCCCCTGAAATTTTCGAAATTTTGAAAATTTTTTGTCGAATTTTTGGTTTTTAACCGGAAATAACTTTCAATTCTGAGCTTTTCGGATACATTTTCATAAGTATTTCGAAAATTTATCACATTTCGTGCACTTTCGAAATCATCAATTTCCCTCATTTTTATGTATTTTTGGGTATTTTTGTAAAAATGACTCAAGTTATCAGAATTCTTCGAACATTCCGAGGGAAACGGGCATGGAACATACAGAATGTGATGTTGGCAATCAAATTTAGATACTGTGAGGTCAGTCAGGGTCTTGATTGGGTGCAGACGCTATGATATACCTGCCATCCACAAGATTTACTGCCACTGATAAACGGATGTGCTTCCACAGTGGTATCCTGGACATAATAAGTTTAGATAATGGTGGAAAAGGGTTTTCTGATCATTTTTACATTACTAGACAACAATTTGAGTTGGTGTCAGGTCGCTAATGTAAGACACTTTTCTTTTGATTTATCATACCACCATTTTCTCACAGTTGATAAATCTTGTAGATGGCAGGATTATGATTGCGTCTGCACCCAATCAAGACCCTGATGTTATTTCACATTTGGAATCGAACTGCATTCACAGATTTTTGATAATTTTTCTAGTTTTGGCCAGACGGCCAAAATCTAGGGGGGTCCTAAACTTATCGGACGCACTGTATAAGGGCCTGCACTCTGTTGATTTTGAGCTTAATTATCTTGGTCCGTATGAGAGATATCAAAAAGTGTAAACTGATAAAACGTTTGTGATATTATGGTAAACAATTTATCAGTTGACTTTTTTTTCAAATCTATTGCGGGAACCGAGATGAATAAGTTAGGGGCTCTTCTGTTACAGTTTTTACGGTAGTTTTTCAGACACTTATTGTTTCGGTTTTCAAAATAAAATGAATATAGAAAACAATTGTTTTACGTTTATTTTGTGTTTTCAGGTCTCTATGCTACTCATTTGAAGGATTTTTTAATTCATGTCATTGCCAGTCTGCTCAGTACATGATCCTTCTGGATACTGTTTGGAGGAAAGATTGCGACTTTTTCCACAATGATGGTTCAGGTTGATATTCCATTTGTGATGAGCAAATACATTCTGTCATTTTTTTGATAACTTTGGAGACCTGAGAAAAAATTTTTCAAGAATTTTCCCTTGCTCTGAAAGTTCAGAATAAAGAATTTGAATTCCTGTTTTTTGTGTGTTTCTCAATGCAATCCAATAAAATCTGAACTGATTTCTCAAAACTTCAAACTCGACTATCCCTCACTGAAAAGTCAAAATGTGATACCGTAGAACCTGTATAAGAAGAACTAGATATTCATTTGTTTTGAGGTACGTTTTCGAGCAAAATTCCTACAAATTTTAGCAGAAAATTGTGATTTTTGAAATATTGTTCACTGAAAACGAACAAATATTTCTAAATTTTAGCTGACCATATTAAAGGGGCTACTATTACAGACGCCGTTCTAGTGCAAGTTTTGCGATATGTTTTTGAAAAGGTAACATTTTATTGGGAAAGTTATTTTTATTAAAAGTTATAGGTTACAGTAGCTTTGAA
The DNA here is from genome assembly GCA_027920645.1 of Caenorhabditis nigoni. NCBI lineage: Eukaryota > Metazoa > Nematoda > Chromadorea > Rhabditida > Rhabditidae > Caenorhabditis > Caenorhabditis nigoni. Next base: position 7,753,198 of record CP115869.1, read on the forward strand.
ATTATAAAGAACCAGAAGCAGATTCCAACCCTGGATTCCAGTACCGACACGACAGAACTGTCCCAAAAGGTAATCCATCACCCCTCTCTCCTCCGGATGAGCCAATTATGTTTCAATCGAATTGAAAATTTCCCTATTTCTCACAAAATAACTTTTGCGTGACCGATTGAGTCAGCGTCTTTTCGGTGGAAATAATACTCGGCAATTGTTTTGAATAACATTCTCATATCTAATAATTGCTCGGCCACTTGCACATTGTCTCAACACATCCCGAGACAATCCAAAAGAGAGGGAGTGAGTGAAATGAAAATGGGTGACGTTGTAATTGAAAGTTTTGTCATATTTCGCCTCATCTTAGCGATCTTCTCACACATGCTTCACTGAATTTTCATACCCTAACTGAAATTATCTTTTTTGCCTTTCTTTCGCCTGGCGGTTATTACGGGGCCGCGCCCCCTTCTCGGCACCCCTCAGTGTGCCCACTTTTTAATTCATCTTCACCAACCAATTTTGAGGCAAAAAAGAAAAGGAGAAGACATCCTGTGTTGCATCGCCATTTTTGTCGAAAATAAATTTAGTTGGCAGAAAAACTTTCTTCTCAAATTATTCAAAATTTTACTATATTGGTTTTTGAAGTTTTCATTATGATGGAGTCAGGGAATTTAGTTTCAAACTTCCGAAATTGTGGAAAACATATGAAAGTATGTCCTCATCCAATCGGAAAACTTAAACAATTTAGAATTCGTCTTTCTAAACTCAGATACTGAAAGCAACTGTAAGTATTTTTCCATTCAAAATTTTGAGAGAATTATTTAATGTTTTGAATTTGTTGTTGTTGTTAAACTACCATCCTTATAAGTTTTTGTGAATAACGGTACAAATTTTTCTTGCGAATAGTTGTTATCCGATCCTGAAACTGTTTTTTGAAATTTTTGCTAAGAAAAGGTTTGAGTATCACAGTTTTTCGTTTCCTGGAAATCGCTATAAAGATTTCTAACAGAATGACCCTCGAGTAGTCAAAAATGAACCTTTATATTTTTTTAAATCAGATATCGAAAATTGATCAACTGATGAAGTTTTTATCATTACATCAGAATTTCATCGTCAATGGAGAACTTTTCAATTTCGTTTCCAGACACCATTCTATTAAAGTGTTTACGACATGTTTTCGGGAATAAAAACAAAAATTACTGAAACTACAGTAACACTAAATCACAAAAATTTGAAATTTTTTTGTTCGTCCATTTCCGCTGCAAACTGAAATTGATCAGATTGTATCTAAAGGTGGAGATCCTAAACACTACAGTAATCCTAATTTTTCATACTTTCAGATTAAGATCTGAAATTTACAAGTCTAAGCTTAATTCAAGACACAACAGATTCCCGAAAAAATATTTTACAATTTTTTCTGAGTGTTCGGAAAAGAAACCTTTCCTGCACTTGTCTCCAATTTCAGCATGGATCATCCGTTCACTTTCCACTCATTTTTAGAAATAATTGCGCTTTGCATTCCCTTTTCCCGTTTTCTGACACGTATCCGATTTCCTGTAGAAGACACGAAAAATCCCAATGTAAATATCTTGCTCTTCTCCAAAACCGCCCTTCCCCTTTTATCAATCCGGAAACTTGCACTCTGCTCGTCCTTAGTTCCATATCTCGAATTTAGGAATCCAAAGAATTTCACATTAGTGTCCTTCCGGTGAAGTTCGTGCAGATTGCCTAAAAATTTTCGAGAAAAAATTTCTCAAGTGATGTTAGCCTCCCTAAAAAAAGGGTGTAAAAGAGTTTTTAAAGTTCATTCTAATTCGATCATCACAAAAATTTCGTTTCCCCTTTTTTACACGGAATTCAACTTGGGATGTGCAGCATCTCACTCTTCCTCCCCCCGCTTTTGCTTCGTCTTCCACCTACGAAAATAATTGCGAAAAGGACGATTAGCCCGAATCTTGGCACCGCATCTACATGAGACTGATGCACCCTCCTCACACTCTCACTTATACATAATAAGTATTAATAATTAATGAGGGGAGGGCCGAGATAGAGAGCAAGATTAAGTGCTAGATTTGATGTTTTCCTAAGAGGGACGCATCCTTTTGGCGGCAGAAAGGTGTGGGGGAGGGGTGATGAGCTTCTTGGAAGCTTCATTTCTAAAATCTCGATAGAGCATGAAACAATTTCGGTGGCCTGCTTTTGACGCTTCGTCCCCATACATTTTTACACTTTTGCCTGTCACCACCATACTGGTCCTAATTTGTCTCCTTCGATTCGATTGCACAACCTTCAAAACCATAAGACCCCTCCTCCGAAACTTCATTTCACTAATTTAAGTGCATTTGCTTGTGAGGACCACTGGAAATTTGTGAGATGCGAAAAAACCGAATTGCGCGAAAAAAATTATGTGAGAAAATTTGAAACTTTTGAAGTTCTCACGACCCGATTTTTCATAATTTCGGATTTAGATATTTTGAGCAAATGTGTAGATCAAACGTTTCAATCTTTTCTTTTCACAAACGGTAAGTTGAATATTAGTCCAGCCAAAATTTGCATTTGGCTAATTTGATTACAGTACGTTTTCAGGAGTCTGAAGGTTGGCTGTCAAGTTTCAGATCATTTTGAAAAAGTTGGAAGGCTTTAAACAGACCTAGATTGAAAACTTTGCATTTACAGAATTTTTTGAAGATCCTGGGTTTTTGGCATGTAGAGGATTTCTGGAAGAACCTGTTTCTCAGTACAACAAAGGTCCAAAAAAGTTGTTTTTCAGAAATTGGCAGGAATCTGAAAAACTAGGATTTTTTTAAAAATTCTGTAAATTAGAAGTTTTCAATCTAGGTATGTTTCTCATTTAAAATATTTTGAAAATGATAGAAAACTTAACAGCCGAGCTCTAGATTCCGAAAAATAATCAAAAGAGTCGAATGTCAATTGAAAATGTTTTTTTTTTTTCAAATTTTTTGACCGGTACTGTAAGTCAAATATTGGAATTTCAGAAACTTTCCATCAGAAAAGAACTAGGTTAATTAGAAGAGTTGGTTCTACATAAATCAAAAATTCCGAAAAATTGACCATTTACATTTCTTACCTCTGAACCGCCTATTTCTAGTGGACGTGCCAAAAAACAAACCAAAAACCTGCAAAAATAAATGGGAGGAGCTGTAAACTCTGATTGGACGGTCTCCCCTGCAGACATTTTTTGGTCAGTTCCGTCCCTTGTTTCATTTCTCTTTCCCTCATATTGTTCACAAAAATGATTCATCATGGCTCGTACAGTTACAGTAACCTCCCCCCATCTTTCGCCCGCCCAACAAACCCAATTTCAAGTTTTTTTTGTGATTTCACGGGCTTCTTCTTCTTCCGCTGAAATTAGAATTTTTAGATTTTTAGTGTCATGTAGCTAGCAATTCATTATTTTGAGCATGCTCGGCTCATGCTCAAGCTTCCCTTTTCACCAAAAGCAATTTGCGCGACGCGCTAAGACCCAAAAGTAACGAATTTGATTGAATTCAAAGCCCTCCACGCCGACGCCGTCCCCGAATCATCATCTTACCCCCCACCGCTCCTTTTCCATCTCATTCTTTTTTCCGGTGCTCCGCCCATTCCTGAAAATTCGTTTCCTAATTAGAAGATTAGGCTGACTGGGCACCGCCTTGGGTGGTGGCTCATATTTCTCAGTCTTCCTTTTCGAGGAGTAAGAGTTACAGTACCCCTTCCTCTCTCCTATTTTCTTAATTTTCGACTTTTCTTTTGTGTTTTCGCCTTTTGTTGAAAAATTTCCTGAATTTTAGATAACTTCTCCTGTCAGCTTTCTCCTACTATTCCCTAAACTTGTACATATTTTTGTGAGCATATGGTGTGAAATATGGAAAGGCGACGCGTAAAATTAAAGTATATTAGACACATGTATTTCGCGAAAATGAAGAAGACGAGGTGTCCATAATTTATCATCTACCCCTCATCGGAATTATGAGAGGTGCCACCAGCGGGTGTGTGTGTGGGATGTAATGAGATTGGGTTTTGGTTTGGGATGCGGCGAAAAAAAGTTTTTTTTTTTCGTTTCGCCATGAAGGGCGGCAAGGAAATGAGAACAAAAGTTAGAAAAAAAAACGTTGGATCTCGAAACTTGTGACCCGACACTTTTTTTCATCTTGATCCGCTACATTCTGGAAGCAGAGCTGCAATTCGAAGGTGGTGAGCCAGCGGTGGTGATTAAAAAGGATTACGGTAGTTTTTGTGTTGCTGACAATATTTTTAGGGATAAAAGAAGAAAATCGAAAGATTTTTGTTGGTTTGATTTTTTTTTCGAGAAAGTAGATTTCTTGAACTTTGAAATTCTACCGTATCTGCTCTAGTAGAAGCTTGCTCTATACGTGCAGTTTCAACACAATTATCTCGGTTTCTTAGTTATCCCCTAAATTTTATCGGTTGGCATATTCTCGACATTTCTCATAGGAACCGAGATGATTGAGATAAAATTACTCATATAGATTGGTACTTTTTCAGAACAAAAACGATAAGAAATCGGTTACCGTAATCTTATTATCCTAATACTTCAGTGTTTTTACTCACAATTTGACTCCTTCATTATATGTTTTCAGATCTATGTACCATTTCCTTTTTTGTTTTTTTTGCCACGTTTATTCCCCCAGGTCCTACTCATCCTCTCCCGTTTTTCAAAAAACTAATCGCAAATTTTTTTGGTGAATTCTCTCGCGCCTTAATTTACGCGGAAAAACGAAGAGCCGATGTGCGAAATAAATTGGGAAAAACGAAAGCAAAAATAGTAGAGATACGCACAATTGATTACAGAATTTTTTGGGTAGTGTCGAAAGGCGGCGGGCGCCAATTATATATCCACGCATTGCACACACACAAATACACAAAAGGGGCGAAGGAGATGGCGAATCGCCGGGTTTGCTCTAATTAAAAACAAGACTTTCAGGAAACCCCCTTGCGGTTTGGGTTGTGCTACGTTTTCAAAACTAGTCGAAAGTTATACCCAGGGGAGCATTTTCTATCTACAGTAGACTTTGAGATTTTTGGTGATGATTAGATATACAGTACCGGTCGATAATATTTACAAAACCTATTTTCCAGTGGACTGCCGCTTGTCTTGGCCATTTTCAAAATTCTGGAGTTCAGCTAATCAAATTTTCGAACATTTTGAAAGATTTTGAGGGTGTCAAACAGACATTGAAAAGTTTGAGTTCACAGATTTTTTCAAAAATATCTAATTTTTCAGGTTTTTGCCGATTTCTGAAAGTCGCTCCTTTTTTACCCCTTTGGTACAAAAAACGTGATATACGGGTGTTTTTCAGAAATCGGCAAATAGCTGGAAAACTAGGAACCTTCATAAACTCCTTTAACTTCGAATTTCCAATTTGGGTCTGTTTTACATTTTGCAAACTTTTAAAAAGTAATTGGAAACTTGACAACCGAGCTTCAGACTTTTGAAAACGATTCAAATGACTCAAAATCTACTGCAAAATGTTATGTACATCTGACTGACGGATACTGTATAAAACTCACACAGAAAATCTCAAAAACTACGGTAGCTAGGCAATTCTCCATGAAAGGAAAACCCCAATTCCCATATTTCGCTAAAAAACGAACTAAAATACCTATAGTGCTTTTTTGTGCTCATCTCCACTAATTTTCGATAACAAAAACCTAGTTCCAGCTTGTTATCGGCTAGATAAAAGAATAGGTAAAAGAATACCCCCAACTTGCCCGGAACTGAAAGAATAAGATGAGTCAAAATTACTCATCATTTCCAACTTATAGAAAAAAGCGAAACCTAGCTGAATTGAATTAGAAGGGGGAGCACAGAGAGTTCCGCCGATTCATATCATAACTCAATGTTTGCTCATTAGGCGGTACTCTTTGGAAGGTCACCTAAACAATTGGTCACTAATGCCAAATGGGACTCAGCAAAAAAAAGTGAAAAATGTGAAAATGTGTAGACAGAGATTGCTTCTGACAGCTCGAGAGGGGGTCTCGGTCCCAGGTAGTGTATCAAAAAATGAATCAGAGCCAGGTATGACTAGTATTTAGTGTAATACTCACTAATATTCAGGTTTACACTTTTTATGTGCCCCTTAAAATCCATGACAGTGTAAGGGATCAAGATAAGTCATTTATTGTTTTTCTAGCAACAAAAAATTTCGAAAAAAAAAATTTCAAAAAGTACAACGCATTTTTGAAGTTAAATTTTCGAAAAAAAAATTCCCGGATTACACGATACAAATGTTCGAAAATGTGGAAAATACAAAATTTGCATTGTAATCTTTTAAAAGTTCATGTCAAAAGGAAGAAAAGAACAAGTGCTCGAAATTTCTCACATAGATTTTTTGTCTCTTACACTCAGACGCACTTAGACGCCCAAGAATTTTTAGGGAGTGTGCTCTTGCTCTCAATATTAATGTTTCCGGTTCCAAAATTATTTCGAAACCTGGATTTCTTGAAAGCTCACGTCATTTTGTACAGTAGGATGTATGAATCACGATAACATAGAGATCACAATTTTGAATTTCAGAACAAATCCTGAACTAAAATAGCTCATTCTAGTTCCAACATCGTGAGATCTCTTTTTTTATTCCCCCGAAAACTTTAAACGTATACAATTCTATTGTCTCAGGTTCTTTTTTTCCTGCTAATCCCTTTTTCAAGAATTTTGATTCCTAATTCTTCTTATCATCATGTTTTTTTCGTGTTTCTGCCCTTGATTCATCTCCCATCTTCCATTTTCAATCTTCGTGGTTTTAGAATCTCTGACAAATTGCCAACCCAATGAATAGCGAACCGAAACCGACGCTGGCGGTGTCATCCCATTTTATGACCACGGATAATCAGGACCAATACAAAGGAAGTGAGTTAATAGAGGTTGTAGAAAGAAGGGAGGGGGATTTTAGAGACATGTAGTAAATGGAACGTTGATTCAAAAGATGATACACACCTGAATGAGGCGGTGAAGGACAAGAAGAAGTCACTCAAATTTAGGGATTATCTATTTGTAGTCTTTAAAAGAGCAGGTGCTCCCAAACGCTCATTTTATTTACTGACGTAAAGATTCGTGTACTATTATATTTCTGATTTTATTTGGTCAAAATCAACCTAGGAGAAGAAAAGTCAGTTTTTCGGTCTAGTTTAGTTAGAATTGGAAATTTTACGTAGATAGGGCCAAAAAACGTTTCCAACCTTCCGGAAATTGAGGTGCAGTCGGGATTAAAATGGATGCTGTTCGAAAGTAGACTGGAATAAAAAAGTTAAAGAATTCAAAAAAATTGGATTTCTCGTCTGATTTTTGAAGTTAAAATTTCAAAATGAATACTTGTCCTTCATTTTCGAATTAATCAATTTTTGGAAATCATAACTACTTCAATGCTCTACTTTCACTCTTTTTTGCTATAATCAGTACGAATCAATAAAGAACGGTATTGTTTTCTTGATTTTTGCAATTTTGACACTATTCATGAGTCTGGAGTCAAGTTTCCTATTACTTTGAAAACACAGAATTTTTTGAAAACTTTTATTTTTCAGCAATTTGTTGATTTCTGAAAGAACAGTTTTTTTCACATTTTCAAGGGGTCTTTCAGAAGATAGAAATATCTGAAAAATCGGGAATTTTCAAGAATTCTGTGAATGCCAAGTTTTTAATTTGAGTCTGTTTAACACCCTTCACAATTTTCAAGACAACTCGACAGACGAGCTCCAGTCTCATGAAATTGTTCTAAATTGCCAAAAATCAATTGATAATTACGTTGTTCACATTTTATTGAAAAGTGTTGCATCCCAAAAATACATTCAAATCATTCATGCACTTTTCTAAAACTAAAACTTTCAAATCCATCTACGAAATGGGTTTCCGATTTCATAAATTATTAGTGTTGAGCACTTTTTTTCCGAAACCAAATTACTCCAAAAAATGTGAGAATCTTGCGTTTTCAGTGTACGCCACAAATCGGTTAAGTATCGCTAATCTCCTGAGCTCTCCCTCGCAAGTGATGCAAGGTGCAAGTGAAAATTGGCAGAACATTTTTCTGGATCGACGTGAGTTATAATTTTTAAATTTTTTCAAAATTTGCAGCTTCAATTTTTTCGAAAACTTTTTTTAATTTCTGAAATTTCTTCTTTTAATGTTCGAAACTCCATCCAAGATTTCCAGAACTTAACGAATCGTTACTTCCACATCTTATGCAAAACCCATGGGCCATTAATTTCTGGCTCCAATTCCAAAATTCTCAACTACAACCCCAATTACAATATGCCGCCCTTGCTCGCAGTTTCATAACAGAAAACCCGCTGGATTTGAGTAATAAAGTGAGTTGTAGGACATGAAAATGAATGACACGATGCTAATTAAAATTTAGACAATGAATGCGTTTCAAAAGCTTGGTGCACTAAGCAATGGTGACATGAAAACCGAAGATGAGGAGTTGACAACAGCCGAAAAGTAAGTGAAAAACTTTATCAGAAAAATTTTTAAAAAAAGTCTGCTTCCAGATCTCCAGATGATAACAAATGGAGCAATTCCAGAAGGAGCTACACTATTGAAGATTTGACGCAAGCTGTTGATGCTATTAGAGAAGGCAAACTTGGAACCAGAAGGTATTCTTTATTATCCTTTTTATCGAATATCAATCAATATACGTTTCCAGAGCCTCTGTGGTATACGGTATCCCTCGCTCCACTCTTCGAAACAAAATCTATAAGCTCGAGGCAGAAGGAGCGATTCCATCAAAAATTCGTCGGGGCAAGATTGCCGCCCGACGAGCCGAGGCCGAGCAGAAACGATGTGATGAGGCTACCGCAGCTGCCGCTTTATTGGACTCTTTCGGCAATCAGTCTGACTCATCCTCATCGTCACCTCATGCTTCAATGTGTCCCAGCTCACCTGACAGCACGAACAGCAGTGTGGAGGGAACGGAAGATACACCGGAGCCGAAGGTATTTCATTATTACCGTGTGATCTGATAGAAAGCCATACTCTATTTCCACTTTGAACTTTATTCACTCAATTTTTGCAAAAATGTTCAAATATTGTTAACTGGCGTAATTGTGTTTATAATATGACAAACATTTAATCAGTTGTAAGGTACCGTATTTTTTCTGACGAAATCCCGCCATATCAAATGGTTAATTATTTTTAATATGATGCTGAATAATTGATTAGTTGACAAATGTTTGCTATCTTCTCTAGAAATCGATATAATTGTGCTCAAACTGCAAATATGATTGCAGTAAATACTTCCATTACTGTAGATTACTACACATTACAGGATTTTTTTCAAATTCAAATTTTAAATCAAACATTTTGTTCCCCAGCTAACCCTTTTACAACTCTTAAACAAAAAAATGTATTCCATGACGCAAACGAATTTTTCTTCCTTTTCCAGAAGTCAAGCTCCCCTTTGGATCCCAAGTGGCTTGAGTCTATCTGGCAGAACTTGTTTAAAACTCAAACTGGCGTGGTCCCAGCGGAGAACGGAATGACCGTCACAACAGTTGAAACTGACACACCCACGACACCGACACCAGAGAAGGCACACAAAGTTCACGGCACCGATGAATGGAAGAGAAGCCGGCCGAAACGAGGACAGTATAGGTTGGAAACATTGGCTGGATTGGAAATTAAAAAGTTTTTTTTTCAGAAAATATGATAAGAATGCGTTGGATGAGGCTGTCAGAAGTGTTCGTCGGGGAGAGATGACCGTACATCGTGCCGGAAGCTTTTTCGGAGTACCTCATTCTACACTTGAGTATAAGGTGAGCATATGGAAAAGCGAAACTATTGTAACCTGTATTAAAAGGGTCCCTCAACTACCCGAGGTTTATCTTGGCTGCTGTAAAATATTCGTAAAAGTGATCACCTGACAAAATGTTGTTGATATTATCATATGGATTTTGTTAGAAACCAATTTTTGACACTTTCCATAGAAAGCTAGATAAATTGGATTACGGTACTTGCTGTAACCTATTCACTTCGAGCGTAATTATCTCGATACCTGTGAATGACATCAAATTTGTGCCAACTGTTAGAATATTGTTTATATTTTGACAAATATGTTATCAGTTGGCAGACTGTTGAGATCTTATAAAAGAATCAGGTAACGGAGCTCAGAGTACGCTTAACGGGATGGCTTCTAACATTTACTGTAGATCAAAATAAAATGTTAAGACCTGTTATATTTTTACAGTAATTACAAAATCCAAATACCTAACTATCTCAACAAAAATAAAAAAATTTCCAGGTAAAGGAAAGAAACCTAATGCGTAAAAAGAAGGACTCTCTTCTCTTCAATCATGATTCGTCTACCAGCGAAGAAGGAGCGAATTTTATTCTCTCCGCGATTTCTGAACAATCCAATTCATCTTCTCATACCTCCACCCCTATTCAGTTCCCAATATCTCTTGTTTAGACACTGACATGCTAGTTTCTGAAACAATAATTGTAATTATTTCTCACTTTCCTCCCCCCAGATTTTTGGTTCTTCAAGTTCACCACACTTGCATTTCATTTTCTCATTAATTCTATAATTGTAAAATTAACTTTACAAATTACATAAAATGTACTCGGTCCAGACTTTTCTCTTCTCAATAAAGATTTTAAGATTTCAAGAAATGGGGCACATGCATTTGGAATCAAAACATTAAGCCAAATAATTTGGATTGAAATTATGTAAATTGCTCGGTGCATAAACAATAAAAATCCTATAAACTTCTATTTGATGATCAATTTCTTTTCCAACCTCAGCTCCACCGATTGCCCATTTTTCATTCGCTTTTCAATGTGCCGTGAGAAATGATATGTATCTTCTGGGTACTGGAAGACACCGCAAACCATCTGCGCCCCAAAAAATCGTGTGTATTATTATTCAAAAACGCAATTTTTATGACACCGTGCCTTTATGGTCACTCTATTCTTTTTTTATCACTTTCGAACGGTTTTTCCTGTCAAGAATTGTTTTTTGTAGATGGCCAAAGCCACGTGGCAATATCAAAGACCAAGACCTAAATTCATCCAGAAATTGAATACGTATTAGTCATCATAGTGAATTTACCAAAATTTTTTTGCACTGACTTTTTTTTGCATATTTTGTTTATAACACAAGATGTACTGTAATCACTGTAATAGAGTTTTATTTGAATTTTTTACTTTGAGCTTATGTATCTCATTCGCTACAAAAGATACCAAACAGTGAGCAACTGAAACATTATTCTTGATATCAAAGTGAAAATTTCATCAGTTGACTAGTATTTGGTATCTTGTACAAAAAACTAGATATATGAGCTCGGAGTGGACCGTTTTCCATTAGAATGCTTACGAAAGTTTCAAATTTTTGTTAGCAAATTTCTCCAGTTTGTTGTTCAATTTTTCTTCAATTTGAATAATATTTTCAATATCCCAGGTATTTACTTTAATAAAGTGAAAACATGAACGTATTCCGGCGTAATAACCAAATAGTACAAATCAACTTGTGGAGAACAATCCTCAATGCTATCCTGCTCTATGGAATTTGTGAGTTTATTGTCGTCCCAAAGAACATTTATCTATCTTCTTTCAGTTTTCCTCGGTTGGCACTTTATAAAAAACCTGGGAACTTACAAGCGGGGATTCTTCTGTGGCGATCAATCAATTAGATTTCAACCACACCCAAACACTCTCACTCGGGTTCAGCACCGGATGATTTGCATTACATTCATGAATGTCTCCTTTTTTGTGATTGAATCATTTCGCTGGTTCCTGGGCCTAAAAAAGTTCACAACTCTGATTTACCGGATTGGCACGAGATTAGTTCCTAATTTTCTGGTTACCGTTTTCACACTGATAGGTAAGATTTTTCATGTAAATCTCAAACCCCTCTTTGATTTTAGGATACAGTCAGATTGGGTATGTGGTCAATGAGCTTCTAGTCAGATTCGTCAAGGCAGCCATTGGACGTCTTCGCCCTTATTTCCTCGTTGCATGCAACCCGTTGCCTATTCTGGAATGCGACTTTTTTAACGTCAATGTTTATGTGACGGATTATCAATGTCAAGGAGATCCGAAACACGTTGAGGAAGCCCGCAAAAGTTTCTACAGCGGACAATCTGCGGTTACCATGTACTGTGCGTTCTGGATTGTTCTGTACATAGAAGCCCGCCTGAAATCAGTTATCCGGAATACGAAACTTGTTTCTATCATTCAAATTCTTTTGATGGTTTATGGATTCATAACTTGTACAACAAGTATTGAGGATAATAAACATTTCTGGAGTGATGTCATCGTTGGAGCTATTGTTGGGATGGTACTGGCTTACTATTTTGTGAGTTAAAAAAATTCTGAAAGTTTGAGAATGAAAATAGAGAATACTTGCAGGCTGTTTGGTATGGAAAGATTTTCAAGAGGACGGAAGTTGGAGAAGATTTACAAGATGATTTCAAACCAATCACAAATTTTTGAAAAATGAAAAAATGATAATAACAAGATGATAATAGGGGTTCAAATGGGTATTTTCTAAAACATAATGAATTGAATAAATATTTTTTTTTCATAATTAACGAGTTTTTAAGAGCGTTGCCATCACATTTTTTAATTTTCGGAATTTCACGAAATCAGAATTTCGAAGAATTCCAATTTTTGAAATATTGCCAATTCTCGGTTCCGCTAATTCCTGGATTTTTGAACCATTACAATTTCTCTTCTTCAAATATCGTAATTTCAGCACTACCAAATATTCTAAAATTCGAAGTAATCTGAACTTTCCGATTTTTGAATTCCGAATTCTGTGGTATTCCAGTTTTTAAAAAATATTGGAATAGTTTGACTAGGGACAGTCTTCTTATTCTGAAAAATTTGCCCTTTCAAAAACGCTTAAAAAACTAAATGTTTGAGATTGCTGTATTTTTTTTACAGGTTTTTGAGAATCTCTAGGTTTCCTGACTCGTCGTAAAACTATCTAAGGTTTTTTTCTGAGATTATGGGCAATTATTTGAACAAAGCTTTTGAAGAAGTATAATTCCAAAGTTTTCTAAAAGTCAACTAGTTTATAAACCTTCAATTTTTGATTTTCCTTTCTTCAACTACTCGAAATGCCACCATATACTTTAGCCTTTTTCTCGAAGTATTTATTTCCTTTTTTCTTTTTGTTTTCACACACTTTCCCCATCCTCTTCAAATGTAAACTTTTTGCTACTCTGATGATGTTTCTATCCCCATAGAATGAATTTTTTCAACTTTTTCGTCTTTGACAGAAGAAAAAAAGGGGTTGCGACATCCGGTCAGGCGTTTTTGCGTCGCCTGCTTTTCCGAATTTTCCAACTTTCAAAAATCTTCTCATTGCTCCTCCTTTTCTTTCAGTTCTATATTTAGTTCTGAAATTCGTGACGCCAAAAATAGCCTGGAATATCGAAATAGCCCTCCCAAGAAAGAAGAAGAACCAAAAACACAAATTTGACACATACACTTCTTGGGCACCGAAACAAAACAAAACAAAACTCTTTTTCTTTCACGCCAACGACTTTGTCCCTAACGTCATTTGTCCTCTTTTTCCTTGTGTCAAAAGATAGTATAAAGCCTACACATTTGTTCATTCTAAACTGATCGCATCATTTCTTTTTTTTCGAGCCATTCCCATCCGATTTGTCCCATAAAAGTGTAACTTTGTTAGTTGTTCCATCTGGGGGATGAAACGTCTTTTTTTCATTGCCTCGCGCCAAAGCTGAGGCCCCGAAAAACTTGTCATATGTGTGTGCAAACTGATCAGCTTTTGGACCGCCACCATAATTCCATTGGGAATCAGTGGTGGACGACGACTACCATTTTGTTTTGTGCCCGCGATTTGGCGCATATATACCAACCTCGTTGGTCGACTTCTTCTTCTTATTTCTTCTTCTCACTTTCTTTTCCCCGCCCACTGTTCAGTGACTGATGTGTCCAGTTCAGTTTTCTTTAAGGCTGCGTTTTGTCCGTATATTAAGAAATGACGTGAAAATCTGTCGTTTGCATTTTTTCCTGGTTTGTGCTGAGTTTTTGTGCCTTAAAATCTGGAAATTTCTCCGATATTCCTAAAACATTTGACGAAGTTAGGAGACTCAAGAAATTTCAAAGTTACCGTATAACCTGCAACAAATGGGGGCTCCTAAAATGTTCAACATGTTTTTTGTAGAAATTCTCCCCTTATCAAGAAAATCGTTATCATAATTTCAAACATATTTTTTCATTTAACTATTCTTAAACATTTGCAAAAATGAAGAAACGGAAAAACCTGTAATGGAAGGGCCTCAGCCATGGCAAAGGTAAGCTCAATTATCTCACGTCCTGTAAAAGATATCGAAATGTGACCAACTGACAGAATGCTTGTGATATCATGATAAACATTTTATCAGTTGAATAGTTTTCGATATCTTTTACAAGAACCGAGATAAATTGACTTAAAACGTTACGGAGTGGTATGTGTGTTTACGGTATCTTTAAAGGAGGCGAGACAGCAAAAATTTTGGGGGACAGTTTGGGGGACGAAATCGCGCCGCGCTTATGTATGCCATCGGTCGTCAGCCGCGTTTGCGCCCCACTAGCTCAGCCGGTAGCGGCGCTGTACCTCTGAGCTGCATGTCATGAGTTCAACCCCTCATGGGGGTTCCCCAGCCAAAGTATCAAGAACTTTTTTTTTGATGTCTGGTCTCCTTCAATGAAAATTGACGTATGTGTCAGAGCTGGAGGTTCTTCATTTTGGATCCTTAATTACAGGTTATACGGTAATTTCTCATAACTATGTTTTGGATGATATTCTATGAATTCTGAAACAAACACCAATTTTTTGTATCTGCATTATTTTGAGTTTTGAATCAAAATTGAGAACTGGTTCAGATTTTCAAAGTTTATATTATTCCAAAAATTTGGAAAGTTATGAATCTCCCAACTGTCCAATTTTCTTCTCATCCTAACCAGTTTAGACTCCGCGACCCCGCAATTGTTCTCTGTATCTTCCTGGAAATTGAATCCATCCCTTTTTTGTTCCTTGTTTTTTTCTCCATAATTTCTTTCCCTTATCCACAATTTCGCCTCTTTTTTTCTTTTTCGAATTGCCGCCTAGAATAATTTACGTTTCCTCTCTCCTGCCTTTTAAAAAGGCTCTTCTGTAGAACGTCTGACACAAAACCGAAACAACATCCATTTTGTCCTCCAGACCAATTTCCTCCAACACGTCTATATTCCAAGAAATACAAAACAAACGCCAGAATGGAAGAGTTGTCGAACACTCCCCAGACGAATATGAAGTATGAGGTCAAAAAGATTTTAAAACCTCTTTCTCACCCCGGCAAAGAGAGTGAAAAAGAGAGTTTCCCTGGTGAATTGAGCGGAAAATTGCGCACAATGCAGTAAGATAGGCAGAAGAAGATTTGTGGCGACCAACTGAAAGTATTACTCGTTTCTTCTTCTTCTTTTTCACTTTTTTATGTGTGCACTTCCCCTTTGACACTTTAGTGAATCAGTGGGCACCTTCTATGCCCTTTGACATTTCCTTCCATTAGCAGCTCCCTTTAAAAGTGAAGAAAGACTAAAAACAAGTTTGGGCGAGGAGCCCCTCCTGCCCATTCTAATTAAATAGGTTCCGCCCATCCGCCCCCCTTCCTCCCTTTTTTATTCCCCGAAAATTTCAATGCCTCCACACGATTAATTCGTTTTACTCTTCACTCTTTTTCTTTTTCTTCTTTTCCTATTTCAAATTTCCAGCCTTCTACCATGACTAACGCGATGGTTTCCAACATGCCTATTGACGAAGAGGACCATCACGAATTCTGTATGGATATGCTTCACGAGTCTCATAATGATAATTCGCTACCACTTATCACTACAACTCCGGATATGCCAGCCACTGTGAGTTAATTTTTGTGAAGAAGTTTCCAAGAAAGTGTCTCAAAATAGCTTTCAAACTTTTCATTCATTTTTCTTTTGGTTTTTTTTTGAATTTCGAAAGGAAGGTTACAAAATTTTATAATTTTAGATTCGAACCCAAGATCGTCCGGTTGTTCTCTACATGGCACCTGTCCACAAACAGGAGAACGAGAAGAAGTGCGCTTGTGGAAAAGACGGAGACAGCGGCGCTTCTGGAATCTCAAAGGGAATTCAGAAAGTTACCATTCAGTGAAATGTTTGTATGATTCAATTGAAATTGCTTCTTTATTCCATTTTTTATCAATGGTTTCGTCACTTATGTACAATGAAAATTTGCCTTGAATAATTCAAAGTCATTGGAAAACATAGTTTATGATTTTAAACATGCGTATGGACAAAAATTAAGAAAAATGTAACAACTTTCAGCCAATAGTAACAACCGTCGAAAAAAACCTTGGCTCTATCTCATTCATAGGTAATTCGCAAACAATCCGTTATGGATGATACATCGTTTGAGCGCTGTTGAATTAGGAATCGCATGCCGGCCGTATACGAATTGTTTTCAGAAATTTACAGTGCATTATTACGTATTTTGTGCGTTCGGGAAGCTCAATATCGGTTTGGAAAATGACGAATTAACGAACTTTTCATGTATTTCGAAAACTCAGAACTCAGGTTTGAAGCGTCCGCAACAGATCCGCTTGCATTTTTTTAAATTAGGGCTCTAATTATTAATTTAGGAGTACCATAATAACTTGAGTAGACCCTGAAATCTAAAAAGCACCATATGCTTTAAAAAAGGATCCAAAAAATGTTTGATAAAATGTTTTGAGACATAAAAACCTTTTTTTTTTGTAGGCTGGAAGAAGAACTTGGGTCTTGTCTTACCGGATCTTAACCAGTAGAGATTGTCTTTTTGGGGATTATTGAAGAACAAGATAATGGCTTCATCTTTCACAAACTTCGACTTGCTCCAGCAAGCACATTTTGGTTATGGTATGAAATAAATAGACACTAACAGTGGTGCGCGGCGACTATTTTTGCGGATCATTTGAATGCCTGCGGGAAGGCCAAATGATCGGATTTTGAATATCCTAGTTTTCATACTTAAAACAAAAGTCTCCATAAAATGCGCTCACAAAACAAAAACAGGATTGTGGACAAGTCAGTGAATCTTGTTGGTGATCAATTTTTGAAAAGATGAGCTTTAATGACAGCATTTAGAAGCTGTTTATGTATTTTAATAACAATAACAATATCAAATTAACTGTCACACAAACAACCGAACCAATCAAAGGCATTGAAGAAAAAATTGTCGAGTGAAACAGATACGAAGTCTGAACACCTCTGGAAAGGTTTACTTTGGTGAAATTATATTGTGTGAAACTCGAAAAAGAATGATGAGGGGTGAAACTATTTCTATTTATTTTCTACACCGTTAAAGTAAAACCTCGCCAATAATTTGATCGATTTTTCATGTTCTGAGAAAATCATGAAAAATAATCAACTCGTCCTCGGTTTACTTCTCAGGTTCGAGCTACAGAATAACATTAATAAATACTAAATTAGTTACAAATTGTAATCAAAACCTGCTCATCCAAAAACTGTATCAAATTAGGATCTCAAAGATTTTTTTCTGAAAAAATGGATTCACTTATTAAAGAAATTGTCGGTAATTCTATAGAATCAATAGCGTTGGTTTATAACAACTTAAACTTGAATTTCTCTCTAAAAGAGTGATTAGATGCTGGAACTCTCTACCGGATGATGTGTTTCTATTCAAAAACTGAGCAAAAACTTATCCTCTGATCAGAATCATTTTCTGTCCTTGAATTCAATTAATTAATAAAACTCAGATATAACACATCGAAATAGTCTCTTGGCTGGTACCTGTAAAAAGTGACAGTACACCTGGACTCTCGGGCGGCAGTTTGAAAAATAGAGCCTACAGATAATCATCTGTTGACAAAGCATTTTATTGCATGGTTGTAAACAGTTCACTGTTTGTCACTTTTACACTAATTTTTGAATGAACCATAAAAATGGTCTTTGGGATAGTTTGGAAGAAACCATTCGGTATTTATATTACAAATGTGAAGACAAACCGCACATAACCATCAAAATTAGTGGTGACTCTTTTGAATTAGGTTCAGTCAATAATTTATCACCGTAGGTTTTGTTGACACTCCCGTGTATTCACTTTGGTATTCTTAACTTGCCGTGAACACTTTATCAGAAACGTTATTTTTTGTTGGAAAAAACTATCGTTTCTTTTTTACTAGGAAACATTTATCTTAAAACCACCTTTTTGAGTGAAAATTCACTTAAAAATAGTGTTCCTGCCCGAAGCAGTCCACATTGAGGATTTCATTTTCTCTGAAAGATATCAACAAATGTTCACCTGAAAATGCTTTCTAAAGTATAAAATAACTTATTTTTGATGTTACCACTTTTTGATATCTTACACAGGAACTAAGCTACATATGGGCTCAAAGTTGACGGTTTAAGCAGTGTTACGGGAAGTTCATTCTATCAGAGTGTTCACGGTAAATTCATAAACAAAAACAAAATCGTAGAGATGCAACTCCGAGAATCACATGTTTCTAATTTATAAAAAAAAACTTTCTGTTACTTTGAACCCAACATCAGGTAACATTTCGTATTTTTCGGTTTGAACGAGTTTCTAACAAATATCCTCAAACGATACCTCTACTTTTCACAATAATTGGAAACACATGTTTCTCAAAACTACATGTGACAACATTGTTTCAGATTTTTCGAAAGGTGAAACATAAATTTCATGCGTTTCAGATGTGACAAAATACACAACGTTTCATGTTTTGTCACCTGGAACATCTCATTTTTGATTTTTTGCTCTCTCAAAGGCGTCCGGAATAAACAACTGTTCGCTTTTCTCGACAAATGTTGTTTATCGTTACCAAACCTGTGCGAAATCCGAAACCAGAAAAGAGTCTCTCTGAGTGTGGGATGAAAGCGAAATGTCAAAAGTATTTACTAAATCATCCTTCGTTCAGCTCTCCTTCTTCTTTTAGAAATATTCAAAAATCTTCCCTCCCTATAAGTGTGTAAATCGCCGCGTTTATTCGATATCTGAAATTGAAACCTGAGAGGAGCCATCATCGTCCGTTGGCGTGTGGAGATAGACACACCAGAGCCATCCCAGACGTTTCCTTATGTCCCCTCGTCCTTGAAAGCATGGAAAAGTCGATAGAAAAGCGATATTCATCTTGGGGGCAATCTATTAAGAATGCCGCCGCCGGCACAGTTTATCATAGCTCGTCGTGTCTTCTTGCTGCTTGTTGCTCTTTGCTCAAGTGCAGCCGCGGAAAAATCAGTTTTATAACCAGACTTCTCTTGCTTCTTGCTCTCTTCTTTTCTCACTTCTTGGGGGCCCACCACCCATCGTCGTTATTCCCAACGGCAGTTTTAGGCGTGTGAACTTTCTGCTCCTCATCGTACAACCTCTTTAATGTTTTCTCATCTAATGTATCCCCTGGATTTTCAAAAGTGCTTTCTTATTTTGGGTGTATGCCAGAAAAAAAGGACGAAAATTTCCTGAGGATTTTCTTGATTCGCAAGTTAAAAAAGTAAATGGAATTCTGAGATTCTGATGATCTGAGATCCCGTGATTTTAAAATCCTGCTATTCCAAATTTCGAATATTCGAAGATTCTGTAATTCCAATATACCTTTTTGAAACTGTAGGATTCCGAAATTCTGCGTTTCTTGTAGAAAATCAAATGCTGTCATTTTGAGATTATAAGATTTTCCTAAATTTTGGTATTTTCTGAGATTTTGAGATTCTGAGATTCTGAGATTCTGAGATTCTGAGATTCTGAGATTCTGAGATTCTGAGTTTCTGAGTTCCTAAAGTTTTTTTGATCCGAGATTATTAAATTTTGTAATAATGAAATTTGCATGGTCTTCGATTTTGAAAGTTTATAATTCTGTTTTTTTTTTTTTGAAATTCTCAGATTCAGAGATTCCTGAATTTCAATATTTCTTATTTTGAATATGGTGAAGTTCTTACTTTCTTGGAGTTTGAAATTTTGAACTTCTAAATTTCTGAAGTGTTTATTATCTAAGATTCTGAAATTCTGATTCTGACTTACGGAGAATTCTAGACTCTAAATTTTTGCAGATCCGAGATTTTTAGAAACTGACGTTTGATATTTTACGATACTATGATTCTGTGATTTCAAAATTCTGAAATTTTCGATATCTTGGGATTTAAAAACTTATTGATAATTGCCGCGCGAATGGTTCCTGAATGCATAATTTGAAACGGAAAAGAGCATTTTAATTTTTCCTCCTTCTATTTTGTTTCGCAGAACGGCAATTTATTTTGTTTCCTTGTTTTGAAAAACAAATTTTGAATGTCTATCGGATAAATAAAAATCCAGATCTCTTGAACTCGGAAGCAGAAAAATTTGATTTAAAATGACTATTTAATAGTGATGGCTTCTATATTAACCATCATGAATTCAACAGCTCATTCTCATCTGATATGAAACGTTTGGAGTCCTGTTTAGAGTGTTTAGAGTTTGCTCCTCAAGCAATCATTTCATTTATTTTGCCTCCCAGAATCTTCCTCATTCAAATGTTGCCTCTTGAGCCTTTTGCCGACGTCATGGATGAACGGGAAATTGTTCCAAAACAGTTTTTTTCTGATATTCTATTTTTGTTGAACGTCACTTCTTCGAAGAGTAAATCTTTCAAGAGAATTTGAAAGAAAATGTTAGAAAAGAAATGACGTATGATAAGTTAGTTAATGTGGGAAAACGTTTAGTGGACCACCCGAATATATAAATCCAAAGGCTTCCTTTTTTCTGGGGCTTTTAGTTTTTCAAGCGTTCCAAATTCTCTAAACTTTACTCCTCTCAATGATTAATGTATTCAGAATTGGTTCATCTGATTCACGAGCACTTTTCAAACTTTTATGTTAGCATATTCAACAATTTGTCTACTCTCTTTTCTTTGTCACTTCTTCAACTGTCCACCACCACCACCACTACTTTTCAAGGCCCATCAGTTTGTTTTGAGACGAAACACCAACAAAAAAGATAGTGACACCAAAATATTCGTGTCTTCTTCTTCATTTTTTTCAGAGTTTTTCCGCTCTTCCTTCGTTCCACAGCAATAGTTTTTTGTCTGTGTGAGTGTGTATGTGTGTCGATTGACAGCGTCATTTTGTCATATATAAACATTCGTTCCGCAATCAGCGCACCACTCTTCCTCTGCCTCTTCCGCACACTTGCAGCGTGTGCGGGCTCAATTTCTGAAGAAGTTGTGGAGGAATTTATAGCGTCCTTTAGACTCTCCCTCTTCTCTGGTCTCTCTTGGAACATTTTTCTATACACGTTCTTGATTTTTAAAAAAATTTCTAGATATATGCGCTCATACGAGTTCGTCACCAACACACCGCTCAAACTCGACCGTCACAAAGTATTTCTTGTTGATGATGTGGCTGTCACCCGAACCGTCCCTGCACTGCAGCCACTGTCTCCATCCTCCACCACCGGTGAGCACCACTTTAAAATTTATTGCACTTTTTAATGATACTGTTTTGTGACTGGTCGTACTTGTTTTGGTCAAAATTTTGGCGGCAAAAATAGTGATTTTGTTATTCCGAATTTCGAGTTGATCCTAAAATTTCAAAAATTCAAATTTCGGGAAATGAGTTTTCTCTATGATTTGTATTCCTTGGCTAAATCAAAGGCGTCCAAGATTTTCAAAAGATGTAAGTTCTGAATATATTTTTCCCAATGTACCCAAAAAACTTTAGAAGTCAAATAATTTTTTCCAAAATCTTCAAAAATGTGCAAATTTGGGAAAACCATTATCATCCAGAAACTTTTGATAGATAAATTTTCAATATAAGCCAATTAAGCAAGAAATTTTAGAGATAAAAACATCGAATTGAATTTTCTATTTCTAAAAAAGTTTTTTTGGAATTAAAACATTTTGAATTTTGAATTTTGACAATTTTTTGAATTCTTGGATTTTCGAAATTTCTCAATTTTTTTAATTTTTGAAATGTTCGAATATTTGGAATTGAATTTTTTGTATTCGTTTCTGAACTCTTCTCTAATTATTTGAAAATTTTTAATTTTTCAATTTTTCAATTTTTCGAAATTTTAAAAACAGAACTTTTTGATTTTTTTGGGTTTATGATAATCAAGTTTTTAATTTTAATAGTAATCTCCAGTAATTCCCAAAACCTGATTCATTGAAAATTTGAAAAATCCCTTGTGACCTTTTTATTCCCAAAATTTTATCTCAAAATTTTCAAAAGTTCAAAATCTTCAAGTTCCTCTTTTTTCAACACCACTGAACACCAAAAAAAAAACTTCTGACTTCACACTTTTGTTTCATTGTAGTCTTGTCCTATTCTTCCTTCTCCTTCTCCTCATTCTTATTCTCAACCTCTTCAACAGCATTCAAGATTGAAATCTCAACGGGATATATTTTTGTGTAAATGCTCCCAACATCTCTCTCCTCTCTTTGCTGTTTCCTCTCATCCCTCTGTTAAATTTGGCAGAAAGTTATCCGCCCCCTGTGTTATATACATATTCCCAAGAGTCATCTTGCTCTTGTGTTCTCAATAGGCGTTGTTGTGACAATTTTTGGCAGCGGCGGAGGACCCGAGAATTTTGCAGTAGCAACAAGCAGTTGAGAGAAAAGAGTAAGAGAGGATAAAAGAGGAAATCGGTGCAAATCGTTAAGTCCATTGTTGATTGTTGCTAGACTCTCGTTCAAAAGATTCTAAAGTTTTTCTTTTCATGTTTCAATGAGGAATCCAAAGAAGGGGAAGAGAGGAAAGTTGTTGTTTATCATAAAACACTATAAAAAACTAACTAAAAATACGCGTGAAGTGGATCCAACGCATCTGAAGTGTCATCTGAAGAAGGAGGGCGACGGATTAGGGAATTAGAATATTCGGAGAGGAAAAACTGATTATTGGTTTAGACCTATAAATTGTCGGATAGTTGTCAACTTCAAGACTTCAAATTTTACTTATTTTGGTTGGCAGTTTCAGAAACGCTTTTTTGGAAAATCATATTTTCTAAAAAATTCATTTTTAAGGAAAATTGCCACACCCAACCGTCAACGTTGTGCCCATATATCTCATTTCCTGTCAAAGGTATGAAAAAATTGTTAACTGCCAAAATGTTTATCATAATATCACTAAAATTTTATCAGTTAACTCTTTTTTTATATCTTGCATTGGAATTAAGATAAATGAGCTCAAAGTGTACAGTGTAGAAGCCCCTTTTCGCGAGTCTTGCGGTAGATATTTCTGAATTTCTGGAAATTTTTTTTGAGCCCTGTTTGATTAATTGAAACTCGTCAAAAATCAAAATTGACAACAATTCTAGTTTCTAATTTTTTTCGAAATTTATAATTTGAACAACTTCCAAATAAAGTTCCAAAATTTAAATTTGGGAAATTTATATTTTTCTTGAATCCAGCATTTGTGAATGAAAATTCTGGTCAAAACCTGAAAATAGGAAAAAACGAGCATAGATTTTCGAATTTTTCTCCGAATTCCCGTTTTCTATGATCAATTTCTCTTCTTGACAGCTTGAACTATTATTCTGATTTCCCGTTCTCAATTTTCATTGGGTGCAGTAGTACAACACTTGATTACGATGCACCCATCTTTTTTTTCTCCCATAATGACGAGATGGCTATTTAGGATCGGACCAAATTGCAAAAATAGGGCGAAAAAGAAGAGATTTATATCCGTTTTCAGCTCTGAAAAAAGGGCGAACAACGAGAGCAAAGCAAGAGTGCGTTACGTTTTTACTAGTGTTTGCGAATCGTCATCACCCTCCGAAAAAGTCCATAAAAATCCTTTTGGTTTTTGTTCTGTTGTTTCAATAGTTCAAACAATAGAAAAGTTATGTGTTTCCATATAATAATTCTCTTCATATATTCACTGAAGTGAGAATAAAGCCATCATTAGAACGGAGGGGTGGGGTCCCATAAAACTCACTCACATCACATGGCGTGGAACTGTTTTAACCTCATTTCCATAGTTTCCAAACACTGCTTTTTTCGGAGAAATAGTTTGAATAGAATCTAGCCCTCCTCCACTACCGCAACACTTAACGGATAAGGAGAGGAAGACTTCGAGACGCAAAAAAGAAGATTAGGTTGAATAGGGGAATACCGGTAAATGAAATGAAGATGCATCCCACTTCTATAAACTTTCTCCTCTTCCCCCCTATCCTCCGGTCGCCGTCGTCCTTGACTTTGCCACTACTCCCGACGATCAACGCTTTTAGTTTAGTTACGCCGGTTTGTTGAGTTTTATTATTGTAAAGGCAACTTTATTACTGTAAAATTAGCTTTTGAAATGAAAAAAAAACCGTATTTTTCTCTTATTACGAATCTTCGAGAGAAAAATCCTAAGTTATATCTCCTCTCCTCTTCTTTGTTTCCTTTTTCCAACAGCTGAGACTTTCAGATGATGGATGTGCATATCGCATCTCGTTGGGACCATTGTTTGTTCTATTTCCTCAAAGTTTACAGAAAATGGAAAAAAGGCGGGTGCCTTTTTTTTATTGAACCCGAACGACTCTCGCTCCCAAAGAATTTGCAGTTCATATCTAATCCCTCATCTTTCTTAGTTTTTGTCACTCTTTAGAGACCTCTAAAAAAGAAGAAAGAGGAAGAACCCTTCTTTCATGCAAATCCCAACAGTTTCATTCACATTGTTTTTTCTGTCTCTTTCTTTTTGGTTTGCGGTAGATGGATCGAAAACTTGTGTGTCTAGGATATGCGTGGAGAAAGAATTGAAAAAAGTTGAACATGCGACGTCTCTATCCGTTCGCATCTCACCTTCATTTTTTTTCCATTCCTTATCGTCGTTTCTCTCTCTCTTTCTCTCTCTCTTGTCGTCATTTTCGCATCTATTTTGCCACAATTTCCATTAATGAGGAATGGATTTGGAATCTTGGTATACCACGATTGTAGCGGTTTTATTAGGGAATTTTTCTTCCTATTGTTTGTGGAATTCCTCGGTGTTCTTTTCAATGTAACGGTTTTTCTTGTTTCTCTATTTTTGAAGGAAAATCTTTTGACTTACTGTATATTTTGAAGAAAAAGTATTATAGTTTGTGGCAGTATCTAGGTTAGATTTTTTCCCATTTTTCCGATTTCACGTTGAAATGTGTGTCCTGCTTCATTGTTTGTCGAATAAGTAATCAAACTTACCGGTTGACCTCTAATGGGAACCTACCGAAAGCGTCAACTTCAAGCTCATTGGTCTCAATTTTTATGAAAGATAACAAAACCTTGCTAACTGACAAAACATTAATTATAACATCACCAATATTTTATCAGTTCACAAAACTTTGATAACTACCACAGGAATTTAGATATTTGAAATTAAAGTTGAGAGTTCTAAATGAAATACGATAGTTGCCTGAAGTTTACTTGAAGATGTCAAAAAATATTTTCGAAAAAATTTGAATTTTGCTTCAAATTTCTGCCAAGAGATGTATTAATTGCAGAACGTTTCATTGACAATTTAACTATCAAATATTATTTTTTCCGAAATACGAAATTTTAAGTTACTGTCCTAAAACTCATAACAGTGAGATTTTGCTGAAAATCACTTTTTTCTAGATTTCATAGAATTAATCAGTCTAAAAATGTGTTTATGATTCTTGTGGAACATGCTTTTCAATTTTCTGATATTTTCCGTTTTTTCATTAGCAGAATTACCGTTTTTACCGTTTTCCGATTTTCAAAATTTAGATAATTGTTGAAAAATTTTATAAACTTGTCAGTATAACGCTCCGAACACTGCCGGTTTTTTTCGACCGAGCATTTTTTGGAGCTGAATCATCGAATGAAAAAAAGCTCTTCGAAAAATTACTGATTCTGACAAAAGATACTGTGGTGCGTTTTGTCTTGAGACAAGATTTCGAACTAACTAAGTATTCACTTGGAAAGAAACGGAAAAGCCATTACATCCCAAGATACTTGACTTCTTAAGCGTTGATGCGCTGTGCCCCAGAAAAAAAATTTTCGTTCAAGTCGTGTGAGCGAAGAAGGGGCCTGAAGATTTCCGAATTCGCTGTCTTCTCACGACAGGAAAAACCCATCTTCCGGCCGAAAGTTCTCTCTTTTAATTGACTATTCCCCATCTTGGTTGCTTTGACCCAAACCACTTGAAATCACTACTAGCATCCATGTCAAATTGAAACTTTTTATTCTATCCGCCAAGGTCCTCAGCTTGTTTTATCTGGTACTTGAACATTCATTTTTTGTTCAAGCGCTATTTACGAAACTAGAAATCTTACCAAGAAGTTTGATTCCTTCCTCTTTTGTCTACTTCCATCATCCTTCGTTTTCCTGCTATTTGCAAAGAAGATTTCAAGCAAATCCTGTGAAGAAAACGCCATGTCTAGCATTTAATGTTCACTGCAGAACAAAAAAAAGGCGAAAATCTCTTTTGTGGCGTTGTCTCTGACCGCAACAAAATCAACTTTTCTTTCTGTTTCTTAAATTTTGTCGTTTATCCTTTTCACCGATGAAAAAATGGCGGATGGATTGTGAGAGCAATTTTTTATAGCTTTTAGACACGTTTCACTAATTCTGGTTTTCTTAAAAAATGGGTGTTTTCTGAAGTTTCTAACTCAAAAAATTTACTTTTTCGGTTTTTTCCAAGTTTTGTAAAAAATTGATATTTTTTCTGAAATTTTTTCGAACAGAAATATTTTTAATGATTAAAATTAAAACGTTTAAAACAAAGTTCAAAAAAACAAATGAATAAAATTTCCTAAATTGATTTGCATTTATTTGAAAGTTTTTTTTTTGCTTTCTAACCATTAATTTGAATATTTTACTGTAATACAGATAGATTACGGTACTTCAAAACGTCGCATAGCTTTTTAGCGGCAATTTTTGAGGATGTTTACTAAAAACTGATAGATTTATCACAAATGTTAAATTTCGAGAAGTCATTGAATTCTATTAGGGTGTTCCATAAGTTTCTTCCGATTTTGGGAATATTTTTGATCAAATTTTTCTCAAATCAGAGGGGGCTAGATTAATCAAAGTAATGTCCATGAGCATCGATAGTTGTCTGGTAACACTCTGGTAATTTTTTGATTCTATCGGCCCAGAACGAGGAGAGTTGCGATTGGAAAAGTGGGTAAACTCCTTTTTTGGGTCATTTTTTCGATTTAAGTTTTTGCTATCAAGATAACGTTTAAAAGCCCCAAAAGTTCATTTATCTGAAAGAGCAAGATCCGGAGAATACGACGGATGCAAAAAAAAAGTTCAGCCAAACGAAATGATTTTTTGTCTGTACCCTCTAACCACGGGCGATCTTGCATTGTCGCGCTTGAAGTGAACTTTGGTTTTTTTCTCCTTGTTTTGATTTGACTGCCAAACTCAATATTTCTAATTAGGAACTATACAAGGCGGCCGTTATAGTGGTACCTACATCTAAAAGTTCCCAGACTCCCTTCCTTTGAAAGACCACCAAATACATAGCATTCCCCTTTTCAAGTAAAATTTGGGTTTCAGGACGTCCAGAGCTAGCTTTTCTTTGTCAATAAACTAACCCTTCTGCGCATTGATAAAGCAGCTTACCCACTTCTCATCTACAGTAATTAGATCATCCACCCAACTGAACGTATGAAGAAATGATAGGTGGAACATGCTCATATC
The DNA here is from genome assembly GCA_027920645.1 of Caenorhabditis nigoni. Taxonomy (NCBI): domain Eukaryota; kingdom Metazoa; phylum Nematoda; class Chromadorea; order Rhabditida; family Rhabditidae; genus Caenorhabditis; species Caenorhabditis nigoni. The sequence continues at coordinate 7,780,780 of CP115869.1, forward strand.
CACATGGCGATCCATACCAAAGTCCTTCAAAAAATTAGGTACGAATCGGCCCAGTTCTTGAAGTTGCCAAGAGGCTTCAATCCGGTCACAATACTTGGCTGACTAACTGACAATGCTTTTGACATTTTACGAGTGGTTTGAAACAGATCGGTTTCAATAGGATTCTTCAAGAGGTCCAAGACCAACTTTCGGAGACATCTACGTCTTCGGATTCTAAATTATTGGCTTTGAATCGATCGGTCCAATGCTTGATAGTAAAAACAATAGGAGATGGTACTTCATCTATTTCTTTTATTTTCTTCTGAATATCATGGTTTTCAAAACCAGAAAGGAAAAAAAATAAAATGCGATTTTGAAAGTATTGATGGTGAGGGATGGAAGCAAGCGCCATGCTCGCGAGCGACAAGAAGTAGGAATGAGGCAAAGTATGTGTGGCAAGTCCGTGAGATACTCTATCTAACAAAAAAACATCCGCCTAGAAAAACAGTCCCACTGGCCAGATATGAGTTCTCAAAGTTGAGCATTCAAAATCGGAAGAAACTTATGGAACAACCTAATACATACCGTAATACCTGTATTAGAAGTGCCCCACATCGTCAAGTTTGAGCTCAATTATCTCAGCTCCTATGAGAGATATCAAAAATGTGTCAACTGATAAAATGCATAGAATATTATGTAAACCAATTCATCAGTTGACAAATTTTTGATATCTCTTACAGGAGCTGAGATGATTGAGCTCAAAATTGACGGTGTGGGGGCATTTCTAATACAGGTTTTACGGTGATTTGGTTTTCAACTACACACTGTTCTCTTTAACACTCTAATAGAATTTTTTCCCTCAATTTTCAACTTTGAGCAAATTTATCTCGGCTCCTTTAAATTTAATCAAAGTTTTCAACTGATAAAACATTGTTAATATTATAACAAACATTTCGTTAGTTGATAACTTTTTGATATCTCTTACAAAAATGGAGAAATATGAGTTCAAATTTATTGAGTCCGGAAGCATTCTGTTACAGTATTTCACCTTTTGAACGACTCCATGATTTTCAATAACTTCATAACTTTCAGCATCCTCATCATCTAGTATCAACATGATAGAGAGATGTGTGGTAGTACAACGACAACCAGATGGCTTCGGACTAACAGTCAATAACGAATTCCCTGTCTTCGTCCACACCCTGAAACAAGACGGAGCCGCGTACTGTGCCGGTGTTCGACAAGGAGATCGAATAGTCAAGGTTAGTTCCCGCTCTTAATGTTTCGCGCAGCCTGAGTAGCACATACATAAGTAGTTCAAACTGAATTGCATTCTTCTTCTTTCTTTTTTCTTTTTACCCTAAATCATGTTTAGACACTAGACACCCACGACTTCTTTTATTTTTAGGTCAACGGAATGTCTGTGTCGCCCAACAACCATCGGGAAGTGCTCCAAATGATATCAAGTACGTCAAAGATTTCGTTAAGGGGGAGCAAAACATAAACTTTTTTAGATGGCCAAAACGTGGCACTAACTCTACTTGGAAAACCGCCGGAGCCGCTGACAAATCTTCCATTTCCTAGTTCACAAATGGAGCAAAAAATACATATCGCAGATCCAGTGCTCATTGAGGTATATACTATCGTCACATCCCATTTATAATTAAGTGATGCCCAATTAAATTGGTACTCGTTTTGCAGGCCAGTTCAAAGAGCTGGCGCCAACGGCGGAACGAATTACTCGGGCAGATGGTGGATGAGGAAAGGCGAAACGTCGAGGTCAGTATATTTTCCATTTATATGCTCTTTTAGACCCTTTATCCCGATGTGGGGAGCTCCCCCCTCTTGTAATCCACTTTTATCCGTTTTTTTGTCGCTCTGTTTCACATTTTCAGGAACAGTAGAGAGGGCGATGTGTAAAAGCTTAAAGAACCTCAATTTGAAACACTGGATAAGACAAATTGCGCTTCTGTTGCTCCTGGGGTTCTGACGTCCTTTAGTGCTATCGAGAAAATATATTGGTTTCGGTGTAGGCCACCAGTTTTTTCTGGCTCCTTGGTTTTCGTTTTTCCTCTCGTTTTTTTTTGGTTTTCCCGATGGACCTGTGCGGGAGAATAGGACATTTTTTGATGGTCGTTTGTTTCTGGCGGGTCTCGTCGAGATTATTAATATTTGAGTAGTTCTTGGCGATTCAACTTGTCTAGGTGCTTTTCGAAGGAGGCGTGGTAGTCAAAAATCGTTAGTTTCAAATTTTGAGGACATATTCTTTTAAATGTTCGTTTTATTTGCTGCTGGCAGTTGGCTATTTTGAAGATTTTTATCAAATCATCGGAATTCGGGAAAATAAAAAATATTTCTTCAAAAAATTGGCACAACAGAATACAGTAACCTATATATATATTTCTTTCTGAAGCTCAATTTGGCAATGATTTCCAAGTATTTGTAAGCAAAATACCGTATTTTTGGACACTTACAGTACCGGTTCAAAATTAATTAATTTCAACTATTCTTAAATGAAAAATTACCGACTTTTAATGTTCAACGAATATAGGTTTTTGTTGAAGGAGACTTCAAATTTTCAGTTCAACAAAATCAAAATAAAGCTTCAACTTCGTATATGACAACACTAGAAATCTGAATTTTAAGTCTTTTCCTACGAACATATGGATGCTTTGGAATTCATTCTTTTGACCAGTATTGGCTAATTGCAACAACGATAGTTATGAAAACTCACGAACGTTCAGCCGGTACTGTACATTGTGCAAGCTTTAAGCTCATATTACAGATGTCTCAGATTTTTTATAAAAGTACAATTTGCGAAAATCCATCAAGACCATTGTCCGTGTGTCCCACGGTCCATTCAATCCTACGTCATTTTCTGACCCTGATAATTTATAGAGAAGATAGACACTCTGGTTTCCTATTGTATTTCAACGCCTCAAACCCAAATTTTACCAAACCCAAAACTAGACAAAACCCCCAGATATTTTTCTTTTAAAACACGCGACCCAGAACTAACAGAGTCACCAATTTTTTGACAAGTTTTCTCGAATAAACATGCAACGATTTCTTTTTTCGAAGAAGCGGCGACGCCGGGAAGGGATGTCATCTTCTTGTGAGCTATTCCCTCCCCATTTGAGCTTCTTCTGCTCAGACAGAAAAACTGGACATCGTTTTGTATCCTTTGTGTGAGAGCTCGTATGTGTGTGTGTGCTCGTATTGCGTCGAATGTCGCCCAATCACAGAGTTTTGTCACTTGTCCCCACCCTTATTCGATGATTCCAAAGCGGACCGAGGGGTTATCCAATTGCAACGCCTGTTGTCAACATCTCTTGCCCACCAACCATTCTTTGGCGTGTCCGATTTGCTCTTTTTATACACATATACATCCTCCACCCCACTCTTAGTCCAAATCCGTGGCGTTTTTCGACGACTGGCGCCCTTCTTCTTCGTCTCCTCCGCCTTCTCGAGAAAATGGATCTAATGGTCCTAAAAGTGGAAATACTACGAAAGGGCTCCCCCACTCTATGTCCCAAACATATAAAGATGAATTCATAATTGTTGGAAAAAGCCATGCGCGGACCCCCACCACGGACGACCCTCTTCTCGATTCTGTCAACGCTCCCCAACACACACTTCCGCTTTTGTCTTCAGTCCATTTTGTTTTTAGCACCATCGGGCGTCTTTTTTTGTGTCTAAATGTTTATAATTTTTTTTTCTTGTTCATCAAAAATGTTCCACCAAGTGTGTTCATCAGATTTAGTTTAGTTCCTTCTAGTGTTCCATACTAACAAGATCATGGGGTGAGAAAAAAGTTTTCAAAAATCTGAGACATTCCTTCCAAAAAAGTATTTTTTGCACAAATTCGATTTTGGTTAAACCAGTTGGTTCTTTGTTCATAACTCCCCTCCCACCAGTTGCTCATGTGTTATCGGTCCCTGGAATCTTTGAATGTCAAATTTCAAAGTTTAGGGACTACGCGAATCGTCGCAGAATGGCGAGAAGATTGATCGAGCATTGAAGCGGATCGTCTCGTTGCAGTCACAATTGAAACAAATCAAACCAGAATCGATTATTTCGGATAGTCAGAAAAGTTTGGTGAGTTAAATCTGAGTTGATTTTTTTGTGTTTTTTCTCAAGTTTCCTAAATTTCTTAGGATTTGATTTTGCAGTTCTTGAATTCTTATATACCGTATTTTCTCTGATAGAACAGTCAACCTTGAACTTAATTATCTCGATTCCTGAGAAAGATATCAAAGATTTGTCAACCGATATTTTTTTTTATATAAGTGGCACCATTTTATTAGTTGAGAAATTGTTGATATCTTGCACAGAATATCAGATAATTTAGCTAAAAATACTCGTTTAAAGTGGGCAACTGATAAAACTGATACGATTACCAACCACACGTAGTCATCTACTATTTACCAAGTTCTCGTCTTGATACTTGACATTTTTCAGTGAAAGATAATAGATTTTTGAATCCTGAAAGAACATTCCACAAATATTCTAATCCTCTGAAAGTTTCAGATTATTCTAAACTTGGTTTAAAACTTTTTTGTAATTGATAACTTCTCCGTGTATTTTCGTTCTGTTGAAAACTGCTGTTTGTAAACAAAACAGAAAAATAAAAAATTTCAAAATTAGCATTGCGTGTGCCACTTCAAATCCAAGTACCGTATTTACTCAAATAGAAGCCTAACCAAACCATCTACTTCGAGCTTGGTTATCTAGATTCCTGTGAAAGACATCAAAAATATGTAAGCTAATAAATTGTTACCCATATTATCACTAATATTTTATCAATTGACAAAATTCTGCTATGTTTTACAGAAATTGAGATAATTGAGCTCGAACTTGACGATTCGGTGGACTTCTATCAGAGGAAATATTGTATCTCGCTTTTTGGATTTTCACATAAAAAGTTGTCACTTACAAAATTGAAACTATATTTCTCCTAAGTATGCTCTGAAATTTTCAGACCAATTGAAAAATTCTGGACAACTTTTTTAGAACTGCAAATTTTATTATCTTTCACCGAAAAATTCAGAATACGATATACATTTTTTAACCTATTACTGGAGTTGAGTCAAGTCCTGAAAAGCAATTTTCCAGAACTCGGTTTATAATTCAAATCGAAATAATAAACGAAATTCTTGTCTCAATTCAAATTTGAAATGTTTTCTATTTTTAGACCAATCTAAACATGGACATTGACAGCGACGAGGAAGAGAATGATGTTGTATATTTGGTAAGAGACCAGCCTCCTTCCCAGACATTATTGTGTTTTTCTATTTCAGCCCGAATCTCAAGGAGGTCCATTCTCAAACTTGGCAGAACTCAAAACACATCCAGCCCACTTGGCAGTGTTTATCAATTATCTTTTATCTCATGGAAATCCTAGTAGCTTATTCTTCTACTTAATAACCGACGCATATCAGTCTGCATACGGCACTGCCAAAGAGTTCCGACGATGGGCATTCGAGATTTTTTCCACGTTCATTATTCCAAACTCGCCGATGTGTATTCCCAACTCGAACCAAAGCGTTATTCAACCTATTGATAAGGTTTGAAAGAGTCCTAGCAACTATTATTCGAATTTTTTACAGATCATGTGCATGACTGCGGAGCATATAGGTGAAAGCGATACTGATACATTGAAACGGATTTTTGTGCCTGGAAGGCAGCGAGCTGTAACCGACATTAACATGTACCTGAACGACTTTAGACAGAAGAAGCAGCTCGGTGGACAGGTGTCTGAATCAGCGAATCAACTGACGCATATGGTTCGGGGTGACATGTCGATGGAGCAACGGGTGAGTGATGTCAGGTGAAATGCAAATTAAGAAGCAGAAAAAAATTTTCAGGTTGGAGAGCAGATGTTGTTCCGGTGTCTCGAGCAAGTGAGCAACTCCACTGATTTTGACTCTTGTGAAATCAAGTCTCAATCCATCATTTCCAGTCTTGCCACTGTTATTAAGGTATATTCCTAATACAATTCTGGTCTCATGTCTCTGATTAAGATTGTACTTGGCAAGACATCATCGTCGACTAACGAGAAAATGCTCGACAAGTTTCCGCAGTTCTTGGCACGCGACAAGCCACCCGGAAAGAGTCGCAAGTTGCCGGCAAACATCAAAAATCGCATTCAAGTGAAAGGGCACAACTTCTCAATCAACTCGGTCAACACAGTGCACTATTGTTATCAGTGCCGAGATGCGATCTGGGGAATGCAGCCGTGGATTTATTTCTGTAGTAGTGAGTGAAGAAAATTGCAGGAATATATAAAATTATGCCATACCTGTAACAGGAAAAGCACTAGAGTCAACGTTAAGTTAGTAAAACTTATCATGACATCAAAAATATTAGAAGGCCACCCTATACTTGCACATCAAACATAATTATCTCAAAGCTGATAAAATGATTGCCATCATACGACCAACATTCTAATAATTTACACATTTATGAAATCTTTTGTAGAAATTGAAATTTATAAGCTCAAAGTGCAGGAGTCAGAATAATTAATGGTTCTTTTAGAAAAAAATACAGTCGTAGATTTTGTTGGATGTGTTTCATTAAAGCTTTACCGACATTTTGAAAATGAAGTTTTCAGAAAGTTTTAGATATCATGAAAAGTTGTTTGACAAGCCAAAGTCCAACACCCAAATCTGGAAAATCTAATAAAACTTCTGAACCTACAACCTCAGATTCGAATTCAAATAATTTCAGTTCCCAGGCATTGAGCTCTTTTTTGTAGTTCTGTATTTACAACTTTTGAAAAAAGTGAACACTGAAAAAGTTCTGTTTCCAAAACTTTGAATTTTTGCCTTCATTCGAAATCCCCGAATTCCCTAATAGAATAGTTAAACTAAAAGTCTAATTTAGCTGAAATACCTTACTTAAATTTTTAGCTCAATTATCTCGGTTCCTTTGAAAGATATCAACAATTTTAAACAGTCGAATCATTTATTATAATATGATCAATATTTTATCAGTTTACAGATTTCCGATATCTTTTACAGAAAATGAGATAATTAACCTTAAAGTGCATTTCAGCTAATCTAGGGTGAACTGAGTTTCTATCTCTCGAAAAGAAGCTAGGATGCCAAGATTTATGACCATTTTTCCAGATTGCGATGTAAAAGTCCATCCACACTGCACTTCTGCGCTAACGGACGCATGTTACCCGGTAACTCAATCTAAGCAAAAATCCAAGGTTTGCAATTTAACTTTTCCCCTAACACGTCTCTAAGTTACGCTTTTCAAGTCTCGCCTGTCTGGTCTAATCGGCCGTTCCGACGCTAACGATGATGATGACTCGGGTCCGAGTGCACGGCACGAGCCGCCGAATGTAAAGTCGACCAGCTCAGACAGCGGAATCGGTGGCGAACACCATATGGATCGTGGCATGGTCTCCAGGTCGCATAGCATGAGATATCGCGTTGTGAGTAAAACTAACAGCTTATCGAATCTTATCGTGAAAAATTGAAATTAAGGCTACTATACCACAATCGTTATCCGAAGACAAAGTATCAATTCCAAGCTCGAAACGGGATAGGTCAGCTACACCGAGCTGGCAACGGTCTGCAGGTTATGATCTCACGCCAGCCGATGAGATTGATGAAAGTGATATCAGTGATAGGAAATTGAAATACTTGGAAAGGAGGTAAGCAAACACTCAGTATGCAGCAGTTCTTTGAATCTAGTTTGATCTCTCATTTCTTCTCAGTTTATATTTATATTTATATTGACCCAAACTATTTAAGATCTCTCGAGAGCTCAAGCCGAATGGCAATAGATCTGCAAAGTGTGAGCGCCGCGTCCAGTTGTTCTCATCATAGCGGCTCCGTGGTCACAGATGACGATGTAAGTATAAATAAACATCCCAGATATATTTAGGATTTCTATTTAAAAAAACGTTTAGATTTGCGTTCGTCGCACCACGACTCTCCAGTTCTCAAGATTCATGGATGGCGATAGCGATTTTGAGCTGGAAACTGAGGCTACACCTCTAGAACAGCTCATCGGATGGGATGTGCTACGACATTTGAAACCAAAGGAGAAGAAGCGACAAGAAGTGATAAATGGTAAGCTTTGTAAATTGAATTTTGCTAATTTCTAGCTTCAGAACTTTTCCACACCGAACGAACTCATGTTAGGAATCTCAAAATTTTGTATCATCTGTTTTACAAACCACTCTGCACCAACAAAATGATCTCCGAAGAACTCATGACCTTACTTTTTGCAAATCTTGAAGAACTCCTCGCTCTGCACAAAGGCATGTCGGATGCCATGCGATCTGAAGTGGAAAAAGTAAAAAAATTTGTGTTCTGGTGTCAATGCATTCATGAGTTTTGTTTCAGTGGCGAGCGGCGCCTCCACGTGTGAATGGTGGCATTTATGGAGATATTGGTTTGCTGATGGAGAGTATGTTCGATGGGGAAGCGGCCGAGAATTTGATGAGGGTCACTGCCACGTTTTGTCAACATCAACAGCATGCTCTCGAGTTTTTAAGAAATCGGTGTAAACGAGAGAAGGACGATGCTTTTGTGAGGTTTCTGGCAGATGCAGAATCCAATCCGGTTTGCCGGAAACTTCAGCTGAAGGATATGATTCCTGTAGAGATGCAACGTCTGGTGAAGTATCCATTACTTCTGGAAACTATAGCAAAGTACACCACAGAACCCAGTGAGGTGAGGCTCAGAATGTTTGATCTGACAAGGAACATCCACATCTTGTAAACCGAGATTTTTATGAAAATTTCACAATAACTTAGGCATAGCTTATTCTTTGAAAATTTGAAAATTCTATGACTTTTCAAAAAAGAAAATTTTTCTATAAATGCATTCCAAAGTTTTCGAAACAGGCGAGCGGATTCTAAAATTCAGCCCGGCGGGCCCGGGTTCTCCGAATTTAAATTTTTTTTTGAAATTTCAGAATTTTTTCAAACTTTTTTTGTGAAAATACTATTTTTTATGGACACTCTTATTTTGAAAAAAAAATTCCCTGTCATTTTTTCTGGTGGACACCGGAAAGAAAATTTGAAAGACAGAAAACATTTTTCCGAAAATCCGGGCCGAGACTGGCCGGGCCGAGCCGGGCCCTGAAAATCCTGAAAAAAGCCCGGCCCGGCCCGTTGCAAGTATGTTGAGAATTGGCAAGATAGGCTTTTCCAAGTCTATCCTGAAATTGTCATGAAAATTTGGGTTAACAATGTGTTTAGGTTCGTTTGTCATTCTTCCCAATATGGTTTCTCCATCTGACCAATATCCTGTTGTTTTTTCAGGAGCAAGATTGTTTACTCCGAACTGTGACCTCCGCGAAAAAAATCTTGAGCGCTGTCAACACTGCAAAACGAAACGCAGAGAACTATCGACGCTTGGAAGAATTGCAAAAGCGAACCGACACGTCACCATTCGATAAAGAATTCTTGGGACACGACTATACAAACTTGAATCTCACAAAGTTGGTTGTCACGATATCCGGCTCTTCTTCAAAAAAAAAACGCATCTTCTTTTTTCAGATTCCGTTTGGTGCACGACGGCCCATTAACATGTCGGTTCAATCGAGGAAAAATGGTCGAGTTGCATGTCGTTCTTCTTGAGAATATTTTAGTGCTGTTCACCAAGTACAGCGATGGAAACAAACTGGTCTTGAAGGTTCCGTAACGTCATGGCTACAGAATATTAAATGTTGATTTTAGGCACTTGAGCCGTCAAAGGAGACCAGATGGTCACCTATTCTCCCATTAGCTCCGTTGATTGCCAAGGAGAAGGCTAATGACAAGAGAGCGTTCTTTTTGATTTTCAACAGCCAGTATGGGGCACAGATTTATGAGCTTGTTGCGGGAACTGCAACCGAAAGAAAGACGTAAGATAATTATTATACAGCACCGGGAATTGGATTGACGATAACGTGTTTTTCAATTGATTTGTACCATATTTAGGAGTTTGGAACTTGGCTGTCAAGTGTCACATAACTTTGAAAAATTTTGGGGAGTGTAAAACAGATCTAGTTTTCCGAAAATTCCTTTTATTTTCGATTTCTTTAACAAATTTCTTCTTGGCCGGTTTTTTTGAACTAAAAACATGAAAACACAGGGTCTTTCTGAAATCGGAAAATAGTTTAAAAACAGGGAATTTGCAAAAAAAAATTCTGTGAAAGTTTCCAATCAAGGTATGTTTTACACCCGTAGAAGTTCTCAATGCAATCCGTCATTTGACATACGAGCTCTGGACTCATAAAAATCATGAGAATCTATTGAAAACTGACCGCTACTGTACGTGAGAGTATTCCATTTTCCCTTTTCCAGTTGGTTCAAAATAATGGGTGAACAAATCGCCATCGAGAAACGCAACGCCTCCTCGGGCATCGATCACAACTTTGATGTGGGCGCATCAACAAGTCTCGACTCGGATGGAATTGCTAAAGTGAATGTGGTCACTCATCCGCGACTTGTCAACGCCAACGAGATCACCATTCAACAGCCGACCATACTGGAGCACGCACAGCCAGTGCTCACGCCGGCGGAGAAGTTGAAGCGAAGTGATGAGATTATCATTCAGACGCTGGTTACAAAACAAACAATTCTGGCGCAATTGTTGGCAACTAATGATGAAACGGTGAGTGTTGTTGTACCTGTGGGAGATGTGTTTTCAAATTTTTTAATTTCGCATTTGGATTTTTCAGAAAGGCAACACAGAAGAGTTGGAGAAAATCACCGAGACGCTTGGCGGATTGGCAGTGTCCGATTTGAAGCAACGCGATGGGAAAGAGCTCGCCATGTCTGCCATTGTCCATGGTAATCGCCTACTAGACAGTATCAATCAGAGCTTGAACATTCGCAAGGAGATGGGAGAGAATGGACAAGACGTGTTCATTTTGCAAAATCAGGAGCCATCCAACGTTCCATCGGTTCCTTCCTATAGGGTGAGCAAGTTGTTTGCTGACAAGTTTAATTTAGCCTTGAATTTCAGTTAACCACCATTGCTGCCCCATTGATGAACCATCTGAAAGCTCTGATGCAAGTCATTCAAGACCAACAAAATGAACTGAACTTGGTCAAACAGCAGTTGTACCAGTATAAGGTAAATGATGTTTATTATAGCGAGTTAAAGCCGCGTAACTGATTGGGTAGCGTCAGCGATCCTTCCTGAAACGACAATTACAGTCTGTTTGATAAGATATACAAAAACAGATTCTCCAGCTGGTTTTCAGCCGTTCTGGTCATTTTCAGGAGCGCGGAGCTCTACTGTCAACTTTCCGATCACTTTGAAAACATTGGAGAGTGTGAAACAGACCTTGATTGGATATTTAGCGCTCACTGAATTAGTTAAAAATTCTTAGTTTTTCAGCTATTGGCCAAGTTCTGAAAGAACCCCTTTTTTGGCTTGTTATTGTAAAGAAAATATGAGTGTCCTTCAGAAATCGGCAATAAGAAGAGAATCATTGCATTTTCGAAAAATTCTGTGAATTACAATCTGGGTTCTCAATGATGTTCATTATAAATGATGTTCATTATAGGAAGTTGTAACCGTGTAGGTCATTGACTACAGTACCATTCAATCAGAAATTAAAAAAAACTCATTTTCCAGTTGGTTTTAGGCCATTTTGACCATTTTCAGGAGTCTGGATCTTGGCTATGAAGTTTCCGATTACTTTGAAAATTTTAGGAGGTGTAAAACATACCTAGATTGTAAACTTTGCATTCACAGAATGTTTCCAAATTTTCAAAATTTTCAGGCATTTACCAATTTCTGAAAGACATTGGTTTTGTCACGTTTTCAGTACAAAAACAGGCCGAAAGGAGTTGTCTTTCAGAAAATCAACCATTATCTGAAAAACGTAGAATTTTCAAAAAATCCTGCGAATGCAGAGTTCTCAATCTAGGACTGAATTACACCCACCAAAAATTTTTGAAGCGATCGGAAACTTTACTGCAGAGCTCCATACTTCAGAAAATGATCAAAAATCCAAAAATAAAATGAAAGATACAAAATTTTAGATTTTATTAACCGATACTATATATGCAAAACCATAATATACTCTCCCGACTACTATTAATCTTAAAATTCAGCAAAAACTAACCGAAGTTGAGCCAAGAGACCGATCTGTTTCCGAGGAGACCCTAACCGATCTGGACGAACGATCAAGAACCAAACGACCCCGACTTCCATCGATACAACCAATTTCTTAATATTTTGTATTTTCTTCTACCCCCAACTATTTATTTTTCACCTTATTTTTAAATTTGCTTATTTTTGCCAATCAATATTTTTGTGAATCTCTGAAAATATTTTTGCTTTCTTTTTTCCATTTGCATCTTTGTATTTTTTCGCCGTGCACAAAATTATTTCTGCCCGATGTATTGACCACGAAAGTATTTTTTTTCTCATCATGCTTTTTTTTTACCTGAAATCTCTATTCCTTTCTAAACAATCAACAAAATATTTGTCTCCCCCACCAACAATTATTTGTGAACCCCCGCATTTCACGGATACTATTTTTTTCCCGTCTCTATGAACTTTTGCCTACGCCGAATGAATAGAAATCAGAAAAAAAAGCATCATAATTCATTGAAAGTAAAAGCGAATCTTTGGGGGGAAGGAGGAAGGAGGAGAAAACTCGTATTCTACCCAGACAAAGTGAAATGTTGAGGCATAGAAAAACATGTATAGTAATTTTGATAATTCAAAAAAAAATTAAAGTTAGAAATTGATATGGGCAGTTCACCTTGAAAACTTGAGTCACTTGTTTTTGTCAAAATCGTTGGCTGGATGGATTTTACGAGTGCCGTAGATCATTTCAGAAGAGGTCCAGGAGTTGCGGAATGCAGGAACAATGAACACGATCGCCAAGATGACACCACCTGAAAATTTAGATTGTTCGAACCATACAGTATCGGTGAAAATGCATTTCTTTCAACACAAGCCCACCCAACTCGCCCACTTGGGCTTAATTATTTTGAGACCTGTATAAGGTATAAAATTTAAATCAGTTGAAAATTTTTTTACAATTCTCAGGAATCAAAATAACCAAGCTCAATGTTTACAATTTCGATGGGCTTCTACTGAATGAAACGCGGAACTATGTATGACTATTCGGAACTTCTTAGGTTCAAGCTTTTTTGCATTTATGTATTTTCAAACATTTGCCAGCTTTCCCTAAACGTTCTTGGAACAAATTCCAATTCTCCGCAGGAAAAAAACTAAATTGCTCAAAATGTGCATCTAATTATCAATTCAACACATGTTCAAACAATAAGTGACGTGTTGGAGGGGTATAAAAGTGCAAGATGCCGATGATGCACAGACAATAACAAACATGCTTCGTTTGACAATCATCTCTCTTGCTCTTCTTGTCTGCGCCGCCAATGCCAACCTCTTTGGATCACTTCCCGGATCCGAAAAGGAAGTTGTGGTAGTTGAGGAGAAAGTAATTTTGTTTGATAATTTAATGTTTAACGAAAATCAATTTCCAGGCTCAACTCAACAATGATAAACCTCAACCAGAGCAAACTGGCGTTGCTGTCATTGACAACGAAACTCCTATCGCCGCGGCCTTGGACGATATTGGGTCCGAAGGACAATCCAATGGAGTTGTGATCCGTGCTAAGCGCTACTACGGTTGCGGATGCGGATGCGGTTGCTGTGGATGCGGTGTGACTTGTGCTACAATGGCTCCAGGCGCCACAATGGCCCCATGTGGATGTGGATGCTGTGGTTGCGGTTATGGATAACTCACTGAGCTACACGTGGCTTACTTATTAAATTATATAATTTCAATGTATCAAAAATACGATTTCGTGAACATAAAATAGAGAAGAACCAGTCGATTTCCGCCGCCTGTCGGCGGCTACAATCTCCTGGTATAGCATTTAAAAAAAAGAAAAATCTCGAGAACTCAGAAAGTTAGAGATACAATAATCCTGGGATCGAGAAATTGGAATTTTAGAAAATTAGATATTTGAATGCTTAGAAATATGAACAGAAAAATGCATTGAACTTTAAGAGTTTAATAGTTTCTTGACTGCGAATATGTTTTTCTCTGCACCTCAAAATTTCAGAATTTCAATTTTCTTAGTTTCCGGGGATTCGAATTCCATTTTTTTTTCCAAAATTTCAGAACTTCGAGAATTTGAGAAAGTGTAATCAACTCGAAAATTCTTTCTTATCTGATTTTCAGAATCTAGGAAGTTTCAGAACTCAAAGATTCCGAACGGCGACGTTTCAGAAACTGACATTTCAGAACCCGACGGTTCAAATCTTTTCAAAATTCTCGCAAAGTGGTTAATGAGTATTGATAATTTCAAGTTGTTTTTTTTTGGTTTTTCATTTGTTTTCGTTTACCGTACTCCAAACAATGATAGGTTCACACTCGGGAACTCTCAAAAAGTCGAAAAATTGAAATTTTCGAAAACTATGTCATTACGAAAAGTGTTCCAAAATGGAAATCATATTCGCAGGCAAAGGTTTAGGTACCGTTTTTGAAAGAGCAATACGCAAAAATGCTAAAAAGTTCTGAATCGTCGGGGTTTGAAACGTCGGGTTCTGAAGTGTCGGGTTCTAAAATGTCGAGTTGTGAAAAATCATGGTTTGGAAACGTTTGGATCCAGGAGCAGATTTTCAAATTTTGAAAGTTCTCAACTTCTCAAAGTTTGCAGTTTCTGAATCTCCGAATTTCAGATCAAATTTCAAAATATCTGAATTTCAGGATTTCTCCGTTTTTGATTTTTTTTGAAAGTTCGAACATTTTGAAACTCAAACAAAAAAAGAAATCTTAAAACCGAACATTCAAAATCTTTGATATCTCTTTCTCTATAACTGATAACTAACTTTCTCTATAACTTTCATAACTGATTAGTTTTTATTTCTAATTTTTTGAATATTTCAACTTTTGGAATTCAGAATGCGGATTCGGAAATTTTTCTTCTCGAAAAAAGTTGTTTTTTGAAAAAAAAATTCCAAGGAAAATTCTTATGAACATGGAATCAGGAAGTTTCAGAAATATATTTAAACAGTTTCTGTAAAACGAAATTCGCTAAAACCCGCATTTGCAGTAGGCCCCATGATCGAAATTGAAGTGAATAACGAAAAAAACAAATTTTTAAAAAAAATTTTAATTTTCGAGTTTTGAGCTCAATTCTTTGTAGACAGCACCGAGATAGGTCTAAAAACCATTTTGCAAATTTTCATGAAGTTTTAGTGAGTTTGAGCATAATTTTGAAAATTTCGATTCTTAACCCTATAGGTTCCCTATTAGCTAGGAGACCCAGGACACCATGGACATGAAGCGCTCGGTAGTCCATGACTACATACCACACCCCACTATAGGAGTCCTATGTCCCTTTGAGTTATTCAAGTAAATGTCCGAGACAGACGGACACACACACACACACACAGAAAAGTTTCCTTAGTAAGAAGTAGATTTCTGGTATAAGTATGATTAAAATTAATGAAAAAGTATAATGTTCTAACAATCTACGTCGATTTTTTTGCACCAATTGAAAACAACAAGATGAACCGCTTTAAAAAGTGTCATTGTCTTTATCTTTTTTCTTTTTTTGGAACTTGGAACTTGGTTGGTTTCAATATGTATCTCATTTGGACGAATTTGTACAGAAAACATGTCAACTACAAAATTGAAGCTTTGGATTTGTTTACTAACCCTTCTAGATCTCAGACTTATCCAGAAAAATCTACTGTATTTTTCAGACATCCTAAGTTGGCTATGATTAATGAGCAAAACTACCGTGAATGCTAAAATAGAGGCCTACACTATAGGTGCATGTTTAGCTTAAATATCTCGGTTCTGATGAAACATACCAAAAATCTGTAAACTGATGAAGCCATGGTGATCTTATGATAAACATCAGTTGACATATTTTTTATATCTTTTGAACGAAACAAGATAATTGAGCTAAAAAATCAAGTACTGGGTGGGATTCTATTAGTGAAAATAGGCATATTTTTAGAGTTTTCAAGTTGGTTGTTTCTATGGGAAGGTTCACTTTTTGTATTCTTTCCAGATGTTGGAGAAATCTCGTATCCAACCAAAAAACGCACCAAGAACATCGGTTGGGAAGTGCCAATTATCGGTGACCCTCGTTACCGCACACACAACAGTCCAGATTGTGTAGAGAGGGACTAGAATGTTGCGAACTGTGATGATCTCCTTGATCCCGGTGTTTGTCGCCATTCTAAACCATTCTAATGACATCATCATCATTTCAATCAAATTGAATACCTTCTCAAGTAGATATAAACAAAGAGGAAGACGTGAAATGCGGCGGCAGTGTGACCGGAAGGGAACGACGTGCGTGCCGTGCGGATCTTTCGAGGATTTGGATTCGTGCACACTAAGTCGCTTGCTGAAAATACTTGAATGTTAAAAGACTCGCGGAGTGATATTCTTACGATCAATGAAACTCTCTTTGTCACTACAATCCACTTTTGACCAATCTGGCTTGCATACACTGACAAAATGTGGACGAAGGCGACCAACGCTGAAAACTCAATTGTAATAATTATAGTTGTTGAGGTTTCCTGCTCACTAGCACTTGAGAAACTCCATAGCAAAGGTGCACGCAGCATACATCAAAAGATATTTAAGATAGGTGATTGTGGTGGCGGAGAAGAATTTGGCAAGACGGTTGGAACCCTGGAAACATTAAAAATTGAAGTTTGCAAAGCGGCGTAAAAATGGAATACCTTGGCTTTGTAATGGAGGATGGCTTCAACCAAAGCTACAATAAGAAATGGCGATCCGAGGGTGACGACGAGGAGGTGCTGAAAAGGAAGTTTAGTTAGAATTTGTGAGCCAAGAAGCTTTTTCCGGATTTCCGTCTGACGCTCAGACCCCTCTGACCCTATGTCTTTCCTACTTTTAATAGTATATTTTCATTATTTTCATTTCTCCCAACTCTCTCTCTCTCTCTCTCTGAATCTTTTTAAAGATTTTTCCTTTTGGAGAGCTTCCCTTTTTAGCATTTTAGTCAAAATATAGCCGCCAGCGTTTCTGCAATCTGTTTTGTTTTTCAATAATTAAACTTTTGAGTGGAAATGACTCGAATGAGGCAAAAGTTCTAAATGTGAAGCTTCGTTAAGGCCTCTGAATGACGGCATCCAAATGTTCAGGAACCAGTTTTTCCAAATTTTAGCAAAACGAGCGTAGAAATTTTCAACTTCTGACCAAAACCTGACTGAAATCCTTTCTACAGTCGTCATTGGACAATTTCTAGTGATTCCAGACTAAAAATGGTCCCGGAATATGTCTTATAGCTCGTTTTCAAGCTTACAGGCTTCTAACGATATTCTCGAAGATTGTTTTGAAACCTCGTTTCGTCCTTTGACATCCTGAAATGGGAACAGAAAAACTTACTTTTAGCCCAACTGTGTTTTCCTTGAAAGGCTGTTGAATCGCCATATCACCGCACGGCATCGCCCGTTCGTAGGGATTGATTCCGGATCTGAAAACTCCAGAATTCGATTTTTCTAGATCATTTTTCTGTAAAACTCACCCTGAAAACCACAGAAACAGCGAACAACTGATCACGAGCACTATCGCAATGTCGAGGGCCATGTAAATTCCTCCCTGTAAGAATAAATCATATTTTTCCATAGCAAAACCTTGCAAAAACCTTGATAATTGCCGTTTTTCGATCGATTTCTTCTTCTTCCTCCTTAAAACGGAGTAATCTACCACTAAAAGTAGTCCGCCGCAGTGCTCGTTCTGACATATTGTGTCTGAAATAATTTATTTTACAAGAAATTTGAGAGAAAACGACGAAAAACGAGAAAAATTGGATGAAAAAAGGTAAAATCTACGTTGCAAATAAATAAAAGAAAGGTCAGTCCAATGGGGCGCGTTTGCGTTCCTCCGCCGTTGGCCCTGTGTTTTGTGGGGAGAAGTGACGTCATACAACTGTGAGGAGGAGACCGAACGTTTTGTGTATATGCAAGTGTATGCAACGTGTACCAGAAAAGAAGACACAAAATCAATAAATGTTTATTTGAGCAGAATATCAAACCACAAAAGGGGGAAATTGTTGGACATTGAATGATAAGAAAACGTTGTGTGAGCTAGGGAAGCAAGAAAAGAAAATAAGTAGAATCTGAATTCATTGGTTGGAAGGGGACAGAAGGGTGTTGTTGAGCAGAAAATACAGAAATAATCACATCACAAAGACGGTTTTGAACTAAATTTTGGTTAATTTCGGATGGGGAAACAATTGGTGACTCTCTAATACGGTAAAGCAACTGAATTGGGGGTTGGTAGCAAGCTACATTGTGGAAAAAATCTTAAAATTTATAATATCGTCTCGATAGAATTCTTTTCGGCAAAATGTTTTCATGAATAGAAATTTTCTTAAAGACTGTCTACAAGTTTTGACTAAGAGTTTTGAAGAGATGTTCTGTGTTTGAGTTGGTGGGGGGAAAGGAGTAGGTTAAAGAGAATGAGGAAAAATGAACTTGATAATGCAATGGTGGTTTTTGGAAAACGCGGGGTTGATCACAAGACATATTGAATATGAATTTTGTTTTCTTGACAAGGAAACAATTTTTTTACAGCACAAGTCACTATAATATAGACACAGGCACACATTACTGGGAAAATCGGTTTTTGTCTGATTAGAGATTATTTTCATTGATAGTGATGCACCATGGAGCCATGACCACGATTCGAGTCGTTACTGATTTGGAGATACTGGTCGAATTCGTGGGGATTGATGTCCTGGAAACGGGTCGTTGTGTTACTTTGAAGAGAGATAAGATAATGATTAAAAAGTCTTACATCAAGACCATAATTGTTCTGCATATCGCGATGCATCTGGGGTTGATGTTGCTGTTGATGCTGTTGGGCTTGGTGCTGTTGTGGCTGTTGTGTCGGCATTGAATAGTCAACTTCCATTGCGTTGTCGTTGATTTGGCTCTGGAAATTGGAGATATGGAAGGTGGTATGGCATCAAAATCGATTTTCGAAGCTTTTCGAGAAAATGAACATGTGTTCAAATCAAAGCAGCCAGTATTAGTACCTCTGCCGGCCGCGGCCCGTGCCTTGGATAGACTAAACAATCCGTAGTTTTGGAAATGTGCTCAGCCACCCAGAAACTGCTAGGTCAACTGGATCGACGAGCTGTACTTATCCCTGACTAACCCTAACCAAAAAGATGTGCTAGGAACAATATAACTACCATATTTCTTGGGTTCAATTATCTTAGCTTATGTGAAACTCATTAAAAAGTAATTAACTGACAAAATGTTTATCATAAAATCATCAGTGTTTGTTAGTTGACCACTTCCTGATATATTTCGCACTAACTGAGATAAATTGGCTCAAAGTGAGCAGGTAGGTGGTCTATCGTTGTATTCACGGTATACCGCTTAAAACCAACCATGTCTTTTAAATTTAGAATTGGGTTCAGGATAAGACCTCTGAATTCGAATTGGATTCAGAATAACTTTTAAGCTGTTCATCTCATTTCACCGAATTTGTAATAAAAACTTCTCAACTACAAATGGCTTTTTTTTTGTCCAGTAGACCTGAAATTACTCCAGCCTCCTCTAACAAAATCTGCTTGGCTTTTTAACCCGCCCAAATTTGGTCATTTCCCAGAAAGTAAGTGAAATTATAAAATTTTTTGACCGAAACTGTAAGAGTCGTATTTTTTGTTTTGGTTTCCTTCATTTCATTGACTCTATTGAAGCTATTAGCCGGTGACACCCACATGAGTCAAGTAGCACAGTCGGTACGCGGTTTATCTCTTTTTTCGCCGTCCAACAGGCCAATGAAATTCTAATCACAAAATTACAAGAAAACTTACATTCTGATACTGATTTGACATCTGATTCATCCCGTGTTGCGGTTGCTGTTGCTGTTGCTGTTGACTTGTCTGAGCTTGCTGCTGATACATAAAGCTCGGTTGCTGTTGAGGCTCATGTTGGTGCTAAAACTTTCAATTTTTAATTCTAGTTTCTCTCGTAAACCCTTACCATCAGATTCGATCCCATCGGCGAGATTGCCTGAAATTGTGGTTGCGGACTATCCAGAAGCCCTGAGTTCATCAGCTGCGCATTCTTCTCTTGGATCAACATTCGTTCGTGTTGCAACTGCTGAATGTAGTCCATTTGTTGCTGAGAAGAGTATTGCGATTGGGGTTGATGATTGGACATCATCTGTGGGTGCTGATTAATCGAGGGCAACGAGCGAGAGGGGTGTCCTTGATCGTAGAAGCTGTTGTAGTTTTGACCCATGTCTTCGACTCCAAATGGAGCTTGTTCTCGGGCTGAAAATTGCAGTATACTTGTTGCCTCAGAATTCCAAAAACTTACGAATAAGCCTTGGGTCATTCCACGTCGTCGTTTTCGAGTTATGATCTTTATAGTATCTGTGTCCCTCACTATCATAACAAATTTCCCATCCATGTGGCATCGGAAGTTGCTCAACGTCTTGTGGAGTCATGAAAGGCCTCCTCATTGGGTCCAATGAGGAGCTCTTCTCCCGATTTTGCTGGTTCATCACGCCTTGATGATTGTGTAGGCTAGAATTGTAACATTTCCATTTTTTCTCTAAATGATAAAGAACTTACTCATTTGAAAATCCTCCATACGAATACGCTTCATGTGATACTGACTTAACGTGCTGCGGCTCCACCGGGAAACCAATATTCATTGGCGGCAGAGCAGATACACTCTGAAAATTATAAACATAGGATATGAATTAATTTTGAAAAAGTTACTTTTGAGTGTTGATGAGCAACATGTTGTGGATGGTGTGGAGGAGCGATGGAAATTCGTCTGAGAATCATTTAAAAATTAGATTTCAAAAAAATCCAGCTACTCACTCTGGATTATAGTCAGGATGAAGTTCCGGCGCACTGACTTGTCGTTTATGAAGATGCTGCTGGTTCGGAATCATACCCATAGCTGGACTAATTGCAGTTCGACTGCTAGACGCTACCTCATCGACTGACCCCTGTAAACGAAATTCGTTGTTATTCAGAATTTCTTTGCTTTGAGTGATAACCCCATGTGCAACGTGAGACGGAGAAGGTACCTGTGGCGAGTGTCCCGCACTGCTTCCTCGAGGCCTTTTCTGAGTGTAGAATGATGGGGGGAGTGTAGCTGGCGGTTTCTGTAAAAATTGAAGTATTGGGTCTGTTTTCAGAACTTTGAACTGTCTATCTTTTTTTCTGAAATCTCTTTTTTGGTCAAGTAACCGAATTTTCCCAATTTTCCCCAATTTTTCAACATTTCAGAAACCCAAATATTGAAACAAATAGAGGCGAGTAAATTGAGCGATCTTCCAGTACATGTTTCTTACAGTACAGCAATAATATATAAAAAATACAATTTTATGTCGATTTCCTGCCGTTTTTGCCATTTTCAGAAGTCTGGAGCTTATCAGCCAAATTATCAATCATTTTGAAAACTTTGGATGGTATAAAACAGACCTATTGAAAGTTTTGCATTTACAGAATTTTCCGAAAATCCTAGTTTCTTAGATTTTTTCAGCCTTCTGAAAGCCACCTGAGTTTTCACGTTTTCAGTATAAAAACGGGT
The DNA here is from genome assembly GCA_027920645.1 of Caenorhabditis nigoni. Lineage (NCBI taxonomy): Eukaryota > Metazoa > Nematoda > Chromadorea > Rhabditida > Rhabditidae > Caenorhabditis > Caenorhabditis nigoni. The sequence continues at coordinate 7,802,319 of CP115869.1, forward strand.
CAAGAGGAGATGTCGTTCAAAAATTGATCAATATGTCAAAAACTAGAAATTTTTTTTAAGGACTGAAAATATAAAGTTTTCAATCTAGGTGTTTTACACCTTCCGAAATTTCTAAACTAATTGAAAACTTGACAGCTAAACTCCAGACATCAAAAAATGGTCAATTTGGCTGAAATGCAACCAAAAATACAGTTTTTTTTCAACTTTATTCACCGTACTGTATCTCTTATGTATCATTTCTGAAGATTTTTTATTATGAGGTCCCACAGGAAGTCCCCAAAGTCAGAAGACGTGGCAATTCCTCATCTTTCAAATAAAAAAAAGTGGCTTCTTTGTCTGAGGACAAGTCATAAAACTAGATGTGACGTAACGAGGCGACGAATCTCGTTTCTAGCAAACCGAACACTTTGACCCTCAAAGACTAACTGTAATGTATCGTATCGGCGTTTGTTTCTTATTTTTACGATTTTGAACACTATAAAAAATTGCTATGGAGAAAATGACTTACCTTCGGATTCGGGTTCTTTTCATACTTCTTCTCCGGACGTATCAAGTCTCTGATACTTTGATCGGGATCGGAAATGTACTGGGTGAACTGAATCTGCTGTTTTTTGATATTCTTCAACGCCATTTAGTCTGGAAATAGCAAATTTTCATGTTTTGGAGCTGTGATAAGGAAAAGAAAATGTGAAAGAAGCAGGTGCAGGATGTACAGAATGAAATTCTAGAATCAAGGGGAAATATAGGAGGAATCGACAAAGAAAAATCAAAAAACCAATATAATAATGCGTTACAAAACTAAAAAAGATGCGGACGATCTACCAAGACACCAACACACATTTCAATTTCAGAGAAGTGGAAGAATAGAACGGGACAAGATGCTGAAAAAACAACAAAAACCAATGCTTCATCTTTTTCATGCTGTTTCTCGGCCATTCGCCCACAAGGATTGAAGATGAGGGACAGTGTAGGCGGCGTCAAATGAAAAGAGAGAGAGAGAGAGAGAGAGAGAGAGAGAGAGAGAGAGAGAGAGAGAGAGAGGGGGGGAGTGATGGGATGGTTTAATACAATTGCAACGGAATCAGAAGTAGACGTCGACTTGAGGTGCGAGAGGGAAGACCCTGAGGGAGGAGGAGGCGTAGATGAAGACGAGGAGAACACGAAAAATCTGGCTGCGTCGGTGTCTAGAAGGTCAACCGAATTGTTCGTACGGGAGGTGCCTCTCACTCGCCCCCCCCCCAACCTCACTACTTTTGCCTCTAACTTATTATGATCAGTTTAGAGATAAGAAAATCGAAAGAGAATGATCCGGTGGTCGGATTGTAATGGGACCGGGGAGAGGTGGGGGTAGAAAGAGGTAGGAGAAAGTGCTTAAAATAAGATTTACGACCTCACATTGAGCAGAAAGAGGGTATCGTGAGCCGCTAATGAGATTTTTGTAAGATTAATGGATCTTGTCAGTTTTTTGAACGATTTTTTAGAGAAAAAAGTTGGGGGAAAAAGAGTTTTTCAATCAGAAAAACGTAAAGAGTCGTCACCGTCGGAGTCGGACTTCTTCTCTGCGATCCTTTTAGAACTTGTGTTTGTACTGGGTGTTACATACAATGCCACAAGTAGTGCACAAACAAACACCCGTTCCCCCACACACAGGTTATATTCTTTTCCGCTCCCGTTTCTCTTATTTCTTAAGACAAAAGATAATAATGAACTGCTGTAGTAGTAATGATAATTTTCAGTGACGAGAAAGAAGAAGAAGCAAAGTTCATGGCGAGTGACACCGTGACCAAAATGGAGAAAAAAGTCGAAAAACGGCAATATGTGTCATGAAAAAAAAAATGCAAAAACATAATACAGGAAGAAAATATGACGTTTTTGGTCTGTGGATCTTTTCAGAACCGTTTTTTGTTCACACCGGAAATAGTGACGGCAGACCCGACAGAGGGAAAAAATTATCAGGTGTTTTAGCACGGTTGTGATTACACTATTAATAGACTGGGCGACTTCTCGCTAGCAAAACTCAAAACACAGGGGTTTTTTAGATTAGTTACATATAGCTGTTTTTGGAGAATTTCCTTAAGAGCGGATATTTTGTAAAATTTTTCAGATGTGCTAAGGTATTTTTGGAGCATATTTTAAATTTTTTTTATATTTCCTCTTTTTTTTATTGTTCACAGTAATTGAAAATTGTCGAAAAATGGAGAATATAGGAACTGAAATAGACTCAAAAAATACGGCAGTTCGCTCTTGCGCCTTTAAGAAAAATTTTGCGAGATATCCACTTTTAACATTTTTTCTGAGATGGCGATCATATTGAGATATATCTAAACTTGCAGAAATTTTTGGGTAATGGATTACTGTAATTTTTGGGTCAAGGATTACTGTAACTACGGTACCGGTCAATAACACATTGAAAAACCTATTTTGTAGTTGATTCTTGGCCATTTTGACAACATTTCAGGAGTCTGAAGTTTGATTGCTCAGCTTCAAATCACTTTCAAACCTCTGGAAAATGTAAAACAGACCTTAAAAACACCCTTTTGGCCCGTTTTTCAGTAAAAAATGGTATCTCTCAAAAATCCGCAAAAAGCTGAGAAACTAGAAAATTTCTAAAAATTCATTCAAGTTTTTCATCTAGGTCTTTTTTACAACTTTCATGATTTTTAAAGTGATCGGACACTTGACAACCGAGCTCTAGACTTCTAAAAATGCTCAAAATGGTAGAAAATCCACTAAAAATTAAGTTTTTGTGAATCTTAATGAACGGTACTGTATATTAAGGGAAATGATATCATTTATACAATAATGTTTGTAAAATTATGAAATGTTGTGAAACACATTAGCATCATAAATTGGTCCAAACCAGTTTCTAGCGGTCCTAACCACATTTTAGCCTTTCTAGGGCTTCTTCTCTACCTAGAGACTGGGGGATTACTGGTCCCTACCCCTAATTTGTATGTAGTCTGCTAGACGCTGTCCATTTTAGTCCTACTAACCCAAAAATAACCCAACATAGTACTATTGTGAAAGTTAGGGCTCACATGACAACACTTTTTTTGATGTCGCCTCCTTTCTCTCCACCCACTCAATAAATCTACAAAAGAAGCGAAGAGTCGTCTCTCAGTTGTGTTTTGATTTTAGTCTCGGACTCGATTGTCCATTAAAATTGTTCAAACACCACGCACCGCCCCAAATAATTGTTTGCACTTTATCTTGAATCAACTCTGTTTGCGGCAAATTGGGGGGATGGGGTGGGGTAGGGGAAGAAAAAGGTCAGATTGGATTCACTGCGTCTGGTTTTGGGCTCACTTTTTGGGTTGGTCTTCACGCCAGTGCGAAGATTGATGAAGAAATTATTCAGAAAAAAGAAGGCGTCCGTCTCCGGTTGCCGGATTATATAGTGAAATGGAAGGAAGAGTAAAAGAAGTGGGGAATAGGGGGCGTACCTTATAACCATTCGGGTTCATTTCACGTGATCGTATCCAAGGCAGCAGCTAATCATATTTTGGTTCCCGCCCCATTGAACACAAGACCTTCGGAGACAGAAAAAGAGAGAATAAGAGATAGGAAGAGAAGGTTTTTCGAGATGAAGTGAAAGTGAAACTGATCGGTAACACTGAACCCCAATGGGTGGGGTGGTGTCTCCTTCTCCCCATTCCGGAATCACTTTTCATATTTCATTCTATAACAACGGGCCATTTCTCATTTTTAACGAAGGGAGCTGTTGATGAGGAGAGGAAGGGGACACTTTTTGTGCCCACCGCCTACGCATTTTTGCGGGCTCTCACCCAGGGAGAGCACATTATCATTGGTTACATCAATCTTAAAACACTTTGCAGTATTGTTAAAGTGTAAGGATGCATTTTTGAAAATGAATTATAAAAAATTATTTAGAAATTCTCGAGTTAAAATTATCGAAATAAAAAAGTAAAAATGCAGGAAAACTGGGTGTGGTAGGGGGGAAAGGAAGAAGAAACATGCTTGACACGGACAAAAAAATTTTCCCCCTCTGTTATCAGCATTTTTGGTATTTATTTACCATACCATACAGTCACATGAGTTATCATTTTTTCATTTTTTTCAGTGTCCTGGTGCCTGGGGGTAAGAACACTTTTTTACACCGATGACGCTCTCACTTCCGAAGTGTAAAGATGACGAATCGGTTGAAATTGGAGATTATTTCAGAAGAGAGGCGCCAAAAATACAATTTTCTAATAGAAAAGTTGGGGCGTGGCGCTGTTTTCGTTTCGAAATTATACTCATTTCAAGATTACGGTATCTCTCTTCCTTTCTCGTCTTTTCTTTTTTCAAAGTGATAAGTGAGACAAAAGTTCGTTCTATTCTTGATTAATGGGTTTTCTTATTGATACCGATGGACGCTGGAGAAAAAAGAACTGTAAGAGAGAGGAGAGTGTAAGCGGTTAACCTCTCTCTCTTTCTCAAAACAATTGAAAGTGATGAGAGAGAGAAAGGCAATGGAACCTAATCTTTGGAAGAAATAAGAAAGAGAAAACGAGAATAGAATCCGTGATAGTGATTCAGAAAACGGTTACTGTCAAGTGATGAAACAACAGATTTAAATTTTCGGTTGAAGAAAAAGAGGTTAAGAAAATTTCGAAATTAAAAGACGTTTAGTCTTAAGAATATATTTCAATGAGGTTTGAAAGATATAGCAGAAACTAAAAAAAATCGAAAGACCGGAGGAAAGACTGAACGTCTAAAAATTCTAATATCGGAGTTTTAATGACCTGGAAACAATTCACTTGTGTATCTGGTTCGAAAACTGAACTTTTTAAAGATATTCATTTTCCTGACATTTCAGCTTTTCTACTTTGAGCTCATTCATGTGAATTTCTGTGAAAGATATCAAGAATCGGTCAACTGATAAAATGTTTTTCATAATTTCACCAATATTTCATTAATTGACAAATTTTTGATATCTCTCACACAAATTCAGATAATTGAGATTCAAGTATAATCAATAAGCTCAGTCATGGGTTTCCAGAACATTTTCTCTGTGCTCTCAAAAACTTTTGGGGAAAAAACTTTCTGAAAGCAGAGGGTTATAAAAACAGTTGAACAAGTTTTTTTTTCGAATTTTTTGAAATTCCAAAATTGCTTCAAATGGTGGAAAAACCTGGTTCACCGGTCCTCAATTATTCAAGTAGGGTTGAAATTCTTCAAGTTAGCGGCTGCTGAAAATGAGCTTAAAGTTAAGTGGACGTCAAAATTGGAATCATTTTTTTTGTGAAAGTTTCTTGATCATTTCAGCTAGCGAACGAATAATAAGATTGTTCGCATCAAAACCGATTGAGCATAAAGTTGGCTGCCCATGGGTAGCACATATCTCAAAATAACCAGAAAAACTAATGAGTTCAAAAATTAAATTGGAATCATTAAAGAAAAACAAAGATTCTAAAAATATATTTTTAATTTGAAAGGTATTTGTAGAAAATGTGGATTTTAAAATAAGTTTTTCCTCTGAAACAAAAATACCACCAAAAGATATAGAATCAGTTGGTAAGACATACTAGGTGGCCTTCCTGTCTCGACAAGAGGCGCCTACCGATTTCGGATATATTCCCGAGACGAGTTGTTTCTGGGAGACATAGAAATGCTGAGACGGTTCCTTGTCACCGAGGGAAAAGAATGGTGAAAAGAAGATGAAAGTTGCGCAAAACAGATGAGTCAGAGATTGGCATCGTTTGTGACCACACTGCCCGAATAAGGCGGTTTTTTGTTCGTGGTGATGCCTATTCTCCGCAACAATATTTGGTGGGCGACTGGTAACAACTATTTTTATTGGTTATCAAAAAAACTGATTCTGAAATTTTAGATATCACTTTCTGAATATTAGGTTGGCGCAAACTTTGGCATTTTCCAAGAAATGTTGAATAATTCGGACATTTAGAATATCATGAAGATTTTCATAAGTGCCTACGGGTTTTGTAAATAACAGAACGATCAGAATTCTGGAAACTAATTGAAGATGAACATCTTAGCTCTGGAATTTTTGGATATTACAGAAAAGTTGAAGTGCGGTAAATAGGACCAACATTTCCAATTTTTTCAAACTCACTCAAAAAACCTAAAAGTGGGCCAATGTTCAAGATATTTGTGTAACATGAAATACAAAACCTATCACATTTTTTCAGCTACATAATTTTTTCAGTGAACGGATTTCCCATTACCCAAAAAATAGGCCACCCAGGTTCAGGCACTCAAAATATCATAAAATCTGTGAAATCTAACTTTGAAATCCACCAAGCAATTTGCTGAATTACATTTTCTCAAAACATCGAGTCCTGATTTTTGCTCCCGATCATGAAAAGGCAACAAATTTAGGATAACAGAGCAATATGTATCACACACAGTTCAAAATGTTTATAGTGCCACGCCAAAGACAAACAGAACCGACAAACTATGTTCGGAAAGGGCTCATTGACGCAATTTAAGCTGAGGTAAAAAGAAGTTGAGAAATTAAGGATAGGTCAAAAATCTACGAAATCATTTTTGATTATTTCAGAAGAACTAGAAAACAAAAGCGAATGTTGCTCATTCTGTTCACAATGAAATCAGTTTTGCAGGTTTTTATTGGTTCTAAGAAGCAATTAATTTTGCAAAATCTAACTACAAATTTTCTGACAGCCTGAATCGAAACTAATGTTTTGTTGACTTTTATGCTTCGAGCAGGTGATTGGAGCATTTTGAATATCATAAACATGAAAATCATGTATTCGTATCAAAACATCAGATCAAGAAGAAAATGAAACTAATATTTTTAGGAGGAAAAATGAAAAAAAGAGGCAAGGATAGATAATTAAAAGTGATGAATGTTAAATAGTTTCTGAAGAAAAGAGGCAATTCCAGCATGATATATTCCAAATGACTACACTCACAAATCACTCAATGCACAATCTGTGCCTTCACTCTCTCCCACACTCACACGGGGAAGAAACGACTGGGGTTGTTAAAGGCGCCCGCGGGAATGTCTTTCTTTCTTTTTCTCCCACCAAAACTTCTTCGATTCTTTTTCCTCTCGTTTTTCACTTTTACCCATCTCTCTGACTCTTTCTTTCGTTTCGTCTTGTCTCGGCGGTTCAGGTTGACTAGTGATTGGAATCGATTGGACACTATTTTCTCGGGGGTCTTCTTTCTTTTCTTTTCTTCTTCTTTCTTTTTCTTCTTCTTTCGAATTTCATCCTTCTTCTTCTCTTTTCTCTCTCTTCTCCCGTCCCACTCACTTTGTTATGTGTTGTGAGTAATGTTAACGGTCTATGGGTTGTCATCACCTTAATGCTGGCCTTCCCCGTCAGTCGTCGGCGAAAACAACAGATAACCTCAAATCTCGACGATGTGTTCGAAAAGAAAAGATTGAAGAGGAACCCGAGAAGAAGAAGAAGAGTGGAACATGACAATGAATATCGATGGATCGAGGTTCAGAGAAAGTCCTGGCTAACAGACAGAGGCTATGAATTCCTTAGATTCTTCAGGATTTGTGGAATTCGTAAAATTCATAATATCAAAAATCCGTCCACTGCCGAAATATTGGGGTTATTATGATAAATTATTGATCAGTTGACTGATTTCTAATCTCTGCCACGGAAATCAAAATAGTCGAGCTCAAACATGTCATTGTTGGGACCCTTCTACAGGTTTCATGGAATTCATTTAACAAATTTAAATGGAGAATAGTCATTCGAACATTTTCTACTGGAAAAACCATAATTTTTCAAATTTTGGACAAGATATAAAAAATGAGTCAATTAATAAAATTAACATCATTGAAATAAAAAAAGTGTGTGTTGTTAAACCGTTTCTGTGATATTTTTAGGAACTGAAAAAATCAGAGGTTAAAGTTACTGTAGTAGGGTTTTTAAAACACAGCATACGATAAATTGGTACAGTATAATGCATTTGAACGAATTTGTGAATATCGAACTTTTTTCTGGAAGTTTGATTAGAATTCAGCGATTTCATGTTCATCAACTTGTATGAACTAGTGAGAAATCAAAGAAAAGTTAAGAAATTAAGTAGAAACTTTGTTTTGCCGGGAACTTTCAAATAAATCTTCGAAAAATTGAAGTTCCACGTGACTTAAAAATAAGGTTAGATCGATTTTGACAAAAAATGAAATAAAAGAAACATACTTGACACCTATACGACAATTTTTTCAAATTTTAAAACATAGAATTTACCTAGTTCCTGAACAAGATGCACATTTTGAGAGAGAAAACTTGCTACTCCTCTCCATTTTCGAAAAGAGTCTGACTTTTATTCGTCTTGTTCCATCTCCCTGCACACAAAACGGTAATAAAACTTAACTACTCCAGCCAACGAGCAAACGGAAACAAAACACGACGTAAAACTGAGACCCTAGTTGTCTGATAAGGTAAAACGTCCGCAGGAAAGCGAGCGTAAAGCTGTTTGGTGCTCCAAACGAGCTCGAGAATAGAGAGAAGAATAAAAGTAATGTTTACCAAACTACAGTGCACAAATGTGCATATGATGTTGTGCCGGTAAATACACGTCAGGTTAGCCGCCAATGAGCGTGAGGTAATTTCCAAAGTTATTATTCGTTTGTTTCGTTGGCTTCAATGCTGAAAATGAGCCTGATATACTGAAAAAATAATGTTCCGATTAAACTAAATAAAATTGAACATTGGTGAAAAAGTTTTGAAACCTGAAAAAGTTGAGGTTGATGCTTTGAAAAAATGTGCCCCAAAAATTATGAAGTGGCATTCATCAGGAAACAAAAATAAATTCGGTAGAAAACTATACACCGGAACATCTGTGATAGAAGGGTCTCTACTATTCAATTTTGTCAGTCTTTATCTCCGTTCCTGTACGAGATATCAAAAAACGTTCAATTGGCAAAACATTAAGGATATTTTAATAAGCATTATTTCAGTTTATCACTTTTTGATATTGTTGACCGGAACTGAGAAAAATGGCTCAAAGGTTATAGTTGATGGATTTTATTTTTTACAGGTTTTACGGCATTATACGGATCAAAAACTAACTGATTTGATTTCAAAAGTTCCAATGAAGTTGAACAGTTAGCAAAGTTGCTTGAATTACCAAACATTTGTACCTACCAAATGTGAAATTCTGAGATTGACCACTGCATACCTCAGAAGCTCTTCTGTATTACCTCGAACTTGTCACACTTAACTCAATTTATCTCGGTCCATTGAGCGACATCAAAAATGTGTCAACTGATAAAAAGTTGGTGATATTATGATTAACAATTCATCAGTTGACTAGTTTTTGAAATCTTTGAAAAAAAAAACCGAGATAAATTGGCTTGAAGTAGAAAGTTAAAGAGACCTTCTCACATTGTTCATGTGAACACATACAGTAGGTTTGGTGGTGGTCTAAAATTTTACGTTTTGCATTAACGAAGGTTTCCGGAAATAATTTTACATGTTTGTGTAGAGTTCATGTTTTGGATTTTGATTTTTTTTTTCTATTTTTTTCTTGAGATTTTCCCCAATAATACTCATCCCATCGTATCAAACTTCGAAACTCTTCCAATCTCAACAATTCTCCGAAAAAATGTGAATCTCAAAGTTTCTCTTACATCATGCCATTCAACTTCCAGAAACGCTTGGATAAATATTTGATGGGTCTCTTCTCTTTTTTTTAACCCCTCTTTGGAAAAAGAGCATGAAGAGCTCCCCCAAAAAAGAAAGCCCTCAAATCCCCTCCATCATATCCCCGTTTGCCTTCCGTTGTACACCACACACGTCATTTTAAATCCAAAACCAGGAAGTGTTACATCTTTTGAAGATGAAGCACTTCCGACTGTTCGCCTGTCAATTTAATGTCATTTTGATTTCGAAATGAAATTTGAATAGAAATTTTTCGAAAATTTTTTTGCTCAGCCGGAAACATTTTCTAGGGGTCAGATTTAATAAGATTTTCTGAGAGGCTCATCTGTTTTGTGAAATGTTCAAATTAGAAAATTTTGAAGCATGTGTTTTTTGTTTATTATTTGACGTATACACGCATCATTCATTGTTATTGAAGAACAGAAAAAACTATTTAAAAAAAAAAATGATTTTAGGCTTCTGGACGTTTCGTTATCGCGGTAATACAGGCGAATGAACAAAATTTATGCTTCTTAAAATATTTTAGGATTTTTGAATATGCATTTTCTCATTCTGAACATTCTGAAATTTGTCAAAAAACAGTTTTTCAAGAAATTTCAAAAAACAATTTTCGAGACAAAATTGAAATTTCAATGTTTTTCAAATTTTCAAATGTGTTCGAGGAGAATAGGCGTACTCAAAAACCTTAAAATCAATTTTATAGTCTTAAACTTTTTTATTGCGGTTTCAAATACTCAAAGTTGCGAAATATTCGGTTGCGAAACGTTCCGTAGCGGTTTTTCAAGTTTTAATCACTTAAAAAGGTGAAAAATAGTTTATTGACTTATGAAACATTGAATTTTAACCAGTTTCATTACAAAATTCTTCTGAAAGAATAGTTTTCGGATATTTCGAAGTTTTTTTTCAAATTTTTAAAATTCAATTTTCCAAATGTTTTTTATCCCATTTCCAAAAAACAAATTTTCCCCAAAAATCAATGTTTATCAACCTTCGTCACTTTCCAAAAACAGTATCTGTCGTCAAATCTGATGCATTCGATTCCGCAACCTCCGCCACAAATCATAAATGTGCTGGCAACCGCGACCGGCAGTCATGGGTTGTAAACGTTCGTATTTTTTTCTATTTATTTTTCGTCTGATGTTACATTCGCTCCCTTAAGACCCATTTCTCCCTTTTTCGTAGTAATCCTAGTTGATGGAAATATATAGATATTTTCTTTTCGTTTCTGTTTGTTTGGGATGTTTTCTAGAAAAATTTTTCAGACCCATGAGGACGTATAGAGTAATTAAATGCGAAAAACAGCAACTTTGCTCCCTCATATTTCCCCTTGAATTTCGAAAAAAAATCTCCATAAAGAATTTTGTAAGATCGAAAATTCAATTTCCCTCCTCTCCATCTCACATTGGTTATAAAAAAACCAATTTCCGGAGAATACAAATCCTCGAGATTGGTTTTGATTTCCTCAACCCGCCCCCTTCCTACATCACGCCATATTGGATTCTAGAGCCTCTTGAGCTGTCAATTGTTCTTTTTTCGAAAGAAGAAAAATTGTACAATTTTGATAACTAGCTTCAATTTTTGCATTTCGGCCATGCATCTCTAACTTTCACATGATTTTTTGTCCGAAAATTTATGCAAGTGTCGTCGTCCTCGTCCTCTCCCTCGCCTGCTCTTCTTCTCTCGGTTATTTTGATGATGTTCCCTCCCGCCTCCTCATCCCCCACTTTTCTACATGCTTTGGCATGTCATCCATTTTCGGGCTGCTCCTCAACCCGCGGGCGAAGGAGCCGAGACGACTACTTCTTCTAATGCACAGACAACGACAGAAATGCAACTCGCCAAGGGCACGACGGAAGGAAGGAAGGAAGAACATGTAGTGGTTGTGGGGTGCGGGAAGAGAAGGCACAAATTATTGATCCCGTTGGGAGGTCCCGTTGGCCTCCCGGGTGGTGGCCTGTCGTCATATGACCCGTTGACTTTCTATTCTCGCCCTTCGAACTGTCTTTTTCTCTCCTTCTGTTGACATATTGTTTGTAGTTGGTGAATGAATTTGTGTGTGTATTTTTGCGGCCACTGCTAAAGTGACGTTTCTTTTTTTTTTGTTGTTTCGTAATATTTTTCCCCAAGTTGTGGCCAGAAAAATTGCCCAGAAAAATTAATCAGCTGCTGTCCATGTACATTTTTAATCAACTCTTTTTCCTTTTCTAACTCTTTTTTAGATTAGATTTCCATTGTTTTTTTCTGACGTAGTATGACTTCTGTCTCTTCTTCTCTACCCGTGCTACCTATCTTATCTCTCAAGGAAACAACAAAAACATGCTACCTTTCCTATCTATCTCCTCTCATTCATTTTTTTTCTTCTTCTTCTTTTGGCCTCCTCTTCTTCGTCGAACCTCTTCATTTTCTTCTAAATTTACAGAAAAAACCCTTCTCAAATCTTCTTCACTCAACCGAAAAAATGGCCGATGCTTATCAACAACCGGGTAGGTTTTTTTCAAAGATTTATTTTCGGTTTTCTAGAAGTAGTAGCCTTCTGTTAAAGGTCCATAGTAGACGTTTGGTTCCCATACCCATAGACTTCTGCTCCATAAAACTGCTCATCCATCAAAAATGGTCACTTTCAATTCCTCAAAGCTACCAATATTGAGAGATGAACTAATAAGATTTGACTAGTGGCCAGTGGGGGGGGGGGGGCAAAGTGGACTAGACACAATGTGTAACAGCGAGAGAATGCGAATTGAATAGGGAACACAGCAATGAGAAAGAGGAGGCAGATATTGATCGGTCGTTTATTTGAGAGCGTCCTCTGCCCAACCATACACGTATATCGGCGGTGTGTGTGTGTGTGTGTGAGTGTTAGTGAGTGTTTTCCGTCTCTCCACACTCTCTCTAACCGCTCTTACCTTTCGTACGGTTTTGGTTATGGCCAGTGTGTTGTATTCTTCTTTCTTCTTTTCCTTACTCTACTTCTTGTTTGTTAGTTATGCCTCGAACATAATTTTTTTCCAAATTTCCAGAATTTCGCAACTTTATAGGTATTTGATCAGTGACTAAGACCGATTTCCCCAAATTTTTTGTTCTTTTCATCGTAGCCGTATTATTTTTCGTTTGTTCCGTTTCTTCGTTTTTAAAAAATCTAGTAGTGAATCAATATTCTAGACAAAATGCCAAAGGGAAACAAGAAAACTAATGAGAAAAAAGAGGACCTTGAGAAATTTGCGAAAGAGTTGCAAGGGAGTGATTCGGACGAGGACGCTGTTGTGATTGAGCAGCCGACTGTCGTTGAGCCTAACCCGCCACGTAGTGAGAACTCTAACAAGAGTAAGATTAGACGCCAATCTTTGATTTAGGCATGTCTTAATGTTTGGAATTTGCAGAAGTTGAGCTCACTCAAGCCGAGAAGGATTTGCTTCGCACCGAACTTGAGAAGGTAATTGATTCAATTGAATCTAAAATGTATAAGTCCAATTTTTTCAGACCGAGGAGGAGATCGGAACACTGAAGCAGGTGTTGTCAGCCAGACAAAAGCATGCTGCGGATCTCAAACGCAAGCTTGGACTCACGCCGCTCACGGAGCTCTCACAGGACTTGAACCGCAGTTTGAAGACAGTCACCGAGACTGAAGCGTGAGTTTTGAGATTAATAAAAACGATTGGGCGCCTAGTCAAACCTCCGAACTGGGTTTGGCTTGAACAAATTCTGTCATAAACCGCAGCCAGCCGATGAAAAGGTTGCTGTAGACCTTCTTGGAAATAGCTTGTCCATCCAGAACCTTCCAAGGCCGCTAGACCATCTAATCCTTTAACCTATCCTAGAAGTACCCAAATTATAAAAAAAGCCGCCGCTATGTTTTTGCCATGGCTTAGGTAGCCAATCCATTATAAAGTTTTGTAGTTTCTTATTAAGGGGTTAATCTCTGAGGGATTAGGTAAACAGAACCACGCCAACTGTAGAGGCCTACTGTCCTGGTTTGAAGACCCAGATGGCCTAGGACAGTATGTTGAATTATTAAAATAGGTCGCTGTGCTCTTTGTGGGGTTGACTAGGTTGAAAAGTTTTGCTCTCGGAGAGATAAATCAAAATTGCATAGCGTACCTGCTTTATTAGAGCGCCACGCTATATCTGAACTTCAGACTCGATCAACTCAATTCTCGAAAAATATATCAAAAACCCGCAAACTTGGAAAAATTTGGTGATAAAACAACAATCATCCCACCTGTTAACGAGTGTTTAATTTTTTTAAAGAAACCGAGATAATAGAGATAACAGTAATAAAAGCTGGCATTCCATTGGAACATTCATTGTACCTAGTACACAAAGTTAGAAACTGGCTAATGTCAAAAATTCGATACAGTTTTCCGATAAATCATAGAATAACTCCAAATATTTCTTTTTTCAGATTCCAAAAGACTGCTGAGGTGGCCGCCGCGACTTCGGACACCGTCAAGGAGAAGTGGAACGATATGAGAAACTCATCGCTCTTCAAGTCATTCGAGTCAAAACTCGGAACCGCTTACAACTCGGTTAGTCTAGAATCTCCCTCTTAAGCTTTTTAAGAAGCTCGCAAATCAAATGTCTAATAATAATAATCTGAAAATCTAGGCTAAGATGGCTGCCTCCACATCGATCGATCACTTGGCCGGAGCTGCTCGCGCGCCAAGCCAAAGCGGAACTCCAGTCGCCGAGGAAGCCAAACCAATCTCCTAATTCACAAATCTGATATTTTCCGTGAAACATTGTCATTAACTACTGGGATCGTTCTATTCTAATCGTCTTCTTCCAAACTCGTCTGTCTCTCTGTCTGTCTTATTTGAATATCGCCACTTTGTGACTTTTCGTTTTGCTACTGATAGTATTCTCTATTAATTTCTATTGCATCCGCGTGTGGCAAAATATATCCAAACCCCTATTTATTTTTTCACTCCTTTCCCCAAATTTCTTCTCTTCCGGCATACTTTTCTCTTGTGGTTATTTCTTGCTGAATATAAAGTCAAATAAACTGGAGCATTCATTATTTTGAACGATATACGCAATAGCAGTCCATTTGATGAATAAAAATGTGGTTTTCAGTTGATTTTCTGCAATTGTGACTCTTAGCAGGAGTCAAAGCAATGTGAAACTCGACAGCCGAGCTTCAAACTTTTGAAAATAGTGGAAATGGCTGAAAATGAACTGAAAAACACATTTTTGTAATTATTTCTGACCGTTTCTGTAATTCCAGATCACAAATGTCATCATTAAGGATGGGGTTTGCGGTTACTTGAAATTTCACTGATTTGATGAAAAAATCTTTCAGACAAAAAAGAAATGTTATGTTTGAAAATATGCACGTAATTATTGCCTCATACAAATACCATAGCGAAACATTTTAGGATTTTTGGAAGAGATCCAGAACTTTTGATCTAGGTCAATGTGTCATTCACAAAATGTTGCCTTTCCCATCGGAAATTGCATTTTTCAGAATCATTTCATTTTTTTTTCGTTGGGTGCAGATTCTGCAGGATCAATTAGAGGTATCATATTTCACTAGGTTTGACTATAATTCAATATTTTTTTGAGGTTTTAAATTTAGGAAAGTACTCAGCTTCGAAAAATTTTCGTATTAATTTTACTAGATGAGCGCCGATTTCCTCTAAAAGAAGCTCTACCTAAACATTAACTATGAGCTGGATTATTTGGATTTCTATGAAAAGTATTGAAGATTTGTCAACAGATAAATTCCTTATCATAATGTCCCCATTGTTTTATCAGTTGACCGACTTTAGATAACTTTTACAGAAATCGAGATATTTAGGCGCAAAGTTGACAGTTTGGGTGGGCTACTATTACAGTACTTACGGTCTTATTCCCGAAACATTTTGAAACTGATTCGCTGGTATCATAACACATTTAATCTTCTGACTCTGGAATTAATCATACTTGTTTTCAAGTATAATAATCTCAAATTGCAAACAGAACTACTATACCAGCCAGCTCTATCTCCTAAGGTATCCAAGCGTACATCCTAATCGAATATCCGATTGACGCGCGGCTGTGTCGACTCCTGAACAAGCAGTTTATGTATAAAACAGATTGTTGGTGCTTGTGATGCTAAGAAACGTAAGTTTTGATTTTTGTGTCACAAAATTTTATCATAAGATTTGATCAGAAGCATGTGATAACGATTTTATGCTTGGTTGAATGTTGTTTTTTTTGATTTTGAGAAGCGGGGCTCTAAGAACTTTGTGAATGTTTTTTTTCCAATTTTTTTCATATAATATGTTACTTTAAGATGTTTGATGATGACTCACGCCCAGGTATCTGATTACAAACCTGCTGATTGCTTCTTCACCTGAAAGAGACTTGAAAGCGACTTGAAAACTACAATCAATTCTCTCTAATCCGTTGTTATTCGTTTCGTCCGCATTTCTTACACAATCGTACAGCTATTGTTCTCACGTTTAACCCTTTTTCTGTAATCCTTGAAAATAGAAAAAAAAATTAAATATGGTTGATTGTGATAAGTAGGAATGTTGAAAATCTTGTTTTCTTTTTTTTTTCGTTCTTTCTCTTTTTGCTTCCCTTGGTTGCCTCGGCAACCTATTTCTCACACCTCTCTTTCAACACAAACCCCTCGAAATATCAAATTTTTTGCTATGCTCGTTTTCACTCGTTTTGGCAGTTCCACATTGCGCTAACAAATTATAATCTCCATGTCGGGCGGTGAGTAGCGGGGGCTGTGAGACGGGGGAAAAGAGAAGGTGGTTGCCATGTGATGGAGCAAAACTTGGGGGGCTTCGTCGTCGTCGAAGAAGTTATGCATCAAGTATTTAGTAGTGCATAGACTAGTAGATAAGCTATAGGAGGAAAAGATAAAAGCGGGGATGATGGCAGGAAGCCAAGATGTTATTAACCAACACACTCACTTCTTCTAAATCCCCCATTCCATTCTATTTGTATCTTTTTCCATCTCGGCATGCATTACGGATTTTTGAAAGGAGACCGGAGGCTCAGGATGTGTGTCGTAGTCGTCTTGTGATTAGGAAAATTCCCCCCGCTTGCATCATCAGTGTTGCTTCTTTTCATCTTATGTAATTTTTATTTCCAATTTTGCAGGTTCCAAGAACAGCCCGGACTGTTCGATAAGCTGTCAAAGTGAAGGGGCACGTACCACCAAAACGTGCGTTCGGGGACCACGACTCCATGCACAAACCCTCGGCTGCTAGGCAGTATTTGCAGCAGAAAAAGATTCCGCAGCTTTTTGAGGTGAGTTTTGGGTTTTTTTAGAAAATAAAAATTGAGTTCACAATTTTTTCTCTTTTTTGTTTAGTAACATCATCTCAGAAAAAATTTTCAAATTTTCCGGTTGTTCAAAATTTTTCAAGTAAATAAGTTTTTTTCATTGAGACTGGTGAAACATTTTTTTTAACGTTTTATTGTAGTTTTGCCTGTGGGAGCCTTGAAAAATGATAAATCGAGAAAAAAAATCTAATTGGTAATTTACCCACAGTAATTCTACACGAGTATTTGGTCTCTTTGAGCCGGTTTATCTTGGTTCCTGTAAAAGATACGCAAAAGCAGTCAACTGACAAAATATTTGCGAGATTATCATAATCATTTGATTAGTTGAACCAATTTTGATATCTGTCACAGGAAATGAGATCTATAGGCTTGAAGTTGACGAATTGAATTGCGCACACTTACATCACAACCATTTTTGAGTGTCACGTCTTGATGTTCCCTTCAGAACGAAAATTTCTAAGAATTAAATGTCTGAAATTCGGTTGATTTTGTTGGATGAGACTGGAAATTAAAGCTCCGCGTCACTTCGAAACCGCGACACTTTGAAACCAGTCATTTCGGAAACCGGTCACTTCGAAACCAGTCATTTCGAAACCGGTCACTTCGAAACCAGTCATTTCGAAACCGAAAAAAAAACACGGTCACGTGAAAATTAAATTAAAAATTGGAAATTTACAGTCTTAAAATTGAAGAAAAAACTGCAGCGTGAAATTTTCGCAGTTTCGAAATGACTGGGTTCGAAGTGTCGCGGTTTCGAAAAGACTGGTTTCAAAACCACCGGTTTTGAAATGACCGGTTTCGAAATGACTGGTTTTGAAGTGTCACGTAGTTTCGAAATGACCGGTTTTGAAATGACCGGTTTCGAAATGACTGGTTCGAAGTGTCACGTAGTTTCGAAATGACCGGTTTCGAAACGCCGCGGTTTCAAAGTTACGCGGAGCCGAAATAGAGAAGTCTCGTTGTCACTTTTTTCTCCCTTATAAACTAATCCAGGTCAGATACGGTAAGCTCTCTGATATAATGTCTTTTATACCGTTAACTTTAAGATCCATTATCTCGGTCGCTCTGATAGATACCGGCAAATGGTCAACTGACAAAACATTTTTGATACTATTATAAACATTTTGTCAGTTGACCTCATTTTCATATCTCTCACAGGAAATGAGATGTATGGGCTCAAAGTTGGCAGTTTGTAAAAATTCTGAAAGAGATTTCACGGTATACGACTTCATTTGCTAATATTGGTAATATTATGGGAAACATCTTAACAGTTGACAACGTTTCGATATCTTTCATGGAAATGGATATAATTTATCTCAAAGTGCAACTATTGTTTTATTCAACAATTTACGACATCCCAATAAATATGCCAATAATTTTCCAGGGCCTAATGACTGGCCTGATCTACACAAGACCTGATGACGCTGTAAAATTTCTCGAAGACTGCATAGTAAAGATACGCACAACACCTGGCATCGAAATGCGTTGGGACATGTTTCTGGGACCCGAAGCAGGTGAGCTTGAGTTGTTTTTGTTATTGAGCCAGCATTGTTTTTGGAATTTATCTTACAGAATTCATATGATATTCTGAATTCATTTGTTTTGAGGTGAATACATTTTCTTATCGTCAAACTCTTTTCTTTTTAATTATTTATGAGCCTCTCAGTAATAATTTATAACAGTTGGAGTTCTAAGTTCTTCTCATTTTAAATTTCTTCTTGGTACATACTTTGAAAGTCAGAATGAATAACTTTTGAAAAAAGAACACAAAAACACGAAAAGAAGTGAAAAGAGCCCAACACCCATATGTTGGGCTCTCCTCTCTACACTCCGCTACGTGCTCTCGTCCATAAAAAGCGCTCCGGACCTCTTACGTCCACGCAATTATCCCTCTTTTTCTTGCTAGTCGTCGTCGCCAGGTTATTTTCTCAGTCTAGGTTCACCTTTTTTGTGTGTGCTTCGCATTCACTACGCATTTTTTTAGTTTGTTGTTCTGTTTTTTATATTTCGAAATGTTCAGGAACCACCACAAAAAACTATCCGCCTGGTTCCCCATATCTTGACGAAAAACCCACACCACCTGTACCCAAGAAACGGGCGCCAAAAAGTCAAGAACCACCGCCGGCAACAGCTGAAACTACTCAAGCCGAAGTAATAACTAACGCCATAGAGGAGCAAGGGTGAGTCGTATGAGCAGTTTTCTTAGAATGTTATATATAAATCAGAGCTGTCCGGGTTTTTATTCCAATCAGCTAGGATTGCTAGTGGGTTCTCTTGCAAAAAATTAGGAAATTGAAAATTTGTTGGTATGTAAGTTCCCTATTCCAATCTTCTTACAAATTTAGAGAAGAAGTCAGTGACATCATCTCCAGAGAACCTTCTAGAACGAACACAGTAGAGCATCGGACTCCAGAGCCAAGAGTGCATTCAGAGGAAGATATGGTGAGTTACTTTAAGAGTTTTTCAAATTCATAGATTTTGAATATGTAGGAAATTAGAATCAAGTTACTTTTTTCAAAAACAAAAATGCCAGTCAATGAGATATACAAAAAAGTATTTTTTCAGTTTATTTTCGGCCATTTTAGCCACTTCCAGGGGTCTAGAGCTCGGCTATGAAATTTCAGAGTACTTTGAAAGTATTGGAGGATGTAAAACAGGCGTAGATCGCAAAACTTTGCATTCTCTAAATTTTTTGAAAATTCCCAGTTTCAAAAGATTTGATAAAAACACATTTTTCAATCTACATATGTTTTACACCCTCAAAAATGTTCAAAATTGGTACATCTTGTTGCCCAACACTGTACATTTTTCATTTCTTCAGGTTATTCACCGTGTGCCATCTGTCACCCGAGCAGCTGAAGTCGCCAAGATCCCTGATGTCCCTATCATTCTATTCATGGGTAATATCCATAACCCTCTTTTGATGCCCATTTCATTTTTTTTCAGGAGGTCCCGGTGGTGGAAAAACCAGACATGCTGCCCGCGTGGCCGATTCTTTAGCTGACAACGGTTTGGTGCACATATGCATGCCGGATGTCATTCGAACAGCACTCGGAAAGTATAAAGATAAGTATCAGGAATGGAAGGATGCAAACGATCTTTATATGAGAGGTAAGAAATTTTTTCCGTTTTCTTTATTTCTCTTTTTTAGGTGAGCTGATTCCAAATGAGTTGGCATTGAATCTTCTGAAAGCAGAGATGGGACGATTCCCGGATGCGCTTGGTTTCTTCTTGGAAGGTTATCCAAGAGAAGCACGGCAAGTAGAGGATTTTGAGAGACAGGTAACTAGATCGCCAGTTTTGTTTTTCAATTAGCCGAAAAAATTCTTCCAGGTGAAATCTGTCAACATGGCTCTGATACTAGACTATGACGAACGAACACTTCGTGATCATATGGAAAGGCGTGGGCTTGGAATGGAAATCATTGATCAGAAGATAAAGGAGTTCAAGCAGAAAACGCTGCCATCCGCAAAGTACTTTGATGATCAAAAGTTGCTTCACTTGGTAAACCTGTGTCATCGTTTTTTTCTAATTTTCAAGTTCAGATTCCGGGTGAGAAAGACGATCAGGTGATCTACGAGAAAATGAGAGGATTGGTGCTCAAGGCTATGGAGACCGGCGTTCCAGTACTGGCGGCTCTGCCGCCGATGGGTGCCGAAAGAAGTCATCTCATTTCACCCCAGGTATCTTGAATAAAAGTCATCCTTGTTCTTAATCAAGATTTTAGGCTGCTGAGCCAGTTGTGCCGTCACCAATCATGGCAGAGTCAGAACTTGCAAATATGTCGCTTGATACAAATGTTGTCAACCACGAAAGCATCAATCATGTGAGTGGCAAATGTGTTGCTAAATGATACCTGTAATAGAAGAGCCCCCTGCTTCAAGCCAATTTATTTCGGCTTTTTCTAATGGTAGCAAAAGTTTGACAACTGAACAACTGATAAGTTATTCATCATAATATCACGTATATTATAGGTTTTACGGTAGTAGAATTGCAGAAAAGACATTCATTGAAATTTCGTAACCTAGCTAGACATCTGTAATACTAAAATTAACCCATAAGAGCCAGAAATTCAGCTCTTTTTCTTCTGTGTTTTCAATCAATTTCTGAGGACAAAATTTTATGAAAAGAAGAATAATGGACTTGTCAAATACATTAAGTTCATTGAGTTCCACTTTATCAGATTTTGGCCTCCAACTTCAAATTTCCTGTTTTCTTTACAATTTAAGAAACGGAAAACAAGGAATTTTTTCATGATATTTGATTAATATATTGCTTTGAATTCCAGATCAGATGTTTAGAAAAAAAATTTCAAACTTGAGATTAATTGTCTGAAGGTGAAAGTCTTCAAGTGAGATTACGACCGTAAACTTTTCAATAGAAGTCCATCCTATACGTGCACTTTGAGCTCAATAATCTCGGTTCTTTCAAAAGAGATGAAAAACTTGTCGACTGGTAAAATTTTGTTGATATTGTGACAACATTTTATTAGTTGATTTGTTGTTGATATCTCTAGTAGGACTCAAGATAACTGAGCTTAAAAAGCACGTGAAGGCGGAGCTTTTAATCGGAGCATTTAGAGGATCCTTACATTCTCATACTTCCGTTGGTAAAAATTGCTTCTTCTAATAAACACGTTCCAAAACACCCGGGAAACCGAAAAATCAAACAAATTTTCGACTTTCAGGACTTGTCGACGTCAGCGATTCGAGAGCCACGGTCTGTTGCACAACCACCTCCTCAATCTTCCGGATCGAGTGCGCCCAACGGAGACGTGGAGCCACATGCCCCCGACACACCTGCTGTTCAGACGCCCGACGAGAGTGAGAAGCCCCAACTTCCGGTGAAAACGCCTAACCTCCTCTGTTTTTTTAGGTAGAGCCACTTCCACTGCCAGATCAAGAGAGTCGGCAAGGAAAGAAATCACTGCCACACCAGGTTTGAAAATAGAGAATAGAGTGTAAAACTTTCCGACTGAAATTTGACTAAAAAAAACTAAACACATTTAGACAGACGCGCTGCTCCAACTATTATAGTACCCCAATTGAATCTACCGCGAGAAAATGGTATAACCGAGTGCCCAAATTTTTTAGAATCCTCAATTTGCATGAGTGTGCTCTTGATCAGAAAATGTGCACATCATCCAAAAATATATCGATTTTCAGAGCGAACCCCAACTGGAGAATCTGCGAAAAATCATAGCTCTAATGGAACATTGGATAGTGCCTCTGTCGCTGAGTTGGGAGAGCCAGTTGGTCTTCCAAACAACGCTCCTGTTATTCTAGTTTTGGGTATTATAGCTTATTTCAGAAAAATTTTTCAAAATTCTGTTAAGGTGCTCCTGGCTCACAGAAGAATGATATTAGTCGACGTATTGCTCAGAAATATGATGGTTTCACTATGCTCTCAATGGGTGAAATTTTAAGAAAGAAAATCAACAACGAGAAAAACGATGAAATGTGGGAGAAGGTGGCGACAAAGATGAACAAAGGAGATGCGATACCTACAGTAACCCACACGAAATTTTAATGATGAAATTTGTGTTCTTTAGAAACTCTGCCGGCAAGTGTTGTACGAAGAGCTCCATTCGAGAGGGTCGTCCAACTGGGGTTATGTGATTGAAGGATATCCAAAGTCACCAGATCAGCTTGTGGACTTGGAACATGCGGTATTCGAGCTTGATTTTTTTTTCTCAAAAAAGCACTTACGACGTATTTGCTCTGATAGTAGCCCACCCTATAAGGACACTCAGAGCTCAATTATCTCTGTTTCTATGACAGATTTCAAAAATCGGTTAAAAGACAAAAGTGATCTTCCTTATTTATAAAACGCTAGAGGCGTCTTTCCGTCCTTATGCCAGGCTGTGGACTTTTGAAAAAACTTGAAAATAAATATAGGTTTACGTGACCCTTTACGAATAATTAAGAAACGAAGCGACGACCCATAAAAAATAATCTTCATGAGCTGACAGATTTTTTGATATCTTTCACAGGAATTGAGATAATTTAACTCAAAGTTGACGGGTTGAGTGAGATTCCATCAGAGGTAATACGGTATATTTTGGTTTCTCACTTGTCCCTGAAACATGATTCTTTGAAAAACTAGTCACAAAATCAGATGATCTACTCATGCATGAACTATATTGCACTTTCAGTCATCAACCAATTTTCAAATAAAAAAAATCTAATTTTCAGCTCCAACGAACTGATTTGGCAATCCTTATTGACTGCACTGAACAATTCTGCGTTGAAGTCATCAACCGTAGAGGCCAAGAGAACAAGCGATCAGGTATATCTGATTTTCATGGTTTTAGCAGCCCAGAAAACTATAATCATGGCTAGACCACATCAGTCATTTTGAAACTACCGTATATTAGTCATATTTGCTTTATGCTGTCAAAAAGTCTTGTCTTTGAAATCAGCGCGTTCAAACAGATTGAATAAACATGACCATGCCAAGCTCTTGACAACTTTTGATTTGTTTTTTGAAAGTGTTGATTCAGTAAAATCCAATTTTCACTAAATCCCTCAAATTTTTCCAGATGATGACCCAGAAGCAGTTCGAGCCAGAATGGAATATTTCAAAAAGAATACGCTCCCAATGCTCAAAACTCTGGATGACAAGGGCAAACTGCGAGTGGTGAGACATACGCATGTGACGGTATGCACACTTCTTTGTACTATTCATATTCAAAAATTGACCTTTTTTCCCGCGACAGATTTAGATTCTCGCATGATTTTGCAAGACATTTAATGTTGCATGAGCGCTCTCTTTAACACACGCATCTTGAAAATTGTAACACTCATTTAATTTTCTAACATCAAATCAAAATTTCAACTGTTTGATTTTGATATTCAGGTGGATGGAGACGCTGACCCGGATACGGTATTCAAGGAGGTGGTCCAAGTCATCGATCGGTCTCTTTTCATTGAAGGTTGATTTTTTCTTCTCCATTTTTTCATTCCAATTACTGTTCAGACGACGGCGATGGAACAAGTCTTGGAGATTCGAAGAAAGGAACTCTCAACTCTTCATTAAACTCGTCGCATTAAAATTAATATAAAATTCTTTTAATTTCTTTACTCTTCCTTTCGAATGCTCGTCTATAGGGTAGTCGTAATGATTCGAAATTTTTCATTGTGGTTCTTTCATCTTTTCCAGTTAAATTTATTTTTCCAAGCAGAATAAATGGTTTCATGAAAAGTTTTTTTTGAGAATTTGAGGCGCAAAATACACAATCCTACCATTTTCAATTTCTGTACAACACGGAAGTTACAGCACCTGATAAGGCAACGTTATTTTTAAGATCTTGTGGCAAAATTGCAAAAAAATCATTTTCGGAATGTTTCAAACTATCCTCTATGAATTTCTAGCTACTTGCATTATTAGAACACTATCTCGTGTTCAAAATTAGATTATTTCGTATTGTTCTGAACTTTTTTGGAACATTTAGAAAAATTGACAATTTTCATATCATTACTAATAACATTCACCATATTCCGTATTGTATGCAATAAAAAGAAAAAATCCAGTCAGAAATTCCAAAATCCTGTATTAAAATGGCCCTTCTGACTTGAGGGTCACCATCACCGAGGGCTCACGAAATAGATGCGTCTTTTTATGATTCTTGGAGCAGCAGGAGGCCCTTCTAATACAGGATTTTATAAATTAAATCAAACAGGGGGTTGAAAAAACAATGGTAATTGGCACATAATAAAGGGGGGGGGGCAACACTTTTGGGGTAGTTAGGGTACAAAGTCATTAAGGGGTACCAAAATAGCTGAATGAAATCTAATGTTTGTAACCCTGAATTGTGGATTTTGTACCCCTAAATCAAATTGTACCCCGTTGCACCCCTCAAATCGTTGTACCCTCCAAATAATGTGCCATGGTAAGCTGAAAATTATAAAAACACAGCTCAATTGAAACTCCAAAATATGTGTAGGTATTGCTTCTGCAACGTCGGAAAATTTAGGTAGTTGTCCTTCAATATTGGCGAGCCTCATCCACAAACTTTTGAGAATTTGTACGAGCTTGTCCATTGGAAGAGCTTGGGACGTTGGCGATGTTGACAGACATGTTTTTGAACTGAAAATCAATATTGAAATCGATAACAATATTACGAAGAAAAAAAATAAATAAAGATCGTGCAACCGAGAACGGAGCAACACATTTAGAATGAGGAACTAACTGAGAGAGACCTTCTTTTATAGATCTCTATTTTTTTTTCCAATCAGTAGCCATCGAAAAGAGGCGGGGCAAGAAGACAAATGTTTTACCCAGTGACACTCTTCTTTAGTGCACAATTAGAAGAAACTTTTTTGATTTCTAGATTTTTCTAGTCCCTTAATTTTACCGAATTCCCAACTTACCACAACTTTCAAATTCTCGGAATTCTTTTGGTTTCATTTCCAGCCAACGCTAATCCTTGTCTTGCATTTCTTCGTTAAAATATTTTGCTGTTCTTCAATGCTCTCTCTTGCGTGCATTGTGAAACTTTTGATAGCTCTCATCGGCTGCTCGGCGAGCCTAATCTACCAACTTTTGAGCATTTGTACGAGTTTGTCCATTGGAAGAGCTTGGGACGTTGGCGATGTTGACAGACATGTTGTTTGAACTGAAAATCAATATTGAAATTGGGAGTGTCTGTACTCTGGGAATGTTTTAACCAGTGACACTCTTCTTTGGTGCACAATTAGAAGAAACTTTTTTGACTTCAAGATTTTTCAAGTTCCTCAATTTCACCCATTTTCTAACGTACCCCAATTTTTTAAATTTTTGGAATCCTTTGCCTGCATTTTCATCCAACGCAAATCGTAGTCTTCCTCTCCCACGATGAAATTTTTAGCTCGTTGTTTTTCCATGCTTCCGAAAACCTCCTGCTTTCCAATTCCTGAAGCAAAATGAGGGAATATTCAAAAAAATTTCGAAGTTTCGAACTCACTTTCCATTGTCTTTTTTGGCTTCTGTTGGTCCTGATCCTCTTCGTCTTTCTTGGCTTATTTGGTTGGTGATCCTCTTCAACCAAGTTCATCAGTTCGTATTGGTCCTCTTCAGCTAGACACAAGGATTGTGTTCTGGCGTGGTTCGAGAACATACTGAAAATGGAAACAATTTGAGTTTATAAGTAATAATCAAAAAACGTGACGAGCATAGAAAAGAAAGAGTACGAATAATAATTATTGATCGCGAAATGAAAACACAAGTAACAATGGTCCCCTCTCCCCTTCCTTTCTCTACGAACGCGCCTTCTTTTTGACCTCCTTATTTTTGATCTAGGTGCGTGTGGAATATTGTCACATAAAACAAAAAAGGCAGTAGACCTGTTCGTGAAATTTTTTCGAAAAATTGCATTCCCTAAAAATTGCATTGTGTTCAGAAAATTTTTTTTGGACATTTTTCTTTTTCTGTTTTTCCAGCGATGTACCGCTTGAAACCCAAAAATTTGAAAACTTTTAAAAATGGGACTGATTCCAACACTTTTAGACAGTTTATCTGAAATAGTGTGGTTTGTACCTAAAGCTGTTAACGGAAGAATGGATGCTCTGCTCTCGTTCTGTTCATTCAGTATATCTCAAAAATGGTCGCTGTTAAATTGATAACAAATATTGTGTGAATTTTGAAGTATTCATATATTCCCTGCATTTCGACTATTTTACAGCGTGACTGGCAATTTTCAATGAACGAGTAAGGTCAACTGACAATCAACGAAGATAGATTTTCAAAGTTTTCTTGTTCTTTGCAAAGCAGTATTTGATGGTTGAAAAATCGACAATTCTTGCGAATGTACTGCAGAATTATAATCTTAGCCAGACATCGTGTGGCATTCATCAACCCGCAAAGAGAAGTCAATCGCGCAGATATCGGAATTGTTCTCTGCGCGTATGGCCAATTGGCAAGGGCTGCCAACCCTCCCTACGCACATTCTATATAAACAGGATGTGCGGACAAAAAGGGAAGACTAGTGGCCTGCTACACGAGAGAAATAGAACTGTGACTATTAATGAACCGACGGCGAGCAGACATCGTGCCCCTTCCGAATTAGACGGTGTCTTAAAAACGATGGTAGACGTTTTGTGAGAATAGTTTTTGTAAACGTTTTGAGAGCAATGAATACCTTAGGAAAGAGTTAAATATTTTTTTCCTGCAAAACAGGTGATTTTGATCAACATTCACCCGTAGAAACTATGCGTTTCGTGTCAGAAATTCTCTTCCAGAATGATTCTTACTAGCGTAAAAGTCCACCTGTCATCTTATACTCTGAGAGGCACTATAAGTTTTGAAATAGTGAGAAAATTTTTGAGTACGATGAATATTTTGTTAATTGACCAGTTTTTGTTACCCTCCGCAAAAAAACGGAAACATTTGGCTGAAGTAACTATCATTATGAGCGTAACTTTTCTTATTTGACATTTCACGAAAACCTGATAAGCAGGTAATAAATAAGTTTAGATGTTTCGAAATTGTTAGAAATTGTGGAGAGGTATCTTGAAGTATGCTGAGTACCATATTATCATCGTTTTTTTCTTGAATCGATCACATGAGGCATTTTTCTTTCAACTAGCAAGAGACTTATGCGAAAAAAAAGCTAATATTTTGAACTACATTTTGAGAAGAATGATTGATCATAAATCATGACCAACTTACCAGACTAGCGTCCTCGGCCTACGGCCGACTCCGCTAGACGCGGCTATGCCGCGTAATTAGGTGGAATCAGATGCAGGGCCTTCGGCCCTGGCTCTGTGGAATCAGTTGATCCTATTTTCAGTATCTTCTCCCTTCGCTCGCTCCGCTCGCTCAGGTTGAACAGACTAAACAGGGCCTTCGGCCCTGTAACATCCAAAATTTATAATGAAGTGGAATCAGTTGCAGGGCCTTCGGCCCTGGCCTAGTGCTCTATCATAATCATAACTGAACATTTTTGTTTCCATTAGATATCAGTTATTTTTTTCTTTTTCGACGATATTTTGTCCAATTTTCGCCAATTTCTGATGATATTATCTCAGAAACCAGCGTACCTGAGAAAAATCTAAAGACAAAAAATGAAATGGGGGATCTTCATTTATAAGGAAACAAAAAATCAAATAAATCCATTAAGTGGCTCTCGCGTACCAGGGGGTAAAAGATGGACCCCCGAATTTCGAACATTTCACTTAAAACCCTAAGGCTTTTTCATTTTTCAAGTTAATCAAGTTTTCTTTTTTTCATATCATAGCCATTCAAATTACGCACAAAAGTACTAAGCCGGATTTTTGATTTAGGTCCTAGTTCGGCAGAAAAAACCGGAAAACGTGAAAAAAACTCAATCCACTCGTACGTTTTTTATCATATCTTCGTTCAAAAAGTTAAACCTTTGACGGTTTTTGGTGGCCGCGTAGCCAGAAAAATTTGCTATCGATCAAAAAAAAAGTTAGCCAAAACGGACTGAAATGAACCTAGTTAGGAGCTTGCAAAGAAAATTTCTACATAAATGTCGAAAATGGGGGTGCGCGATACCTATGACTTTCACAGGAAGAAGGGGGCGGAAATTCAGGCCCAAAATCGGCAAGTCAAGATTTCGAAAATTTTGGAAATCCGACCGTCATCGTCTCCTAAATAAAAATTGTATCCTGATCGAACAGTGAACTTCTCAGATCCTGTATTACAGAAATTCAGAAGTTCACAACTTTAGAAATTTCAACATCGTCGAATTTTTGAATTTCAGATTATAATAATTTCGATGTTTCATCTTCACAATTTTCCAGCTACAGGAATTCTAATTTTGGAAAATTTTGATCTTCCGAATCTTAAAATTACTTTTTTTTCGGATTTTTGGGTTTTGAAACTTCCAGATTTCTGATTTTTAGTATTGCAACTGCCTTTTTTTCAAGTTTGTAGATCGTTTTGGAAACAGTTTGAATGTCAAAACCCCGGAAATGTTGAAGTTGAAAAAATGCACTTGAACGATACATAAGAAAATCAAGACTCGGAAATCGTTGCTTCAATGCGATTTGGGGAAAAATTTAAAGCGGATTTTCATAAACTTGGTTTTTCATGAATCCCATTTCGTGTGAAACATAGCGAATTGTGGTAAACTCGTAAAATGTTAACTATAATATTGGGAGTATTCTTCCAATCAACCACTTTTTGATATCTTCAACAATAACCAAGTGCATTTAAAAATAAAATTTACTTCATCTTCATTTTTGACAAGAAACGGGTGAGGGGGGAAGGGGAAAGGGGATGGTAACAGAATATATACGAGAATATCTGAGAAATCGTAAACCTACGTATTACTAAATTGTGGTAGCTCACAAAATAGCAATAGACAAAGTTTCAGAAAATAATACAATACAACTGGAAATCGAATGGAGGGGAACGGGTGGAAATAAAATAGAGAAACAAAACAATATCTGAGAAGAGGTAGGAGAAAAGCTTTAGGCTTGTGAGTTAAAAAAAATAACTGGAAAAGAAAAGAGCTGCCAGATGTTAAATATAAGGGAGGATGAATAACAAAATGGATCGAGAAATGGTGTGATCGAGGTAGTGCCAAAGAAAAATAGAGGTGTGGTGTTGTATAATTACGAAAGAGGAAAAAGAAGAAGAAGAGCTAGCAGGGGAAAAACAGTTACATAGGCTACAGTACAGTCCATTAGTATCACCGTAGCTTTACAAGACCAGTGTGCAGAAAAAGAAAGGGGTGGGAAAAGGTGCAGTGGTAGTGGGAAGGGGGGAAAGATAGAAATCGGGAAAAATTGTACTTGAAACAAAAAAAAAAGAAGAAGATAGGGGGGTTTCTCAATCACGAAATCACAATGAAACAGTGACAAATCACAATAAAACATTAAGTTATTAAGCAAGAATTGACTTTTTTAGGACTGAAAAATTTTCGGGTGCGCACAAGAATCGGTAAACTACAGGACCACAAAAATACGAAAGAAATCTTAGAAAACGAACAAAATGCCGGGGAGAATTTGGGAAGAAGTGTTCTGAAAGAGAAAGAGGACAAAAAATGAAAGAAACTCATACAACGAAACTTTGAAAAAAAAATTACAAGATTCAAATGAAGAATTCAACAGTGCCAGACCAGTTCTTCGAATGAAAATCTGAGATATTTGAAGGGGTTGAATATAGAGAGGTAGGGGTTAGGTTGTATGATGAATCACATAATACAATAGACGGCAATATAACTGGGACATTGAAAACAAAAGGGCTACTGGGATGAAGGATTTTGAGATATTTTAGAGAAGTTAACACGACCGGATGCTGGGATGAAAAATGGTTTCTAGTTAGGAGGAGGAGAAGTAGAACAGAGAAAACCGGAGACCGAACATCAACTCGCAGAAGAAAAAAGAAGAAAAAAATTAACCGTATATGGCCAGCTAATTTAATTGGGGAAGAGAACCTCTCGGTTTTCTCTTCGCCTATAAAATTTCTGGTCTTAAGACATAAGACATAACTGATCGAATATATGAGAAAGAAGAAAAGAGGATATAAGCAATGATATGATAAATTTGCTAACTTCTAAATAAGAATGGGTGAGTATAGAGGGGGATGAGGTAAGGGGAGAAATGTGGCTAGAATCGTTTTGGGGTAGGCAACGTTGATTCGGAAGGGGGAGGCGAGGTATATGAAGGTTGTGTGGGGGCGTATCATGGCATCTGATTGGGTAGGTAGGACTAGAAAGATCTACTTGATTTTGAAAAATTCTCCTGGCAGCTCTTCGGCTTCTCCAGAACGCACGGCTCCCATGAATAACATTCCAGCGT
This sequence comes from Caenorhabditis nigoni, assembly GCA_027920645.1. Lineage (NCBI taxonomy): Eukaryota > Metazoa > Nematoda > Chromadorea > Rhabditida > Rhabditidae > Caenorhabditis > Caenorhabditis nigoni. The sequence goes on from CP115869.1 coordinate 7,832,959, forward strand.
TACGAGCAATGTCCTGAAAAAGAAATTATAAAAAATTGAACGGATAAGGTTAGTTGAACTCACGTTGAGCATTCCCAAAGCCTTTGGAAGACGTTCGAAAATACGACGAGCTTGCTCGCCGTACAATGATTCCAAGTATCTGAAATTATGGAATTTATGATACATTTATTCTAATCTTTTATTCTAACCTGTTAAGGAGACTCATGAAATGATTGTGCTGATCGGTAACGATGCGAACGTCATTCTCATTCATTGGTGGATCGATACGTACAGAGAAGAGAACAGCCAACATGACTAGATAAACGGCAAGTTCATTCTTCTTGATCTCCTCGTCGAAGAAACCAAAGAACCTGAAATACAGTAGCTAGAAAATTTCCAGAGGTTCTAGCTGGATACATATAATTTTGGGGTATAGGGTGTTAGCATATAATTTTAGCAAAAAGCTAAAAATTCGGTATTTTTTTTATTGTCCTCCCCTCAAACTCCACAAAATCCTATGTACTCCTCGGAAACAATGTATCTTGAGAACTACCGTAAACGTTCTGATAAAAGGCTGTCCAAAAATACCGACTTTGAGCTTGTATATCTCGGTTCTTGTAAAAGATATACAAAAGTGATCAACTAGCAAAATGTTTGTGAAAATATGATGAACAATTTATAAGTTGACCACTTTTTGATATCTTTTACAGGAACTGAAATATATAAGCTTAAGGTGGACGGTTCGGATGGCCTTCTTTAAGAGTGTTTGACCCTTTTTCAATGTCTTTGATACTGGACCCTGGAAAACTCACTCTAAACATTTTTCTTTCTGCGCCTGCGCATTCGAATTGAGTTTTGCGAACATGTCATCCACATTGACTGAAACATTCTGTCCTTTGATGGTGGGGGTCTTGAACGAGTTGGTGTGTGGGTCGTAGCGAGTGACTCCGCGAACAGTGAGCATCTCAATCATGCCTCCCTTGAGAAGTGAGAACTTTCCTTCTTGAGACACCTCACGGAATGCTGGAACTCCCTTGGCGACCTTGACAAAACGTCTCATGGTCACATCCATGATGTTCATGATGTCAGCCGGTGACTTGTTGGCCTGAAAATTGTAATATGAGCCTAGATGTTCAAGGACATGAGTCAGTATCTTCAGCCACTCTTCAATAATCCAAAATCACTAACCTTGAGGAACGACTGCAATTGACGTCCTTGCTCCATTGGATCATCCATTCCAAAGAACGCCTCACGGACATTATCCAGTGCCTTGAGCTCCGTAGCATTGAGCTGATAGTTGACGTTACGCTCAAGTGGTTGTATTTCCGCTGCTACATGGTACGGATCGGCGTTGTATTGGAAGTTGTGATTTGGAGTCATCTGAAAAATCGACTGATTCTTCGGGGCAAAAAAAGAAGAAGGACGATAAAAATGAGTGTGAGAAATGGAATGAACGATTGACACTCTTAGGGGGTGGAGGTTTCGCATATGATTGCCACCGGTTGACGCGGAGAACCCTGCCACTGTCTGGCACTACCTTCAAAAGTGCAACAACGCGATGTTTCCTTTCTTCGGGGCGATACACTCGCTCTTTCTCACAAATCAATTTTCAAGATAAGACAATAGACACTGTCTTTTTTTTCTCACACTTACATAGTCTGGCTTGTTCTCGATCATCTTTGGTTCTTGGCTTTCGGGACTGTCGAGAGCCGATTGAATGCACTGATCGTAGAAGCTGGTCATCTTGCGATACATCTCCTCGGCGGCGTCTCCACCTCCGGTCGCTGTCACGATTCCCATTCCGAACGAGGCAATGTCAAAGTGCGACTGGGTTGGCACACTGCTGCCTGGAATCATCTCACCATGCGGTGCGCCATTCACGTGGTTCAGAGGTTGCATACCCGATGAGGTCGAGTTATTACGAGATAAGCTCATATCGCTCATCGGCGCGCTGTATGGTGGCGTGTGCTCCGCTGGCATTGGGTGACCGTTGCAGTTGTAAGCGGCACTGGAAACAAACAAAGTTCGGTTGATAGAATAGATAAGGAAAATTTAGTTACCGTTTGTTGATTGGCTCCTCCTCGTTCATGAGTCCCGGTTGGTTTTGTGGAATGCGAGCAAGAAGATTCTTGTACTCTTCAGCGGTAAGAACAACCTATAAAACTTTTGTTTAGCAATTGTCAAGGATCATGCAAGATGAAATATTGCTTCAGAATGCGGTGGTTTTGGGGGAGAATAAAAGCTACTTCGTTAAAAGTGCAGTGATTTGTAGTAAAAAAATGAAAAGGAAGAAGAAGAAGAAATTCTTGATGCGAAGGGTTAGAGGGGTTTGAAGGTTGCGTAGAAGATATTGGAAGAATAGATTAATTACCTGTCCGTTGTCATCCATTTTTGGTCGACAGTTCAGCGAAGTTTGCGAGATTCGATGAGCCATCATGTTTGGATCGTACTAAAAAGATAGTTGGATGATACAAGTGTGGTGGTGAAACAGTTCAGCTATCATTCAAAAGCTCTGCTGTGAAACTAAGCAAGGGTGCAACATAATATCTATACTTTTTTTCTTTGAAAATGTTCTCTGAAAACAAAGAATGCAAGGCAAATGAAGCGAGGGTGCATCTAAATCCCCTTTTTTTTGAGAACTTGTTCCTTCAAAGTCGTAGTTTGAAAAATCGGCATTTTTTGTTGAATGATTCTTATCAAAAAATTTTCGAAGGTTGATTTTTTGAAGGTTCGTCCCTCACAGTCAGCGATCATTCATCATTCAAAGCGTCATCTCACTCGATCGCAAATCTGTTTATTAACTTACACCATCTGGAGACTTCTCGCCGTTGTGCATCATTGTCAAACTTCGATTTGGTGGAGAATCGGAAGCGCTGGATCCGACTGGAGACGTCAATGGGTACTGAAAGTGATATAAATGAATATATTTTTCTTAAAGAGCATGGGAACCAGGGTCATACGTGCTATAACTTTTCTATAAGGCTTACAAAAACATATTTTTCTATTTATTTTAGGCCATTTAAATACTTTTGAAAGTCTGAGGCCCATGTAAAGTTTTCGAACATTTTGGAATTTTTGATGTTACGAAAACAAACCAAGATTCATAACTTTGCATTTACAGAATTTTTCGAAATTTCCTAGTTTTTCTGCTTATGCCGATTTCTGGAAGACACCTTGTTTTGGGTCTGTTTTTGTACTGACAACGTGAAAAGTCAGTTGTCTTTCAGAAATCGGCAATTAGCTGGAAAATTAGAAACTTTCAGAAAACTCTGTAAATCGAATTTTTCGAATCTAGGTCTGTTCTACATCTTCAAAAATTTTCAAAACGATTGGGAACTGGATAGCTGGACTCCTGAGAAAAAGCCAGACTTCTGAAAATGGTCCAACCGTCCTGAAATCAACTGAAAATCACGTTTTTGTATGTCTCATTGACCCATACTGTTTGAAACTCGTATTAGTAATAATTAGAATTCACTATCTTCTCATATTCTCCCTCTGCGCCTAATGATATGTCAAAATGTTCGCAAAACCTTCTGACTCATTTCTAATTAGTTGTTATTCAGCGAGTGTCAGAACTTCAACCAACAACAAGACCCTAATCTCACGAAAATTTGTCACTGAAATATATAATTCAATGGAAATATGCTATATCCGATCCGATAAAAAAGAAAAAAACGAGGTTCAAAAAACATAGTCTAGGACTTTATATAACCGGTTTTGGCTAGTTGCTTCAAGTGCAAAAGTGACAAGAAGATTCATATCACTGTCTAGGCAAGATATGTCCTTAAGAAGAATGATGATAGTGACATAAAAAGCCTATCGTTCAAAGATGAAGGGAGTGCAAGACACTTACTGGTTGAGCTCCCGGTGGACTAATGAGCTGAGGCATCACGTTTGGTCGGTTTTGCATGTGGTGCATCATCTGAAATTTTGAATTATAAGAAACTTGTTCTGAAACTCCGCTCTTCAATATTCTTACCTGATTATCCATGGGGTTAATAGTCAACGGACGTTGCGGTTGTTGCTAAAGCACAATTAAGTCAGGACAAAATTCAACAAATACAGTACACTTACATAAACAGCGACTCCTGGGTGTGGGACCGGTGATTGATGTGGTTGTGGCTGGCCTGGATGTTGTGGTGACATTTGATGTCCTGGCTGTGCTCTTTTGTTCGAGGTGCTGTTGTTGTTAAGACGGGAGTTTTTCCTCCGCCGAAGTTGTTCCTCGTTTAATATCCACTCTTTTTTCATACCGACAGTAAAACATTTCCGCAACCGGCACTTTTGACAAAACCGCCGACTTACAGAGTTAATCTCACAGTCTTCGGAATAGGGACATTTGAACTCCTGGAATTCTATCTGTGGGGATGTTCTGGAGTGAGTTTAATTACCTTTGGACGTAAAGCGTTTCGTCTGAAAAATGCTTTACAAGATTCACAGGTGATAACATTAAAATTGTAGCCCGTCGCATGATCGCCACATACTCGGCAGGTTTTCTGACGACGACGACTCTCCTGAAAATCACCGTAAAGTTTCTGTAACTTCATTTTTCTAGGGCTCACTTCTGAAGAGTCCATGTTCCCATCATCCGGCGAGCCACAAGCACCAGAGCCTTCCTCAAGTTTCACCCCAGATCCATGATATCCTGAAAAGCAATAAATCTTATCTCATCTTAATCACCGCAACAGTTGGTTGGCCCCTCCGACTTCTCGCGAATTTTTTTTTTGCATCTTCCTGTCCTATGGAACTTGTGGATCTTGTGGGCGAGAGAGCAAGAAGAAGGTGCATTCAATTTTTCAAAAAGTACACCCCGATGCTCACTACTCTGTTGTTCTCCGGGAGATGCTGGAGCGGCGGATCAGTAGAAAAAGTGTAAAGTGCGTTTCGAGAAAAAAAAGTCGAGTTTTCTCGTGTTCTTCCACTATCACACCACTTCGACGAAAAGTGATAAAAGTGACAGATATATTTATTACAAAAATGTTTTGAGTAGAGTACAACAACGCATTTTACCCGCTCACTACTGATAAGCTTTTTGTTTGGTAATCAGTGTTAACGTTTATAAAAAAAAAGAATTTTTGTTCCTAGAATTATTACAAGAACTACATTTGTTTCTATTGTTCCGGTTTACAATAGTAACAACATGACAACATATCGAAGACAAATACAAAAAAATTCTCATAAAGTACAAAAAGTACAACATACCGTTCATTCCAGGTGCGGCACCAATTGATGGAGGGCTGTGGATGACCGGATCATCCGGAGTGCTCATCTGAGGCTGAAAAAATGATAAAGATTAGAACACAAGCCGAACACAGGTGCGAAACTCAATCAGTCTCATCACATTTACAATTACAACTACCACTAGAACCATGCATTCTTTAATTTTTACAGTTTTTTCTTGCTCGGATCATCACATGTTCTTTTCTCCATAATCCCTTTTTTTTCAGAGGCTCTATTCCAGACTCACCGTCACTGATAAATAACATGATAGTGGACTAATTGGCCAGTAATAGCTAGACTTGTTAACCGATGATACTAGTAGATTATACATGAATAGGTTATTTAGATCAGTAGAAGATTGAAACATAACTTTTTGTTTCTGTACCTAGGTGGCGCCTTATCACGAAAAACTAAAGGGCAGTGTGAGGGGAGAAAGAGAGAACGGGAGAATGGAAGGAAGAGCGGGAGGCCAGGACGACGAAAATTTTCCATGCGGGAGGGCACGGCGAGCGAAAAAGTGGGTGGCGTCACCGGTGTCTGAGTTTTTTTTTTGGTTTTTATTTCTCCGCTTCTCCCCGTTCTCCAGGTATACTGATAAAGTTGGGGAAAAGGTTTTGATTTAATATTTTGAAACTACTAAGAACATATCCAGAGCGTTCCCACAGGGGATTTACACAACAACAAACCTTGCCGTAGAACTTATTCAGCATTGTCCAGTTAATATAGTTTTGTGAAGAAAGTAAATTGTCCGCCATTTCCAAATGGGGAGGAGAATATGTAGAAGAGAAGTTGGAATTACAGGTTAGAGGTAGATTGGTTTTGGAATCAAAAAATTCGATTTCAATTTAGGAATGTACAATTATAGAGACAACTGGTATGTATGTTTTGTAGGTTGAGGTCAGGGGGTTTTCTTCGTTTCCAGGTAGATCCGTTCTTGTCGATTGATGTGTTGATATATGTGTCGTAGATGAGGTAAATTACAAAAGAAATGAGGTAGTTGGGAGGTAGTTGGGAGTTTATGATTTAAGACAACGATACAGAAACAGTTCACATTCACACAAACTGCTGCAGCGGGGGGAGATTCAGTTCATTGAGGAAGACCGCGGTGCTCCCTGAAGGTAAGAACTATAATGAGACACGAAGTGTATAGAATACCAACGAGAATAAGAAAATAGAGAAAATGAAAAATTGGCGAACGAACGCCCCGTGTGAATAACAAGGCGTGGGTCGGGGAGGAAAGAGAAAAACGAACGAACGAGAAGAGAGCAAAATTATTCTAGAAAAGTGAGCTACACTTGTTTTTGACTGAAAATGACTGAAAGAAATGAATAATACTGGGAATACAAAAGTACAAGGAAGGAAACACCTGTCGAAACAAGTTTACGTGAATGCTCTTATACAGAAGCCAACCCTGTATGTGCACTTTGAGCTTCATTATCTTGGTTCCTTCAAGAAATATCAAAAAGTTCAAACTGATAAATTGTTTGTCATAATATCACCAATATTTTGACGGTAAGCAGATTTTTGGTATCTCTTATAGGAACCGAGATGATTGACCTCAAAGTGCAAGTATAGGGTAGCTTTCTGTTAGTGCTTACGGTAATTTGAAAAACCTTAAAACCTTTGAGTCAATTTTTCGTGATTCCTGTCACAAATACAAAAAATTGACAACTGATTAATTGTTCAAAATATTATCACTAGTATTTTATCAGTTGACAAATTCGTGAGATCTCGTATTGGAACCCAGTTAATTTAGCTCAAAGTTGAAAGTTAAGAGGTCCTTCTAAAGGTATGTTTACGGTAGTCCCAAGAAAGTCAAATTTGAAGAACTATCCTATATTTGTAAAAATTCATGTTTTGAGTATACAAGCTTGAAATTCAGTTTTATGCTGAAAAGTCCAACTCAACTTGCTTAAATCGTAACTAACTGAAAAAGATCAGGATCTGACAAATTTTTCGAAGAATGTCAAGAACTTACTGTAGCTTACTTTGCTCTGAATTTAGTCTTACACTCAAACAGAAAAATCCAGCTAAATTGATGAAACTAAAACCAGCTTTTGAGTTAAATAGGAAAATCAAAAACTGACTAATTCTCAGACGGATGCCTTGAACTATTTCTAGGCGAATTTCTAATTTCCGTTCTCTGAGTGTCACAAGACTGCAAAAACTATAATTTCTGAACAGTCACTTATTCTGAACTAAAAGTGCTAACCTAGAGCCTATTGGAGAATGTTCGAAAAGTTTCGAATGCATGCCACAAGAATTTCGAGAGAATTTTACCGAAAACTTTTGTTTCACAAAAATCCTTGAGACGAAACTTTCACTGGGATATTTCACTGGGGGCATTGTTTTCTGTTTGTAATGAAAAATGCGAAAAAGATATTGGAAAAAAAGAAAATGACGACGGCGCCGAGGACAAAAACTGTTTACATAGAACTGGAGTTCTTGAGAATGCACTCTATGAGGACGTCTAATGAGTGTTGGAGCTTTTCTAAGAATGAAAACAACAAAAAATTCAGTGTGGGCGCTGGAACGCTGTATTATGGACTAGCAAAGTACGTCAATGGACTTTTAACCAAAAATCTATGATTCTGTATATTGTCCAACATTGTATCAGAGAGTCACGTCAGCCAATTTTTCTGCCGAATAAGTGAACTATGAAAAAAGCTAGCCGTTCATAATATCATTGCTGAGTTCTAATTCCTGCTTCTTTCTTGTTTTGTGCTTTCGTTTTACTAAAGAAGAACGACGAACGAGGCAAGCAAAAAAGAAAGAAAAGAAACAGAAAAATAGCAAAGACGAAGGCGAACGGAACGTCGTCGCCGTCATCGTCAGTAACATTCTCAATCGACGTGGGGAGGGCCGTCGTCGTTCGCGTCGTGTGCTCAAAACAAGTTTTGTTTTTCTCATATCCTCAGGCGCGGCGGCTTCGACGCTGCCCGAGCAAGCACACGCCACACATATTCAAGATCCATATAGAGTGCTGAACGAAAGAAGAACGGCATGAGTGAAAAACAAGGTGATGGATATATTCAGAAATGTATAGTATACCAAAAACGGGCATGGAAGAGCTGTTACTGACTGGAAATTGACCAAAAGCACTTTAGGAAAAGTGCATCAGTAGAAACGTGGAGGAAGCTATCAGAAAGTTCTTGGTCAGAGGAAAAAAACTGATAAAACTGTTCAAAAACTGTCAGTCTGGGGTCATTGGCAGTCGGAAATTTTAAGAAAAATGCTATTTACAAGGTCGGTGCTCTTTCTTCAAAACGTTTATTCAATGGCACATCCCGAACATGCTGTTTACTTTTTGATATGTGGAACAGAACTGTCAAAATATTTATTCAGAAACACATGCGACTTGGATTCTTTTTTTTCTGGAGTAGAAACATTCAGAAATTATCCAGAGCGAGTTTCAATATTATAAAAGTGTCAGTCCTCGGCTTGATCGATATTTTTCGATTTTCGAGTAAAATTAGAAAAATTTGAAGATATGAAAAATCGATATCCAGAGAGAAGTATTTCGAAATGAGTCGTCTTATGTGATTTTTGATATGAGAGAAGTAAAAGTCGAAGTCTTCAGGTAGTATCTAATTTTTCATTAAGCTTCGAAAAACTTTTAATTCCATGAACTTAGTGAATGAACTTAAAAATCGATATGATCAAATTTGTAAACTAAATTTTCTAGAAAATTTTAGAAATAAAGTTCCAGAAAATTATTGCAAAACAGTTTCTAGTGAAATGGATTCTTCTTTTATCAGAACTCAAAAGTTTATCAAATCTAAAAATTTCTTATTCGTTGACAAAAAAGTAGAAATATACTCCAACGACACTGTACTTTTAAAAATATAGTAAACTAGTAGTGACGTAGGTTGAAATTTAGAAGTAAATTGAAACATTTTTTGTTAAACAAAAAACAAAAAAAAGTGAATACTAATAAGATAAGGAAGTGCAATCGAACGTAACAATGATGGGTGTTTTGAAATTTTCTTTTTACGACACGATTAATGAGGTGAGGAGAGTCTTAAAGTTGAAACTTGGTTGGTCACGAGTTCTATTTTGTTAGGGCCACCATCTTTTTTTCTCTCCCCACAAAAAAAACGACAAGAGAATGAATTCGTCAGTATGTCTCTTTTTCCATAGTTCTTTTTTGGCTGTTTTTCAGCCACGACGAGGGGGGCCCCGGGCGCTATAATCGCTGGTGGTTCGTACTCTCGTCCAGTCCACGTTCCCTTTTTTCTCTTTCAGTTTTTGCGACCCTGTCTAGAATTTTTTTTTCAGCGGCAGCTGAGGATAGAGAACAAGAGACACCCGCACTCCGATTGGCCAGTGTCAGCTCTGGACGTTGGGACAAAAGTACCGCCCAGTTTTTTCCTCTCCTGCTGCCGCATCGTCGCCATCATCGAGACCACTACTATTTCGCTAGCGACTCTCGCTTTCTAATCTTGCCCCCCCCGATTCACTTTGCGTGCAGCAAAAACAAAGTATACGGTAAAAAATGGACGTGTTTTACACTGTGCGTGCCTTTTTTGGACTTTTAAAGAACTTGGAATGAATGTTGAAATGAATGAAGTAGAGAAACGAAACAAAAATCAAGATTTCGGTCTTTTCCAAAAACAACACAGTAATCAAACTTGCACTTTGCAATTTGGAAAGGATGATTTAAGTACAGTATCAAGATCCAGAAAAACATAATTTCGTAATAACTAGACGACACTATACTAGTAGCAAAGTGATGAGCTTCCAGAAAACAGATATATATGAACAAGAGGCTTCATTTGGAACGACGTATAACAATAAATCTTTAAAAAAACAAATATTCCAGAATAATCTAAAAAGTAATGTTCTCATGGAGACCTTGTATCCTGGAAATAACCAAATTTCCGACTCTTGGAGAGGCGTGTCATGTTTTTCAGAGCTTTCTCTGAAAATCCGCGCAAAAGCTCATGTGTGACGAAGGAAGTATAGCGGTACCGAAGTCAAGGAAATGGCGAATATTTTTCATATTTTGCCTTGCCGTTCGCAAAAAGGATGAAGAAGAAAAAATTAATCTCAGCCGACGAATATCCTATATCCTGTCGAAGAACCAGGAAAACAGAAGAAAGAGCAGCTTGAAAAATATTATAATGATTCAAACTGATGATTTGTTAATAACTTTTGAACCAGTTAGGATATAGGGATACTGTGTAAGTCTAAGCTGAGGAAGGAGGAACCATGAAAAGTAGAAAAAAAGAAGAAACATCAAATTGAAAAAAGATAGAAAAAAAAGAAGAAGACGTTGTCAAATTGGAAAAACAAGACTGGAAGTACACGCCTCGCGGCGCACTGTAGGTGGCGAAAGAGAACAACGGTAAACAATCGTCCTGTTAAAGTACTACTGTAGGTGCTCGCCCTAACTTTCTATCGAAAAAAAAATGAAAGAATGAGAACAAAAAAACTGGATAGCTCTCTGCCTCAGCTGAGAGCCCAGTGAAAAAAAGCAGCGAAAATTTTGAAAAACAAGGTGAGTGGAAATTGAGTCTGATTTTTTTCAGATAGAGTCTTTTTTTTCTTTTTTTGCTTTCTTATTAGCAGTTGGTGTAGGTGTAAAATTTGGTTATTTTCCTGTTTTGAAGGTAGACTAATAAGGAAAGATACTATAGTGACAAATAAGATATTGTTATGGCAAAAGTATGCTAATTGGTATATGGTCCATATATCAAAATCAGTCTTTTTACAGTAATCCAAAAAATCCAGTTTTTGAAAATTCTTATAAAATTTGATTTAATGTGATAAATTTCGAATGGAAAACTATTTTGAAAAGACTAAAAACTTTGATACTGAATACCTTAAAACCTGTTATAGAAGGGCACCCATACAGTCAAGCTCAAGATCAATTATCTCGGCTCCTCTAAGAAATATCAAAACTAGGTTAACTGATAATATGTTTGTGATATTATGATACACAATATATCCGTTGATCGCTTTTTAGTATCTCTATTAGGAACCGAGATGAATTGGCTCAATGTTCAAAATTAGGGGCCCTTCTATTAGATGTTTTAGGGTAATTCTAAGAAATTTCAAAGGTATTTTATAGGCTGGTTATACTGGGAATTTCAGATTATCAAGCTAAAAATTCTAGATAGAATTTCTTATTCTTAGTTCCAGCTAGGTAGTCTTACGTTAGAAGTGCACTGGATATCACTTATCAGTGTTCAGTATCAAATTACAAAACTAGAATCCGACAAAATGACCTACAGTATACCCTATCAGCTTCTCCTCTCTTCACCGACCCGAATGACCCCCATTTCAGGTATCCTTACAGTTCCTACAGCTCCACCCATGGGGGTCACTAGATCGTGTGAACTTCGAGGTCGACAAGACATACAAAAAGTAAAAAAAGAACTGGGCGGCAGTAGACATGGGTTGATGGAGGGAGAGGAAGCACAAGCTCCGAAGGGAGACGAGTGCCATGAACGAAAAACATCAACAACGAACGCGACGGACGGCAGTGCACACACGGCAAAAACAGTCGAAGGGACTGCATGGATAGTAGAGAACGCAGTCATACTATTGGACTGGTAGCTTCGGAAGGGGGGAGGCAAGGAAAAAAATACTCGTCGTCTCTTTTTTTTTCAGCCGCCGCTACCCCGAGTGTTCGCAACTTTGGGTTAACTCAGAACATCACAACCGGTACTGGAGGACATAATGAAAGTTGAGGGTTAGGGTTTTGAAAGATTCGGTTTGAGAAGTTTCAGTTGCACTTTAAGGACATCTATGAAAAACATAATTAATTTTAAGATTGTTGTCATGAACTACAGTAATCCTTATGTAATTTCCAATAATCCAGATTTCATAAAACAGATCTGAGAACTTGCTGAATGATTTAAAGGAGGGTTGAAAAACGATACGAAGGATTTCTCGAGGATCGAGGGAGCTACACCAGGATCAAAGTGATGAGTCCTGCTTTCGCGTCTGGAGGTCTGTTCTTCAGGTCAACTGACGTCTGTTGCTGTTTTTCGTGACAAAAGAAGTCTAAGGAGCAAGAGGAGGGCTCTTGCTGTGTATGTGGTGGTTGCGGAACTGAACCAGCGGACTATTTTGCGAGGTTGTTTTCGTTTTCAGCATTCCCCCCATCGTCCTCTTTTTTCTCCATCCCCGTCTTCTGTCGTCTTCGTCGTTCGTCTCGAGGAGTGCTGTGCTCGACGTGAGCTTTTTGTCAGTGCTGCTGTTTTCAGATAGGGTGGGGGGACCGAGGGTTTCTTTTGATTGGCACACTCGACGATGGGAGCCCTCGCTCTCCCCAAAAACGAACGACTAGAACAACAACAACGTCTTCTTCTAGTACTACTTTTCTAGACTATATGTCTCTTTTTTTTTGCCTGAATTCGTTAGTAGGAGTGCTCGGAGGGGTGACTCAGACTCTGAAACTCTAGTCCATCAGCGAAATGGGGAACAAAACAGATGACGTGGAAGATCTTTTTACTTCCTTTAAAGAAATTTTGACAAGGTTTATGCTACTCTTAAAAGTATAGGATCGTACCGTAGGGGGGTTGCTCTGACTCAAAACAAAAATTGCTCGGTATTTATATTCCATGAATTCGGAATGATTGAGCTACGATATAACATGAGAATTAAGGCTAAGAATACGAATGTGGTGCAGAGCGCGAAAACAAGTGTCTATTTTTTGCTCTTGAGCAATCCGTAATAGGGAATTTTCGGGAGATTTTTGTAGATGGAAGTTCTAAGGATGCGAAACATTCAGGTACATAATTTTGGCATGACACAAAAAAATGTCGTTGGGACAGGACAAATGATAAAAACAAGTACTTAGTGATAACGACAGCAAGCCCCAGGTTTGAAGGAGAGAGAAAAAAGAACAACGACTACCAGGAAGAGAGAAGATAGTAACTTTTGTGTTTTGAAAATTGAAAATTGAAACATATACAGTGATTTTTGGTCAGTTTCATCATTTTCAAAAGTCTGGAACTCGGCTGTCAAATTTCTGATAGTCATGAAATGTTTTAGGGGGTATAATACACCTATATTTTTCAAATTTCCTAGTATTTCAGCTGATTGCCTATTTTTTTTCTGAAAATCGCCTAATTTTTCAAGTTTGTATCACACGAACGGCTCAAAATGGGTGTTTTTCAAAAATAAGAAAATTACTGGAAAACTAGGAAATTTCAAATGATTCTATAAATGCAAAGTTTGAAATTTTGATCTATTTCACAATTTCTTAAATTTTCAAAATGATTTTTAACTTCACAACCGAACTCCAGACTTCTGAAAACGGTCAAAAGAAACTAAATTCTTTTTGCAATTTTTTTCAAGGGGTACTGTATTGAAATTGAAATTTTTGGGAAACTCGGAAATTTTTGTGATTCCCGAGCTATCCAACTCACAAAAATGAGTTGCAAGCTGAATTCCAAAAGTGAAAGTTCGTTATTGCTAAGTGGGAGGATCGGAATCGGAAGTAACAAAATTTTAACGACCAGTCTGACTAGGCTTTTTAGGAAATTGAGCCAGACTACTCATTTTCATGAGTACTGTTGTTGTTCATCAAGTAAATTAAGGGGGTGGTGGTTTTGAGCTAAACAGATTTTATCTTGGAACGCTTCTAGAAAAAGGAAATACCAAAAAATGGGATGGAACTAACAGTCTGTTTTTTTTCGCAATTTTCAAGGTTGAACACGTCGCCGGGGGGTATTGAGTGCAAATTAAGTGGTGCTGGCAAAGAGGAAACGAACAAAAAACAGGTGTGTCAAGTTGGGAAAAAATGGGGAGCGGATAAAAACAAAACAAAACACGAACGCACGCTCTCGTTTTCAGACAGAGGCTAAAGTCAGTGGTTGAAAAAAGGAAACTTTTTTTTCTACAAAAAAACCGAAACTTTTAGTTGTATTGGGGGTGTTGTACGCTATAAAAATTTGTGTCGTCGTTCCCACAAACCAACGCCTTCTCAAAATATGTGTGATGTTGTTACGCTAGAGGTAATGAACGACCGAAAAGTAGAACGACGTTCAACAATTCCAATTCTATCGCGGTTTCGAGATCTTTTCCTCCCCTTCTCTATCCGCTTCCTTAAGGTGAGTGTATCTCCTCGGGATTTAGTTCTTGGAGATAAGTAGTAGTGGGCGCGGGCGCGCGGACAACTACAAGAACAATAGAATAAGAACGGGGAGGCCTTAGAAGAGGAACAAAGTGTTAGAAAAAGAGAGGAGCGTCTTATCAACTGTCGAGTTGGTTAACCTTGGAATTCTATTGGAAAATGTAGAATAGTTGCAAATCGGAAATTGTCCTTTGAGAAAATCACTCAATAACTATAGTTCCTGTCATTACGACATATTCCAAAGCGTATTTCAGTTGATTTTAGGCATTTTCAGAAGCCTGGAGCTCGTCTGTCGAATTTATGATCACTTTGAAAACTTCGGAGAAGGTAAAACAGACCTAGCTGGAGAATATTGCATTTACAGAATTTTTGAGAATCCCTAATTTTCGCCGCTATCTGAAAGACACGTTTTTGTACTGAAAATGTCAAATAAGGTGTCTTTCAGAAATCGACAAATATTAGGTTGGCCAGAAAGTAACTGTCCATTCTTTGATTCGTGATTAACACAAAAACCAGACTAATTCAAGATTGACGGTATGTACCGTCGTGGTCCACAACATGTTGCCAACATTCAGGTAACCTGTGGATACCATACCTCCAACAGCCAGCTAGCTGTGAATCAAAGAAGTCCTAAAAAGCAGTTTTTATCTCATCGGCAGTGGTAAATTATTTTCCCTCCGGATGACGTTGCATTTCTCCGAATATCCAGTAATAAAAGGGTCATGTCTGAAGTTTAATAAATGTAGACAGCCATCCCTCCAATGCGGCTTAGGACTGAATTGACTATCTTTAAACGAAGCGAGATCCTATGTTCCACGGAAAGTCAAGTAAGTCCCGGACCACTTTAGCGGTTCTTCTTTGTGCCCTTTAAACTACTGATTTGGCCCTTCGATTATTAGTTTTTCAGAGATATGCAACGCAGTCGGGAGGGAAAATAATTTTCACTAAAGATGAGATAAAAAACTGCAATGCAAAATATATTGATTCGCAGCTAGCTGGCTGTTGGAGATATGGTATCCACAAGTTACCTGAATGTTGGCCACATGTTGTGGACCACGACGTTACATGATGTCAATCTTGGATTGATCTCGTTTTTGTGTTATTCGCGAATCAAAAAATGGACAGTTACTTTCTGGCCAACCTAATAGCTCGAAATCTGGGAATATCCAAGAAATTCTGTAAATGCAAATTTTCTAATCTAAGTCTATTTTACACTCTCCAAAACTTTCAAATTGATATAAACTTGACATACAAGCTCGAAACTCCTGAAAATGGTCAAAATGACCAAAATTAAACTGAAAAATAAGTTTCTGTACATGGCAGTCAATCCCACAACTTCTATTCTGAGCTTTTTACCGGAAATTCTTTTCTTGCTCACTTTCTAAAGACCGAACATTTATTTTGCTAAACCCAGTACCGGGAACCGATTTTTGAAATTTTCAGACATGTTCTAACAAAAAATTTTTCAATATCATCGTCACCCAAACACACAACAGAAAGTTTTTGAAGAGGTCACTTCATGATTTTTGGTCTTCTTTTTCTACTGTATCGTCATGTTTTCCTACTACTTTCCAACCTTGTTTTTCACTAGTGCTTCTATTGAATTATTCAATGTCTATAGAGTTACCACCTCTATTTTTTCCCTTTACTTCCGAACACAGATAGACAAAAAATGGACTTACAAACATGTACGAGCTATCAACCTGCATTAGGTCGTAGCTGTCCATTCCAACAAACGAGGGACCATCGTTAAACGGTTCGTGGTTGTTATACGGGTTATACTGGTCACTCTGCTGGTTAGTAATCATTGGGGGAGGTGAGAGCATTGGCGGCGTGTACATTCCATCCCGAGAGTCGAATTTGAAGGGTTGATAACTTGGAAAATTGTTCTGCTCCATTGGTTTTGAGGCCTCCCAGGGATTCACCTGCTCCGATGAAGTTGGTGAAACTACTTCTTGTTTCAAAAAAGGAGGCACTGGTAAAGATGATGAAGGCGAGCTATTCTGGCCATTGGTAGCTATAGCAAGCTCATCCTGCTCAGAACTTGGGGTAAGGGAATCCGATCTGCTCAGGGACGTAGCTGACGGTGTACTTTGTCTCGCAGGTCGAGTTCCAAACATTTCTTGAATATTCGCATAGAACGCCTCTTTCTCGGCTTCATCAACCCATGATCCATCTTCATAACCATCCAAAAAACTTGAGTTTCGTGCTTCAGGGCTATAGAAATCGTCCAGATAGTCTCCGGTGTAGTTCGACGATCCTCCGCACTGAGGCGAATACATAGCTTGATGTTCTTATTATGAATCTTTGTATGTGAGTATCAGAGGGCTGTTGGCTTGGCTGAAGGAACGGAAAATAAGAAAAGGATAAGGACAAAGTTTTAAAAAGACGAGAGGGGAAATAGGAAATGGGCAACGGAACGGAAAATGATTCAATACTCTATCTATGAGCTCACTCAAGGGGAGAAAGAAGTTCTTCTTCTTCTTATGATGCTATTTTTTTTTGTTGTTGCTAATTGGAATGTTTTTCAATGGATTACTGTAATTTTGTTTTTGAAAGCTAATACGAATACCATGGCATCTCCAGTCCACCCATACGTGGATTAAAGTTCAATTATCTCGATTCCTGAGACAGATATTAAAATTTTGTCAACTGATCAAGTGTTGAAAATCTTATTATGAATAATTTATCAGTTGACAAATTCTTGAAATCTATTACAGGAACCGAGATAATTGAGCTCAAAGTTAGCGGTTTGGGAGGACTCAAGGTAAACGGTAACTTTTGAAACTATGCTTGAAATTAAGGCTTGACTTAAATTAAAGGCTAGACTCAACATTTAGGCTAGACTGGAAATTGAGGTCACGCTTAAAATTAAGGCTGGACTTGAAATCAAGTCTAGACTTCAAAAAAAGGCTATACTTGAAATTGAGGCTAAACTCAAGTAGACTTTCAATGAAAAACTGTAAACAAAGAATTCAAGAAGTTTGAACAAGTCTATTCTAAGAAACTGCAAATCATATGATTTTTCGAAATCTCTTAGAGAAAATGATCGGGTTAGGGGATAAAACCTAGACTTACTAGTCCACTTTCAAAGGTTAGATTGATCTTAATGACACCTCAAAATTTCCCCTGACGTCTGTAGACGAAAAACATTTTGCTGCAAAAAATACCACCCTGACCAGGGGCTAACACATCACTGATGCTGCGTGGTTTGATCCATAAAAAAAGAAAATTCCCCAGTCGATGCGAGCAAAAACTAATTGCTGGCTACGAGCTGCTGCATCTCGGTGTCTAGAACCAAAATTTTTTCTCAGAATTTGGTCGAGTGGACTCAGAAAATGCAACAAAACATAAGCAAAAGATTCACTGGTTTTCAAACATTTTGATTATATTTGCGAAAGAAAGTCTTAGGGTCAATGTTGCCATTTTAGAAAATGGCTCCGCCTTTTTATTGCAGCTTATTAGAAACAATATTTTCGAGAGGAAAACATTGATATAGACAGACAGAATCGTAATAATAATTGTATAGGGGGACAAAAAATGAACAAAAAAATGGAGAAAACTATCTGCCGATAAGTTGCGATTTGTCAAATTGTTCGAAAAAAAACTTGAGAGAAGATGTTTTTTGCGGCGCGAACATCAAAAGAAAAAGATAGATATGCACTTCTCTCGAAATCACACCTAATTATTTTCTCCTTTTTTGAGATGAAAAATGATTTTTGGGCGTTATCGCAATTCATTTTTTTTTGTATAGAAAAGAAAAATCGATTTCATAATAAAAAAGAACGCTTCAGATATGTTTGTTTCCCTGCTCAATCTTCAAATGTATCTTTTCTTGAGAGGCACAAAAAAGATACCAGATGGATCCCCGAGCTACACAAGGAAGTCACACCTGTTACGCAAAGAAGGAAGATGGCTTATCAAAAATCAGAACACTGATAATGTCTAGACTTTCTGAATAGAGACGGACGACATTCAATGCTTTAAATTTTTTTCTAGATTTTTTTTTTTGATAAGAAGCATGTGATTAGAGGTCATTTGGAATTTTGAGAAATCGAAAACTAGTATATACTAAGCAAGATAAAACTTTATGTTAAAAGAAAATATAGAAAATATAGCTCTCACTAAGCGAGGAGGGGGGAGAAAAATAGGAAATCAGGAACTTCAGGACTAGAAATTTTCAATTTCCGCTCAATTTCTTCTTTGAAAAACTAAAAACTGGGCATAGAGAAAGAATTTTTGGTAGACACATTCTCATTGGAGCACTGTTTAATTACGGTGCGCACACCCGCCCTTTTTATGGCTCTGTTTTTAGAGAACCATAGAAGAGCTAATTAAAATTAAGTGCCTGGACAATTAAATGGGACAATGTTATATGTGCAAGAGGAACAATTGAAATAAAAAATTATTGCCAAACACGCAATGCTCGAAATCTGGTTTCTCTGGTTTTTCTGAAAGTAAGAGTCCAAATGTAAAGTGTGACTTGAAAGCTTCTCATGGGAAAAAAGGGAGAAAAGAAAAAGAGCTGTCTGATATGATTAGACTCAGCCAGTGAGAACATGTTCGAGAGTGGATTTCCCGGAAACTCCAATGACGTTTTTTTTCTCTCTTTCATATGAATGTAATGGATCTTAACTGTCTGTAAAGCTACGGAAGTGACATAAAGCTTATGGTTTCTAAAATCTAAAAGTTCTCAAAAAAACAGATGACGTTTGGAGCACTGTTGTTGATATCAAAATTGATAAAAAGAGAGGGGGAACACAGAAAAAAGGTGTGAAATTCCAATTTCAGATTTGTTAGACTGGAAAAGGGGAAGAAGAAAAAAGTTCTGTAGGAGTGACGAAGCTAACGACTAGCCAAAGTCTCAATTTTGAAAGAATGTTTGATAAGCGTTCTCTCAAGGTTATACACATTCCTTTAGAAAAAAGCTTTATCTCATCTCGCAACAAAAGGACAGCCTTTTTTCTCTGGGGAGGTCTTTGGAGGGGTACGGTAGTCGTTTCTCGTTTGAATCTTGATGATCGCAAAGAAATTTGATAGGAGGGTTTGTCAGTTTTTTTTTTCAATTTGAAGAGAAAAAACTAATTCCATTTTATTTTGAAACGATTAGGGTATGTTTTAAGGAAATCCAAAATTTGAGTTTCTTTTTATTTTAGTAGGTGAAAAAAAAGTTAGACTACATATCCTGAAAGTCTACAGTAACTCGAAAAAGTTTTTAATGCATTTATAGTCTTATCGTTGATTATTCCAAGGTTCTAATCTGAATTTTCTTCAACTTGAATTATTTTTGATAATTGAAACTGATTTTATCTAGCTTACAGTAACCCCGAAAATTGAAATTGTGTCTTAAAACTCTCTAATGTAAAGAAAATAGAGCACAGACTATGTTTTTTAGCTCAAATGCCGTGTTTCCATCAATGAGAAGCCCATCCAGACCGTCCACTTAGAACTCAATTATCTCAGTCCCTGTGAAATATATCGAAAATTTGTCAACTTATCAATTATTTATCATAATATCACCAACATTTTATCTGTTGACCAAATTTTGATATCTTTCACAGGAATCGAGACAATTGAGCTCACATTCAACGAATTGGGTGAGTTTCTAGCTTACGGTAATCCATTCCATTAGCACCAACACAAAATTGCTTTTTTTTTGTAATATGGCCAAAAAAAGTGAATTACAAGCGTTCAAAAATCTTGAACTTCTTGACTAAGGAATTTCCAAGTGATCCTAAAATCATAATAAATTTTCAGAAAATGTCTAGAATTACAACTTGTGCTCAATATCTTGTCTGATGGAATCCCAAGTGAGCAGATGTGCATCATGTAAGTGTTTTACTTCCGTTTGCTTGTTTTCATATCTTCAACATGTTCATGTGTTAGGCGAGATCCTATTTCAAAATCGATTTGTAGTACTGTAGTTCTCCCTTAATTCCTATTGAGTATAACATTTCTTGTGATATACTTGTTAGTTGTATTGCCCACACACACTCCTTCTTCATCACTCGACCCCCAGTAAGGGGAAACGTCGTTCCAATTTGCCCTGAGATCATCAATTTCAAAATTGAAGACAAAAACCAGAACGATATACACTTCGGGCTGTATGTGTCTTAAGATTGTCTCGAAAGATGAAGGGCGCGGCGGACCTGGGGGTGATGGAACCTGCGGTCACCTCCGTTTTTCTTCTTCCTTTTCTTCTTCTTCTTCTTCTCCCCCCATTTTTCAATTTTATTCTCGTTCTCAAGTACCTTTCGACGACGTCGCCACCGTCGTCGTCGTCGAATACGGTTTGTCGTCACGTTCGCCGCGTTAAGAACGCATAGTTTCGGCCCGCCACCCCCAGGGGCCCGCGTCGATTTGGTTCAGATTGCGACGGCGGCGCCGGCGCCACCGCGACAACAAAAACGCGATGGATGCGAAAAGAGAAGAAGAAGAAGAATAGGGAAAAACAAGGTCGATCGCAACATTTTTCCGAATAGAGTTCCTGTATTTTTTCTGTCTCTTTCTCAATCTCTGTTCGATGTTCCGAAAACTGGAAAAGGCCTCGCGCGCTACTTACAATAACCTATATGTAGGTCGAGGCAAACAACGTTCGAATCGACCCCCCCTACTTGTCGAAAATATTCAACGTCAATTCGAAGAAGTAGTACAAGGATTACGGTAGTACAAGAAAAACAAAACATTGGGCTTGAGAGTTGGTACAGTAATCTGTAGCATGAATGTATTTTTGAGCTGATTTATCTCCATTTCTACAAGATATATGAAAAATCTGTCAACTGATAAAATGTTCATCATGACATCACCAACCTTTTGTTAGTTGCCAGATTGTTGGTATCTCATATAGGAACATAGATAACTGAGCTCAAAAACACGGTGGCCTACTATTAAATAGTTTACGGTAATATGACAAATTGGGGAATTGGATCTAATCGAGAAAGACTTTGGCATTAATGGCTCTAAATATACGAGGATTACGGTAGTACAAAAAACAGGGCAAACAGTTCTAGGGTTAGTACAGTAACTTAACAAGCCTAGGAATTGAAAATGGCAGTGTGACAAAAATAGAAAGTTTTGGAGCCGGCTCTAAATGGTGAAATCGATCAGAATGAGCAACTAATTTGAATAAGACAATACACCAGAGAAATGCATTCCTCAAAACTGAGAATTTTCGGAGTGCATGTGAGCTCTCTCTGAGAGCATCATTAAAAAAACGAGGAAAAAAGTTCTTCTTCCACTTTTCCTAATTCAATTTTTTTATTCAATCCCTTCCTCACAAATTCCTTTTAGCTGTTCTTACTACTGACTAACTTACCCGCAATGCTGCAAGCATTTTATCGAATGTCATAAACTTGGAGAGTGCGGCCACATTCGCTTCGAGCGTCATCGTTTCCAGATTCTTCATTTGGTTTCTTTTCGGGTAATAATAAGATTAGATTCCGGAGTACTTCATTGTATTTATGCTGTGTTGTTTAGTAACTTCAAATGGCGAGGGGGAGGGCGTTGTCCGTGGCGTCCGAAGTTTTTGCGGTAATATGGAACGCACACACTTAAAAAATCGGGGCCGAACGACACAAGGAGAAAAAACCTTTTCTCTATCTATGTGGGATGTGTTTTTATGTGTGGAAGACCGTTTGACCTTGGAACGGATCGAAAACATGGAAGTGAGTTACCTTAAAAGGGTGAGCACTTCCTAATTAGGAACTTTGCATGGTTAGTCTCAAACCAATCAAAAAACTGGTACCGTAACCTTGTTGATTGATAAGACATCCCTCCTTTTGTGTTGCAAAATGATAATCGATCTCTCAAGAAGAAGAGTCGACCTTTTCAGAAGTCTCAATGGAATTTAGGTCGTGTGGAGTTGTTTGTTACCTTATTAGGTATCCTTATTAGTTAGTTGAAGTTCCTTATTAGTTTCCCAACAACATCTCAGAACGATTTTTCATCTCAATTTCTGAACGACCTTTGTCAGTACTTTCACTTTGTGGCGTTATGGTAGTCGATTAGAACCTTCCTTCACTAGTTCGCAACCGAATAAGATGAATGACCCGTTGAAAAATAGTTTTTAGTTTCTCTCTGACATTACTACTTCTACTCCCGAAGGAAGGAAAAAGGCGAATCGAGATGACCTCTGGCAATTTAGAGTGTGAATGAAGATTAGTTGCAGTTTGGACACAGTAGCCCAACTGTTATCATCTTGTTGTTTCCTACGGTTTTGTCGACCCCCCGGAGGAAGGAAAAAGTTGAAACCCCATCTCAAAGAACATCAGTTCTGCGCTTCTTCTATCTTCAATTTTTTTCAAAGCCAAGGGACTCTTGCTCTCGCGGGCGTTTTGGAGGAATGGCGTGAGTTTATTGCACTGCTCGGAGGGGACAAATGGTTCGGAAAATGAGAAATGAAGATCCGAGCAAGAATCAACACCTAGGGACTACGAGAATTTACACAAACACACATACAAACCAATCACAAAAAAAAACAATCTACAATAATTATAGTGCACTTTGGAACCTGATTAGAGCGGTAATTGTAATTGTCTAACCTGATTGAGAAAAAATAATAACAAACTAACGTCGTCATCGCTGTTTGGTGGTGTCAAACAGTTATTTTTGCTGTGTATCCTTCGGTGGCGCTGAAAAAAAATGAGCATAATTAAGGTTTTCTTAGCTATCAATACTTTTCTGGACTCCTTTTTGACTTCTTCATCAGTTTTCTCAATCTCAACGTAACTGTCTGGGCTATCAGGATAGATTGGGGTCGCTGGACCGAATGGGATAAAGGCCAGAGGTGTGTTGGGATTGGTGGAAATCGGGGTGTGGACCGGAGTCTCGAAAGGTGTATGATGATAGTATTTAGGCGTCGGATGATGAATATGGTGGAAATGGCCCAATAAATTAGTATACATGGCACTGGGAACACGCAACAAGGTACTACTAGTAGCGGTCGAGTAGGTTGCGAATGCGTGTACGTTTTTGAGGGGGAGTGGTGTTGTTGCAATGATCTGATTTACTTCATCTCGGGGCTGCCCCCCGGTTAAGATAGCCGTCGCTGATTCGCCACCCGTGCGTTGGGGAGGCAGGGTTTGAACAGTTTTCGCAACTCCCCCTGAATGCACTTTTGGCAGAGAAAAATGCAGAGAGAGAGAAAAATATTGGGGTTGAAGACGATTATATGTGTGGCGCTGTCACCCCAAACGCGGAGGTACGGGTTACACACTATTGATAAGAAACTGAATATATATGAATGATTTCCTTTTTTTCATATCACTGATGTGAACGTATACTCGGAAGATGGCGGGCAAATTTCTAGTTCAAAAGTTGCGGTATACGGTATCTTCACTAATTACTGCTGATTAGTTTGAAGGCATGTGACTAATTACTGCCTAATTTCCTCCTAATAAAGTTCAATTAATTTTATGGGATTTCGGGGACTTGAAATTTCGTTGGCTACAGTATCCCTGCCTGCCAATTACGATCGTATCTAGCCTGACTACCCTTTCGAGACTCAAACGGTTTACCCCAGATGTTTGAGATTGAAATCTACAGTAACCCGGGAAGATTTCTTCAGTTTTTAATTTTGTGATTTAAGTAACATTTATGATAGGAAGTCAAATTTGAAAACTTCCGGAATGGTACAGTACCGGTTGATAAGATATATAATCATCAATTTTCAGTTGATTTTCGGAAATTTTAAAGCATTTTCAAGTGTCTGGAGCTCGACTCTCTAGTTTCCGATTACTTCAAAAAAGTGAGATGGTGTAAAAGACCTAGATTGAAATTTTGGCTCTTTATGACAAGGGGGGGCCCATGAGAAAAGGGGGGGCCATGGGAAAAGGGGGGGCCCAAGTCAAAAGGGGGGCCCATGAGAATAGGGGGGGGGGGGCCCAAGACAGAAGGGGGGCCCAAGTTGAAAAATGTGGACTAAGTTAAGATTTACCAATTTTTCGAAGTTTTTCGGATGTTTCTATGAAAATTTCGTTGTTTCCACAAAAATTCATAACTTTAAAAAATTTCAGTTTAGGTCGGTTTTTTGCATGAACAACAGTATTTTTCGCATTTTAACTGTGAAATTTGAAGTTATTCAGCTAGTCTAGACTTTTTTCAGGCTTAGTAACAAAAACATGAACAAAAAATGTGCAAAAAATGACCGAAACTGAAAATTTCAAAAAATTATGAAAAGTGTTCAAAGTTCGAAATTTTAATGGAAACAGTCACAAAACTTGAAAAAATAAGTAAATCTTAACTTAGTACACATTTTTACCCTTGGGCTCCCCCTTCTGTCTTGGGCCCCCCCTATTCTCATGGGCCCCCCTTTTGACTTGGGCCCCCCTTTTCCCATGGGCCCCCCCTTTTCTCATGGGCCCCCCCCTTGTCATAAAGAGCCGAAATTTTGGCTTTACAGTATTTTTTTTTTGAAATTTTCTAGTTTTTCAGATATTTGCAGATTTTTGAAAATCATCTTTTTTGACCCGTTTTTGCACTAAAAACAAGCCGAAGAAGGGTTTTTTCAGAAACTGACAAATAGCGGAAAAATAGGAATTTTCAAACAAAAAAGACTGAAAGATTGAAATCCAAGCTCCTGACTCCTGAAAATAATCAAAACGGCAGAAATTATCAACTTAAAAATTGTATAACTAATTGACCTAGTACTGTATCTACGCTAAAAAGTTTTCCGAAAAAACTCCAACTCACCCTGCGAGTCACACGTTTTCGTCTAACGACGGGCTCAGCGACCTTCTCCGGATTCTCATTTGTTTCGATTTCCACCGACTGTGCCGCAATGACTCCTCCATTTGTGCCCATTTAAATGGCGCCAATTGCGCCGGAGTGTGCGCTGAAAATAGCTTTTTAGTAAGGTTAAGAATGAATAATAAAAAGGAAAAAGAATTGTGGTAGAAAGACAAAATTCGTTTTTTGAATTCAAAATTATTTGAATTTCGATATCTGGCGCTCGAATATTGATGATAGCGATAATGACCTAATATAATGGGATTTTAATGGAAATATATATCTCCTTTTGCCGGCACAGGATGAGAGTATAAGAAGAGAGGAAAAGTAATAAAAGAGCATGAAGAAGAAAAAGTGAGAACGGAGCGGTATCGTTACTTTCTGAAAGTTCCCACATTTTATGTACCGTACCTCTCGGGAAAAAGTACTTTTTATGGCAATAAATTTTCGACGAAAAAGCCGAAAAAGTACTATTGTTCCTGGTCGAGGTCAGTGTTATTTTTTTCTCCTCTTGTAAGAAACAAAAATAATAAAAGATGTTTGTGCAGTGAAGAGAGAAAAAAGACAATGAGTAAAAGATAAAAAGAGATAGAAGAAAATGAGGAAAAGTGGAATGGGATGGGATGGAGCATTCAGGAGGATGAGTGAGAGAAGATAGGGAACGGACTCTCAAATTTTGTCGTTTTGATAATTTTCTCCCGTTTTATCTTGAAGAATTCTTTTTCCTTGTGCTCTATGATGAAACCTAGCAAGAGAAAAGAGCTTAGTGGTCCCAAGAATCGTTGGAAGAGAAGGAAAAAATTGTTTCTCCTTCCGTCGTGACACACGTGCACTTCGTAAAGTGCTAAAAAATCATTGGATGAGGGGAAGAAGCGGCAGAAGAAAAATGAAAAGGAAGATGGAAAAAAGAAAAGCAATTGGCTTGGATGGATCTAGGAGGAAAGAATCTTCTCGAGTTATTAGTGTTGAAAGAAAGTACTTCTTTTTTTGTAAACCCAGATTTTGATGAAAACTTCAGAAAATGTTAAGAATAGCCTATATAGACCAGAGGTGAATTCAAAATTCCACAAATTCATAAAATTTCGACCATTTTCGGAATCAAATTCCGATCGATGTTTTCCGAAGCTGTTTTTCCGAAATCAGAGATTTAAGAACTACAGTATGCCAGAGGCGCACGCGAATAATTTGCTTACGGGTCTCGCACAGAATTAATTTTGATATTTTTCGCGCTGTCAAAATCTGTCTGTCAATTTTCACGAGTTTTTTTTGCGTTTTTGTGATGGAAAAACATTATTTCTACTTAAAAATCTGAATTTAAAAATTTTCGAGATTTCGGAAGTTCTAAAAACTTAAGAACCGGAAATTTCCGATGTACCGGTATTCCAAAATTTTCAGAATCAGAATATTTCAAGATTCCAAAATTCCGAAATCATGAAAATCAGAAAATTCCGTAATTCCGATATTCTGAAGTTTTGAATATCGGAATTTTCAACATACCGAGAAACTCCAAAAAGGCTATTCAGTATATTTCTGATCTAGAAACTTTTGAAAATTTTAGAATCCTCTATTTTAGAAGTGTCGTTTTTCAATTTTTGAGTTTTTTCACCGCTTATGTTTATTCGAAAACTTGGAAATTTTTTTGGAGAAAATGCCAGACATGTAAAATTTGTAAGAGATCAAACGAGAACACCACCCAAGAATTAAAAGGATCAGACAGCGCAACCTTGCATACATAGAAACCAACAGCCATGGCTCAGACATTGGCAAAGATTAACACTCTGAAACTAAACTTTATAAAAGTGCATTTCCATTTAACACGCCTTTCATCCGCTTGGCTGATTATCACTCTTGGCGCCGGCGACTGAACTCTGGTTCAGTTCCCCCTAGCTCTCAAAATATGTATATACTAAAACCCTGCCTACAAAATCGTGGATTAGTGCCGAGGCACTTCTGATTTTGGAAAAGCGTTCGTATAATCATGTCCCGGTGCCAGGAGCCAGCAAAGAACATAGGAACGGAAGGAGGAAGATTTTCTGACGTGCGAAAAATTTCAAGTGGATTTGAAATGGATATGAGAAAAGACAGAAAAAAGTGGGAGGAGCCAAAGAAAATTGAGTTGAATTCTGGTTTGGTTGCATCCTTGAGAGGGTGGGGGATGAATAATTGTGAAAAAGGTCCTTCGTGCAATAATAGAAGAAGCAACATATACCTATTGAATAGGGAAATGGGAGGAGGACCCTAGTAGAATTGGAGATGAGGATACATACATCTAAAAATGTGAAAAAAAATAGAGAAAATAAGAAATAACACTGAATAAATAAACTCCAAGTGGAATAAGAGATGTGTGTAGAGTCAAGTATAAGGCAACATTTGATTTGGTTATAGAAAATATTAGAAAGACTGATTGAGTGATTTGATTCAGTTTTGAAATACAAAAAAATAGGTAAAGGATCAGAGTTGATAAATTGGGAAGAAAAATTGAGATAAATGGATTAATTTTGAATAATAAAAAAAGTAGAAATTTCGAAAAATAAACTACTGTCAAAAAGAGAATAGCATTGTTGTTTGGAAAAATATGGTTAAAGGCACTAAAGCGAAGTACCGTATTCTTTGAACTTATTTTGCATATTACCTGACTACTCTCTCAGTTTTTGAAGATTTTTCTTATTTTTTTCGATGTAAATCGGGAAAAATTGTATACAATACACGAAAACAATTGAAAAAGCACCTAAAATTGTCGAAAAACTGAGAAAATTGGAATATAATATTAAACATAGGCTTAAAACATACGGTAGTGCGGCTTTATGCCTTCGAAAAAATTTAACGAGATATCCGCTCTCACTTTCTTCGATGACAGCGATAAAGTAGGGAAAAAGTTCAAAAATCAGAAAAAAGGCATTTTGACAATTCAGGAAAATTCAAAGCAGGTGAAACTCAAACTATTAAAGATTTAAGAAAATTTTTCGAAAGTTAAATTCAAGGAAAATGGATTTTTTAGATTTCAAATATCATTAAAATGACAAATGAGCTATGAATATGAATTTTCAAAATTCCGTGCAGATGAACTTTAATTCATTCAGATTTCGAGATAAAAAATGTATAAATTACTTTTTTGAAGAAATTTTAATTTTTTCAGAATTCAATTATTTTTAAAATTACATAAAATAAGACGAGAAAATCAAATTTCAGAAACTTCAAAAGATAGGTCTCTAAAAACTGGGAGATACAAAAACAACAAACTAGAACAAGAAGAAAACAAGAGGGCACATTCCAAAAGGTCACACAGAAAATGAAAACGGATGCAACATCCAGAAAAAAAAGCAAAATCCCTAGGAGGGCTCCCCGGACAAAACGGGACCCTCCAGCGCAGAGGGGGGACGCAAGAAAATGAGACGCAGGGAATTTTGTGGAAAAATGTGGGAGAGAAGGGGCATTATGGGGTGTATGTTGCAAGAGAGCGAAGAAGTGAGCCAGCAAAAAAAGAAGAGTCAAGAAATAACGCCAACTATATTTGGGTGTGTGTGTGTGTGGTGCACAAGAAGTACTGTTTACAAAACAATAGGACAACAAAATGAGATAAGAAATGCTGCGAAAGTTGGTTTGTCCAATACAGTAACGGAAGGTTTTTCGAAAAAGACTGAAAGATCGGAACACACAAACAGTGGCGGAGCCAAAAAATCGAGCAAGATAGGAGAAACGGAGGAGAAGCGAAACGGCGAAAAACGAGAACCTTGTGCACTGGCGAACATTTATCGAGCACTGAATAAACAGTGCACTGCGTTCGGTTCTTGGCTTTCTCGGGGAGCGTTTCGTTTACCTCTCCTTTTTTTCCCTCAAAATTCAATTTTAAGAAACTTTGCTGACTTTTACGGGGGAGGATATATTTTTGGTAACAAAATAGAGAATTAACTTGGAAATCTGGGTGTAAGTAAACCAAACAATAGTCCCATGGGGATTCTTTTTTTTTCAAAAATGGACAGAAAAAGTGTTTCGAAGGGCAGATGAGTCTTTGGAATAAGATGGAGCATCTATCAAATAAAAGTGTGCCAGAAAAAATTGGCGTACACTAAGAGCCACATAAATGAAGACAACAAGAAAATAACTAGTAGGAGAGTATACTGGAAAACGTGGATGATTCGAAATATAAAAGAGCAACACAAGAGGGCATGGGAAATGAGTAAGTGCAAACATATGAGGAGAAGTGAAAAAAAAGAGTTTGCACTAGTGAAGGAGAAGACCCCCGAAAAGAAAATTTCATTGATAAAACTCTGCCCTTCTTCTTCTTCATTTTTGAGTTCTTCGCCTCAATTTAAGTTGCCAGCGACCTCCCTTTATAACCTATGAATGAAAATTATTTTCCTTCTTTTCTTCCCAATTTTCTTTCTGTCCCAATGAATGCATGGCCCTTTTTGTTTTATTGTCTTTTCTGTGGTCCAAATTTTTCATGGTCCTGACCACCCTTCCAGCAAAACTAGAATATGTAAAAAAAACTAGAAAAATTTGTGTTGTTTGATCGTTAATTTATTCGCGAAGGAGAGGGAGGGAGAAATCTTTAATCCGGGCGATCTTTATAAATTATGTGTGCGTCATGATACTAAATTTTTTTCAAAATTTTCGAAATGTCGTAGGTAGAAAAAAGGTGAAAGTCTGGAAAAAACCAAAATTTCGAAATCGACCCAGGTAGTTCAAAAAAGTAGTTCAAAAATCAATAGAATCAGATGACTTTTTGTGTACTATGTGACTTTGGAATTGGTTTTCTAATGCCGGTTTTCAATATTATCAGGTATTTTTCCAGTATAGAGGTGCTATATTGTTGCTGTCTGACAACAAAAAAATGAGACATATTTCTTAATTTTTTATAGCGCAAGAGCAAACTACCGTATCTTTTAAGCTTATTCTTAATGTTATTTTCTTAATAAAAATAATTGTTAAACGATTTTCACTGTTGTTGTAATGGCTTCCATCAATTTATTTTTTTTCTGGAAAATAATTATGAAAATAGGTATCGTAAAAACTCTAATAGAACGCCACCTAAACGTTATATTTTGAAACCATATATCTCATTTTCTGTGAGAGATATCAAAAAGTGGTCAACTGATAAAATGTTGCTAAAATCATGATAAACATATTCTTAGTTGATCACTTTTTGAAATCTATTACAGGAAATTGGATACACGAGCTTAAAGAAATCGGTTTGGTTGGCGTTTAATTAGAATGTTTACGGTAAAAAAAAATCAAACTAAGCTCAAAAGATACGGTAATTGAGAAATTAGAAATTCCTGATTTCTTGAAAAATATTTCAAGGTTGAAACTTCAAAATTTTAGATTCGGTATCAATATTGCAAAACTTGTACTTTTATCGTTTACGCACGCGCCGCATAGTTTGGAATTTCCAGTCAAAATATATTTACAAACATCACACAAGGTCATTTGCAGCTGAGAAATCAGAAATAGATGACATACAAAAAAATGTAGGGGGTCAATGGCAGAAAAAATTGAGAATCACACACAACTATGATGTTTATCTTTGTTGTGTGGCCGTATTCAGTCATGGTCGAAAAAAAAGTTCAGTTCAAATTGAATTGGTTCTTCTTCTCCTTTTCCTTCCTCTTTTTTCTTTGTGCCCCAAGCCCCATGCGCGTGTTCCTCGCCTCCCTTTTTGCAACATTTTCGAAACTCCAAACACAAAAAGAGAATGAATTTCATGACCTTCTTCTAAACATTCACTTCTTTTTTCTTCTCATTTCCTTCTTGGGTGAGAAGAAAGAAGACATTAAGATAGAAACTTGTTGGTGGAATGGAGATGAAAAAATTGAGAGCTAGGGAACGGTAAGTGAGAAAAAATCGTGAGAAGTAGAAGGAAGCTGGTGATAAGATAATGATAAGAAATTTGCCAGTGGAGAATGGGAATTCGTTAAAA
The DNA here is from genome assembly GCA_027920645.1 of Caenorhabditis nigoni. Lineage (NCBI taxonomy): Eukaryota > Metazoa > Nematoda > Chromadorea > Rhabditida > Rhabditidae > Caenorhabditis > Caenorhabditis nigoni. The sequence goes on from CP115869.1 coordinate 7,863,891, forward strand.
AGGGTGATGCGTGAGAAGCATCACAAATCGTAAGTGCGCAAGAACTGTATATATTTTAGACGATTTTTTATGGAAGTGCGTTTTTCTTTCTTCTCCTTCTCCCTAGATGGACATATCCTAGGGGAGAGAGAGAGGGGGTGAGAAAAAATTTTCGGATAAAAACAGCAACATTTTCCTATCGGGGAGGCGCGGAACAGACCAGACATAGGGGTGGCTGACGTTTTCGCCTACAAACAATACCGAAACGAAAGCGGTCTGTACAGTGTGAACGAAAAAAAAATAGTGTGGATCCAAAAGAGGTAAAATAGCGCACAAAATTTCCAAAAAGTGGAAGAAATAAGATGGAAGATGGAAGAAGAAACGAAAAAGAAGGATGAAGAAAGGAAAAATGGAATAACGAAGCGAAACGAAAATTGAAATCGAGTCCTATAGGTAAGAAATAATGGTTGGTTGGAAGAAGAACTTGTTGGTTTCCGATCAAGGTACTTGAAATTTTTTGAATGGCAATTGTTGAACAGAAATTTTAGTTCGGTTTCGTTTTTGAACAAATTTTGAAAAACTTTACTGTAGATTCAGTTTGAAAATTTTGAAAAATAAGTTACTAGTATTCTGGAATTACAACTTTTCTTAAATATAAGAATTCAAAAGCGATAAGCTGATTTTTGCAAGAAAAAACCAAAACCTAAATTTTCAAAATTTTCAAAATCAAAAGTTACGAGAAATCTAAAACTTAAAATTTAAAAGAATTCGGATTTTAGCAACCGTGTTTAACAAAACTTGGAAAGTTAAATTAAATTATTTCAAATCTGAAATCGAAAGTTACCAAAATGTTAAACTTGAAAATTTGAAAAAATTCAAAAGACTTTATAAGTTACGTTCTTTACGATTTTCGCGCGATTTTCTTAACTTTCAAATTTCTAAAATTCGAAAACTAAATTTTTTTAACTCAAGATTGATTTTTTAACTTTCGAAGTAACTTAATTTTCGAAGTAAAAAATCGGGAAATGGTGAATTTTTAAAATTTTTGCAAACTCTTGGTGATATAAATATTAAAATTTGAGAATCGTGAATTATGAAAATTGACAAAAATTGCCAGAACAATCACCTAAAATCACTAAAAATGACAATTTCTCCCAGATCTATGAAGGAAGGAAAAGTGTTCTACACAGTTTGCGTTATCAGAATGTACGCTGAAACTCGTCCCAAATAATTTTTCCCTAATCAAGAAAATTTTCGGAGCACTTTTCATCGCCGATTCGAACTTTACGAACGAGAGTGAGAGAGAAGTGAAACCGATAGCGCACCGGTTCTTCGAGAACAAACATAAATGCTGAATAAGGCAAAAGTGTCGAACATGGAACTGATGACGTCACTGGAGAGAGAATGATAAAGTTTGGATCGGAGGAGAAGGGGAAATTTTCAGAACGGTCAGCAGATTTTGAAACACTGAGATAGATACAAATCGTTGAGAACAGGCATGCTGCTAAAGTTTATATCGCCTCCCTGTGTAACAATTGAAAACATATGAGACGTGAGATAAAAATGCTAGACAAAACATATCGAACAAAAAAAAGGAGAAAAAAAAGGGAAAAAAAGAGGAGAAAAATGGACTTACTACCTCTTCAATGACCTTGGAATAGGGTCGGAAGTTGCGGGATGATCGGCTAGTTTTATGCAGTCCCCCCCCCCCCCGCTCCCAACAAGATTAACTACTTTTTTTGGCAGAACAAACATAGCAAGTTTTTTTTTTCTGAATTGAATTGAATTTTGTTTGCTAAATATTTATTTTTTATTTGTCCATTTTGAAAAAAAAATTCTCTCGTAGAAGGACATTGCAAACACAAGGCTCTTGTGTAACGGACCACAAGGACGACAGCACGGAAACACGACCCGTCTCCCTCTCCCTACCCTTTTTCAAATATATCACTTTTGAGATAGGGCAGGAGGTCAAAATGTGGGTGAAAAATTGAGGTGGAATGGTTTGGGACAGCCACCAAATGTCCCTGTAGGAATCCTGAGAGAACTGGGAAAATAAGGAATTTCAAACTGTTGAATCTAGGAATTTTCTAGAAAGAGTTCTGTTTTTTTTCTAGATTTCATAATATTTCAAGCTTCAATTTCTGAAAATTCTAAAAACTTGGTTGCAAAATTTTTAGCGTTTGTGATTTCCTAATATTTCAAAATCTCCAAAAATCTGATTTTCAAAATTTTAAAAGAATTTTCAACTACCTAAAACTTCCAGAAAGATATTTTTAGAAAATAATTGGTTGAAAATTTTCTTAAAAATCTTAATTTTCAAGAGAGAAATTTCCGGAAAGTAATTGGTTAACATATTTTTCTCAAAAATTCGGTTTTCAGATTTTCAGAAATTTTTAGAAATCTAAAGTTTTCTAAATGCATTTTCCGATCAAATTTGAATATTTGGAAAAATTTTTTATGAAATTCAATAAAGTCTTTCTGAATGAAGTTGCTATTTTTTTGCGAATTCGATTTATTTATTTATTTCACAAAAATAAACAAATATCCAAACCAAAAAATTTTTCGGAACTTGAGCAACTCTTGGAAGAAAGGTCATGTTTTTTTCCTCCTCCTGGCGAGCTATGATTTATATATGACTCTGTGTATGTGTGCCATGTCTCAAAGCAAAAAAAAACAAGAAGAAAATAAAACTAGAAATGAGATAGGATGTCCTAGAGGCTCTGGGCGCCGAGCACTTTAGCTTGACCATCGGCTAAAAGTTCCTCTTTTTTGTCGTCGAGGCGTAGAGGGCGCATGCTCCCCCCTCTCTCTCCTCTCGCCCAAAAATGTTGCCGTTTCCGTCATGGGACCATTGAAAACGAGGAGATAAACAAGTGGGGTCCAAGGTATCAAGCCGTCCTAGGGCGTGTGTGGTGCATGCATCATGTCTCCGACCATCAAGGAGTGGACGACACTTTATGATGGCTCAGTGGTCCGTAGGAGTACCCTTGCGTCTCCTGCTTATCTGTGTGTTGCATGTTGCTCATTTCCCCGCTACTTCACACTTTTGCTCTTTCGGATTTTTCGATCACATCAAACAATTGCTCCCTGTGCTTCTCAATTTTCTCAACTGCCGTGTCCTCTCCTGACAAACGTGTGTTCAAATCCTTCTCAGTTTCATTGACTCTTCGCCTCCCAAACCATTCGCAACATTCGTGAAAATCGAGGGGACGGCAAAAAGAAAATGAAAGAAAGAAGAAGAAGAAGAAAAGAGAAGTGCGTGTATGCCAAGTAATTTGTATCCCCCTCTCACTCTCTCCACACTATTCTATAGTACTCTATAGTGCCACCATGATGTTTCTACGTGATGACTTCGCCGCGCCGCGGGCGCGCGCCTCGTCCCTCTTCTCTCGGTCCTCGGCGCCCAAACCACGGAGGTTGCATTTTGTTTGCCACTCCATTCTGCGTCTCTTCGAAAAGCGTTTTGAAGTCGCTTCGGCGGTCGCCGCGCCCGAATGAGCTCCGAATAGTTTTAGATTCTCGCTGAGATACGCACTATTTCAGCGTCTCGCCTGGCGCCCCTCAACTCTCGCGCCAGCCCCCAGTCGCCAGTATCAGCCAGTGCCGGGCCACGTCGTCGCGCCATGTTCGCCGTTCTAAAAATGAGTCGGACGGCAGAGAAATAGAGAGAAGGGCCCCTCCATGCTTCTTGGGCGCCGCCCACGACGACCTCTGATCGCGCTTTTTTCGCAACATGCCGTCGCCCCGCGGCTCGCTGTGTGATGTTCCCTAAGAGAGGGCGCCGTTCCAGGTCGTGGATAGCACCAGAAAGGCTCTTTTGAACGGTTGTTGTTTACCTCCTGCCACTAATGTTTGTGTCTCGGCGCTCTCTCACCAATAATGTACACTCTTATCGAACACACGTCCTTTATAGAGTCGCTCCTCACCCCCAGGCCCCCCGTCCCTCTCCCCCAGGGCGCCTCAAACCACAACAAAACCCGACGTCGTCCGCGTGCCGAGGGCGCCGGTGCCAGTGTCCGGCGGCGCGGGGACATGAAAGCTTGAGGGGTCCCGGAGTAGAAAACAATTCTATAAACAATTCGGATGGAGCATTTGGATAAACAAGGACTTTTAGTTCAATCAAAGAACATTGTTCTAGGGAAATGTCAAAAGAAGGGACCGGAAAAATTTCGAAATGAAAATTTCGGAATTTCAAATACCGTAGTTCAAGGGTTCTAGAGCTGAAACTTGCTCCTTCTTGCTAGACAACACAGAAATCCTAGGAAAGTTCTAAAATTTCTACAGTAATCCAGATGAGTTTTGCCTTTACCTTCAATTGTTCTGAAACCTTGTTACAGTAACCTTGCTCCAGAAATCTGGATTGCGCAAAATTCAGGTAACTATGTTTTTCTTGCGCAATCAGAATGCTACAGGCATGGAAAGTGCATACCAATCCCCTAAGCCCCGCCCATCTAACGAGGCAAACTGATGGGATGACCTTAATGGGACGAGTGAGAGCCAAACCCATTAGGATGATTTATGGGAAAATTGATTTTGAGAGTAAAATAATTTTTAGAGAATTGGAGTCAATGTTTGAAGAAAAGAGCAGATTTTGAGGAAGTGAGAAGAAAATGGTCCTAGTTTAAGAGATTCCAAAAATGCTAAAGACTTACCTCGCAGACTGTTCCTCTTTTCTTGTTTTAACGACTTCCTGGAAGTTTGGAAGTCGTTGATGTATCTCCTGGTACTTTTGAAGGATACGGTAGTTTTCAATTCCACTGGATTGGGATTAGAGGACTCACGGAAGGATAGTTTTCTGAAAGTATATCAACTCTTTATAGGAACAAAAAAAGTTAGGAAAAAAAGGAAGAAGACGTTTAGACTTCTTAAAGGATGAAATCGAAACAAAAACCCCCCGGAAAAACAAAACAAGTGCATCAGGAAACGGAAAGAGAAGAAGTTCGCGTGACGAGTTCACAGAAGGGGAGGGCGAAGAGACTTGAGCAACTGGGCGCCGAAGGATTAAATAGGGTGGAAAAGTCTCTGTTCTTATCTATCACGACCTCTGGCGCGCCATTTCGTTCTACTTTCTGCGCCATATTGGGCGAAAAAGTCCACCACTAGATTATTGTTGTGTAGAGAGAGCTAATCGTCATGGATGGATGGCACGGATTCCGCTGTTTGTAGCTAGGGCGGCCGAACGGACAGAGAAGGAAAGAGCTGGAACAGGAATAAGGGGGAGGGGCGGAGTCAGAAAGGTAGAAAGCTGAAAAAAGAGCATGCGCGGGGATAAAAGTGTGTATGATTTGCCAGTGTGGCTGTAATTATGGGGCCCTGAAACCTATAGTTATCAATGTGAGAAGGTAAAAAATGGATTCAATTGAAAACAAGAAACATGTTTGTGAAAAACAACAAGATATTCGAATTGTTTGCTGTTCTAGTACATACTACATAAATGAAAATTAGAAGAAAGCAGGTCATTTCAAGGTGCATATGTACATGGGCCAAGGAAATTGAATATTCTAATCACAAGATTATTCTAGAGTGAGCAACAATGGTTCATGCAGGTGTAAGAGAGCAGCTGAGGAGTTTTCAAAGTTCAATCGAAAACAAACGGACTTTCGAGATGTCGATCTGAACGTCTTTTTTTTTAGTGCTCATTCAGAAACATCTGGTCCGCACATTGAGCAATTTTTATGTGAATGAAAAAATGAAGAAGAGAAGGAAAAAAGTTCATGCCGATTGTTCCGTCTTCAAATTTCAGTTCCGAATACATAAGAAGGCCACCCTTATCAGTACGGACACCTATGATAAATAGAAAAATCTTACGCTAGCAACTTTTTTTCGCTCGTCAATACGTTCGATGAAATTTGAAAGAAAAGTTCATACCAGTTCTAATAGAATTGGGTTCATAGGAAATTTTAAAAAAGCTAGAATCGTGGTTACTGCAGATGAAGTATGTTCTGGCAACATCAACTTTACAAATCATGAATCTCAAAAAATATATTTCAGGCGGCTTGTGGAATATTTCGAAATTCCAAAGTTTTCAAAATTGGATTATTCCAAATTACCGTGATTCTCAAATCTTAAATCTTCCGAATTCCCGAATTTTTCAAAATTGGAATGTTTCAGATTTCCCAAATTTTAGAATTTGGGATATTCCTATTCATTTTAAAATTTCAAAATCAAAATCATTGTAATTCGAAACATCGAAATTTTGAAACTCAGAATTTGTTAAATCAAAAAAAATCCGGAATGCCAAAATTCTCAGAAATGGAATATTCCGGATTTTCGGAACTTTAAAAATCGGAATATTCTAAATTCCGAAAAAACTTGGAAACATCATTTCGAACATCTCTGGAAGAAGCATAAACCTATAAACCAATAAACCATTATAAATTTGGAAGGTTTTGATATTTTGAAAAATCAAATAAATACGTGTACTAGGAAAGAACCCGGAACTAATGATGTTTTATGTTTTCCATTATGTTCCTTGTTAAATGCCTTGACATCCAACTGGAATAAATACTCTCATTCTTAGAAAAAAACAGAAACTATCGAAAATTCGGAATTATGACTTGAAATAATTACCAAGAATCATTTGCAAATTTTCATAAAATTTGGAGAACGGAATCCCGAAATTTCCGAAGTTTCTGACCATTTTCAGAATGAAATTTCCAACGGAATATTTCAACTTTTTCGGAATTGCAGCTTTTGGGACTACGGTATGTCGAAAGCGCATAATTTCATTAAAACTTCGAAATTCCGAAAATTGGAATATTCCCAAATTCAGAAATTTTTATGATCGAATAATTCCGAAATTCCGAAATGCCCAAAAACGAAATATTTCAAAATTTTGAAAGTCAAACATTTGGAAACTTTGAATTTTTGACATTCTGAACATTCTTGATGGAATTCGAATTCAATGAAACATCAACACAGATAATTTTCGGTTCAGAACCTGAATAATTGAAATTGTAGTATTCTTATTAATCTTACGGTAGCTCAGCATTATTCTACAGAAATTACACTGCCTTGAACACATTAGAGCACACCGATTCCTCATAAAACAACTAAAAGATCTTTTTCTTCTCGAGCACTCAAAAATCCCAAAATTTCTCCCTGGAAATAGTGTAACACTAATGAGACTACTTTATGTTCGTCCGCCTACGACAACATTCTCATATCCTAACGAGCCAGACCCCGAGAAGCCGACTACTTGCTAAAAGTGCAAAACGGTTCTGAGAATGCGTCAACAACTTTTTTCTCATAAAAAAGAACACAACTCTGAAATTGGAGAATGCTCCCATGAGAGTGTCCCACGAATTTGATTCTCCATGAACGTGCTAATCATAGTGTAACAGGCAATGCACTTTTATAAAGTGTATAGCTCGTATTCTAAAAAGTGGGATAGTTCAAAGCGCAGAACGAAAGTCTGAGTAATGTGTATGGACGAGTAGCATTTGAGAAATTGAGAAATTCATTTGCCTACTTGTCTCGAAAACTCACTTTCAAAATAGATGCACATGTCAATCATCCAATAAAACATGTAAATCAAAGGATAATTTTAAAAAACAAGAGAAAAAAACATTCTTGGACCACCGGGAACACTCAAATGGCACCGAAAAGAACCGAACAAGAACAAGTGCATGTTGGTGCCATCCAGCTGTGTGAAAGTGCAATCTTTTATAATGGGGTTTATGAGTTTAGGGGGGCAAAAAAGGATGGTACGGTGACAGGTAACAGTGATGTGAAGAGAGAAATGTTATAGAAATTTCCCAGAAGAGGCGAATATCGAAATGGGTACTAAAGACAAAAAATGAGCACCGATTATCTTTGGGAAGAATCTTGGGGGTTTATGATGGAGATAATTGCCTTTTTATCTATTCTATATTATGGGTTTTATGAGATTTTAAGAGTCGATTTGCATTTTTCAGCCTAGAAGATTACGGTAAGTCAAGAAACTATTAAAATAACTACAGTACTTCATTAACTTTATGGAATTCGACATTTTTTTCTCGAAAGTCTTTTGCTGTTCTAAAAAAGTGAATTTGCCACCAGACTATTGGTGACACAATAACAATTGGAGCACTCTCTATTGCCAATAAAAACAAATTAGCATCAATTACTTAGAAGTCGTTTTTCACTTCTTTTGAATCACGAAGAATACAGAGCAAAGAAAACGAGCACAGCGTCCAGAATCTGACTCATGTTTCACAGAAAACGAAGCCTAAAAAGTTTCGGAAAATGAAAACAAAACATTTTCTCGTCTTTTTTGTCTCACTAAAAAGGACACATACACAGTCTCGCACTTTTTCCTCGCTTTTTGGATCAAAATCGCCATCAGATGAGTGTAGGTGTGCGTGAGACACACTGTCTGTGTCGGATGTTGCAAAAGAGATGATGAAAAAATTATCGGAGAAAAGAACCTAAAGACAGCGGGTGGTCTCGACTGTCATCAAGTTTTTTTTTTCCCTCTCTTCCACAATACGCCCGTTTGAATGATATGGCTTGTACTCCTAGGAAGAACGAATATCAGTTATGAAAGGATGGAAATTTTCCAAAAAGTTAATGCGAATGGATGTGAGCTTTGAATTGGAAAAAGGATGTCTAGAAACAAGTTACACGAAACCAAAAATTTTCAGAAAATGGTATCCTTATTTTACCTAAAATATGAATTCAAAATATGCCAAAACCATATTTCTTATATACTGTAAGACTCTGACTGAATGGCCCTCCTCACTTTCAATTTGAGCTGATTTATCTCGATTCCTGTGAAAGATGTCAAAAAGTGGTAAACTGGCAAAATGAATTTTATATTATGGTTAACATTTTGTCAGTTGACCACTTTTTGATATCTCTTACAGAAAATGAGACATATCGCCTCAAAGTTGACGATCTCGCAGTCATTCTAGTAGAGTGTGAGTCCAAAACACGTTAACAACTAGATTTTAGAGTTTGGACAGTTTGTCTCCTAACTTTAACTAATTTTTTGAAAAGTGTATAAGAATATTTTTGGAACAGTCTAAACCATAAACGGTGCTATTTTCCTAAATTTCAAAATTAATAATCCAGACAACAAGAATCGTAAAACCTGTGATAGAAGAGGCCCTGACTTTCAACTTTCAGCCAATTTATCTTGGTTACTGTAGAAAAGCAGCTGTCGACTTTTCGATATCTTTCTCAGAAAATGAGATATACCAGTTGATAGTTGACGGGTTGAGATACATTCTATTACAGTGTTCACGATATATCCAAGATTAAGCTTTAACAGTCCGCCAAAAGTGCTTAAGATAGTTTCTTAAAGTTCCATTTCACTGTGTAAAGTGATAAATGAATTTCTGAAGTAAAAATATGCTGTAAATCTTGTCAAAGAATAGCTCACTGTTAATTTTGGACCCTATTCATGTTATCGTCCATCTATCCTATCTATATCGGTCGCTATGAAATTAACTCTCACAAAAGGTTGATCTTAATATTGTTAAAATTTAGGCACTTAATAGATTTAATGGGTCAAAGTCGAGGAAAACATTTCATGGTTTAAGCTTACAGCAAAATGTTAACAGGAAGAGCTTGTATCAGAACTGGGTTATTTGAGAAATGTACGCGTATCCGATTCCAGAACTCAAGTGTAACCAAGAATTTTTAATCAAAACCTTATCGAAAACTCATAACTTGTTGCCTAGAAACTCCGTGACCTCTACTTCCCGGCACAATCAATTTGCCCTCCAGTACCTTGACATGTTTGACACACTTTTTTGCTACAAAATTAATTTCTTACGATTTGTTGATCAAAAATGTGTAGGTATGCTGATATCTGATCTTAAGGCTTAACTACTAGTAAATTACTTTGCCTTTTTTATGACTGCAGACATGAAATGAAGGTGGGGAGATATCAGAGATTCCGATCTCCTTCGTCTTGATTAATTATTCTTTGTCTTGCGCCAAAGAAGACTGATTACAAGTATCGCCAGATTACCTTGTTCAACTAAACTGGTTGTCCCGTTTTTTTTCCACTGGTTTACTTACATTAGATTTTATACCCCAGTGGTTCATTTGTATGTTTTCAATGGAAACACATATTTTAAGGAGTATTTTGAAAATTCTCTACTTCGACTTGATAAGAAAACTTAAAGATGCTGTTTGTTTGTACTTGAGTCTGTTTACAGTGATGAATTTGTGTGTTACGGTTCCGCTGTATTAGCATGTTCCACATGTCTCAATTTGTAATTGATTACTGTCTAACTGAAAAAATGCCGTAATTTTTTATTTTTTCATTGGTTTTTTCAATTGTTCATATTTTGAAACATTTTTGGATAGTTTTTTTATTAGATATTTCAAACCAACTTATTCAATTTCAGAAAAAAAGTTTTCCTTTGAAAATATTGAAATTCCGAACCATTTTCCGTTTTTTTAAATGACGAATTCTGAAACACTGCATTTCAAATTTGATGAAAAATATTGAAAATGGTTATGAAAAAGACCGTAATTGCGTATAAGCGGTCAACTTTTACGTTCACTTTGGACCAAATTATCTGGATTTCCGTGAGAAAAATAAGGAAATTGGCAATTACCGTAAACACTCTAATTGGACGCTATCAAAATCCTGAAATGTGAGCCCATATATCTCATTTTTTGTGACAGATATCAAAAAGTAGTTAACTATTGAAATGTTGCTGATATCATGATAAACATTTTATTAGTTGACAACTTCTTGAAATCTTTCAAAAGAAGTGAGATATATAGGCTCAAAGTAGACGGTACGGGTAGCAGTCTATTAGAGTGTTTACGGTAATCAAATGTCACTGTTACAATCATTGTATTAATTGACAGTGTTTCATAAAACTGTAATATTGACTTAAATTAAATTGAAATTCAGAGTTTTTCCTAAAAATCAAGATTTCATACTTCGAGACTTACATAGTTTTTGAAAATACAATTCTTTTACTTTTAAAAAAATTCTAAAAACACACATCATTATTTTTTGTTCACGTATCTAGCTAAACTAGTCTATGGAAATTCACGTGCATGTTAGAATTGTTAATCGTTTGCGAACAACAATTCTATTTTGAAAACAAAATAGAAAACAACTGAAAAATCAACACTTGAAAAACACATAATACCTCTTTGTACTTTTTTTGAATTTTCTCATTTTTTTAAAGAATTTCTCATGGTTCAGTAAACATAGATGATCTGATATTTTAGAAAAAAGCTATTTCTGTAAATTTTGAATTTTCGATTTTCTTGGTTTTTTGTAGCTCAAAATTGTTTTTTAACGCTTTTGTTATATTTCGGATTGTCTGAAATTCCAAAATAGTTTGTGACCTATTTTTCAATCCCCTTTAACTTTAGGGTGACTCATTGTACCTGATCTCCAACCAAAAAACCAACTGCTTATTTGCACTTCCCTTCTCTTGAGCTCTAAAAGAAAACAACTTGACTTTTGATTTCCCTCTAACTATTCTTCACGTGTCTACCCCACGGTTATCAAAAGTTCTCCCCCTGCTTCTCCGTTTAATCAGTACTAACTGTTGGTGCTGTGCATGAGAAACTTTGACCCAAATAAAATTTTGATCGTTTCTGTGTGCGTTTTTGATTTTCGTGATAACAAAATGTGTTAAATTTCTTTTTCATGGATTTTTATGAGCGCCGGCTTTTCCTTTTTTGTTGGGAGAAATTTGAAATTTTTATATTTTTTTTTTCATATGTGCGAAGTTCAAACTCATTTTCTGTCTAATTCATTTTGGAATTCCCTGAAAATGATAGAAAATTTCAAAACCACTTCAGTTTTTTAAATTTTGAATTCAAAAATTTTTTTAATTCCCAAACTTTGTACCCGCATTAGGAGCAAAAGAAAAAAACACGTGTCTCGCTATTTTGAAATAATCTTCTGAAAATCAAGTCATTGACATCATTTAAGGTCAAGTAGGAGGTCTCATGATTCATCATGGATTCGTCTATAGGTCAGATTGTTTCGGTAGATAATGAAGAAATCCGGTACTTTGGGTGTTTGTAAATAACAAATTATCCTCTGAATTCTATTTATATAAGAAGAAAATTCTAGTGAAAATTCAAGAAAATTTTGTTCAGTATCATTTCGTGATCTATGCATTATGTTCAACTTTTGGTCAGCTAATTTTTCTTTGAAATTTTCTTAACTTTCTTCGATTGAAATTTGAATCAGACTATCCCGTTTACCTATTTGATTTTCAATTATATTCCTCCAGATCTAGATTAAAAAGAAAATCCATCTTTTCCCTTTCAAATTCAGATCCCATCCCTTGGCTTCTTTTTTTTTTCGCTCCGAAATAGAAACAGGCCTCGTTTTTTAGTCATTCTTTGTTGTCCAGAACGTTGCCAACGTTCGTCTCGTCTCTTTCTATCTCCAGTGGAGTCACCGCCTTGCTTTCCTCTTTTTTATATTTTCCTCTCGGAAAGAGGAGAGACCTTGATGACCCCTCTCGGTGTAATGAGCAGAGCAGGTTGGTACCGGGTACATGCGGACCAATCTACCCGGGTCAACACACACGGTCCTCCTCCTTCTCGCCTCTTCAGACACAACCTATCACGATTTTCTCCTTCTGGTCATTCTGTTGTTTTTGAATTGGCCACTTAGTGATCAAAAATAGTGTAGACCCTCGGGTTATCAATCATCAATGATAGACCAATTGTCAAATGATATTTGACATCAGAGAAAGAGAGTCTTGTAATATTTTTGATTCCCTTTTCCCGCCCTTTAGACATCTTTGGTCTACACTTATCTTATCAGTTATCAGAAATCTCTTTCTGAGAAATTTTCAAGGACCAAATTGCCTTCAATATTTCATGTGTCCTAGGCGAGTGTTAAATTGGGTCAATAGTCCAGTCATCGTTTTCAATTCTCCCTCCCTTCGTGTGTCTGGTTAAACAAACCATTTTTCCCTGTGAGCCTTTTTGTGCCCTGTCCCTCTTGACATAGGAACTTTTCCTTGGTTTTGATTCGTTTCTTAATATTGATTTTATAACAAAAACTACAAACCATTGCAATTTTTCCAGAAATGCTATCCACAATATTTTATCTCTACGGCAGTGTTATCACACTGGCCTACTTCTCAACAGTATTTTTGATTTTCTTTGGCCTAAGGTTGGTACTGCATCGTTTTTAGCTAATGAAACTATAATTCAGCTGGGGAATACTTCCACACTGGTATCTTCACGTGGTGTCGTTGATCCAAGGATACTTTCCAAGTGAAAGACATAAAATCAAAGTGAAAGGAAATGAAAATAGCAATGAGCAGGAGGTGAGTGTTGAACTTTTGATGGGACAAGCAACTGCCACTATTTTTCAACTTTCAGGAAGACAAAAGTGCAGATGAAATTGCTGAAGAACAAGTTAAAAAACTTATTGAGGTTGGTGAGAAAATGAAAGGATTCAAGAATATATTAAAATGTTCAGTCCGATTTGGCTCCATGTTTCAACACAGCACCCACAATACGACCAACATTGTTAGGAATGATGCCGGAGAAAAATTGGACCGGTGCTCAAAAGAGTATTTTCTTCGTTGGCCTTTTCTTCAGGTATGAATTCATTTTCGAAGAATTCCTAAAATTAAATAATGAATAGATAAAAATGTTATCATACTGTAAATCCTGAAAGAAAAGGAATCCTTAATTTTATTTCAAATCAATTTTTCTCGGTTCCTGTCGAAGATATGAAAAAGTTGTCAACTGATAAATTGATCAACATAATATCAAAAATGTTTTGTCAGTGAACAAAATGTTGCTATCATGTATCGGAATTCTGATGAATGAGCTCAAACGGGACAGTATTAGAGCTTTCCAAACACAGGGTATTCTGAGGTTGCCAGTGGGAGTTAGTAAAATATGAAGTCCTGAAAAAATGGTTCGAAATTTTTCAGTTTGTCTGAAATTCTAAGACCATACTAAAAAAACTAGAGCTCCAATTTTGTAGTTGACAACTTTTATGTACAAAACCAACAAAACAAGATAGACTGTTTCAAAGTGGAGCAACTTTCATTTCAGTGCTAATTTCTCCATTTTTGCACACTCGGTCACAAACGCACATCAAAATTTGTTAAGGAAACAAATTATCAATTTCCGACAGAATTCGCTTTTTGTTGGTTAAGAATATTCAACTTTTTGAAGGGATAGAAATTTTCTGGATCACATTTTACGGTTTTTTTTTGCAGTGATACAAGCCCGCCCTGTACGAGCACTTTGAGCTCAATTTAGGTCCCTTTGAACAGTATCAAAAAGTGGTCAACTGACAAAATATTAATCATAATATCGCTAGGAATTTATCAATTGACCAATCTTTAATAACTCGCATGGGGACCGAAATAATTGAGCTTAAAGTGCACGTAAGGAGTGGGATACTATTACATAAAGTACTGTAATTTGGTTTTTTTCCACTGAAAGAAGTACAACATGATATAATTGATATTGTAGCCTTTCGATGGAAAGCTTGCACCTAATCTTTCTGAGAATTATTTTTCACAATTCCAGTCTTGTATTTTTCAGAGCATTTTTCCTGATGCCAGTGAGAATTGGTCTCCTGCTAACTTCGTTTGTTTTCGTGGCACTTGCCGGACTTCAGACTGCTTTCAGGGTGAGTTTTTTCTATAAAGTATTTTTATGTTCTAAAATGAATCATTTTCAGACTCTCTCGGACCATGAAAAAACCTGGGTTGCTATTGTTTACTGTCGCTTGTTCTGCAGCAGCATAGGACTTGTTGCCAACTACCGTAACCCCCAATTCAGGCCCAAGAAACCAGGAGTTGCAGTTTCCAATCATTTGACCCCTAACGACATTCAAATCCTGTTTGCTGGAACCCCACACGGAAGCTCGTACGGATATGTGGTGACTGGTCAAAAGCACAAAGGAATTATTGGTACCAGATGTTTCTCTCAAAATTTCAAACTCAATTTTTTGTTTATTCAGGAGTCATCGAGCACTTAGTCGAGAAGCTTTGTCCATCGCTTTGGTTGGAGAGAAAGTGTAGTAATGATCGACAAGGATTCTTAGCGGAAGTTTTGAAGACTGCAAAACGTGAGGGTCCGGTGCTCCTCTTCCCGGAAGGATACTGCTCCAATAACAGTAAGGTGTTGCAGTTTAGAAAAGCGATTTTCGAGGAAAATGTGAATATCTATCCAGTGGCTATTAAGTGAGTAGCGGAGATTTTTGATTAAGGATAAAAAATGTAAATTTTCAGACAATCACCAGAATTTGGCGATGGATTTTGGTACGAGGATGAATTCTTCCAGTATTTAGTCAGGACAATGCTTAATTGGGCAGTGGTTTATGATATTCAGTATCTTCGTAAGTTTTTTAATCATTCAAGATAGAGAGGAAGATATGAATCAATCAAAGTAAAAATTGAAAGTAAAATCACGGTCAGTCAGAAGCCAAGTTCAAGCTCCCAATAGTCGAAAATCAGCTGAATTTTGTCAAAAAAAACCTATAAAACCTAGTTTTATCCCCGAAGGTCAAAAATCATGAATACTGTTAAACGTGAGATACCGGAACTGGTTCAATAGACGTCCTATGAGTGCGCTTTCAACTCAATTTTTTCGGTTTCTTTAAGAGATTTCAGTAATCTATCAATTTTCAACATAAATTTATCAGTTCATAGCTTTTTGATATCTTTCAAACGAACCGAGGTAAATTGGCTCAAATCGGAAAATGAATAGAATCATTATGTTAGAGTGTCTACGATGGTTAATATTCATCTAATTAATCTCGGTTGCTGTCAAAGATTATCTAACAAGGGAGTTACTTGATGGGGCGGGTTTAACTTTTTCTGAAACTTTGGGAGCAGATAAAAGAGCTTATGAGGATTCCAAATCTGTAAAAAAAAATCAGCAAAATGCTCACGCGAGCTGAGTTATGGCCTAGAAAAGTTTCCCTATGATTAAGCAATTTCTCGTGAATTTTTTTTCACGGAATAGTGTATTTCTTTTAAAACAATAGATTTCAATCAGCAGTGTGGTAAAGTGGTAAGATGGCAAGTTCAGAGGAGGAAGGTTGTGGGTTCGATTCCCCCTAACCACAAAAATTTTGCAAAATTTTTTTGTTTTATTTTAAGCTGCCATCACTGGCTCCGGGATAGAATTTACGCAATTTGAACATGTTTTTCGGGAGTTTCTCGTTATCAATATGCATTTTCCAGAATAATAACAGACATTTAATTTTTGAAGCAATTCACAAATATGCTCATGGGTTCATCGAAGATTTTTCAAAAAAAATTTTTTCAATTTTTTTTTGTTTTTTTTTTAATTGAAGAAACAGTTGAGGATTCTAAAATCATATTGGCAGATGTGCTCTCCCATCTTCCAAGAATGGAGACAGTATGCCTGGTATTCTGACGGTTATGGTGGACAGTTGCGCTCCGAAATGTGACAGACCAATTCAATATTGCCTCGACCGTCTCCATTCTTGAAAGATGGGAGAGCACAAAAAGTTTATGGAAAGTGCCAATTATCTGGGTGCAAAAGATTTTCAATGGTCAAATGCGCGTATTGTGCCAAGAACATATGTTTCCAGCAGTTTTTCATCGAATGTCACCGATGTGTTTAGAATCCTCAACTGTTTTTTCAATAAGAACAAAAAAATTGAAAAAAATGTTTTTTTTGAAAAATCTTCGATGAACCCATGAGCATATTTGTGAATTTCTTCAAAAATTAAATGTCTGTTATTATTCTGGAAAATGCCTATTGATAGCGAGAAACTCCCGAAAAACATGTTCAAATTGCGTAAATTCTATTCCGGAGCCAGTTATGGCAGCCTAAAATAAAACAAAAAAATTTTGCAAAATTTTTGTGGATAGGGAGAATCGAACCTAGAACCTTCCTCCTCTGAACTTGCCATCTTACCACTTTACCACACTGCTGATTGAAATCTATTGTTTTAAAAGAAATACACTATTCCGTGAAAAAAATTTCACGAGAAATTGCTTAATCATAGGGAAACTTTTCTAGGTCATAACTCAGCTCACGTGAGCATTTTGCTGATTTTTTTAACAGATTTGGAATCCTCATGAGCTCTTCTATCTGCTCCCAAAATTTCAAAAAAAGTTAAACCCGCCCCTTCAAGTAACTTCCTTGTAAAAGCTGTAAACTGATAATTTTTTCATCACCTTATCAACAGTATTTCATCAGTTGCCAAAATTTTTGTATCTTTCATAGGAAACGAGATAAGTTGTCTCAAAGTTTTGAATTATCCGAACATTCCAACAAGAGTATTATGGTAGCTAGCTTTCAGCCAGTTAATCCTGGTCCCACAAAAACTTTGAAAAAATTAGGTCAATTGGCGATTTTTTTGAATCAAAATATCAAAATTATTTGGCCTATGAGATCAGTTGGGGCACAAATAATAATGTGAGGGCTCACAAATTGGACCGTACGTGTTCATCTAGGCTGATTTGGTTTCTTATTAAAAAAGAGCCTAAAATTCGTTTAATGAATGCTTTCAAAGAATTCTCAACGATTTTCTCTAAGTGTTCTCCATTTTCAGCTATGGAAATACGAAAAGAGTCCGAGAACAACTCGATGTTTGCCGGCCGAATCCAACACACTATCGCCCGCGCCGCTGGAATTTCTCCATGTGAGCATGGCGGAAATCTGTGGTATAAGTGAGTTCTTTGCCAGAAATAGATAAAAACTCCGGAAGCATTACATTACAGACAGGAAGAGAGAAATAAGATGAAGGAAGTCTTCAAGGCACAGAACGAAGCAGCATCGTTGCGCAGAAATGACAGCTCCGTATCAGAAACCAGCAGTGGAGTTTCAAGTGGAGTGGAGGATTTTGAGAAAGTGGAGAAAGTGCAGGAGCAGTTTCAAAAGTTGATTACTGTAATGAGCTGAAATTGATTTTCAAATTTTGAATTATAAGAAATACAACCTGAAACGAGTAAATTTTCCAACTATTGAAAATGAAAATAAATATTTGATAAACATTTTTTTACGTAGCACATGTATGGACACTTCATCAGAGGTTATTGAATTTGGGAAATGCATGACTTGCTGCCCATCTTTTCTCGCTATAGCCGCTTCATACGAACAAGGGCGAACAAGGGAGAGACGAACAATTCCAAAAGTCTTGTTGTGTTCCTCTTCTCCTTCATCCATCTCTTTTTCGTCTTTATTCCTCTGCTGGTCGGGATATTATCCTCTTCCAAACTACCATCAACTTTTTTCCCCTCCTTTTCCATTTTCTCTTTTCTGTTCCTCTCTTGTTTCTATTTTGTGTTTTACTACGGAAATTTTTTTCGGCTGCCTCTTTTCACACACAAAGTTTCATGACTCACATAAACCCCACGGTGTTTTCGAGATGGCCCTCCCGACGTCTCGACAATTTAACTCTCAACTCTTCTTATTTTGCTACTACTGAGTGTTTTTCATCTCGAAATTGAGATGAAGACTTGTAAATGTACATTTGGTAGTCAAAACGAAACAATTTTCCACAATCCTTTTGAGGGTTGTTGAAAAGAGAACAAAGACCTTTTTCCAACAACCAACTGACACATTCATATGAATTTTTAAAACTTTTATTATCACGCCAGAATTTTTTGTTAAAAATGAATTTGATTTATGGATCATGTGACCAAAACTGACTAAAGATTGACAATTAGAAGTCAGGCTTACTGTAATTTATTAATTTCTGTAAGAAATTAAAACTGGTAATGATCGAAAAATGAGAGACCTTTGATTTTGAAATTTTGCTCTGGAAAAATGAATTACTTTGAAAAATTTTAGTATTCATTTTTTTCAAAATTTTCTAAAATTTTCATCCGGTGATGAGATTTTTTATTTGGCATGTTTTTCGAAATTAATCCTTTTTAGTGTATTTTTTTCTCGATTTGTTGACTTTTTTCAATGATATGTTTAGTAAAAAAAAATTCATAAAAATGTCAAAAATCTAGAAAAAGTAGGCTGAGAATAATTATTTTCACAAAATCTAGAAATTTAGAAAACTCAGGAAATTTAACGGCCCAAAATGATGATTTCACTCCTAGTCCAATGCCTATATAGTTTCTTAGCTTATTTTTTATTTATTTTTCGTAACTTTTTGAATGTTACAAATCTTTATCCGATAATAATATTAAAGGTGGTATGCGGTGAAAAATTTTATTGCTCTATTTTGTGTAAAAATCTATGTAGATTCTCATAAAAGTAGAGAAAAAATTCAAAAAAATCCTAAAAGACGAAAAACCGTCGAAACGGCGACGATGTATCCGGTGGCCGAGTGTGAGTTTTCTAGGCCACCTGCGCGCGAAATTTGAATTTTTATTGATTTTCAGTGTTTTCTAATATTTTTTCCATGCTTTTCACCACATCTGGGAGAAATTAACAAAAACATTATGAATTCATTTCACAATTATGAAAAAGACACTGAAAAACAATAATAATTCGAATTTCGCGCGCAGGTGGCCTAGAAAACACACACTCGGCCACCAGATACATCGTCGCTGTTTCGACGGTTTTTCGCATTTTAGAATTTTTTTTTGAATTTTTTCTTTATTTTTATGAGAATCTACATAGATTTTTACACAAAATAGAGCAATAAAATTTTTCACCGCATACCACCTTTAAGAACTGTTAAAAACGACAATTTCTGATTTTCAAAAAAAAGTCTTGAAACTTGAGAAAAATCTTGAAACTGGCACATGAAATTCAGGTCCACTGAATAACGATTTTGCTACTGATCCGACCATGCGCCTTGAATAAACTTTTGGGAAAAAAACATAGATTTTTTTATTCTTCCTGCCCAAACATCCATATCTTTTCAAAAAATCTCAGTTCGGCTACTCGAAAGTTTTCGAAATCCGAGAGTTTATTTATCTTACATTTAGGCCTTTTTCGTCAGTGCTCAAAGAGATTTCATGGTCCTTCTCTAGCTGGAAAAATGCAAACTTTTTTTCATGATTTCTTTCTTTTCACTATTGCAAGTTCTTTTTACTCAAAAAAATGTTCCCAAAATTCCCCCACGCGTTCCCATAGCCCCCAACCCAATTTTTTTTCAATTTTATAAGTACTCCCTCGCTCACCCCACAACGCATTGTGATCAATCTTCTCATTTTTTGTTTCATTCCACACTACTTTTTTACCCTCTTGTTTCACACTTTCAACCGATACGAATTTCGTATCGCAGATTTGTATAAAACATCTTTCTGCCCAAAAAAAGAAAGAATGCCGCAACAACAAGTTTAGATTGCTTTTACGTTCGTGTTTTTTTTCAAAGTTTTTCCTTCGATTTCAGGCTGAACAGCATCTGAGGTAGTTGGTGTTCCTTAATCCTATATTATATTGTTTGTTATGGCTAGCTATGGGGGCTTTCCGCGCGCAAATAAACAAAACCTCTCCTTCTGACAGTTACCTGGCAATCAGTCCACACTCTTATCGTCCGCAACAACTTTCGCGGGGTGTAGTTGTTTGAATAAGACTGGGGGCCGTCGAGTGTTGGTGGTGTTGCGACAATGAGTGAAAACAAAAGCAATCGCGCCCCGCTGGACACTGACCGGGTTATGAGGGAAGAAGAAAGGGCACTCCACAACACACAAATACCTTCACACCCCCTATCCGTGTACTCTTTCGTCCCCCGTCCTCGCTTGTTTTCGTCATTTCACGCGACGATTTTTTTTCCGATTTTTTGCGCTTTTTTCATGGTCTGGCCTAAAATAATTTCATTTTCGATTTACAGGTTTCGAAGGAATCGTCTCGAACTTTTTCTCCCATGTAGCTCTTTACCAAAAAATGTGAGTTTTTTTTTTCAATGATTGATAAGTGATAATGGTCAAAAATTAAAAATTCAAACTTATTTTCAATTTTTTAATTTTTTTTCAGGGGTCACTCGCAAAGCTCTGAGAAAGAAATCAACGATAATGACTTGTTTGTTTGTGGTGAGCTTTTTTTTCGAAAATTTGAAATAAACAGAGAGCAGAAGAGTTGAGAAGAAAATTTTGAAATTATGAGAAGTTTTTGGCGCCAAAAAGGAGAAGAGAAAGAATTCCAAAGCCATTTAATTTAGAAATTCAAAAATTCAGCTTTCCATTAACCTTCGATATAAATATAATATAATATTTTGAAAAACTCTTTTCTGGTTTTCCTGGTTTTTAGCGAATTAGAAGTTCAATTTTCTTTTTTGTTCCGGATTTTGAAAATCGAGGTTTCAAAAAACTTTCAATATCAATAATTCTGAAAGTTCTTCAGTTTTTTCTGGATTTTAGTTGTTCAGGGATCCGATTGTCTGGATTTTGATAGATTTGATTGGTTTTTGAACTGAATTTGTGACAATTTTCAGATTTCGAATATGAAAAATTTGGAAATTGACTCATTAGATGCTAAGGTGGTTAAAATTGGTAAAATATTTGAAATGACTGAAATAAACTCTCTTGGCTCAATATATAATGACATTTTTCGTAAATTATTTTCAAAAAGTTGAATTTTCTTTTTTTAGCAGTTTGAAAACTTGGTTTTCCGGTTTTAGCTTGATTTAGATTTTTCAAAAATTTTAAGACAAATTTCACATGTTTTCAATTCATTTGGAAGACTGATAGAACGAACGATCCTTAAAACCACCGGATACCTCTTGTTCTTCTGAACCATTATTCTTTAAACCTCTTTGACCATGTACACTATTTTTTGATCAATTGTCATGGCACATTCAAATGTGATGGATCAAAAGGAAGAGGACAGAGGGGTTCACAATAGGGTCTGGGTAGTATGGATGACAGAAAACCATCCTAGTGCTTTATGCGGTTAGTTTCTCTGATCCTCTCCGATGTTCGCCATCCTCTCTCGTTCGTCCGTTCATTGTAGATTTACGTCGGGGAACCCGAACGAGTAACAGAGGGTGAAGGAGGAGAGAGCCTCGTTTAATGTCGCAAAACACAAGAGACTTGGGGTGGAGAGAAGACATAGTAATAGCTGGTATGGGGATGGATTTGCGTAGAGAGCATGAGAAGTGGCAGCGACGCAGACACAAGAGGTCACATCTCGTCCGTCTATCTATTCCCGGTCTCGGTCCAGAAGAGGACACTGGGAGATCCAAATATGGCAGATATCGGTTCTATCCATCTAGAATAATTAGATCAGTTATCTATTTTATTTTGGACTTTCAGCCACCTTTTTTTTTAAGAATTGAATTTTCTATAAGGTTTAGCCTTTACACCATCCATCATACATTTGGAAAAAAAAGATAAAAAGGAATCCAGTTTTGACGTTCCTCTTCTTCTTCTTCTACTTTTTCTTCTCACCCCGCCGCCCGTTTTCCCGCCTTTTCACATCCACAAAAACCTATCCAACTTGTTATTCCAATTCAATAAGTTTCAATGCCATATTTCGCTGTTATAAATGCTCGACCCTTATATTCTTTTCTATCCATTGACTTCCAATAAAACTAGATTTCGATCCATTCTTGGACAAATGGGGTCATTGAAAGCAGCTGGTGCTGGGCTGGCTTCTGCAAAACGGGGGACGGGCCCTCCCCGCCATTCTTCCCAATTATAAAATGTGCTCTCTGGCACACTTCTTCTTTCCCGTTTTCTTTTGATGTGTGTGTGTGTGTGTGTGTGTGTGGACCATTGGTTCTAGGAGTGGACACAGGACACTCATTCTTCTCCCTCGTCTGGTCCAATTTTTATGATGGATTTGGTGAGAAGACGAAGGGATAGGGGATAGGAAATAGAAAGCGTTCGTAAATTTATTTTTGGCTCTGCAGAATTCCCAAAAGGCGGGTGGAGGATGATTTATTGCGAAAAGTGAACGAATATGGGTAAAAATATGCTTTGGAATTTCTGCGAAAACGTAAAAATAGGTCTTGAAGTTTTTCTACGGGATTTTTAGAGAAATGGATAAGAGAGAAGTATAGTTTTCGGTTTGAATAATTTTTCGACATTTTTTCAAACTTTCACATACCGTTCAATGAGACACACAAAAAGTATTTTCCAGTGGAATTTCAGCAGTTTTGACCATTTTCAATAGTCTGGAGCTCAGCTGTCATGCTTTTTAGAACTTTTCAAATTTTGAATGGTGTAAAGCTGCGCTAGATTGAAAACTTAGCACTTGCAGATTTTTTTGAAAATTCATAGTTTTTCAGTTATTTGCCGATTTCTTAAAGAAACCTCTTTTTGGGTGGTTTCTCTACTGAAACTGGTCAAAATGGCTGAAAATTAATTGAAAAATATATTTTGTATCGTCGTTAGTATACTTAAGTCAGTCCACAAACGGCATTCGCTGTGGTCGCAGTTCATATAACAAAAAAAGAACTGTAATCTGGAAATAATTTCATTTTCCCGAATTTTTGTCTCAATTCTAGTCAGTTTTTCGATTTTTTTCAGTTTGAAAATGGTCTCAATGGTTGTCGACATATGACAGTTTTCTAAAAACTGGGAGCATGTACTTTTCAGGTTAAGGTGGTTTTTGTGCTCAGAAGTTTCAGAATTTTTTCAGTGAAAAAAATGTATGAGCGGTTTTCCCCAAAAATCTGGAATTCTGGGTTATTTTTGAGGTATCAAAAATTGGTTTTTTCAATTTAACTCGAAAACTGGTATTTTTAAGTTCAAACGCTTACTGAGAAACTCAATAGTATCAGAATCGGAGCTGAACAAATTTTCTTAAAAAATTATGCATCTCACAAAAGTGTTAAATTTCTCAAATTCCCTAATCTGTAAAAATATTGGAATAACGAAACATTTTTGAAAAATAGAAATTTTTGAAAAAATCTGACAATGTACTTTTGAAATAGACACTTCTGAACCCTTCGAACATCACCTGAATGTGACATTTCTGCCATTTGCAGTCGATCCAGTTGTCACACATCACATACCTTCCCCATTTCCCTTTTCTTTCTCTTTTTTGCATACTCGTAGCTGTATAATAAGCTACTTATGGAAAGTACTTGGGTCAAGTAATGCTGACTCTCTCTTCAATTCCATCTTTCCCTTTTTTGTTTTGTCTATTCTTTGTCGCTTCTTTTTTTTCTCTTAGATTTATGTCAAAGTATTGTTGTTGTCTTTTTCTTTTACTATCATAGTCTAGTACTAGAGCAAGTTGAGGAACTCGGGATGCTTTTGGCTTCCCGAAATGTGTAATTCGATAGGCTTCGTGGGGTTTTACAATTAGATTTTGACCGAATTGGTACTAATGGAAGAAGAAGTCAGATATCTTTTTAGCGAATTTGAGAAGAATTCAGTATAGTTTCTTCAGTTTTTTTTTCTTGGAGCTTTTTTGTTTTAAGATTAGAAGTTATGAACATTTCAAAATACTACAGTAATCCATCCCCTTTTCCAATTCCACAGATGTTATTCCCTAGCGGCACCTGTTCCAAACGAGGGACAGAAACTCTTCAAGAATGCTCGAACACGAAGCCTTTTCTCACCAATTTCTTTTGCTCTCTCCCATTTTGCTTCTCAATTCTTGCTCTGGCCTTTCCTGGTGGACCCCTATTTTGTCATGCTATTCATTCTTAGTGGACCACCCGTCGCGTACAACTTGTCTTGTTTCGCAATACGCACCACATCTTCTTTTCTCTTCTTCCCCAACGACACCATCCGATGCGTCATTTGCCCCCACTCTCCATCCGGTCAACTTTTGCCACTTGTACTTCTGTGTCTGACCACCATTAAATCTTTTGATGGCATTCTTTCACTGAAAGAATACTAGTTATTCTTTTTGAAAAAAATTCGATTTCTTCGGTATGACAGTAGTCCTTTCAATACAACTGCACTAGCTGAGCTACTGTTTGAAATTTTTGATTTCAAATTTTGAATGAATTCCCTCACTAGAAAGATTAAATCGATGTAAAAAAATGAATGCATTATCGAATTGACAAGCTGACCTTACATGCTTTTCGAGCTCCATTATCTCGATTTCTTCGAGAGATATAAAAAATCTGCCAACTGATAAATTGTTAAGTATAAAATTATCAATAATTTATCAGTTAATAAATTTTCATATCTATCAGAGGAACTGAGATAATAGAGCTCGAAGTGCACGTATCAGGGCAAGTTGCAACTAAAGCATTCACGATAGACTACAAACAGCCTTTTCTGATGAAAATCTTAACTTATGTGTTCAATAATTCTAGGACACCCCTCAATTTTAAGGTTTCCGAAAAAAGACAAAACTGATCTGAAAGTTCTGTATTGTCTGAAACTTAGATTTCGGTTCTTATATTTATAAAATAAATTACGAAATAAATTCCGAATAGTCCTGCTTGAAGGCGTAAGTTCTCCAGCCTATCTCTTGCGTGAACTCGTCTAATTTTTATCGGATTTTGAGAAGGCAATTGTTTTTCTGTGTCCATGGGTGAACTTCTTCCTGCACGACACCTTCCAGCAACGCGTCCGTATAATACAGTAACTCATTCAACATATTACGGTCGATTTTTCAAAATTTCGTCTTATCTACAAAATCTAAATTGAGGTTCCATAACTCTTTGGCTATCCGAACAAAGAACCTAAAACATTCCCTACCAATTTTGCTCAAATAGAACTCGCACCAAACGAAAAATGACTGTTTTAACAGCTGATATGTTTCTCTCTTATCAGAGAAGAATGTTCTAACTACTCTCTCGTTTCCTCTTCTTCCATTATTATCTGTTTCACCCAAGTGTGTTTGAAGATCATTGAGTCGAAAAAGAAAGACAAACCGTAAAATAGTGGGAGACGAATCGCGCGAGCGAAGCAAAAAAAAATCGGCAATGAAAATTGAAAGATGATGGTTAGTTAGATGGAAAGGAACTCCCTGACAAGAGCCCTGAGAGGTAAAACGCGAGGGCGAGAGCATAACCTGTGGCGGGGGGCTAGGCGAGAGAAAAACGAAAAAGCAGCGGGAGGTTAACGTTTGGGTGTGGTAAGCTGATGTCGAATTGGCCTGCTTACCGTTAGTGCGTGCTATTTCGTTTGCCTTTTCTTCTTCCTCACATACTGTCAATATGAAGCCTCTCTCTCCCTCCCTCTCCTAACCGTTATATATGAGGCTCTGCTGCTCTTTTTCTCTTTTCTCTGTTTCCAACCCATAATACCGGTCGTCGAGGTGCTCACTTGTAGCTCGACGTGTTCCTCCTATCTACCAGTTATTACAGAAAAACGAGAGGAGCGTTTGCTAAAATTAGATTCATTTTTGTGCTTGAGAATCCTTTCGGGCAGCAGGTGTTCTTGAGTTTCGCTTCTTTTAGATATTCCCTTTTTGTTTATACTCCAAATTTTATTTTCTAGTAAGAGTGAGCCTTTTAAGCTGAGCATACGTTTTTAAGTGGCTCGAAACTTATAAACATTATTTTTGTCGTTGTTCTCGGTCGGTTTGCTTTTTCATGAGTTTTCTACTGATATTCGAGCTCTTTGTGATTAAAGTGTTTTTTCTGTAATCTTAGGTACTCAGTTTTGCTGACAGAAAGTTTCTAAAACCAACAAAAACTTGTAGTACAGTTGATTTTCTGCCATTTTGATGATTTCCTGGAGTCTAGAGCTCAGCTATTAAGCTTTTTTAAACAGACTGAGGTTGAAAACTTTGCATTCACAGATTTTTTGAAAAATCCTTGTTTTCCGGATTTCTGAAAAAACACCTGTTTTCTCGCGTGTTCACTTTAAAAACGGGCCGAAATGGTGCCTTTCACAAATCAGCCTGTCTGAAAGACTGGGTACTTCTAAAGTTTCTTTTAAAAAAACTTACAATCTAGGTCTATTCCTCTAAAATTTACGAAGATTTTATAAACTTGTCAGCCAAGCGCCAGACTCCTAAAAATGATCAAAGTAGCCAAAAAGTGACCAATATTATATTTTTTGAAGTAATTTTCTTAGTAATTCTACATTCACCTCCAAATTTTCGCTTTTCTGGAATTCAAAAAATTCTCCATTCCCATTTTTTCCGTACTATGTTTTTAGTGCCACCAACCTCCCCAATTTCAAATTGTCTCAATTTTTAACCGCACTAGCATATACTTTACGGTCGTTAAATGTTATCTTACTCCATTTTCCCCCCTATCATTTTGTTTTACCCAGCCGTTTGACGCCACTGATAACTAGCAAAAAAGAATTACTCACGATTTTGAAATTTTCGTTAAACTTTCTGTTCTGTGTTTAGTGACTTTAAAAAGTACCATTGACAAATCATAATTTTTTGCAGAAGATACTGTCTTCGATCGGCCGGTGGCGAGTCCGAAAACGGAAAACTCGAGCAGGCTAGCCGAAGAAATCGAACGGAGCAAGAGTCCGACAGTGGTTGATGTGAGTTTTTATGAATTGAATTTTAAAAAAAAGATAAGTCTGAACACCCTCAAAAAAATGTCGAAGACCATACTTGTGAAATGAAGGACCGTCCCGTCAAGGCCCGCCCTGGAAAACATTTTTTCACTAAAGACAAAAAGTCATTTCCCATTTTCATTTGTTTTTGGGATTACTGAAATTTCGAAACAAGGATTTTCGATGAATCACTTTTTGCTAAACTTTTGATTCTCCCACGGATCATTCTGTTCTCTCCGGATCTTACAAAATACACTGTTTTTAGATGTTCCGTCCGACGTTTGACACTTTTCGACCGCCGAACAGTGACAGCTCGACTTTCCGTGCCAGCCAAAGCAGGTATGTTTGTTTTTCGGAAGCAAATCTGGTGGAGTGTGTTCGGTTTCAAAAAGTTTGGATCGAAAATTTTCTTGGAAATTTTGAAAAATGTGTAATTTTAGCTATAAATGTGTATTCAAAAACAAATTGCCACAAATGCTCTAATAGATCTATGCATTCATTTTGAGCTCAGTTATCTTGATTCCTGGAAAAGGAATTTTTTTTCAATAGAAAGAAATTTAGAAATTTTACGAACAACCCCTTACCAGTTAATTAATGTTTGATATCTTCTAAAGGAACTGAGATAATTAAACTCAAAGAGCACGTATATGCGAGCATTTACGGTACACAGCCTAGAGGCTATTTCATCTATCCCAATTCTTTAGAGAACCATAGCTAAATGAGAGACAAAGAGAACAGAATTAATTTGAGTTTAGTTCAAATCTAATCGTTTTGCATTTGACTCTCCCTGCTCTTAATGCTCTTTTCACTATGAGAAGGACCCCCCTTCTCTCATTTCTCGTTTCGAATCTATTAGGGGCTTCTTCGTCCCATTTGCTCGTTTTGTCTTCCCCATGTTCGTTCGTTTTCACTCATTTCCTCGTTGTCCGGTGTGTTTGATAGAGCTCTTTCCCCTTTTTCCGATCGACTTTCCATTTCTGTCTCTCCCATTGTCTTTTGGTGTTTCCCCATTTAGTTCTCTCCTAATTTTACATACACACTGTGCTTGTGCGCACAGTGAGCTCATCTCGGTCAATTCTTCGGTTTTTCGCGCGGCCACTACCAACAACACCGAATATGCAAATACAGTCGTTTTCCGTTTCCGGAGAGATTATTTTTCTGCGGACTGTGTGCAGAAAACCCGCATTTGTAGGAGAGATATGTGACGGGACTGTTTTAAATGTAGTTCTTTTTTTAAAATTGAAACAATGTTGAAAATTCATCTTGTTCTTAGAGAAAATATTCCATCTTAGTATTTTTAGGAGTAAAAAAGTTGGAAATTGAGATCCCGTGCTTTCACATCGAGTTTGATGGTTTGTAGTTTTGCCTAATTTTTTTGTAAACTTGAAAAAATATTGGGATTCGTTATAAATGATTTTCAGTAATTTTATCAATTGTATCTGTTTGGAATTGTGACTTCTCTCTACTACACCCCATTAAAATTACCGTAAATTTTTCAATAGAACAAGAAGACTTGCCACTGTACTTGCTCCATTAGAAACCAACCCTCCACGTCCACTTTGAGCTTGATTATCTCAGCTCTTTTTAGAGATTTCAAAAATTGGTTAACTGATAAAATGTTTGTGATATTATGATTTCTATTTTATCTGTTGACTCTGTTTAATATCTTCAATAGGAATTAAGATAAATGGGCTCAAAGACAACGGTTTGGGTGAGCTTCTATCAGAGAAAATGCGGTATTTTCAAAAACTGAAAAAACAGATTACCGTAGTTAGTTCGGAACAGTTTCCAGACATATTACTAAGTTCGCTCTAGCTAAATTTTGCCTTACTCCAAGTCTATTTCACGTAAACTGAAGTTTTCTAGAGTTTTGAAAGTTTTTGGTGCCTTGTTCGATGCATTGGAACTCTTTAAAAGTTCGAAAATGTCGAATTTTCCAAACTTTTTTCTAGTTCTTAGTTTTCGATCAACTTCCAAAAACCCTGAATTGTAAAAAAATGTCTCAAACGTAACATGAGCCTACAAATGCATAGCGTGTATCGTGCACCATGTCCATCTTCCTTCTATCTCTTACTCTCTCCTATTTTGAAATGTATGCAAATTCAGTTCAGCACTATTCATGTAAATTTGCTTCCCCTGACGTTTACGCACTTTACTCTACGACATCATCACTTATAAACTTTAGTTATATTTCACTTTACGATCTATACTCATATTTACTGCTTTTGGTGGAAAGGTTTATAGTCCTCCTGCCATTTTTTTGTTGTAAATATAATCGTCAAAAAAAAAACTTGGGTCTACTCAATCCTCTTGACATTTTATGTTTCCTTCTTGTGCGGCAATTATTGGCGGATTTTGTGAACGGCAAGTGGTTGAGGACACTTTCGGAAAACTGGGGGAGGGACGATAATTGAAATGACCTTGCTAAGTGAACCTCGGAATGATGAGGAGAACGTTTTGTGAGAGGGAGAAAGATAGAGATAAAAGCCGTCGACAATTAGCGTTCGCTCAAAAGTTCATAAAATGTCCATAAAAGCTATACAACCGTAAAATGAAATGTGGTCGATGGGAGGTCGGGGATGATTTTCGAGATTCGAATTGAAACTCCTAATCTCCCTTTGATTCCATTTTTATTGAATCAATTTTCGTATTATTTATATTCTAGATTAGAGATTCTAGATTGGAAATCTGCTGGATTAGAATTCTAAAACGGAACAGCTGTCCTACAGAATTAAACCGAGTTAAATCATTTATTGCTTTCTTTCATTTTTCCCAAAAGATCTTACCGAGTGATCTTGGTGCAAAAATGCCAATCAAATAAGCTGCTCGTCTATTTTCCAACTTTCTCATAATCAGATAGCGGCGCCAAGTGCTAATCTATCTGTCGCACCCCTCCTCACGACCACTGGAACAGCCGG
The DNA here is from genome assembly GCA_027920645.1 of Caenorhabditis nigoni. Lineage (NCBI taxonomy): Eukaryota > Metazoa > Nematoda > Chromadorea > Rhabditida > Rhabditidae > Caenorhabditis > Caenorhabditis nigoni. The sequence continues at coordinate 7,894,006 of CP115869.1, forward strand.
TGGTGCCGAGTGGAAGGGCCCCCCTTCTTCTCCCGAAGTGATCATCATTCATATATCCCCGCATCACTCATTCTCACACAATACATCCGCTGGTTCCTTCCTTCTTCCTTCCTCTCTCTGGCTCTTCCATCATCATCTGTGCGCATTTTGAAGAAGAAGAAGGGTCCATTGGCATCTTGGCAAAAAGCCCACGATGATTATGAATCCGTGCTTCCGAGAACGGTCTCAAAAGCGGACAAAAAAGCGGCCGAAACCGCGAACCAAGTCTCGGAGCACAATGTACCTGTCTAAGGTCGCTGATTCATCACCCGCAATGTCACGGAGTCTACCATCTGTCGCATTACCGATGCACTATTTGCATCACAAATTGGCAGAGAGCATCTGCTTTATCACGGCTACCATCGACTCATTGTAAGTGTTGTGTGTGAATGAGGAACGTTTGAATTTTTCTTTTCTTATGTCTAACGATTTTTTCGCTGTAAGATCTCTAATAGAAGTGCTCTGAGCCGATAATTTTAATCAAGTTAATTTTGGTTTATGTGATACGTATCAAAGCATTTTGACCCGAAATATTTCTGATATAGTTTTTGAATTTTTGTCAAGTAACGACAGTTTGAATGCAAAATCTCTCATTGAGAAACAATGTGAATGGACTCAAACTGGACGATTGACACAAAATTTTTAGAAAATTCCTAGTTTTTTTGAAATCAGTTTTTTTTCACGTTTTCAGTACAAAAACAGACCAAAACAGTCTTTTAGAAATGGGTAAATAGCTGAGAAACTAGGATTTTTTGCAAAATTCTGTGAAAGCAAAATTTCCAACCTAGGCGTGTTTTACCTTCCCCGAAATGTTCCAAGTGATGATACTCGACCACCGCGCTGCAGACTCCTGAAAATGGTCAAAATGGCCAAAAAACCACTGAAAATTTTGGTTTCTTATATTTTTATGACAGCGAAGTCTAAAAATCGAAATTGGTACTAGTTGGGCCGGTCCATTCTGTCGAAAATTTTTTTATTCGTTTCGAATTTAACAAAAATCCAGATTTTCATTAAGGTTCTCGACTTTTTTACATTTTCACTAGAATTTGCGAATTACCTAGCAAAAGAGTTCTCAACAAATTTAAGCCAGAACATATTTTTTAAAAATCTATACAGGACAGGACCGCTTGAGGCATGCATAATTTGAAAAATAGGAAACTTTCTGATTTCCCATAACTATGATTTCTGATATTTTCAGACCTTACTTAACACTAAAAATATCCAACTTTTTGTAATAACGTTTTTTTCCTGATCATCATTTTCCTCATCTTCCTTAGAATATAGCGTTATTATTTAAAATCGAAAGTTTTATATGTCTCCATATTCCTTTTGAAGAAATGCCGTGAATGTCCGTCCCTTCTCTCCGTCACTGTCAGTCTCCAGTCATTTTTCATCAAGTGTGGTCTTATAATTCTTCGCCTATTTTTTTTTCGAACTTGCCTCTCTTTTCCTCTCTTTCTCTCTCCGCCTTTTCCGCCTTTATTCCCAATCTTCCAATCGGGGCACTGTCATTTTTATCCCTATTACGCCTCGATCGGCTTGCCCATGAATATAGTCAGTTAAACCTGCCTTAGTTCTACCTGATTTAAATGTTTCTGGTGAAGTCATTTTTTCCAGTGTAAATGTTTGTTTGCATAAAAACCCGCTATTATTATGGCTGAGTGGACCTCAAAAGAATTTTTGATGATATTGACTTTCAAGTGTGACCAAATGCAAAAATGCCACCCATTTTCTTTCACTTACCCTAAACGAATTTTATTTTCAGAGAAGACCTGGTAGCATGTAGCTCGATGAACTCGGTGAACAATCCACACGACATGAATACAGTATCCTCATCGTCTTCCTCATCTGCACCACTCTTCGTGGCACTCTACGATTTCCATGGGGTCGGTGAAGAGCAGCTTTCATTGAGAAAGGGTGATCAGGTTAGTACTTTGAACATAAATCAAACAAGAAGTCTTCTCCCCCCTACCCTTCGGACGTTTATCAATAAATCAACTTGGGAGGGCATAACTGCTCGTCGCTAGCCGTTTTTTTGCTCGCCTTGTCAATTGCACATGTCACCTGGTCAATCGTTTTTTTGCTTTCTTGCAGGTGCGAATTTTGGGATACAACAAAAACAATGAGTGGTGTGAAGCGCGGCTATACTCGACAAGGAAAAACGATGCTAGCAGTCAACGACGTCTAGGAGAGATTGGATGGGTTCCAAGCAATTTTATAGCTCCATACAACTCTCTGGATAAGTACACCTGGTATCATGGAAAGATATCGAGAAGTGATTCGGAAGCAGTGCTCGGCAGTGGAATCACCGGATCATTTTTGGTGCGAGAAAGTGAGACTAGTATTGGACAGTATACCATCTCGGTTCGACATGATGGTCGGGTGTTTCATTATCGGATAAACGTGGATAACACGGAAAGGGTAAGTACTTGATCGCTATGATCATGTGATGTTCTTCAAATTGTTGTATACTCTCAACCCTCTGTGCAAATACTCATCTTGTTTCCAGATGTTCATCACGCAGGAAGTCAAATTCCGCACACTTGGCGAGTTGGTGCATCATCATAGTGTTCATGCCGACGGACTGATATGTACTTTGATGTACCCGGCGAGTAAGAAAGACAAGACACGGGGACTGTTTTCGTTGTCACCAAACGCGCCGGATGAATGGGAACTGGATAGATCGGAAATCATCATGCATAACAAATTGGGTGGTGGACAGTATGGCGATGTGTACGAGGGTTATTGGAAGCGGCATGATTGCACAATTGCGGTGAAGGCGTTGAAAGAGGATGCGATGCCGTTGCATGAGTTTTTGGCAGAAGCGGCGATTATGAAGGATTTACATCATAAGTGAGAATGGGGAAATTTTTTCACAGACAGAAATCCTTAAAAGAGACTTGAAATCACGTTTGAGGGTCATTTCGGATAATTCTGAATTCACGATTTTCCGAATTTCGAAATTTCTAAATTCCTGATGATTTTCCTAGAATCAAAATTTTTGAACTTTTTAGGATTTCTGGATTTTTAAAAGATTTTCAATTTTTTAAAATGTTCGAATATTCGAACTTTTGAATTTTCTAAATTTTGGAATTTCGGTATTTGGGAATTTCAGATTTTTGTAGAAATTCTGTATATCTGAACTTCGGAGCTTCCTAATCTCTCAGTTACTCAATTTTACATTTTTTGGATATGGAGAATTTCTTGAATTTTCACAAACTCAGAAATTCTAAAATTCTAAATTTCTGACTTCCGGAACTTCGGAACTTTTTGAATTTCCTGGAATTTACGAGCTCTCGAAATTTTAGGATTTCTAAATAACCAAACTTCCAAATTTCTTACAATTTTCTAGAATTTTAGAATTTTTAGAATTCACTGAATTTCTAAATTTCGAATATCTGAATATCTGAATTTTCAGAAACTTTCAAATTTTCGGTATTTTTGAGTTTTCAGAAGGTTTTTACAATAGAAAAAACACCTGAATTTTTCAATTTTTTGCAACATCGAGTTGGAGCAAATGCTTACTTTTCAAAAAATATTCTCTTTCCAGAAATCTTGTTCGTCTTCTCGGCGTTTGCACCCACGAAGCTCCATTTTACATCATAACCGAATTTATGTGCAATGGAAACTTGCTCGAGTACTTAAGGTACTTTTTGCTCTCCCGCATTCTCTCTAATAATATTTTAATGTTTTTCAGAAGAACCGATAAAACTCTACTGCCGCCGATTATTCTCGTCAAGATGGCCAGCCAGATCGCCTCGGGAATGTCGTATCTAGAAGCGAGGCATTTTATACATCGAGACTTAGCCGCTAGGAATTGTCTTGTATCCGAGCACAACATTGTAAAGATTGCTGATTTCGGTCTGGCCCGATTCATGAAGGAAGACACGTATACTGCACACGCCGGCGCAAAGTTCCCTATCAAATGGACAGCGCCAGAAGGCTTGGCATTCAACACATTCAGTTCAAAGTCAGATGTATGGGCATTTGGAGTACTACTCTGGGAAATCGCCACCTATGGAATGGCTCCATATCCAGGCGTGGAACTGTCAAACGTCTATAGTCTATTGGAACACGGGTTCAGAATGGATGGACCACAAGGCTGTCCACCGTCGGTGTATAGGCTCATGTTGCAATGCTGGAATTGGTCACCATCTGATCGTCCACGCTTCCGAGATATTCATTATAATTTGGAGACACTGATCACAACGAATTCGTTTGAAGAAGACGTCCAGAAACAATTGAAAAAGAGCAGTGAGAAGAAATTGGAGTCAGAACGACGAAGATCGTCGCATGTTAGAGAGAGGAGTGATTCAAAAACGAGACATTCTTCACACCATGATAGAGATCGCGATCGAGAATCTCTTCACTCTCGTAATTCCAATCCAGAGCTTGCCAACAAGAATTTCATGCGAAATGATGACGGTTCTATGTTCTTCAATCAACCAACCAACGGTAGCAAAGTGACATCGTTCCGCTCCCAAGTACCATATCCAGCACCTCCACAACAAAGTGCTAAGCCGAAACTTCTAAAGTCAGTCTTGAGTAGTAATGCTCGTCACGCATCGGAGGAGTTTGATAGGAATGAACAGGATGATATTGTTCCGTTGGCTGAGAAGAATGTGAGGAAAGCGGTCACACGTCTAGGTGGAACCATGCCGAAGGGGCAGAGGATTGACGCGTATTTGGACTCAATGAGACGAGTGGATAGTTGGAAAGGTGAGAATGGAACCAGAGATGGAATTTTACATTTACAAATTTTACGGCATGTTTTGAGTATATAGATTTGCGGAAAGTTAATATTTCATTAGCTAAAATTTCGAAAGTGTCTATGAAATGTCAATGAAAATGTAATCAACAAAAAATTGCGATTATCCAGTTGCTATGATCCCTAATTCTAATTTTTGAGAAGAAAAACACTGAAAAATTGGCAATAAATATACTGAAAAGCATAATGACCTACTAACCGTTTGGCGGTGTTCGTATTATTAATGGCGTGATTTGGGATTTCTGAACATTTTGGCAACAATAGTGTGGAGAACATCATTGTATTGAAATCCTAAAAAATTTCATACTCAAAGTTAGCCCCAAACTCCAAAAATAAAAGGTTTTGCTAACCAAAAACAGTAATTTTGCGAATTTTACAAAGTTTTGAACCCCAATTTTCACATTTTACGGATTCCGTAGCCCTGAATTTGCCTATAAATTCCATCTATTCTTAGTTTCAGAAAGCACCGATGCCGACAACGAGGGAGCCGGATCCTCATCTATGAGTCGCACTGTATCCAACGATTCTCTGGACACTCTGCCACTTCCAGACTCCATGACTTCTAGCACCTATGGAAAAATGCATCCAGTGGTTGGAGAAAATGTATTCCTACGACAAATCCGTTCTAAACTGAAGAAACGTGGTGAGACACCAGAGTTGGATCATATTGATTCGGATACTGCTGATGGTAATTTTTTCGAAATTTTTAAAAGTTCCAATTCAAAGATGTTCAATTTCCAGAAACCAACAAATCGGACAAAACATCGCCATTCGGGTCGCTCAACAAGTCATCTGTCAAATATTCCATTAAAAATGGTTCTGATTTCAATGATAGACACTCGAGAGCCAGCCCGGTCCCTGTACCAGTACCTCCGTCACGTAACGCGTCGGTCAGTGTCAAAGTCGAATCAAAAGCCGAAGATTCGTCAGACGAAACAACAAAAGACGGCATGTGGGGTCCCAAGCATGCAGTGACCCGGAAAATCGAAATAGTAAAAGTAGGTGTTTTGCTGTTGGCTGCTAATCCCTGTCTTCCCTACTGTTTCTTTCCTCTTTCATCCAAATTATTTTCTTTCAGGCCGACTCCTACCAAAATGTAGAAGGTGAACTAAAGGCGAAAATCCGCAACTTACGTCATGTGCCGAAGGAAGAAAATCACGATGACTCCCCATTGGATGCCACAGATACCACTAACGATAGTGCGATTGTGTTGCCACCAAACGAAAAAGCTCGAGTTCGGCAGTTGGTAACTCAAAAAGTGTCACCGCTTCAACATCATCGTCCCTTCTCCCAACAATGCCCTAACAACTCAACAAGTTCGGCTCTATCTCATTCAGAACACGCGGATAGTTCAGAAACGTCCTCTCTTTCTGGCATTCAGGAAGAGAAAATGAAGCCGGAACTGCCGAGAAAAAGTAATGGAGAGACTAAAGTGGTGCCGGTGACTTGGATGATCAATGGTGGGGATAAAGAAAGAGAGTCGAATAGGATGTCACGGACTAAGTCATTGCGGGACATCACCACTAAATTCGAACAGCTCGGAACCCCATCGTCGGCTGTTGAGAGTAAAATTGAAGGTTGGTCAGAAACTTTTTGACTAGAATTGTAGAAAGATTCATCTTGAAGCGAGGGGAGGACTGCAAAAAGTGTGAGGAACAGTTGAAGTGCTAGAACCGCACTCGCAGTACCGGTCCATATGACATTCAAAAACGTATTTTTCTGCAGATTTTCTTGTCATTTTGATCATTTTCAGGAGTTCGAAGTTCAGCTGTCCAGTTTCTGGTCACAAACTTTTGAAAGGGTGAAAACAGACACAGATCAAAAACTTCGAATTCGCAGAATTTTTTAAATATTCCTAGTTTTTTTTATCTATTCATCGATTTCTAAAAAATACATGGTTTTTTTTTCATGTTTCGGTAGACAAACGGGTTAAAACGGAATGTCTTTTAGAAATTGGCAAGTTGCTGAAAACCTAGGAATTTTCATGAAGTTTCGTGGGTGCAGGGTTTTTAATCTAGATCTGTTTTTCATCCTCCAATTATTTCAAAGTGATAGAAAACTTGACAGTCGGATTCCAGGCTTTTGAAACAACTGAACTTTCAACTGAAAAATACTTTTTCGCATATCTTATTGAGCAGTAAAGTATGCCCAGAAAAAATTTTTGATTACCACCCCTATCGACTGATTCCTGCACCCTCCAAAACCGCCAGTCCCTGCAAAAAATTGCTCATTCCAATATTCTCTAAATTATTCCTCCTCAATTTGTCCGCCCGCACAATCCGTGGGCGACTGAACTTTCGCAATCTTGGGCAAAGAGCCTACTAATGAGTAAACTGAAACCCACTTCTCCATTTTTCCAACGCCTTCGTTATGACACGTGCAATTCGATACATACGATTCGGGCGTCATATTTGCGCGTGATTCTAGAGCCCCGTTTCTTTTGTACCATCACGTAATATTGTACATAAGCCAAAAGGAAAAAAAAATTGTCATTTCAGAAGCTCCATATCGGGAACATGCTCTTGAAAAGAAAGGAGGATCCACGAAGAGATTCTCGATGATGGAAGGAAATGGTGAACTGAAGCATGTGGTGCCTTCACGCAAGAACCGGAATCTGGAAGAGTCTGGCTCTATTGAGGAAGAGCCTGTTAGTAAGGTTGGTCCCTGGTGTATAAAGATGTTTTTCGTAATAATGAAAGCAAGGAACTTTTGCTTAAAACGCCTCCACAACGAAGCAATTAAATTCCACTAGAAACCTCGAAGCCATTAGTTTGTTTTCGTAAAAAGACCCGGCGATTTTATGAGGTGGATGCTCTTAAAGTCTATTTTGGCAGAAAGCTAAAAGCTTTTAAACGGAGAAGTAGCTTTTTAGCTTTTTAGTTTTTTGCGAAGTGTTTCTGGAACTGCAAATGGTTGAAGTGACGCCAATTGTGTGCTGAAACACAACTTCCGTTTCTGAAAGGCATCAAAAAGCGCACCTGATCATCATACCTGATCAGAAGGTGTGAGAAACATCACATTCTCGTTTTTCAGGATATCATTGTATCTCTGCTCCGCGTCATTCAGAAGGATTTCGTGAATTTGTCAAATCTGGCGAGCTCCGAGCTCACTGATGAGAAACTACAGCAGTTTGTGATGTAAGCAATAAAGCCAGGAGATAGAAAATGCTAAAAAAGTTACTGTTTCAGAATGGCAGATAATGTGCAAAAGCTCCATGGCACGTGCTCCGTCTACGCCGAACAAATCTCACCGCATAGCAAGTTCCGATTCAAGTAAGAAACTGTTTTTTAAGGAATTTGGTATTTATAGAACTCATTTTCAGAGAACTCCTATCCCAACTAGAGACCTACAATCGTCAAATCAAATTTTCACACAATCCAAAAGCAAAACCAGTGGATGGAAAATTAGTGATGGCGTTCCAGGACTGTTTCGATCAAATCATGCGTCTTGTGGATCGATAATAATCTTTTTTTTTCTTTCTTCTTAAACTTGTATTCCCAGTTTTTTTATCCCGAAAACCTCTATATGGTCTATGCAGCTCTGTAACTTCCAAACGGAAGTAGGTTACTACTTTTAAAACAAAACGTGTAGCTTTTCTTGTGTCTTTTTTCTCTCCTTGAAATGAAACTGATGAGATTTATGTAACTTTTTCTCCTTTTTTCTTGTTTTTAATTTTGCATTGTATACCATCTTTCGTACTTCTTTTCACCTTGATCCCAACTAAACGGTGTATTTTGCTCCTTTCCTTTTTTTCCTGTAACCCACTGAGGGCATAATTCTATTATATGCATCAATAAAATCTGTCATGTTTTGTTATCAACAAGTCGCAAACTTTATTGCTAGAATTCTCTTGACAATACGAGAGAAAAATCATATCAACTGTATCGGTTTGTGTGCTTTGTTGGGGGGAGGGGAGTCAGGGGTTACGGTAGAAGACGAGAGTGAACACGAGAGCAAGCAAGAACAAATTTTTTTTGAATTTTTTCAAGGATGAAGAAGAAGAACACGAAGATTAAAAGAAGTGTGTGCTGATTGTCGTCTGAAATAGAGTTGTGCGCAAAAAATTGGTTGAAGGGACATAGAGAGAAAAGTAGAGAGAGAGAGAGAGAGAGAGAGAGAGAGAGAGAGAGAGAGAAAGATTTTCGTGAAGAACCGCCGAAGAAAAATGGTGTGCAACATGATTTATCCGAACCGAACCGAGCTGGCCCACGATGCTCGCTTGCCGAAGCGCACTTGATTCGCCCACTTCTTCTCCATCACCTTGAAAGTGGGATCCGACTGCTGTAAGATAAGAGGGGTTGAACTTTTATTCAGATTCTGAATTCTCAAGTATCTTAGACGCCCCTAGATCTTTTTCAAGGATTATATTTTGAGTAAAAGAAGACGTACAAGATGGGTAAGGATGTGAAGTGGATCAAAAAAGCTCATTATTTTTTTTTGCTGCATTACACATTGTCCACTACATCCCGTAATCCTAATAGGATGTAAACATCTAGCCCAAGAGCCTACCTCGATGTAGTCGTACGCTGCCGGATCGTCGTTGAACGCCTCCATACTCAACGGCGAGTTGTCCTGAACGGCTTGGACTCTCAAATCACCGGATGGTGACTGAATTGGTTGCCCTGCAAAATAATGAATTTCCCGCATATATAAAAGAATTTCTATAGAATCTTCCAGAGCGGAAGTTATGCTAAGAATCTCTATTTTTAAATGAATCTTAAGTTTTTGGTTTGTCCACAGAGACTATGAAAAAGAAACTTAGGATATTCTATGAAACAGAATGATGTTTTGTCTACATATTCTGAGAAAAGAATACTACAGTAACCCTTTGATCTAACTTAAACAAGTTTCAAGCACACTTACCGACGACTACGGCAATTAGTAGGAGAAGCATGGAAAACAGCGTTAGCTGGAAGGACATGTCGGTGCAAGGAATGAAGCTTCGGTGGGCGGAGCCTCGACACGTTGAGCAGAAAGCTATGACGGGAATTTGAAGACGCGACGACGGCGAGCGATATTCCACACCCCTACTCAGAATCAAAGTTTTTGTGTGAAAAAACGAAGAGAGTCGTAAGAAAAGACAAAAAATGGGGCGGAGCCGGTGCTCCGGTGGCGTTAGGACGTTTGAAATTGGATAGGGCGCGGTTTGTATAGTGCTAATGAACGGAAAGTAATTGAGAAGACGACTTTTGAAGATGAGCTCCTGCACATGAAAAGTTGACTTACGCTTTGCGTTAATAGGAAAACTGAGAAGAAAGTGACGATGATGAAGAAATTTGAAGATATTCGAAGATTTCCGGAAACTTGGCTTGCGTATATAATTCATGATTCATCATCGTGCTTGTGTGTGTGTTTTTGGGCACCGGAAGAAAGTTGATATGGGGAGGCTAACAACAAGTTCAAAGTTTAGGCGAGATCCGGAAATCGGGAGAGATATGAGGGGGCGAAGATGGATTTGTGATTCTGGTTTGTGGTGGAGATGAGATATTTGAAAAAAAAATAAATGGAGGTCCGGAAGGAACAGCGCAATCTAAATTCTTGAAACGAGATTACTGTAGTCGGAATTTGTTTAAAAATAGGTTCAGAATACTGAGCATTCAGATCATCTTGGAAATATTGCTAAAGGTTTTTTCAAAACGAAATTCCAAAATTTTTATTTCGGAATTTGAGCATTACTAGATTACAATATGTCAAAGAAACACGAAAAAAGTTTTCTTGCGGTCTCCAGCGGAATTCCTTTGTTGCGTTTTCAAAATTCGATTGTCAATTTTTTGCACTTTTTCAATGGGACTGTGGGATTCCGAGTTTCCGACCATCCATATTCAAAAATTTTGAAACTTGAAATTTTCGGCATTTCGAAATTCTAGAATTCTCGGAATATTCCAAGTTCCAATATTTCGAAATTTCAAAACTCGAAATTTTCGACATCACGAGATATTTAGAAAATACCAATACAAAAATTTTGCGTACTACTGTAGAAAACATATTTATAAAACGTGTCATCCAAATATTTGCAAATTTCTGATAAAACTAGGAAATTCGAGAAATTTTGTGAAACCCAATTTTTCCAATACTGTAGAAAAACTTCTAAAGAGTTAATAAAACTTTGAGACTAAACTTTGATTAGAATCTGATTCGCTACAGTAATCCAGTCCAGTTTTTCCCGAAACGGAAGCTCATTATCAAAAACCACTCACAGAACTCTCTAGGCGATTTCAAAACACAAAACAAAAGAGATTTTCAGACAACTGCAATGATGGTTCATTGTCTAGCCGCTCTAAATAGATGTTTTTGAGTTTTTATCCCTAATCACTGATATCACTCTTTTTGGGATTTATCAAGAAATCATCTTCAAGGCCTCAAGGAAGGTTGAGGATTTAACAATTCAAAAATGGACCAGGAAGTCAAGATGCTCAAAAAATGAAGAGTCACTAGATCCGGTTCCTGGATTCCCTCCATTTTTTTGCTTCTGCATTGTAATCCAGTTAATTTTGTTTTTAGCCCCTCTATGTCTCATCCGCCGATAGTAAAAGTGTTATTCGAGAAGCTTCATGAATTTTAATCAATTCCGACACTTGGTCTCTGGCTCGAATTTTACATTCAAAACACAACATATGAAAAATATTCACAAGAATATATTTGAATTCATTTTTCGGGGGTACTATAGAAACAAGAATCATATTCTTATAGACGTCATTGCTTACTAAGGAAGAAGAAAAATTGTACTCAATCTCTTGGGGAGGACAATGGTCAGAAATCGAGATCATTGTCACATTCTGTCTGATTGTGTACTAGTCGTAATCCTGTGAAGTTACATATGATTCATAACTGGAAAAGTAAGGAAAATATAAGAAATAATGTTTTTAGTGATGTAAGGAATTAATCAAAAGACCAAATTATTTCGAAATTTTTGTCATAGACCTCCTAGGTGGCTACTCAGCTGTCGGTTTGTAACTTTTGATTAGAAGTTGAGGGAGTTAGTACTAGAACGAATATTGGCTAGATTCTGGATGGAACTAGACTGAAATGGCAGTATAGCGGATATGCTTAGATTGTGGTTATTTAACACATTACTAGACTGAATCCTTGCTACAAACTTGTCAGAGTGTGGTCTGCTGAAGTAGCCGTCTTATACGGACCATAAAAGTTTTGCTTCATTTTTTGTTTAAAAAACATTTCTGGGATCAAAACACCTTTTGGGTATAATTTATGATGCTTTAGATCTTGACCAAGATCATAATAGCAAGTAGGACGTGGAATTTTTAATTTCGCAAAACTGAAACATCCTTCATTTTTGGCATCTTCTATATATCTGATCCCTGATAAATAAATGATGATATGCTGCTTCCGGTTATGATAAAGTGACATCAGTTTCATCCTGTTTTCTGATTCTGGTTCTGGAACTCATAACACTTTTTGAGTTTCAGATTTTCTCAAAACAATTACAAACGGATGATTGACGTCAAAAGGAACCGTTTCTTGGGGATTGGTAGAAATTGAAAATACGGTCTGAATATTCCCAAGACCGTTTTTGGATTTCTGAACAAACTAGACTTTGTGATTCTTAGAATTTTCAATGGGTAAAAATCAGAGAACTGAATACTTGAGATGCTGGGAAAACGCCCGTAGACGGAATCACATGAGAAATTTTGAGTTTTTCAGATCCAAAAACATCAAAGAAAACTGTGATTGCCTTGAAATAAACCATACCATGTTCTGCCTTCTTTGAAATTAAAGAGCTACCCACGACAATTCCAGATGGTGGATTGACGTCAAAATAGTTGGTTCCCGGTGTTGATGGAAATACGGTCAAGATATTCCCAAGGCTGTTATTAAGTTTTTTTATGCAACAGAACTATATTGTTCTTGGAATTTCAGTGGGTAAAAATCAGAGAACTGAAAACTTGGGACACTGGGAAGAAGAATAGATTGACGGAATCACGTGGGAATATTTGAGTTTTCAGATCCAGAAACATCAAGGATGACTGTGGTCGATGGTCGAAAAAATTAGATTTTCAACAAAAAAATCAGGGATGTTGGGAACGAACGATACAACGAAATCATACTGAAAATTCCCAATTTCGATATTGATGATTCCCAAATACGTTGTGGAATTCGAGCTTTTTGGACTACTCTATGCCAAAGGCGCACCTTTTGTCTTTTGGGTCTCGAGGCACAAACATTCCTAAGAATTTCGAAAATAGTGTTGCGAACATCTCCGCTCTATTTGACAACTTTTTTATTTTGAAATCTCCATTCTGAAAATTCAATCAAAAATACCCAGTAACCCTATCTGCATAAATAAAACCGTTTGATGCTATTAAACATCTGCCATTTCATCTATTACAGAGCGACAGATAATTTACGACACCATGAAAGATCATAAATGTATTGCTGTACCCCTAATTGTCGGCATCTAGTCAAAGTCATCCAGGTTGGCAGATGAATTATCTCTTCATAGAATCTCTCTCTCTCATTGGATTTTCCAGCTCGTTTTTTTTAATAAAAATTGTGTTGTAGTGTCGCCCACATTTCGGCTTAACTATAGTCTTCTGATGAAAATAATTGTGGTTCTTCAAAAACAATTATTGTGGTTTGAGATATGTAATTCTTCTCGGCTGGGAAAATTTTGGATTGTAGTCATACGGATAAGGGAGTGGGAAATTACAAATGATCACTACACAAGATTTTGGGAAGGGAGGGATAAAATGGATTTTTGGTTTTGAAAGTTGTGAAACTCTTTCTGGGGAAACAAAAAAACCTTGAAATTCGATTTTTCATACATTTGTCGCTCATTATTACAACCTCACTTTTTGAAGAAAAAATGTTTCCAGGGAAAGAGTTCAGCGGAGAAAAATAATTATGTATGAAAAATTTAAAATTGCGAAAATTCTAATATTTCAAACAGGGCTGGGATTTTACGTTTACGGTTTTTACGGATTCTACGGATTTTACGGCATTTTTAAGACAACCGTAAAATATCACGGATCTCCGTAAAATTGTATCCGTAAAATCCGGAAAAACCGTAAAATGTGCAAAATGACTGTTTTTGGCAATCAAAACCTATTTTTGTTGAGATTTAGGAAAAATACCAAGAATATCGGCAAAAAGTAGCAACGGCAGAACATCAAAGCTACGAATTTCTGGTCCCCTTTGAACAACATTCAAACTCTCATTGTGTTTTAACGACATTTTTTAGGAACCTTGAGATTTTTGGAGATAAAAGCTTGAAAATCAATAAATTTTGAATTATTGAATTGAAAGTTTGCAACAAACTTGAAATAGCTTCAAACTTGGGTCAAAAAATAGACTTTTCTTGCCAAAAACAGTCTTTTTCAAATTTTACGGTTTTTACGGATTTTACGGATTTTTACGGATTTCAAATCCAAAAATTTTACATTTTACGGATTCCGTAAAAAATGAATTTTACGCCCTGCCCTGATTTTAATAAAAATTGAACTAGTAGACTGTTCTGCAAATTCAGATCGGATAGAGAAAAGTATACACCCGTTTTCGAGTATTCTGATATCAGTTGTATATGAAATACGGTCTAAATATTCCCAAAGCTGTTTTCGAATTCTCGAACGAAACAAACATTGTTGTTCTTGGAATAATCAGTCGGCAAATCAAAGAACTGAAAACTAAGAGTGGTGAGATTCTGTTTCTCGAACCTTTTGGACGAAAATACTTTTAAAATGAAAAAATATATATTAAAGTTAGTAAGACATTATTCAAATTTTGCTATCGTGTTGGTCAAAACGAGTTCTACAAACCCATTTTGAAGAAAACTAGTTGATTTTTTAAAAAAGAAAAATAACTTTTTACTTGCCCTATTGATCTGAAAATTTCAGACAATGCAAAAAAATATGAAACTCTATTTTCGTAGCGGTAATTTTTATTACAGAATTTTTTTCCGAAAAGATAAATTGGGGAAGGTTATGGGGAATGTTCTTTCAATCAAATTTGATGGTTTTTTTTTAATTTTTTAAAGGTTTTGTTTTCCATCTTTCAGTTAGTGCATTTTTTTCAGAAAGTGAATCAGATTTTATCTATTTTCTGGAGCTTCTGAAAATTTTCAGACCACATTCTAACACTTTTGAAATTCACGGATTGTCTGATTACATATGTTTTGAATAAACCCTTTCAAGATTTCCCAGTTTAGCTATCAACATTCAGCTTTTTGTACTCGAATTTGACAAATACCAATAACGTATTCTAAACTCGAATTTTCCGTTTGTTCTGAGATCGATTCGCTTTTCTTTCAATGCTTTTTTTGACATGAATCATAAGTTCACATTTCCCTTTACAATTGTTGTCCTCTCAATCAAAACCAAACCAAACCGTTTTTTTTTCTTTCAATTCTCAAGAGCTTTTTCTGTTTGTCGATATACCGAACACCGTCAATTTTTCTCTTTTTGCTGTCTCGTGTAGGCTTTTTTGACTGACGAATCATTCCGTCAACTTCTGCAAACCACTGTAAACAGTATTTTTTGAAAACGTTTCCTTCTTTTTCTTACTACTTTTTTTTTTGTTTTAAACTCCTTGCATGAACTCCGTTGCTTCTTTGTGCTTCCCTTTTGGGCGAATAAGTATTTCCACTATAATAGAGGTCAAAAGGGAAACATATGACAGATTGCTAGCCGTATGTCAGTGTAATTAGTAATTGACATAATGAGCAATACGGCAACGGGATTAAGTATTATTATTCGTAAACCTCTAACATCAATCCTTCTCCTTTTGTTTTTCAGTTGAACACAAGTCGCATTGTGGGAAAAATCAAGAATGAAATTGCTATTTTATGACGTGTCATTAATTCTTTCTTCAAGGACACACACCTAGGTGATAAGTGATTTGACAGAAATTGTGTGTTGTATGTGTCAAATGACGTCCTAACAAAGGGATTGATTTGAAACCCAATAAACTTGAGTCAAAAAATTGGATAACAACCGGAATATTGAAAAGGAGGGGTGAGAAAAATTTTTATGGATAAATGGGTATTCAAAATGAGAAATCTTTGGTTGATTTAATGTAGGTCTCTGTACGTATGTTGAAGACTTTAGATATTCCCTTTTTCCAAATATTACTATTTCAAATATCATAATTCAATTAGAAATTTTTTGAGTTTTTTTTTTTTCGAAGATTTAATACAGTTTGCATGTTTGGGAGTTTCATTAAAAATCAACATTTCTCCATGAACTTGGTAATGAAAATACTGTCAGATTCGGGCCAATTTACCGTAAGCACTTTGATATAATAGGATGTCCCTCAAGTAGGTTGGAGGAATAACTGTCCCTTGCAACTCGTCAATTGCAAACCTGTATATCTCCTTGGCTGTCAAGTTTCCGAGCACGTTGAAAACTTTGTGTTCATGAAATTTTTTTGGAAATTTCTAGGTTTTCAGCTATTTTCCGATTCTTAAGAAATCCGTTTTTTCACGCTTTTTGTACACAGTCGGGACAAAAAACAGTGCACTTCAGAAATCAGTGAATATCTGAATAACTAGGAATTTTTCAAAAGTTTTGTAAATGCAAAATTTTCCATTTAAGACTGTCTCTTACCATGCTTAACTTTCAACGTGATTATCAACTTGACGTGCTCTAGACATCAAACGTTCAACTTTGAGCTCAATTATCTAGATTCCTGTGGAATATATCAAAATGTGTGTATTGGCAACTTATTTATCATAATATCACAAACAAGTTTTATCGGTTCACTCATTTGTATATCTTTTACAAAAATCGAGATGATTGAACTTCAAGTTGACGGATTGGAAAGCTTTCTTAGAGAGTTATCAAAACTAGACGGTTTACAAAACCTGAAAGGTTTCGAAAAATTCACAAAACGAATTTTGGTTTGATTTCGTCATCAAACCCATTTTCAGAATCACACATCAAATCAAGTTCTATTTTATCCTCTCATCTTTTTCTCTCCCATAAAATATCACAAAACCCCCTTCCCTCTCCTCCACTTCACCAAATGAAGTACTCGTGATAACGTTCAAGATTTATGAGAAGTTCTGATTACTTTTGACGTCTTCCAACTTTGTATTCACTCTCAATCTCGCAATTTCCTAACGTATTCTCTATCCTTCCCCTCCCAATATCTATTTTCAATTTATGTTATCAAGTACATTTGATGAGTGTTATTTATTGATGACAATATCAATTTCCGGGATAGGAGACACTCCCTCTTTCGTTTATTCTCTCTAGCCCTCCATATAAAAGTCCCTACTGTTTGGACAGCAGCCCCAAGACGATACATGAGACATTTGACCGGATCCACAAGGATATCTGAATGGCCGAATGGGATGCAGCGGTGTCCAGCTGAGAATACCACTTTTGTTATTCAAAACCATTCGTCTTCTCTGTTTCCTCTTCAACTCAATTCGAATTGTTGTCGAAAAAGCTCCCATCCCAATTTATTACCACTGAGAGAGAGAGATACGAAAGGTTGTTAAACAACGAACACTTTCTTCGAAAAAAAAATAGAGTAGAAAGAGGCAAAGGTGGGCACTTACCAGATTTTATCTGTGCAACATAACTCTTTCCTCTCTTCGTATCTCTAAGAATCTGTTTGAGAAAGAGGGAGAGATAAAGAGAGAGGTCATCTAGTCATGTGTTCAGTTTTGAAAGTATCTTTTTTTCTGAGAATCATGTCCTTAAAATCACAGTTTTCTATTATCTTTAGATAGAAAGATGTCAGGTGAGAATTTTTGCAGAAACTAGACTAAATTTAAAACAAGCTTACAAGAATAAATTGGAATAACCTTCTAACTGAAAACTACCACTTTCAAGCAGTTTAGAAACTTGAAAAATGTTTAAAATTAATTAAGATTTTTTTCTTCGAAACTTCCACAATTGCACTTCGAACTCAATTATCTCATATTCCATATTAGATATGAAAAATCTTTCAACTGATAAAATATAGCTTATATTGTGATAATTAATTTATCATTTGAAAATAATTGATTACTCTTTAAGGAACCGAGATAATTAAGGTCAAATTGAACAACTGCATCTACCCTAACAGAAGTTTATTCTAGACGTGCACTTTGAGCTCAATTATTTCGGTTCATACGTAAGATATGAAAACATGATCAACTGATGAATTATAGCTCACAAGTCCACCAATATTTGATTAATTGACAAGTTTTTGATATTTCTATTGGGAACCGAGATAATTGAGCTTAATTACAGTGTTTGCCATAATAGAAGCTCACTCTATACGTGCACTCACAGTCCAATTGTCTCCGTTCGTTCAAAATATATGGAAATTTTCCAACTAATAAATTGTTTCTCATATTATCACAAGTAGTTTACCAGTGGACAGAATTTCAATATCTGTCATAGTAACCGAGATAATTGAACTCAAAAGGCACGAAAGTAGAAGTTCTACCAGAGCAGATTCGGCAGTTGAGCTGCCGTTCGATTAGAGCATTTATTATACATTATTCAAAGATTTTGAATTTTCAAATTTTCAGAAACTAATTTTTTCTGATTTGTTTTCACTTCTTGGGTTACTGTAGAATTTTTAATTTTTCAAATTATTGAATTACTGTTGAAAGGGTTCAATATTGAATTTCCTATTGGTTCCAAAGTTATTCTCTAATAAAAGTCCATTTTGAACCCAAAAATTCAAATTATCTCTCGTTCTTCTTTTTCAACCTCACCGATGTTGTATATTGCGTCGTTATCAGTCCTTGTCAACATTTGTTACACTTTCGTTCTGCATATTTGCTCTAGTGATAACCCAAAAAATGTTGAGGATGCTCCGATTATTGTTCTTCTTCACAAGGCAACATTACGACCCTGTTCTCCTCCTCCTCGGGGTGTGTAACTGTATTTACTAGCGTGAAATTCAAACAAAGAACTCTTTCTTTTTGTCTCTCCTCTCCCTCTTGTATCCATCGTCTTCTGCGCAATGCCCCCCGAGTCAGATTGGAGGAGGTCAGTGAGTGGACCCTATTGCGGTAACCTTTTCCATTGCCCCCCGTCCGTCTTCACCCCCCGTCCACTACCCGGCGAGTCCGTTTCGGACCGTGTGGTGAGAGAGAAGAGGGTGCAGACACAAAAGCCTAGGGGCAAGAGATGAATTAGCACTGTGCAATGAGTGTGGAGGGTGAAGAAAGGGTGGGACGCAAGGGGAGAGAGTGCACACTACGCAGGGTGGGGAGGAGGATCGATCGTCTTCGTCGTAATGCTAATAAAACAGATGGGCCATCGTCTTCTTGGCCCCTTGGTCAGTAGTACGCGGACTATTTGTCTCCCGTTTTGCCACCGCACACAATATTTGGTGTGTTTTTTTTTTCAACTGATATGTTTGACTTTCACTCGTTTTAGTAGTCGTCCTTCTCGTCGTTTTCGCGCGTAATCCTCTTTTTTTGGCTGCTTGTTTTTTTTTCGCATTTTTAGTGTCGCCGCGTTTTTATGACATTTTGAATTTTAGATTGATCACACACGAGGTTTTAGAAAATATTGCTTAGAAGCTAGGAGTTTCGAAACTAGTCTGAAATTTTGAAATTTTTTGAAATTTCGTTTTTGAAATGTGTCCGCAACGGAGGCTCATTGAAGCCAACGACATTACACCGGGGGTCTCTTCCTAGAGAAGATAGGAACAAAAGATGCAATTTCTCACTTCTCTCATTTGTTTTTCTCACTTCTTTTTTTTTCACCCTTGAGGATCATGTTTCGGGTTTGATCTCAGCAGCAAGAAATTTGTTTTGTGGTTTTGAGAAGTTTTGGAATCTCTAGAGAGCGGGGAAATTTAGAGTTAGAGGTACAGTAAAAGTATTTTCCGCCGATTTTTGGCTTTTTAAAGAGCCTGGAACCCGGCTGTCGAGTTTCCAATAATTTTGAAAACGTTGATAGGCGTAAAACAGGTCCAATTTGAAATTATTTGAATTCACAGAGTTGTTTGAAATTTCTTAGTTTTTCAGCTAATTGCTAGTTTCTGGAAAATGCTCGTTTTTCCATTCTTTCAACTCAAAAACGGTTTAAAAAATGCATGATTTCCAATAATAAAGCAAGATTTCTAGTAATCCAATATCTGAAAAGCCGAAAGCTTCCCGGTTTCTGAAAAACCCCTGTTTAATTTACATATTACTGCCAAAACGGGCTCAAAAAGGCTCTTTCAGAGAAAACTGAATAGCAGAATAACTAGGAATTTTCTAAAAACTTAGTTAATGCAAACTTTTTCAATCTATGTCAGTTTTACACCCTTCAAAATTTTCAAAGTGATAGGAAACTTGACAGCAAAGCTTCAGACTCTTGAAAATAGTGAAAATGACCCAAAATTACCTGAAAATGACATAATTCATTTCTCAAAGTCTTAAATTAGTTTTGGGTTCCTTTTCATATTTAAACCTTTAATCAAGCATTTCCCAATCTGCGCAATTTACGTAATATGGCAATTAGCAATTACTAGTACAAACTCCCTCCTTTTCCTCCTGTTTTCGAACGTTTTCGAGGGCGTTTTGTATTGACGTCGTCGTCGCGCGGTCCACCACACAGACATACACACATTTGCATACCATTTCGCCTTCAAACGTCCACACCACACCACCCGCAACGCAAAACTAAACGCATCAATCGCGGGAGTCTCGGGTACCCCTCCAATGTTGTTCTCCGTTTCACGATTTCCTCGAAATCAATGTATCTTTTTTTCGTTGTTGGCGCCTTCTTCCCGTTTATTACCTCTCCCGGTGCCCGTTTTTGTGACTCCTTGCAACAGCAGGAGAATCGAAATTGTGATTCTGTTTTATTTTATACAACGCATCACATCGTCCTTTTTTGCGTGTTTCCTATTATCCCGTCCTCTTTTTTCGAAAACGGAACCAAAACCAGAGAGTCGCAAAACCAAAAACGTCGCCATTAAAACAGGGCCACCACACGATTTGAGAAAAGAAACACCAAGAATTGCGTGTGTTTTTTCTTGTTCATCTTCTTCTCCATCTTCGTTTTTGTCATCCTTCTGCGCGATGCGTCGTCGTTTTTGCTCCAGGGGAAAAATCCCATCGATCATTTTTGATCGGTGTTTTCAGTTTCTGTTTCTATCCTCTCCAATTGAATGATGCTAAACAGATCATCATTCATTTTCAAGTTTTTCTAGTTTGTTTGGCTTTAACATGTCGGAAGAGTTTCAAAGAGAAATGTGAACAGATGTGGGAGGAGTGGGACAGATGTCTCTCGCAATTTTTGGGGGAATTTTTCGAATGCAGCTGGCGTACCGTTCATGCACTTCATGGGAATTGGGTAGAATTGTGTCGTTTAGGCAAGCTAGAGAAAAGAAATGTCATTTTGGATTAAATTAGGTTCAGTTTTGGTTCTTGTCTGAGATTCTGAGATTTAGAAAATTCTGCTATTGTGAATATTTATTTATTTTAATGTCCGAGAATTTGGAATTCTGATATTTAGAGATTCTCAGAATTCCAGATTTTGAGATTTCGACTTTTTGAAATTTCAGCCACTGAGGTTCAGAGATTTTGAAGTTCTGATTCCCAAATTTCTGGATTCAGTGATCCAGAAAAAGTCCGGGAGTCTGAGATTCTGAGATCCTTAGATTTCTAGATTCCTAGATTTTCAGATTTCTAGATTCCTAGATTCATAGATTCTAATGTAAGATTCTAAGATTCTGAGATTTTGAGATTCTGAGATTCTGAAATTCTGAGATTCTGAATTTCCAAATGTCCGAGATTTCGAATTTCCAAATCCTAAATTTCTGAGGTTCCGAGATTCTGGGATTCTAAGATTATGAGATTCTGAGATTCTGAGATTCTGAGATTCTGAGATTCTGAGATTCTGAGATTCTTAGACTTTTAGATTTCTAAATTTATAGATTCCTAGATTCCTTGTTTTTTTTGATTGCTATGTCCCTAGAGTCCTGGATTCCTAGATTCTTATATTCCCAGATTCCTAGATACATTGACATTTAGAGATTTTAAGATTCTGAAATTCCAAGTCCCTATTTTTGAAAATTCGAAACACACAGTTTTTAGGATTTTCAGTTTCCCTAGTTTTAGAAATTGAACCTTAAAATTGTCGTGAAAAAGTTTTATGATTTCCTTATTTCGATTTTTTTTCAAAAATTTAAATGTTGGCGCTAAAATTTCCCAACGATAATTTCAAATCCCACCATCTCTGATCCCTTTTCTATTCTCAAAAACCAATCCCATCGTCGTCGCTTCCCCTGAAACCCCAATAAAATGACACAATAAAATTCACCCATTGATGAACGGCGGGATATGACTTCCCCTCTGTACCTCTTCTCGCGTCCCCACACTCATCAACTACCGCATTAACTTGTCACTTCTCAATTTTCCGCGTGAATTATCGTCAATCGATCCCTCCTCCTCCTGTATTGGAGAATGCTTACCATTTGACGGTTGTGGAAGCTAGTAGAATTTTTCAAAAAATCCTGGATATTCTCTGCTCCGATGTCTTCTTTTCTTTTCATACTTCATCTTCCGTCACATTCGCACAAAACGCGTCCGCCCCTTTCCGTCACCATCGGGCTCTCTCTATCGGAGCACACGCCGCACCCTTTTCCGCGAAAATTCGTTCGACTTGCGGGCCGAGGGCACAGAATTCCATGATGCTTCCGAACACCAAACCAAATTCAATTTGTGCTCGCTTTACTGCTCTTTTCTCATTTTGTCCTCCTCCTCCCCGGGTCTCTTTCCTTTAGCTGGATTGAAAACTCCACGAGAGTTGAGTTTTTTCTTTTTCCTTCCTAGCCTCGGGCCCTCTTTTGGTAATCGTAATTTGAAAAAGTAGGTTCAGTAACTCGCTCCACAAGAAGAGAGGGGCGCGTCACATCCCTCGTAGCTCTCGCAGTCTCAAGAGTTTGCGAGAGCCCCCTGCGTGGAGATGTATTTGAATAAGAGATTTGTTTTGGCTCTGTCTCACTATCTTCCGATCCGTCTCTATTACCCTAGATTTCCTTTTCCCATTTCCACTTCATTTGACTACTACCGAAAAAAAAATAGTTAAAAACAACTGTTTTATCAATTAAAACAATTAAAATTGGTAGAAGAAAAAAAAAAATGTTAAGAATGATTTTAATTAACCTTCGATTTTCTCTCTTTTCTTTCTCTTTCAAAATCTGTCGTCTTCTTTTCTTCCCAAATATTTACAATCTCTGATAATCATGCGGCTGGATATAACGGGGGAGAAATGTCCTAAACGAGGTCATCATCTGGGGCAGCAGGCGCAACTTGGCCGCCATCTTCTTATATTCTTTCGAATCCGTGGGAGGCATGTTATCTGATGCTGGCTTCCCCTTTGTTTTGTTTCACTTTCGATCCTTGACGTCGCTTTCCGAGACTTCACCTATTTCGAGGCCCCATCATGTCTCGTTTTCCAATTTCGCCATCCAGGGAAGCCAAGGCGGGGGGTCAATAAGATTTTGGCACACCCGTGTCTTCCTGTCTCTCTGCTCCATCTCATTACGGGGTCCACTCAGGGGAACCCGAAGAGCCTTCTCTTTAATTTATCCCCGCTTAGCTTCTAGTCTGTTCAACTTACTTCTACAACCCCTATTTTTTTCAATTTGAGCGCCGATTTTTTCATTTTCTCTTTCTCGTCCTTTTTAGTTTTAATCAACACACACATACTCACACATCGAGAGGAGAGAGTAGTGTTTTATAGCATTTTTTTCGTCCGCCTTCCTTCATTCCCTTCATCAATATCTCTTTTTTCTTATTTTATTTTATTTCTCTCACTACATACCACCCCAACAATCGCTGTAAAAACCATTTTCTCCTTCCCCCTATTTTCCCATCTAATACTGCCACCAACCCAACCACAACCAATTCAAATTTACGATAACCTCTTTTGGAACCCTTTCTGCCTGCCGCCAGCCGCTCTGTTTTACCGCCTCTTCCTTGTTGTCTTCGATTCGATTCATTTTTCGTTCCACCCTTGGCCACCCAGTTTAATCGTATTTTTCCAGGGGTATAGTGTGTTACCAAAGAGATGCCGGTCAGGTGAACAACACCAAAAAGTCAGAAGAAACACGCACACACTCTCGAAAATGCAGCTGAAACTCAATTGCCTGTCGACGTTCTCGATTCTTATCCTGCTCTCCCTCTCCACACAAGCGTTCGCTGCCAATCAAGCCAAGACGAAAACGTCGCCGCTGACAACAACAACAATTGCAGCAGCGCTGAAAAATTCAACGTCAGAGGTTAGTACAGATATATAATATTGTAACAGCAAAAGTAGCGCACTTATTTGTTTGCCCCCGTAAACTCTCAGGCACCAAAATATTTGCATTATTCAAACAGATATAATAGGGTTGCGGGAGGATAGAAATGCGAATAGAAATAATAATAACAATATTAGTATATATTTATTTTTCATGTTTATATGAATTATTGAAACGACGAGATTTGCAGGAGCATGTCGAAGGTAGTGCAAATATGCCCGGCCGGTTGGCAGACATCGAAGTCAATGGATCCGGCTATCCGACAGATGACGAGGATGGTGATGATGTTCATGGATCAGGTGAGAATTCTAGATGAACATCTGCCAAATGAAAAAAGAAACATACAGTACCGGTCAATAGTCGATTTTGACCATTTTCAAGAGTCTGGGGGTTTGCTGTCAAGGGACTCTGGAGGGTATAAAACAGACCTAGATTGATAATTTTGCATTCACAGATTTTTTTGAAGTTCCCTAGTTTTTCAGCTATTAATCAATATCTGAGGGACACCGGTTTTCAGAACGAAAACTGGCCAAACAGGGGTCTTTTTAGGAAATCGGAAAAAAAGCTAAAAAACTAAAAACTTTCAAAAAGTTGTTTTCTGAATTACACTCCTCAGCAGTCTGTTTTTGTACTGAACCATGAAGAAAAGTGTCCTTCAGTAATCGGCAAGTAGCTGAAAAACTAGAAATTCTAAAAATTCTGTAAATGCAAAATTTCTAATCTAGGTCTGTTTAACGTTTTCAAAGACATTGGACATTTGAGAGTCTAGCTTAACATAGCCAATCCAACTAGGTAGATTCTGTTTTGTAAAAAATGGCTATATTGCAATATCCCCTTTTTTTAGGAAAGCCGCCATCCCAACCAGCCGTCGTCGTCACCACTAAAGCCACCACAAAAGAATCGGATAGCGCCAAAAAGCCTCTCTCCCCGTCGAATGTTGTTGTGACTGCAAAGCCGCCAACGATATCAACTACAACAGCGGTAAGTGTTTCGTCGGCACCCTTCTCTTTGATCTAATTTACCGCAATCCTTCATTCAGAGCTTCAAGCCTCCGGTCCAACCAAAGCCAGCCGCCAACGACAAAGAGATCAAGGTGGAGGATGACGAGGACGACGATGAGGATGAAGACGAGGATGAGGACGACGACGATGAAGATTTTGCTGATGAGAATGTTCATAATGATGATGACTTCTTCACCACTACAACTACAACTGTAGCGGCCATTGTCACGACGTGAGTTTTTTTAATTCAAAGATCGAAAAAAAATTCCTTCTCCTAATTCCTAATTTTCTCATCAATCTTATTCTTCCAGAACGACACCAAGGTCACATGTGGCACAAACGACAAAGCCACCTCGTCATCAGCCTCCACTCGTCACCTCGACCATCTCATCCGGTCCGTTCTCGCCGTTTCATGAGACAATGACAAATGGATTCTATGCAGGTTCGTGCTTTCGTTTAATTTCATATCATTAGAGCCTAAGAAATTAGCAAGAAAAAGTCATTTTCATTAATTCATTCCTTGGCACCAGACCTCACGAAATTTGTAAGAAAAAATCATTATCATTAATTTTCGCTAGGTGTAAACTGACATTAGTAGCAGATGTATACATAAATATTCCTCCCCGGGGCCTCGAATGATTTGTTGCGAGATGATAAATTGATGTATTTCATCAATATCCTGCCTTCCTCTGTCACTACATTCCGGAAGAAGAACGCCGTCAGGGATATGTGTCAAAGCATCGGTCCATCCGAATGCGTCCCTCTTTCGGAAAAGTAAGAAGGATGAGACTTGCATAAAAGTATGCATACTTTTTGTCTCTTTCTTCTCTCTAGTCTTTTCTCATCTATTTTTCGCGACCAGTCTATCAATCAATGTGTACAGCTCTCTGAAGAGGGATGAGGGGATGTGCTAGTTTTGTTGTGTCGAGCTGTTTCTTAATGACAGATGGCGTGGCCTCTCCTTTCTCTGTGTGTCTCAGGGACCTCCTCCCCTCCCCACGCGTCTAATTATTCCACGAGAGAGGAGAGGACCCTCTTAGTCTTCCAATATCCTTTTTCTCTCCAAAAAGAAACCAACAAGTATGAATAGAAAGAAGAAGAAAAAGATGACATGCCAGAAATTATATTATGAGAAGGAGAAGATGAGCTACTGATGAACCTAAATTATACATGACACTGAATGGTACACTAAAGCCTCCCCCGTTTTGTTTTGCAAGAGACGCTTTAGAGTGAAACGGAAGCTCCCAGAAAGCTCTGTGGACTTTTTTGGAAAAAGTTCAGTAAAGTTGACATTTTACTCGTCTCTCTCCAAACATTTCGTCTTTCCTGCTCCTCTTCCGCTTCAAAACTTGCCCCTTCCTTTCAAACTTATCGAAATCTTAGCCACATCCAAATCTTAGTCTCTTGAGAAAAAGGAAAAGGTTCGGGACGGATGGAAAGAAGAAGAATAGAAGGACGGCGAAGGTCAAGGGTCGGGCGTTTTGTGCATATTTGATTTTATGACACTGAGTGGGAAGGAAGTGTCCCGGTTGGAAGTGGGGAGGAGGAAAATCCTTTTTGAAACATTTTTGAAAAAGAATGAGGAACTCAGGTTTCAAGATTTGGGATTTTGAACAGATTCGCTGGGATGGAAATATGGGATTTGAACGTTTGGAGGTCCTAGAGGTTGAACAGGATGTAGCTAGAAATACGCCTTAAACGAAAATGCCAAAACATCCCTCAAAAACCTAAAAACTTTAAAAGAATCCCTAGAAAGCCTAAAAGGAAGAGCATTGCCAAAAATGTAAAATGACCTAATAAGAGCTCTTAGAAGACTGAAAAAAGAAAACGTCCTAAAGAGCCTAAACGGAAAAAAATCGCTCATGGCACGGAAATGAAAAATCATCGGAATGTTCAAAAATTTGCAAAAACATGAAAACACATATTGTCCGAATTTGTGATCATCTAGCTGAACAATTATTGTTTTTAAAGCTACAATTTGATGCTACAAAATGCGAGCTTTAAAAAAGTTTACTAGAATACGCACAATTCGAAAGTTTGACATCTCACAAAATGTCACATACTAATGACTTAAAACTAATTTTTTTTTCTATTTTCCAGCTATCGCCGGCGGAGTCCTCGTCGCCGTGATCACTGCAATCCTTCTCGTCCTATTCGTCGTTTTCCGAATTCGGAAAAAAGACGAAGGATCGTACGCGTTGGATGAGCCGAAACAGGCACGACCCTACGCCACGTATGCCTACACCAAAGCATCGACAAAGGAATTTTACGCGTAATTCTACCCCATCCCAAAAACATACTTTTCTGTCATTCATCCCAAAAATCATCCATAGATCAAATCTATAATTCTGTTCTCAGACTCCCATTCCATTTGCCATAACTATATACCATAATTTCTTCCTCCTATTCTGTATCTTTCCATCTTTTTTTCCTCCCTTTTGTAAAGGTTATTCCATCTTCCCCAAAAAAAACACTCGTGATATATTGATAATATAAACTGATCTGAATCCCAAAAATGGTGCCAAAAAATATTTATGTTTCCTATTCAATTAGTTGGGGCTCGTAAAGAGCCTTCTGCATCTATTATTCCTATCGGTTATATATTTCTCAATTTAGAATTTTATTTTTTTTGTCAAATTTTCAATTGTCCCCATTTCCTCCCTTTCAATCAAAAATCCCTCAACTCTCCTCACGCGGTTTCTCTGGTTTCTGATGGCACTTATCTGCTAGAGTTTTTCTTTTTTTTCCAAAACTTGCCTCCCGATAAAACTTTTTGTACTTTTAAATTTGTTATTTTCCACATTATGAAATTCTGGTTGCTCCAAAACACACGAGCTTTTTCTCATGACATAAAAAAGTGGAAGCCCCTAAAATTGAAAAACAACAACGGCGGCGTCTCCATAGCGACCGAAAAATAAAAAGTGGGGCGCGCCTTCTTTTTTCCAATCATAACCAACAGGAGCTTACTCCTATTTTCTCTTATTCCGACTTTTTTTGGTTATGTAAACTGGTTGATGGAATATAAGCTCAAGCTACTTCTATTCTTGGCTATTCTCCTGGTCCCCACGGAATCTGCACTTCTCAATCAGTGTTATCTGTCTGGAACGTCATGTATCAAATTTGTGAAATCTGATTTCCAATTTGTGGATACTGTTCAATTGACCAGCGACAATGTACCCACTCTCAAAGACTCGTCTTCCACCACCTCAACTCGTATTGTGCTCAGCGAGCTTCTGAGTCATTTGACATTCAATCATAGTTGGACACTTGCGGCTCTGGTGAGTTTTCCTTTTGAATGAGTGTATTCAAAATTCTGAATAATTGCTGACGAGCACGCAATTCAGGTGGTCAACGCGGGAACACGCACCAATGTGCAATGGAAAATTGCGCCCGACGAGAAGAGCGAGAATCCAATCGAGCTACAGGATCCAGATGGCTATGACAGTCCATTCGCAAATTTATCTGTCCATTGCGTCGACATTGAAAATTATGCGGATGATGTGAAACGGGTGGGGAGGGGTCATTTCTCATTTGAGTGAAGGTGTCCTGGACAGAAATGCATAATAAAAAACGCATTTTGAATAGAATAAGATAGAGAATAGGAACCATATGGTTGTAATGTAATGGCGCGTTTCGTTTCGTTTTCTGGCTAGTGTATGTGTGTTCAAAATGCGTCAAAGACCTTGTGAAAAAGACCAACTGCTCTTGTATTTTATTTTATTCTCCAATATTATGCAAGAGTGTAAAATTGGAGGTGTTGGCGGAAGAAAACAAGAGACTTTAATAAAATCCAAATGATTATATTGTAAAGGGTTACAACAAAATTCTAGAGTAGGGCAGAAATGTAGAAATGTGAAAATTAAACTCATGGGGGAACGAACCGCAAAACCTCTAATTGAAAGGCCGCTCAACTTGGGTCGAGTTCATCTTGTTAGCTTTAAGAGATATTCAAATGGAGAGGAATCCATTTCCTACTTACAAGATTTTCATGATATCAGGATACACGTTTCGTCAGTTAACGACTTTTTCATGCTTTTCACAGCAAACAGAGACATACCGTATTTCCTGAACAGAAACTCATTCAAGCCGTCAACGTTGAGCTAATTTATCTCGATTCCTACAAAAGATATCAAAAATTTGTCAACTGATAAGTTCTTTGTCATATTAGGTTGGAAGGAAAGTAACTGTCCATTTTTTTATTCGTCAATAACACAAAAACCAGACTAATCCAGGATTGACAGTATGTACCGTCGTGGTCCACAACATGTTGCCAACATTCAGGTAACTTGTGGATACCATACCTCCAACAGTCAGCTAGCTATGAATCAAAGAATTCCTAAAAAGCAGTTTTTATCTCGTCGACAGTGTTAAATTATTTTCCCTCCGGGTGGCGTTGTATATATCCAAATAACCAAAAATGAAGGGAACAAGTCTGGAGTTTAAGGAACTCGAAGCGCTATGCAGCTAAGGCGGCTTAGGACTGAATTAACTTTCCTTAAATACCTCGAGATCCTATGTCTCACGGAAAGTCAAGTAAGTCCCGGACCGCTTCAGCTGGACGGTTCTTCTTTGCGCCTTCTTAAACTCCTGATTTGGCCCTTCTATAATTACTTATTCGGAGATATGCAACGCAGTCGGGAGGGAAAATATCTAACACTAAAGATGGGATAAAAAACAGCATTGCAAAATATATTTATTCGCAGCTAGCTGGCCGTTGGAAGGATGGTATCCACAAGTTACCTGAATGTTGGCAACATGTTGTGGATCACGACGGTACATACCGTCAATCTTGGATTAATCTCGTTTTTGTGTTATTCGCGAATCAAAAAATGGACAGTTACTTTCCTTCCAACCTAATAATATCACTAATGTTTTATCAGTTGAAAAAATTTGATATTGTTTCACAAGAATCAATATAAATGAGTTCAAAGTTTACGGTTTGGGCGTACTTTTATTGGATCAATAAGAATGGAAATATAAGCTTGATATTGGAAAAACAAAATCCTTCTTCGAATTAGATGAAAGTCTTTCGATATTTTTGACGAAAAATTTCAATGCTTCGAAAACAAGAAAACCTGATATTTCGTTTTGGAAAGTTGCTTGACATTTTCGATTAAAAAAACCCAAAAACATAATGAAAGTGCCCAAACTGTTAGCTTTGGCGGACTATATCTCGCTTTCTGTAAGAGGTATCAAAAAACTTTTACCAACAAAACAATCATAAAAGTATGATTAACGTTATGTCATTTGACTTTTTTTAATATATTTTTCAAGGACAACAAGAAAAATTAACGAATGTGTATACTATTAATAATGTGCACACTAATCTGTATACTTTATGCGCTAATAAATATTTTAGGTTGTTGTGGTTCCGCCAGACTACAATTTCTTCTTCACCGTCAATGGTACCAACACAAACTGTGCTAGTAGTGGCTTATCTATTATCCCATTTCTCTGGGATACCGACAACCGAGCCAGTATAAGAGGGCTCTCTTATTTCACCCAAACCGACTGTACTGATGTAAGTCTGAAAATAAAAAGTACTCAAATTGTTGGAACCCTTCAGGCGTGCTCTAAACTTTATGTTCCATCACTGCTAGTGAGATTTTGCCCGAATTTCAATAACAGGTAGGTTTCCAGCCGCTTGCGAATTCAATGATTAGTGGTTACAGTAACCTGGAAATTCGAATCGATCAAACCGAAGATTTCACCGTTGAACTGTCTGATGACTTAATGGGAATCAATATTAAACGTGTCAACAAGTCTGTTGAATTTCCAATAGGTATCATGAATTGCGATTCACTGATGGACGCATCTGATAATCTTGGAGGTAGCTTACTGTTTAAGTTCTACTCTAAATTTCGAAATTTAAGAGAACCCAGTCTGCTTGGGGGACGGCGAGAACGTTGCCGTGAAATTCGGCGCAAATCCAAAAATGGCATTGAAGCAAGAAGTGAAAACGAAATTCTCACCTCGAACAGCGTTCCTAAAAAACGCGAAAAATGCGGTAAAGGTCATTCTCTCTAGACAAATATAAATGTTTTTTTTCTCCCAGGTGTACCCGAATTTCACAGTGTCTCATGAAAAGGCAGTGGCAACATGTTCGAATTCCACAAAATTCGAAGTGAAACAAATTTCGGGGAACGGCTTCATGCCATTGAAGTTTGAATGGTCGATTTTGAATGGTGAGAAGAGGGAGAAAAAGGGAAAATGAAATTATCTGATCATATTCTAGGCACGGATAACATGCAAAAGCTAGCCAACTCAATTAGCGAGCGGCTTTTGGAAATTCCAAGTCAACATGTATAACTTGGTTTTCTCTTGAAAGGAAGAAATTGAAATTTTCAGCTCTCCACGAGTAATGTTGTTGTAGTGACTGGGTGTAATGTAGCAGGGAAGTGTACATCGAGTGGACCGATAAAAACAGAGCTTGTTGATGATGCATCAGTATTTTCAGTTTCCATTGATGGTCAGAACCCCTGGAATATGAAAAATGAAGTAAGTATTTTCAGGATTGGAGCAAGAGACACCAGCAAGTTTCGGGTTACATCTTCATGCTAATCCAACCTTCAAGCAATGTAGCTCCAAAACGTCTCCAAAAGATGTTCAGTACGAATGGAAACTTAACGGAGAAGGTCAAATGACGGATGATGGTCTCAAACTTCCAGCCTACTCGTTTTCTGTCGATGAGCTTGTGAATATCACCTTGATAGCCAGATACAACCATGAGAAATCGTATTCTTCAAGTACCACTAAAACTATTCACGTGAGTTTTTCCTGCGGAATTCAGGAGAGTGCTCTATTATTTTCAGTACTTTGGTCTTCCATTGCTAGTGACTTTGGATTGTGTGGAGCGACAAGTTGGGAAGGATCATGATTTACTCATCCGTGTTCTAGCAGTAGATCAAAACAGAAAAGATTCTGATCTACAGTACCAGTGGAGCTGTGAAATAATAAATGGTAATCAAATTTTGAAACCGAAACTCTGAAAATAAGTTTTTCAGGGACCAAAAACAACTGCAACATTGGAGACTTGAATACTCAACAAGAGTATTTGAATATCCCCAGCTCCAAACTCACACAAAATACCATAATGAACGTCACAGCTACCGTATCCTCCGGTGATCAATCTGATAGCTCTTCCTGTTTAGTTACTGTAGGAACATCTCAGCTTCCGACAGTTTCATTCTTCAGATTAGAGGAAAAGAAGCAGAACGCATTTGATTATATCAGGTAGGCTGGGAGAATTTCAAACTTTTGAAAATATACTTTTTTGATTTAGAATCCAAGCTCTTGTCAGTTCCTCTTTACCAACATTGAATATCACTTGGGAAGTTGTCCGCGATTCACAGTTTGGATTTTTCAACATAACCTCCTTTTTGCCAAGTCCCACGACTATCATCAAAGATGTTCCAGCTAAATCAGACGTTTTCGTGTCTTTAACAATACCACCATCCGGGACACAGTAAGAAAAATATTGAAACTTTAACTTTCTGGTTTCTATAACAAGGTGTGATTTAGACTAGCAGCTTGGCCAGGGCTGATGAGTGGAAAAACTTTTGTGATCCGACTATGGGCTTCAAACGACAAAGGGTCTTCTTTCGCAGATTTGCATCTCTTAACAAATGCTCCACCAACCACCGGATACATAGATGTGAGTTCAGAACATCGATTTCTCATATGCTATCAAAATATACCTCATTAGATTTCCACCCCTGCATACCCAGCAGTTGCACTGGAGACTCCCATAACATTCTCGGTTGGTGATGGCTGGAATGACGACAAAGACGACTTACCATTGAGTTATCAATTCGGATATAAAATTCTCTACGCTGACAACACAACTTATGAATATCTGGGACCACGGAGCACAGTGAAGTCGATACAGTTTTACCTGCCCTCGAGTATATCTTCAAAACCTCTTGATTAAGAGCGGATCTTTCTAAAATCGTTATTTTCAGCCACTGGCAATAGTTCCGAAGAATGTGGACAGCGTGTTGGCATCACTGCAACATTATCAGTTTGTGATCGACTGGGATCTTGTAGTTCTGAGGAATCTGGTGTAATTACTATTGAACAATCAGAAAACGTGACATTGGCCGGAATGGATTTGATTAGTTTACTGAATACTGATGTTGTAAATGGCAACTTCATATCTGCTATTGCCAAAATCAACGCTTTGAACATCGAGTTGTGCACAGAAAACTTTGACCAATCCCAGACAGACAAAATCACAATGCTCCTTTTCCAATCGCTCGGTGAATCCAGGTAAACTATCCGCCGGAATAAATTTCTCTTCAGTTTCTTGGTTTTCAGTGAGAGTGCAGATTTCCAAGAAGCTCTCCGTGCCGCTTACTCATTGTTGCCAGTAGTCTCATCTGATATTCTCACAGTTCTAATGGATGTGCTATCCAATTACCGTCAATTAACGTTCGAAGGAGTTTCTTTCTCAACCGAAGGATCAACTAGAAAAAAACGAGCTGCAGAAGCGGTGACGGATTCAGCTGTGAAAGTGTACAAGGCAACAGAATCTGAAGTGAGCGATTAGTATGAACATAATTTCGAGAAAATTGTCTTTATAGGCTACAGACATGCTCAAAGTATACGACATTCTTATCGGAAAAGACAAACCAGTAGTTGATGTGTTCTTCCTCAATATTAATGACTTTTTGACCGGATTTTGTGTTCAATTGGATGAAGATTCAAAGAGATATATGTCGGCTACGGTAAGAACAGTGAATTGGACTTAAAACATCAAATTATGGTTTCAGGGAGGTGGCTACACAGAAATCCAGACTCAAACTGTGAATATAAATCGAGACGGGTACAGTGGAAAGTTCAATATCAGTGGACCAAACTTCTCAAATGTTAGTGGAAGATTCAAAATACTGTCTAACAAAAATTCCAGATCTCATTCTCTTCCTACTTCTCTTCTTCCTATTCCTCTTGGACCTGTGGCTCTGGTTCTAGCTCTACATGCAGATATGTGTGTCTAGGGACCGCTTGGATTTCCAGCAGCGCAATTAATGATAACAGTTACCTTGCAGAGGATTTGTTCTTGAATTATTATGATTTATCGATAAACAAAAGTGTTTCGGATCTCCATCAGGTTTAGACAAGACTGAATTTTGGGGAAAGTTAGCAAGGTTTCAAATTTCAGCTCAGCTTGGTAGATCCGATCTCTGGTACTATTTTAACACCATCAAACGGACAGATTTTGTATTCTGTGGATATCGAAGTCAAAAACTACAAACCTATCAATTATTATAATGTGAGTTATTTTTTACTAAAAAGCGCATTTCCTCTGACAAAAGCCGACCCAACCGGTCAATTTAATTATGCCGATTCATTTTGAAAATATCAAAATCTGTCAAATATTAAACTATTTTTGATATTATCATCAATATTTTATCAGTTGACAAGTTATTTACAACTTTCACAAGAACCGGGAAAAACGAATTCAAAGTTGAAGGGTTGAGTTGGAGGAAATACAGTACTTTGCGGGTCTCATCTGCAGATTCCGTGCGGCTAGATGTTGAGCTACGCGGTCTGCTTTGCGATATCCGACCAATTAAAATTTTCAGTGTTATATCTACAACCAAAATACAAAATGGGATTTCCGACAATGTATGCCTTCAAATTATGCAAAATCAGTTGGCGGCAAAAACTTCCTAACCTGCAATTGCTCATCCACTGGAATTATTGGGTGAAAAATGTCTGCTTTTTGATTTGAGAACTTTTTTCTTTTCAGCGTATTCCTAACCAACGGCCCTCCACCAGATCCGATATCAGATCATAATGAGATTTTGCTGACTCTTGTGATTGATGTAGATGTGACAGCCGATGATTTGTCAAAGATTTTCACAAGAATCGCGAATTTATCAGAAGTGACTCAGAAGTAAAAAGTTTTCTTTTAAGCTCATCCCCACTAGTTGAGTTTCAGACGTTTTGTGAAAATATCTAATCGAGGAAACAGAACAATCCAAGCGACGTTGCGGCCACCTTATCGAGCTGACCAGAAAAGCAATGGTTTGGCAGTACAGTCCATACAGAAAGCCATTGGATATCAGAAATTATTGAACATAATCACCGTTCTCAACTTTACATATTCAATTGTCAAGCGAGGTAGACTCTTACAATCTAGATATGATGTATGTTTCCTAAAAAGTATTTTAGATCTCAGCGGAGACTCTTATGCAAGAAAAATCACATTCAATTTTCTCAAAAACTACGCTCCACAACTAGCGACTCCGTCTGCAGGCGATGCTGATGATTATGCGAAACAGTGGTCCCAATCTATCGCGTCGACAATACAGATTTCGCAATACAGATTTAAGAACTACAAATTGTTTTTCGGTAAGCTGTTTATAAGAAGGGAATTCATAAAAAATGAATTTTCAGGTGTAATATACAATGTTACGGTCACTTTGCCATTCACTGATGAGAAGAAACCATTGAGTGCTGAGGAAATATCGTTGATGATTCAGGTTTTTTTAAAATCAATGATTACCTGAATACGCTTCACGGAGCTTAACGTCATATTTCGTATATCTCAAAAGCCTAGAAATTTGTTTGAAGTTATGAAAACAAGAAATGTTTTGTAGTTTTTTTTGGAGTTATGAATTCTGAAGAGAAAGAAAGCTGAAAACCTAGGAATTTTTAAAAAGTTCTGTGAATTCAAAGTTTTGAATCTAGGTCTGTTTTACATCTTTCAAAGCTCCTAATGTGTTTGGAAACTTGTCATCCGCACTCTAGACTTTTGAAAATCGTAAAGAATGGCCGAGTATCAACTGAAAAATATATGTTTTCACATCTTATTGACTGGTACTGTATACCTCATTGTTCGACTTATCTTGCGCTACTGTAGCGCAGCACAAAACTTCGAGAGAGTTATATATTCCTTATTCATCTTCAAAGACTGTTCTTGACAAAATTCTGAGCCTGAAACCAAAAAATCTGAAATTTGATTTTCCAACTTTTTTTCTACGGATGATTGCCTCAGCTCAAAAAATGCATAGAATCTGCACTCTGATATTAATACAACTTTTAGGAATGCTCCAAATATGGTGAATTCGATTTCCAACTTGCCGACGAATCCGTACAAGTCGGCGCAATCAGTGATAATGATATCACAATGCTCATGGTTATGCATGGTTCGTTTCTTATAATTTCCCTAGCTGATACTGTTAAAAAACTACTGATTTCCAGAAACCAACTCTCTCATGATTGCACTGGCTGTAGTCTTATCCGCCGTTCTTGGTCTCGGCACCGTTTATGTCATTGGTGCTGTTCTAATGAAGCTCCGAACTGATAAGCTGATAGTCGAGGAACGAAGACGGGCCAATCTAAACGAGAATCAATTCCGATTACCACCTCCACCAGAATATCCGGCAACCACGACCCCATTCCATGTGGTAGATCAATATCGTGAGTTTCCTATAAAACAAAAATCTGAATAGTTTACTGTTCCAGCTCTTCGCCGACAAAGAACTGAAGTTCGACAATTCTGATTCAAATTGTATCAATTTTCTTTGACAAATAAAAATAAAATTTCTTTACAAAAAATAAATCAAAGCTAGACAAATCACAAAGTCGCAAAAATCTTAAAGCCGGGGAGAAAATCAAAGTTTACAAAGTAGAAATCAACTCGTGGGTTGGAAAATCACCGCGAAGCAACTATGGAAAGAGAGTCATCGGAATCAAAATTGACTGGAACGGATAGGAAAGTGAGCGGAGCAAAAAAAGGATTATGAACAACCAAATAGCGTTTGAAAAAGCGTCAAAAATACAGATAGAAAACAGAAATTTGAAAAGAAAAATAAAT
This sequence comes from Caenorhabditis nigoni, assembly GCA_027920645.1. NCBI lineage: Eukaryota > Metazoa > Nematoda > Chromadorea > Rhabditida > Rhabditidae > Caenorhabditis > Caenorhabditis nigoni. The sequence continues at coordinate 7,930,841 of CP115869.1, forward strand.
TAGACGGATTCCTCCACACAACCGGAATCATCAATTAGGGAAGCGGCGCCTGACTGTACAATTGTGTCGAGAGGGTCCGTGTTGAGGTACTGCAAGAATTTAGAATTACTTGGGTATATTACGGTAGTTATTGTTACGACAATGATATTGTAGAAGCAACCTGAAGGGTTTTTTTTGAGAAGTTGAGCTTCGAAAAACTAATACGGTTTCAAAATAAGTAACTTATGGTTTTGGTGAGTTTTAGGAGAAGTAACATACACAACACAGGACTGCCTATGCATACAGCTTACTCGGAATCGAATGATGACGTCTCGTCCTGAATAGTGGATTTTTTGAAGGGAAGATTGGAATTTGGGAAAATAAAGCTGTTGGGAGTATTGTACATGCGAGATATGGTAGGCGTTAGCATGCAAAGAGAGACATGCGGTGGTCATCATTGTCGAGTTAGTTGGGAGGATTACTCACGGCGCGTTGACGGCTCGACGTCAATAGCGAGGTGATCGGGAGGCAGAATGGAGGAAGTGTCTGCTCCAGAGATGGTGTTGCATGGGTCAGCAGAGGTTTCATGAAACTGAAAATTTTGTTTTTGAAATTATTTTGAGAGACAGTGAACTCGACGTATTTTAGACGTTTTTTCCTAGCGCCGTTCCCTAATGCGACTTTAGTCGTTAATAAATTAACTTCCGCAAGATATACGAAACATGTTTTTCAGCTATTTTTAACCATTTTGGCTATTTTTAGGGGTCTTGAGCTCGGATGTCAAGCTTTCTATTATTTTTTCCAATTTTGAGAGCATGTAGAACAAACCTACACGGAAAACTTTCCGTTCACAATATTTTTTGAAAGATCCTATTTTTCATCAATATACCAATTTCTGAAAGATACCCCTTTTCTAGCGCTTCTTATACTGAAACCGATAAAAAAGCAAATTAATTTCAGAAATCAAAAAATAGCTGAAAAACTAGCAATTTTCCAAAGTTTCAATAAATGCAAAGTTTTTAATCTAGGTCTGTTTCACACCCTCGAAAGTTTTCAAAGTGATAAGAAACTTGACAGTAGAGCTCGAGACTTCGAAAAATAGTTAAATTAGCCAAAAGCTAGCTGAAAAATACGTTTTACTGAACAGTATTGAATCTCCCTTTGCTTTTTCCAGCTTATCCGTTTTGGAGCTTTGCTCTAAGCATACTCGATTCTTGATTCTCGTACCTTGCATCAAAATGATACCACTTCCTTGGAAGGAACGCCTTATCCCATGGATTCAATCCCGGAGCCATCGTCACTGGAATCGTCTCCTCAAGATCCGAATGCTGCTCTCCACGTGAGCAACTCATCGAGTTTTCCAACCGTTGACCCTCCTCGATAGCATCTTTTCCATGCCTAAAAACCTTGAATTACTATTTACAGGTTTTTGAAGGACCCATACTTGATTTGAAGATATTCAATCATCCATGAAGTCAGACCACCGTTCACCAACACTGTCACAATAACCACAGCAGTTGTTGTGGCAAATATTGTCTGTCTATTCTCGGTTGATGTATTCCTTCCAGCTAGAGCAAATGCCATAGCTCCACGAAGACCAGCGAACAAAATCATGTGTTGGTACCTGGAAAACAAAAATGTTTTGATGAAAAATTGGAAATTGCAGCTGTTAGGAGAACGGCGCCAAAGATTGCATTTGAAAATTGCTATTTTTGCCGGAGAATTGGATTTTTGATCAAATTACCTTTTCGGAATTTTCGGCCTTCTACGAATATTTAAAAGCCAACTGAGCGGATAAACAAACAAGGCGCGTGAAGCGGTGATGGAGATCTGAAAACAAACAAAAAGGTTATTATAGAAAAAAAATATAGCATTTGAGTACTAGAGAGAAGAGCAAGAATGAGAAACTCCATCGTTGGTTGTTGGTGACAAACACACTGACTCCAATGTAGCAGAAGATGAAGCTCTCCATAATGAATGATATCATCTGGAAAATAAGAATTAGTGGATACAGTAACATACAAAAACTTATTATTAGTTGATTTTAACCATTTCAAGAGTCAAGAGCTCGGCGGTCAAGTTTCGGATCACTTTGAAAATTTTGAAGAGTTTGAAACAGACATGGACAAGGAACTTTGCATTCACAGATTTTTTTGAAAATTCCTAGTCTTTCAGATTCCTGCCAATTTGTAAAACACCACATTTCAGGCCTGTCTTTGTACTGAGAACGTAAAAAACAGGTGTCTTTCCGAAATCGGTGAATAACTGAAAACTAGGAAATTTTCAAAAAATTCTGGCAATGCAACTTTTTAGATTCAGGTCTCTTTCATAATTTCCCATGTTTTCGAAAAAATCAGTAACATGACTACTGAGCACCAGACTCTCGAAACTGACCAAAATTTCGGTTTCCAGACAGACTTACATGGAAAAAGTGTTTAGTGTTACTCTGCGACTCATCTGATAGGTTGTTATAGGTATAATGAGCTTGTGCAATTCCACAGAATAACACTGATACGATTCCTGAAAACTTGGAATATCTACCTTTTCTCCCAAGTATCCGGCTTACCTGTCAACCCACAAACTTCCGCCACTAGGAACGATATATAGGAAATGAGAACGAACAGCGAGCTCTCCAGCAGTGGATGCTCTGAGATGAGAGTCATTTTTGTAAGGAACGCATTCATGCATCCAATTCCAAATCCCAACATCAATGAGCCAAAGAAGACGCCAGCGAATCCAGCAATAGCGCTTCCAAAGTCGTGTAGTGTGATTGCTTCGCTGCTAGTGGAGAAGTTCTCAATGACTCTGAAAATTGACATCTTTTTGAATCTGACACCATCTCAAAATCGACTTACTCTGAAAGTACGATAGCTACAGCGTCATTCAATGCACTTTCTCCAAAAATTAGAGCGAACAAGTCGGCTTCCACATTCATGTCGTTGAATACAGAAATGATGGTTACTGTAATTAGTTTTGTTAAAAGCGATCCCTTGTACTCGATGCTTTGATTCTTACCTGGATCTGTAGCCGAGATAAGAGCTCCGAAAAACAACAGTTCTTTGAATGTATAACCCATTTGGAATATCGAAGTGAATACAAACATCAGACATCTGAAAACAGTTTTTTAAAAATATATTGTTCAGTTGGTTATCGATTATTTTGACCCATTTTCAAAAGTCTGGGGCTCCTTTCTCATACTTTCAATCACGTTGAAAAAATTGGAAAGTGTAAAACAGACCCAGACCAAAGCTATGCAATCGCAGAATTTCTCGTATTTTCCTATTTCCTTTAGCTATTTGCAGATTTTTGATAGGCACCTATTTTCGGCTAATTTTTGTACTGAAAACGTGTGAAACGATTGTCTTTCAGAAATAGGCAACTATCTGAAATACTAGAAATTTTCAAAAAGTTCTGTGAAAGCAAAGTTCTCAATCTAGGCCAGTTTTGCACTCTCCAAAATTTTCAAAATGATCGGGCCGATCCTCAGACTCTTGAGAATGGTCATATTGACCAAACATCATCTGAAAAATACATTTTTGCATATCTAATTGACCCGGTACTGTAGACTCTTCCCAAAAAAAGCGCTTACCCTGTGCCAAAACACGAAATTGTTGTGCCAATGAAAACGATAGCTAATATACTTCCAATATTTCGGAAGAAATGCCGTTTCTTAAGCGAGTAGCCAGCATTGAAAATAATCGGTGGGATGAGCATGTTGAAAAAGACTTCCGGAGAGAACACACTCTGAAATAAGCTGTAATTTGGGACTTCTGTGAAAAAATCACCTTTTGCTCGATTTGCTGCTCTATTTTCTTCCGTTTATCGGCAAAGAATCCTTCAATGAGCTCATAATGGAATGATACACTGGACCCGCCTTCAGGTTTCACTTCGAGCCTAAAAATTGGAAAAAATGAATATTCAGATTTCGGCTTTTGAAACTTACATCAGATAATCTGGAGGTTCTTTCACAATCGTCTTGTTCTTAGTTTCCACATCAAACGTTTGGGATTGTAGAAGACCCAGACCAAAGTATCGAATCACAAATCCAATCAGTAATCCTGAAATGTTTTTTTCATTGCAAATTTGAAATTTACAGCGCCTAGAAGATGTACACGGCAATTTTTCAGTTGTTTGTCTGCCGTGACTACTATTTTCTGGAGTCAAGAGCTTGACTATCATGTTTCTAAACACTTTGAAGATTCTAAAGGGTGAGGAACGAACTAGATTGAAATCTTTGATCCAAAAAATGTTTTGAAAATTTCTTGTTTTTCAGTCATTTGCCAAATTATTGGAAGACACTCCTTTTTGGCCTGTTCTCATACTGAAAACGTTAACAAAGAGATGTCTTTCAGATGTTGGCATATAGCTGAAGAACTTGGAATTTTTAACAAATTCTGTTAATGCAAAGTTATTAATCTAGGTCTGCTACCGGAATTTAACTAAAAAATCAGTTTTTGAATATCCAATTGACCGGTTCTAAAGGAAAATACTCACCATAGAACAGTGTGACACCACTCTCATGAATGAATCTGAGCCGGTAATGCTTGAATGCCCACGCAGTGACCACAATGACAACCATCACAGAGACGTAGGTGAGAAGAATGATGGTGTCCATTCGATGGATGTTGGCGGCACGCTAAAAACGTTAAAAATGATTTTTTGAATCTCATTTCTTGAAAAATGGTAAAACTCACCCTTTGTGCTGCCATATCCAGTCCATTGTTGCCATTGTTGGATCCCAACGCCACTTGGGTCACAATCAGCAGAGCCACCGGTAAAAACCATACAAGTTTCATCTCGTATCAACGCGACCACTGGAAGTGTCGACTGGCCACACTTGTGCTCTTTCTCTCCCAAAACAAGACGCGATTAGAGAGTACACATTGAAATTGGTGACAGCAAGAGACGCAGACGCAATGAGACAATGAGAGACGAACTGCGAGGACTTGGGGGGTCGGCTGACTCGTTTCGGTCCTCTTCCTCACACTCGGGGCCTGGAAAATTGAAAACAAGAATATAGAGAGGGTGTATGGAGAGAGGGAAATTGGAAATGAAAAACGGAACGAATTGCTCACGAGAATATGGGAGAAAAAGCAATTCAAATGAGCGAAGGAAAAGGGATTTTAGTTTTTTTTAACCGAAAATAAGGTTTTCGCAGGAAAAAAGGTTTTTTTTTCAATAGAAAAAACTAAAAAAAAATTCGATAAGTTCAGAGAATTTTTCGTCATCATAATACAGAGAAAAAGAAGTAAAAGAATTTGCAAAAGGGAAGTTGAAACCGCCGCAACATCATACACAAATATTAAAACACAACCTGTTTAGTGGGCGCGTTGCGAAACGCTAACGAGTACGCGCGCGCAAGTGCGCCCTATTGAGAACACACAAAATAAACAACAAATGTTGCGAAATAGAAGGTTGTTTCGCTGGTGTTTTTCACCTGTTTTTCACCTGTTGAAGGTAAATGTTGACACTGAAATTGTAGGGAAAAGTGAAATCATAAGAAGAGCATTGTTGGCTGGAGGGAAAGCAAGAAAATCTATCAAGGAACTAAAAAAAGTCATACATTTTTGTGGTCAAACTTAAAATTTTTTTCAGATTTGTTTCGAAACAAGAATATTTTCAAGGTAAAGAACACGGCTAGAAACCAGAATTGAACGAAAAAAGTTCAAGATAAATATTCAGCAAAAAATTATTTATGATTATTGGGGTCAAAAAAACTAAAAATCAAAAACAAAATTGAGATTATTGGGAAAGTGTCGGCGGGAGAAATTCACAGTCGGGTGCGTATGCATCGGCGTATTTTGAAGAGAAACTGGCAAGGCATTTAGAGATATGGCTCGAGATTGACTTTTGGCTTGTTATCCCGAATGATTGGCGTCGAATTGATCGATCTTCTCAACCATATCCTGATAACACTCGCCGGACCTCTGCTTCTTGGCTCGAGCCTGAAAACAACTAATTATACAGTGCGTTCAATAAGGATAGGACCCCCCTCGATTTTGAGGGTTCCGGAAAAAGTATAAATGATATGAAAAATCTGTAACTGTCATTCGATTTAGAATACAAAATAACCTCCGGGTACGAATTTTCATGTCTCTTGCACTTTCTGTACTCGAGTTATACCCAAATTTCACTTTTTCAACCGTTCAATAAGGATAGGACCACCCGTGAAAATGAAAAATCTCAAGTATTTTAAGGTATGAATTTGAACTTTTTTCGTCGGAAATTGTTAAAATTGTATCAAAATAGCCTATTTTGAAATATTAGACAAAAATTGATTCTTCTCATCAAGTTTTAGAAAAAATTATTTTTGGACATTTTCGGCATTTTTTGGGTTTCTGGAATAAATCGCGGATAGCTTTGCTCCTGGGTAAAAACTTTAGCTGAAATTAGTTGGAAGAACGTTTCAAATAATCATGATCAAGTTGCGAGTGTTCAAGGCACTTTTGAGCTAATGTAGCTAAAAATTGAGCTCGAGTTTTGTTTTGAAAAAATATGCCAAATTGGAAAATTTTCAAATCCATCAAAAATGTTCGAAAGGTGTTCTAAGTGATCAAAATTGCTATCAAAATTATTATTTTGCAAAGAAAAATAAATTAAGACAGTAAAATCTGGATTTTCGACAAAAATCAGAATTACCGTATTACAAGGTCAATTTTACAAACTTCAATCTATCTTAATTTACAAAAAACGGCTCAAAACAGCATAACAACCGTCAGTAGACCATTCAGACTACTGCAGCATTATTTTCTATAAGTTTCAGCTAAAAATTTTACCCAGGAGCAAAGTTATCCGCGATTTATTCCAAAAACCCAAAAAATGCCGAAAATGTCCGAAAATATTTTTTCTAAAACTTGATGAGAAGAATCAATTTTTGTCTAAACTTTCAAAATAGGCTATTTTGAGACAGTTTTAACAATTTCCGACGAAAAAAAGTTTAAATTCGTACCTTAAAATACTTGAGATTTTTCATTTTCCCGGGTGGTCCTATCCTTATTGAACGGTTGAAAAAGTAAAATTTGGGTATAACTCGAGTACAGAAAGTGCAAGAGACATGAAAATTTGTACCCCGGGGTTATTTTGTATCCTAAATCAAATGGCATTTACAGATTTTTCATATCATTTTTACTTTTTCCGGAACCCTCAAAATCGAGGGGGACCCTATCCTTATTGAACGCACTGTAGTAATTACTATTAAAAATGTTTGATATTTCTAAAATCTGATCACACAAGTGAACATCGACAGAGCAGTTTATTATACCGTAATGTTTCAAATGTTATCTATTCAAAATTCCCTTTAAAAAAACCTTGCCAAAACTCTTAAAAATAGCAAATTGTGACGAAGATTTGAGTTCCCGTGCAAATGAGAATCGTAGAACAAATTTTCATGGAATTGAGCCGTTTTTATCTCCGCCACTCCAAAAAAGTAAGAAAACAACTGTCCACAACTTGAAAAAAGACTTTCAGGTGCAGTTGTCTAGGTTTCCTAATGCGCGGGGATTGAAATCCTCGTCGCAATCTTTTTATGACATTTTTTCGCTTTCAACTGCGTTTTTCGGTGATTTCGGATTTTTTTCCAAATTTTTTTCTGAAAACTTATCAAAAAATACGTAATACTGAAAACATTTGAGTGCAATAAAAGCTTTGCTCGGAATCCCCCTTTATCAGTATCACATATTCACCTCGGCTTGGAGACGGAGAGCCACTTCGAGTTGCTGCTTAGTGACATGTGGATCAGAAGCTTCTGGAGTGTCGATCTCCATGTCTTCAAGCTGATCAGTGATTTGATCCATTTGGTAGATTTGGTGGTCGGCGGAAGCGATTTCGGTAGAGAACGAGGGATTACCTTGAAAAACAATTATTCAGAAAAAGGTTAAAAAACGAGTTTAGAGGAAGAATTCGAGTAAACGTTTGAAATCTCAAGAAAATACAAATTACCGAAATGAGGGGCTCTTCACGTTAGTACACGTCTTTAGAAACGTTGCTTTTTATTACTTTCTCAGCAAAATTTTACAACGGACGTAAGATTCGCGTTCAAACTGTACTCAATTCTCAGCTATTAATTTATTGTTTTCTGAGCTGTGCTCTTAACAATTGAATGTCAAATTTTAATAGTGTAGCGATCTCAAAACTACGTTTTATTCTCATTTTCAATTACAGTGCTGCTCGAAAAAAATTTCTTAATAATGATGCTAGTTGAGAATTTATGGTGTCTACATAAAGACTATGATCTTGATTTGTAACTCAAAATTTACCTTTTTCCGCTAAATTGCACATTTTGAGCCTATTTGGATAAAACGGATTACTTGAAAAATTACCGCTCTCAGAATTGAAATTACTATTATTAAAGTGTGTCAAAATGTTGAAAATAACGAAAAAAAATTAACCCGTAGCAAGAAACACAAAGAGAAAAGAAGAAGAGAGGGTGGGCAAACGGACACCGCCCACACACAGGGCACCGCACAGTCGCTCACACACACAGCGGACCATTCTGAGAGGCGGCGGGAGAGACTGTCCGCGCATACACTTTTACGGACAATTGCGGACTGCGCCACGACTTTTGTTTTTTTCTACAGTAATCCTTTATAAAATTAGGTTCAGTTTGTGAAAATGTCAATAAATGTGAAACCAATGATTTTACTTTAAAAGAAATAAAATGATAAATCACATATTGAGTACAATTTTTCTGAACTTTTGTTCTTAAAATAATTGTGTCAAAGTAGTTGGGCACCTTGTGCTCCAACTATTGTGTCTAGTCCCTGAATTGTCCGAATTATCAATACCGTAAATGCTAATCTAAGGCCACTGATATCAGAACTTTGACCTCAGTTATTTCAATTTCTCTGAGAGATATCGAGAATGCGCACACAGATCGGTAATATTATGACACACATTTCATCAGTTGACCGCAAAACGGAGTTTTCGAGAACTTTGAAGTTCTGAAATTCTGAAAATAAAGAAGAGTCACAAGTTTGAAACAAAATATGCAATACAAACAATTTATTCATTCAAATGATAAATATGTCATCCTTGAACTCTCCAGCATTCCAAAGAGTCTCCTTTGTTTCCAATATTCACATCCATTGACACCGTGTGTCTAAACACTTCATAATTGATTCAGAATATTGTACATTTACTGCACTCACTCTCCTTCCACTGGACAAGTTGCGAGGGTTTCTGGTGAATAACATCTCCAAATGGACGGAATCCTTCCTTCGTCTTGCGTACAATTGTGCCAAAATAGTGCACTAAATTCGTAGTTCTGCAAATTGAAAATTACCAAAAACTACAGTAACTTTCGTAGTTCTGAAAAAATACTTTTCCTAGCTGGGCCTGATTTGACTTGAGAAGCGTTTCAAAACGGGCCTAAACACAACTTTTCTCCGCTTATTTTAATTGTTAAGGTGCTTAGCCTCGGTCGTGTCGAAGCGGAAATCTCAAAGGGGGCAAAGCTTAGCCGTGTAAAAATGAATCTTGAAGCGCTTTTCAAGTCCAATCGAATAAAATATTTTCTAAATTGTTTCAATCGGAATTGACAAAGTTGAAGCATTCTCAATGTCTTACCGGTGTTAGATCTCCGTCGAGATTTCTTGGTCGGTAATGGAATTCTTTGAAGGGATCCGTGGTGCAAAACTGTTCTTTGTCCAAATAATCATGAGTGGAGTGACTGAAACATTTTGAGATACTTTTTGCTGGAAACTCGCTTAAATTTGATGATAGCATTTGTTTCGGGTTGAAAATAATTCAAAAGTGGGTTGGAGTATGACTACCGTACACACTCTAATAGAACGCCACCCGGACCGTCCTTGGATAGGCCTACATATATCTCACGTCACTCTTGCTTTTGCCACCTTTTGAGCGCTTTTTGGGCACCTTCTGGGAAAATCCCTAGCGGAATCTGGCCAACCAGCGCCCGAAAGACGACAGCCGCAACCGAGATCTTATACAGAAAGAGAGATACATAGCCACAAATTTGACTATTTTGGTGGCGTTCTATTAGGGTGTTTACGGTAAGCTCCGCCCATCTTAATTTTCAGGGCAGGGATGGGCGAGCGACGGGATTTCACGGGAAACAAATTGCAAAACACAGACATATTGAGATTAAAGGCGCATGCAATTTTGCCGATGTGTCTGGACACGTAAAAAATAGTGTGAAAAATAAATTTTGAATTTTGAACAGTTTTATTAAAAATCGCTTTAAAAAGTCAAAATTTATTTTTTACGTGTCAAGACCCATCGGCAAAATTGCATGCGCCTTTAATCTCAACTTGTCTCACGCGTGAGAAAATTTTGCAAATCGTCGAGGCATTTCTACCTTGCTCGCCCATCCCTGTTTCAGGGCCTAATCGTAAAACTCAAAGTCGGCGGAGTCTGGTCGTGTGTGTCAAAAATTTGAAATTCCACTTTCACGAAAAAACGTCTCCCTTCCGGACCAAAAAACCTACTAATTATCCTTCTCGAAGACGGTCAAGTTGGCACACCATTTGACATTGAATTGGCACCGGACTTTCAGAGAGATACTGCAAACAATTTGGAACTGATAATTTCAAGATCGTTGAGATCATAATTGCTCAAAATTGATGATTTTAGAAATAATGTCTTGAACTCCTAACGTAATGCACACTCTAACTCAAAAGGAATACCGAGAAATTTCCTGTTCTCCTCCCTCCTTTTAATTAAAAGCAACTTTTTTTCAATGTTCATTTCCCAGAATTTTAAATACACGACGGTTTTTGGATACAAAAAATCTGAAATCATTCAAACATAATGTAGATGATGACATTTCATTTTTATGACCCTTTCAGATACCGTACGCTTTTTAAAATGGTAATAAAACACGTTTGTCATCATCTTTTCCATTATCTCATAGGTTTATTGTCAGCATTAGTAATGTTATCTCTTTATCATACATCATAGGATGACTTTCCATATGATGACATCGTCCAAGATCACTTGGACACGCCCACTTTGAGCCCCTATATAAGGCCCCAGTAGATTCCCAAAATCATTAGCATTCCTATGGAACCCCGATCGGGATCCTTTTTTAATATTTTTCTGATATTCCTACTTTTATTCCTGATGGCGAATTTCTGATAATTCTCGACACCTACTTCTGTTGCCTTCGACTTAAAACTCCCGACGGATTTCAAGATGACCAAGAATGCGGGACCATAGAGAGGAATGAAACTGACTACCTCCGACTACGACATCATCTCGAACTCGAAATTTCTCAAAATCCAATGTTCGATGACCGGAATGCAGAAGACAGTAGAACACTTTCTTGAAAGCACGGATTGCTGGAAACCACACAAACTCGGAGGTCGCTCTTATGGATGTCATTGGTTTTCTGACAGAAAAATCACGGAACTCTTCAAGGGAATTGAGACGACCGTATCGACAACAAAGTAAGCGCCAAATCTTTAAAACCCTCTCATAAACATTTTTTTTTATTTTCAGAGTCGCGGAAATCAGTCGCAAAAGTTTGGATGTTGGAATTGCAGTGGATTGGTTGGCACAAAGGAGAATGTTCAAGTCGAGAGAAGCGGATCAAAGAAGAGAAAGATGATGGATGCTGCTGTTGAAGTTGATTTGAAGAAAGCTAGGACGGTCAAGAAGAGAAGATGCTGAATCGACCAAAAATATGATTTTTTTAAAGTTTTAACTTGTGAACATGAATTGAAATAAAAAGTTACAAATGTTAGAAAATGTTCAGATGAAAACAATATATCAGAGTTACACTATAGCATATTATAGACTGAGACAAATGGGAGGAGATGTGTTGAGCAAACTGTAAACTTATCTTTGGATCACTGACAGTGCTTACTTTTAGACTGGTACCCTAGTTAATGGGATCAAAATAATTCCAAGATGCTATGGAAAAAATCTCAAGACTCGGTAAATGTAGCACGGAAAAAATATTTTCAGTTTTTGTAATAACGCTCAAAATGATTTTTTTTAATATAAAGAAACCAACGAGCCTATAAAAATTAAATTCATTCAATTCCATTTGAAAAACAAATTAAGACTCATGTTTCCTAACCATTTTCCTTTCAATTTGAGAAGCTCTTCGTAAGATCCTAAAATCAGAAAAACTGACCTCAACCTTTTTGAATTTACCTTAATTCGTTCCACAACTTTCCTAAAAAAAAGTCGCTTGGAAAGTTGTTAATTATGTAAAACTCTCATTACTTGTTGTTACTTGTGTAAAATTCTCATCACTCGGCGCAGAATGAAAAGAATCCTCGTCAAAATGATAAAGTGTTAAAAGAGCAGTTTAATGAGGTTGGCAGCTCCAACTCTTTCAGAGAAATAGTATATTTTGTGAGACGTTTTCTTGTATTGTGTTTCTAGAGGATAAGCGATACAAGCAGACAACAGTACACATTTGAATCAATGACCCGTTTATAAAGGTTTGAATAAAAATTGCAGTAATTTAATGGTGAAGGAGACGAAGTCTCCGGCAATTGATCAGAATGACGACTTCGTGGAGTGTTCGAGAAATTTTCGCGCATTGCCCAGTTTTCTGTGAAATAATTTTAGACTGTAAGAAGAGAGATGATTGAGACTTCTGAAAAAGTAGTTGACAAGGTAAAGAACCCAGCTGGAAACAACAAGTTGAGAAAAAGTTGAAATATTTGACAGTTCATTACTAAAAACCGGGAGCATAAAAAATTTTCGAGAATCAAAAGTGAAATTTATTCTTCTGTCGTATCAGTGCTTCTTTTGAAATTTTGCGTAGTTGAATTCAAAATCATCGAAGTTCGTGATCGTATATTCGTCGGCGTCTCCGTTTTCTCGCTTTTGGGCAATAGCCTGAAAACAAATAATTGCAGTCCTATTATAAACTTCTGATTTTTCTAATATCTGAGCATAAGATAATAATGAACTTACCTCAGCTTGCAGTTTGAGGGCTGCATTATGTTCATCCTGGTCGAAGTTAGAATCCGATGATCCTGGAACTGCAATTTCCATTTGCTCCATTTTTTGAGAGATTTGCTCCATTTGGCTGACAGAAGAATTGAAGAGCGACAGTGGGGTTGATATTTGAGAAATGAGCGAGTACCTGAAAATATCCTTTTTGAAAAAAATGTTATTTTAAAAACGAGTTTAGAGGGAAAATTCGAGAAAACTTTCAAAATTTCAGGAATACATGAATAACTAGTGTTTGGGGCTCTTAACGTTACTACACAGCTTCAACAACGCTCTATATTTATCAATTTTGTTTAAAGCTATCATAACGAACAGAAAATATTGAATTACGGGCAAACTGTACGTAATTCTACTTGATTTTTCAGCATTTCTGATGTTACTTAAACAAAGACCTGACTTTTTTGTGTCACTTACTAGTATTCAGATTACCGAGATCGCTCTAATGGGAAGCTTATTCTAATTGATTGTCACTTTTTGATAAAACGTTTTTTGGCGCTGTGCTCAAAAAATAGACATGAACAACTGAATTTTACATTTTTATAATGTGCCACCCTAAAAGTCATTTGAACATTTTTGCATTCTACTGCTTGCTTAAAAATTCGCGTTCACTGAAAGATGTTTTTCTCATGGTCTCGAATGGTATAATTCCTCACTCTAATGAAACGTTCACCCAGCTTTCCATGAAAAAACAGTGCGCCAAAGCATTAAAATACAGATTTCACTGTATTTAAGTATACGTCAGGGAAAAATCAAGAAGTTAAAAATGATAAAACTTAATCTGCAGCAATACACAGAAAAAAAGAATAAGAGAGGGAAAACGAACACCGCGCACACACAGTGACACAACGGACCATTCTGAGCGGCGGCAGGAGGGACGCCGCCCGTAAACACGTTCGCTTGTCTTTGCGGACCAATTACCTCGAATAATTGTCTTCAACCGTAATCCTGAAAAAACTTTGGTTCTGTTTTTGAAATTGCAAAGAAAATAGAATCAATACTGTGAAAAACCGATACCCTCATCAAAAATTACTCTGTCTCTGAAAAACCGATACCCTCATCAAAAATTACTCTGTCTCAAATTGTTCTCTACACTTTGTCACTATAAAGATTACTTTAAATGAGTTTTATTTTAACTTGTTATGAATTTTTTTTCCGAATAGCACACCAGATGAGATGGTCGCATTCTGAAACAAAACACAATCAGTTGCAGTATTCATTTTGACCTGATGGAGTCATTGTGTTCACCCAGCCCTTGAGTTTAGGAAATTATCTTTTTAAGTTTAGGTCCCCATAATAGTTTTCCCTTTTTGTTCCCCATTTGTTCCCCTATTGTTCAGCATGTAGTAGTATGCTGAAATACCAGCTCCCTTTCTTGTTTTCCCATGCCATTGCCGTGTGGTAAGAGGGGCTCGAAAAAGACGGAGATGTCACATTCTCATGTGATTTCTTTCCGAATACTCTTTTAAAGCCGCACAATTCGCTCTCGAATTGCCTCAAACACCCGCAAGTGCAAGCGCGCCCTAGCGCACAGGCAGCGGGAAATTCACTTTTGCTGGTTTCTCTTGGCGAATTTCGTCATTCCTTTTTGAGTGGCCGTTCACGAGCAGGTGAACGTGTCAAATAGCTCTCTAGGTTTCAGTTTTAGTCTTTTGTTTCCTTTCTGAGTGCTCAGTGTCACGAGTAGGTGCCTGTGCAAAACTTGTTAGGTTTCGTTGTTTTTTTTTTTTCTAGAGTCTGGGACTCTGTGTTTCTTTTAGTTGTGTTGCCTTTTTGTTGAGAATAAACCGGTAGTTTATTCTGAATCGTGTTCTTTCTCGTTCTTTCTTTTTATACAGGTTTCGAAAAGAGTCGTGAGGCAGGCAGTCCCTCGCCGAACGATCTCTTTTCGAATCTTACTTAGCGTCAGTTTGAGCTGACATCAGTGACATAATTTCACTATGTAAAATAACTCATAAAGTATATTTGGCAGCATCTGATGGTCGTATTCTAGGTTAACAATTTTTCAGATGTTCCATCTGATTATGTGAAAAAGCAATCAGCTTTTGCTTTTAACTTATAATTGCATTACGTTATCTAGAATGTCGGAAGTGGTTTGAAAACGTTCTTTCTTCTTTTTTGAAAACTTTTCCACGTTTTCTAAGAATCCGAAGTAGCTTCAACTTTTAAAGTCGTGAAATCTACAAATCCAAAACTTTCGACTTAAAAAACCAAATTTCACAATGTTTTAAAAATCAACTTTAATGGAAACAGTCACAAAACTTGAAAAAATAAGTAAATCTTAACTTAGTACACATTTTTACCCTTGGGTCCCCCCTTCTGTCTTGGGCCCCCCTATTCTCATGGGCCCCCCCTTTTGACTTGGGCCCCCCTTTTCCCATGGGCCCCCCTTTTCTCATCGGCCCCCCCTTGTCATAAAGAGCCGGAAAATTAACACAATTGCCAAATCATCTCGGTAGTTTTGAAAAACATCAAAAGAGTAGTTGATTTTTAAAACATTGTGAAATTTGGTTTTTTAAGTCGAAAGTTTTGGATTTGTAGATTTCACGACTTTAAAAGTTGAAGCTACTTCGGATTCTTAGAAAACGTGGAAAAGTTTTCAAAAAAGAAGAAAGAACGTTTTCAAACCACTTCCGACATTCTAGATAACGTAATGCAATTATAAGTTAAAAGCAAAAGCTGATTGCTTTTTCACATAATCAGATGGAACATCTGAAAAATTGTTAACCTAGAATACGACCATCAGATGCTGCCAAATATACTTTATGAGTTATTTTACATAGTGAAATTATGTCACTGATGTCAGCTCAAACTGACGCTAAGTAAGATTCGAAAAGAGATCGTTCGGCGAGGGACTGCCTGCCTCACGACTCTTTTCGAAACCTGTATAAAAAGAAAGAACGAGAAAGAACACGATTCAGAATAAACTACCGGTTTATTCTCAACAAAAAGGCAACACAACTAAAAGAAACACAGAGTCCCAGACTCTAGAAAAAAAAAAAACAACGAAACCTAACAAGTTTTGCACAGGCACCTACTCGTGACACTGAGCACTCAGAAAGGAAACAAAAGACTAAAACTGAAACCTAGAGAGCTATTTGACACGTTCACCTGCTCGTGAACGGCCACTCAAAAAGGAATGACGAAATTCGCCAAGAGAAACCAGCAAAAGTGAATTTCCCGCTGCCTGTGCGCTAGGGCGCGCTTGCACTTGCGGGTGTTTGAGGCAATTCGAGAGCGAATTGTGCGGCTTTAAAAGAGTATTCGGAAAGAAATCACATGAGAATGTGACATCTCCGTCTTTTTCGAGCCCCTCTTACCACACGGCAATGGCATGGGAAAACAAGAAAGGGAGCTGGTATTTCAGCATACTACTACATGCTGAACAATAGGGGAACAAATGGGGAACAAAAAGGGAAAACTATTATGGGGACCTAAACTTAAAAAGATAATTTCCTAAACTCAAGGGCTGGGTGAACACAATGACTCCATCAGGTCAAAATGAATACTGCAACTGATTGTGTTTTGTTTCAGAATGCGACCATCTCATCTGGTGTGCTATTCGGAAAAAAAATTCATAACAAGTTAAAATAAAACTCATTTAAAGTAATCTTTATAGTGACAAAGTGTAGAGAACAATTTGAGACAGAGTAATTTTTGATGAGGGTATCGGTTTTTCAGAGACAGAGTAATTTTTGATGAGGGTATCGGTTTTTCACAGTATTGATTCTATTTTCTTTGCAATTTCAAAAACAGAACCAAAGTTTTTTCAGGATTACGGTTGAAGACAATTATTCGAGGTAATTGGTCCGCAAAGACAAGCGAACGTGTTTACGGGCGGCGTCCCTCCTGCCGCCGCTCAGAATGGTCCGTTGTGTCACTGTGTGTGCGCGGTGTTCGTTTTCCCTCTCTTATTCTTTTTTTCTGTGTATTGCTGCAGATTAAGTTTTATCATTTTTAACTTCTTGATTTTTCCCTGACGTATACTTAAATACAGTGAAATCTGTATTTTAATGCTTTGGCGCACTGTTTTTTCATGGAAAGCTGGGTGAACGTTTCATTAGAGTGAGGAATTATACCATTCGAGACCATGAGAAAAACATCTTTCAGTGAACGCGAATTTTTAAGCAAGCAGTAGAATGCAAAAATGTTCAAATGACTTTTAGGGTGGCACATTATAAAAATGTAAAATTCAGTTGTTCATGTCTATTTTTTGAGCACAGCGCCAAAAAACGTTTTATCAAAAAGTGACAATCAATTAGAATAAGCTTCCCATTAGAGCGATCTCGGTAATCTGAATACTAGTAAGTGACACAAAAAAGTCAGGTCTTTGTTTAAGTAACATCAGAAATGCTGAAAAATCAAGTAGAATTACGTACAGTTTGCCCGTAATTCAATATTTTCTGTTCGTTATGATAGCTTTAAACAAAATTGATAAATATAGAGCGTTGTTGAAGCTGTGTAGTAACGTTAAGAGCCCCAAACACTAGTTATTCATGTATTCCTGAAATTTTGAAAGTTTTCTCGAATTTTCCCTCTAAACTCGTTTTTAAAATAACATTTTTTTCAAAAAGGATATTTTCAGGTACTCGCTCATTTCTCAAATATCAACCCCACTGTCGCTCTTCAATTCTTCTGTCAGCCAAATGGAGCAAATCTCTCAAAAAATGGAGCAAATGGAAATTGCAGTTCCAGGATCATCGGATTCTAACTTCGACCAGGATGAACATAATGCAGCCCTCAAACTGCAAGCTGAGGTAAGTTCATTATTATCTTATGCTCAGATATTAGAAAAATCAGAAGTTTATAATAGGACTGCAATTATTTGTTTTCAGGCTATTGCCCAAAAGCGAGAAAACGGAGACGCCGACGAATATACGATCACGAACTTCGATGATTTTGAATTCAACTACGCAAAATTTCAAAAGAAGCACTGATACGACAGAAGAATA
This sequence comes from Caenorhabditis nigoni, assembly GCA_027920645.1. Taxonomy (NCBI): domain Eukaryota; kingdom Metazoa; phylum Nematoda; class Chromadorea; order Rhabditida; family Rhabditidae; genus Caenorhabditis; species Caenorhabditis nigoni. The sequence goes on from CP115869.1 coordinate 7,948,699, forward strand.
AATTTCACTTTTGATTCTCGAAAATTTTTTATGCTCCCGGTTTTTAGTAATGAACTGTCAAATATTTCAACTTTTTCTCAACTTGTTGTTTCCAGCTGGGTTCTTTACCTTGTCAACTACTTTTTCAGAAGTCTCAATCATCTCTCTTCTTACAGTCTAAAATTATTTCACAGAAAACTGGGCAATGCGCGAAAATTTCTCGAACACTCCACGAAGTCGTCATTCTGATCAATTGCCGGAGACTTCGTCTCCTTCACCATTAAATTACTGCAATTTTTATTCAAACCTTTATAAACGGGTCATTGATTCAAATGTGTACTGTTGTCTGCTTGTATCGCTTATCCTCTAGAAACACAATACAAGAAAACGTCTCACAAAATATACTATTTCTCTGAAAGAGTTGGAGCTGCCAACCTCATTAAACTGCTCTTTTAACACTTTATCATTTTGACGAGGATTCTTTTCATTCTGCGCCGAGTGATGAGAATTTTACACAAGTAACAACAAGTAATGAGAGTTTTACATAATTAACAACTTTCCAAGCGACTTTTTTTTAGGAAAGTTGTGGAACGAATTAAGGTAAATTCAAAAAGGTTGAGGTCAGTTTTTCTGATTTTAGGATCTTACGAAGAGCTTCTCAAATTGAAAGGAAAATGGTTAGGAAACATGAGTCTTAATTTGTTTTTCAAATGGAATTGAATGAATTTAATTTTTATAGGCTCGTTGGTTTCTTTATATTAAAAAAAATCATTTTGAGCGTTATTACAAAAACTGAAAATATTTTTTCCGTGCTACATTTACCGAGTCTTGAGATTTTTTCCATAGCATCTTGGAATTATTTTGATCCCATTAACTAGGGTACCAGTCTAAAAGTAAGCACTGTCAGTGATCCAAAGATAAGTTTACAGTTTGCTCAACACATCTCCTCCCATTTGTCTCAGTCTATAATATGCTATAGTGTAACTCTGATATATTGTTTTCATCTGAACATTTTCTAACATTTGTAACTTTTTATTTCAATTCATGTTCACAAGTTAAAACTTTAAAAAAATCATATTTTTGGTCGATTCAGCATCTTCTCTTCTTGACCGTCCTAGCTTTCTTCAAATCAACTTCAACAGCAGCATCCATCATCTTTCTCTTCTTTGATCCGCTTCTCTCGACTTGAACATTCTCCTTTGTGCCAACCAATCCACTGCAATTCCAACATCCAAACTTTTGCGACTGATTTCCGCGACTCTGAAAATAAAAAAAAATGTTTATGAGAGGGTTTTAAAGATTTGGCGCTTACTTTGTTGTCGATACGGTCGTCTCAATTCCCTTGAAGAGTTCCGTGATTTTTCTGTCAGAAAACCAATGACATCCATAAGAGCGACCTCCGAGTTTGTGTGGTTTCCAGCAATCCGTGCTTTCAAGAAAGTGTTCTACTGTCTTCTGCATTCCGGTCATCGAACATTGGATTTTGAGAAATTTCGAGTTCGAGATGATGTCGTAGTCGGAGGTAGTCAGTTTCATTCCTCTCTATGGTCCCGCATTCTTGGTCATCTTGAAATCCGTCGGGAGTTTTAAGTCGAAGGCAACAGAAGTAGGTGTCGAGAATTATCAGAAATTCGCCATCAGGAATAAAAGTAGGAATATCAGAAAAATATTAAAAAAGGATCCCGATCGGGGTTCCATAGGAATGCTAATGATTTTGGGAATCTACTGGGGCCTTATATAGGGGCTCAAAGTGGGCGTGTCCAAGTGATCTTGGACGATGTCATCATATGGAAAGTCATCCTATGATGTATGATAAAGAGATAACATTACTAATGCTGACAATAAACCTATGAGATAATGGAAAAGATGATGACAAACGTGTTTTATTACCATTTTAAAAAGCGTACGGTATCTGAAAGGGTCATAAAAATGAAATGTCATCATCTACATTATGTTTGAATGATTTCAGATTTTTTGTATCCAAAAACCGTCGTGTATTTAAAATTCTGGGAAATGAACATTGAAAAAAAGTTGCTTTTAATTAAAAGGAGGGAGGAGAACAGGAAATTTCTCGGTATTCCTTTTGAGTTAGAGTGTGCATTACGTTAGGAGTTCAAGACATTATTTCTAAAATCATCAATTTTGAGCAATTATGATCTCAACGATCTTGAAATTATCAGTTCCAAATTGTTTGCAGTATCTCTCTGAAAGTCCGGTGCCAATTCAATGTCAAATGGTGTGCCAACTTGACCGTCTTCGAGAAGGATAATTAGTAGGTTTTTTGGTCCGGAAGGGAGACGTTTTTTCGTGAAAGTGGAATTTCAAATTTTTGACACACACGACCAGACTCCGCCGACTTTGAGTTTTACGATTAGGCCCTGAAACAGGGATGGGCGAGCAAGGTAGAAATGCCTCGACGATTTGCAAAATTTTCTCACGCGTGAGACAAGTTGAGATTAAAGGCGCATGCAATTTTGCCGATGGGTCTTGACACGTAAAAAATAAATTTTGACTTTTTAAAGCGATTTTTAATAAAACTGTTCAAAATTCAAAATTTATTTTTCACACTATTTTTTACGTGTCCAGACACATCGGCAAAATTGCATGCGCCTTTAATCTCAATATGTCTGTGTTTTGCAATTTGTTTCCCGTGAAATCCCGTCGCTCGCCCATCCCTGCCCTGAAAATTAAGATGGGCGGAGCTTACCGTAAACACCCTAATAGAACGCCACCAAAATAGTCAAATTTGTGGCTATGTATCTCTCTTTCTGTATAAGATCTCGGTTGCGGCTGTCGTCTTTCGGGCGCTGGTTGGCCAGATTCCGCTAGGGATTTTCCCAGAAGGTGCCCAAAAAGCGCTCAAAAGGTGGCAAAAGCAAGAGTGACGTGAGATATATGTAGGCCTATCCAAGGACGGTCCGGGTGGCGTTCTATTAGAGTGTGTACGGTAGTCATACTCCAACCCACTTTTGAATTATTTTCAACCCGAAACAAATGCTATCATCAAATTTAAGCGAGTTTCCAGCAAAAAGTATCTCAAAATGTTTCAGTCACTCCACTCATGATTATTTGGACAAAGAACAGTTTTGCACCACGGATCCCTTCAAAGAATTCCATTACCGACCAAGAAATCTCGACGGAGATCTAACACCGGTAAGACATTGAGAATGCTTCAACTTTGTCAATTCCGATTGAAACAATTTAGAAGATATTTTATTCGATTGGACTTGAAAAGCGCTTCAAGATTCATTTTTACACGGCTAAGCTTTGCCCCCTTTGAGATTTCCGCTTCGACACGACCGAGGCTAAGCACCTTAACAATTAAAATAAGCGGAGAAAAGTTGTGTTTAGGCCCGTTTTGAAACGCTTCTCAAGTCAAATCAGGCCCAGCTAGGAAAAGTATTTTTTCAGAACTACGAAAGTTACTGTAGTTTTTGGTAATTTTCAATTTGCAGAACTACGAATTTAGTGCACTAAAATGAACGAAACCAATTTCTTTTAACAGAAACATGAACAACACTTGGCGATCTCAGCTTCTGATCGATTTAGAAATCCTATCAAAGTATATCACCTTATCTGTGAAATGTCAATATTCTCATCAGTGATAGTGAATGCGCGTCAGAAATCCGTTGGAGTTTATACAAAAAGTTGAAAAGAATTAGAACTTTTTCTTTTCTATAAATCAACATTTCATTAACAATCATATTTAAAAAAGAAAACCGGCAAATTAATTACTGTTGAAAAACTGTGAGACCAGGTAAAGTGATATGTAATGGGTAGGTAGATATTCACAGGGATACAAAAAATATATTTCGAAATTGGTGCCTTAAATTAGAGTTCCATTATTTCTTTTCTGGAGTTTATCCTCGTTTTTGTGTTTTTCCTTCACGTCTTGCACGACTTCTCGGATGTAATCTGGTGGGAATTGGAAAAAGTTCAAGTTGTACTTTTCAAGCAAAGCACACCGGTTTTCATGAAGACACTTTTCCGAGATTGTTGGTGGCTTCATGATTTCTTCAATTTGATTCTCGATTTCTTCCAATTCCTCCTTTGTGAACTTTTTCTTAGTGGGCTTGGCACGTTTGTTGGAATGTCCTTTCTGCTTTCCTTTTGTCTCTAATGTTCCATTGCATCCGGACTTTTCCATGCTGTTTACTGTCGTGGAAACTTTCAATGAACCGCGGAGTGGGCCGTCCTGAAAATATGAACATGATTATATATGTGTGTAAAATACGTTTCCGTAAAATACATGCCTCAATATAAGGGCTCAATTTTTTTATGATATGCCATTTTGTACAGTGTTAGATGAAAAAATCTCAAGCCTGCTCGAGCTTACCTTTTGGGTAGCCTTTTTCATTACAGTGACGCTTTAATTGAAGAGACCCTTTATAGTTTTTCGAACATTTATTCAGATAAATCTAAAACAAAAATGTCGTACTATCATGTGGGAAATTTTTGAAAATTTCAATTTTACAACAGCTAAGCGAGTTTTTAAGGTCAAAAAAGAAGCTTTGAACAAGTTTCTGTGACACTTCGGAATTAAGGTTCGACATATTGTTACCACAGTTTGGTGTTTTGAATACTGGGCAATTGTTCACCAGTGAACAGAAATGGTTTGACGAATTAAATTCTGAAACTCTCGGGAAAAAATCCCGTAACAGCGTCAATTCTCAAAATTTTGAACGTTTCGTTAAAGAAGGCTAAATGAGTAAAAACAAATTTCCTCATTCTATTTTGTTCCACTAAATTTAAGTGTAATTCTGAAACTTTTTCACTTGATGCTTTGCGTATGGGTGACCCAGAAGGATGGCGTTAGAAGGCTTGTTCTTTTGGGTCTTTTTCTTGGAGAAGCTGTGGTGGATCACCGAATCATGGAAACAAGTGATCGCTGCCGTTGCATGGACTGGATGCTGGAAAAGTGATTTCATAGTAGTGGCAAAGAATCTAGGAGCACTCTCTGAACGTGATCAGGCTAAACTCAATTCCCAAAAAGATGAAAAGCCATTTTTCGCTCAAAGCATGGAAACGATTTTAGAATTAAAAAATCGTATCAAATAATATAACGTTCAAACTACAGGTTTTGTGTTTTTGTAATCAGTGTAAGACTTTACAGTGTTCTGATTAACTTATTTTGAAAAAAGATCATAAGGCGTTACACTTATTTTGATTTAGCTTTGCTGGTATCTTAAAAACTTGAAGCTGTCAATTGCTTACCTTATCCAGCTTTGCTGGTTTGAAAATCGGGAAGAACGAGAAGAAGTCTGTGAGTCCTTCGTCAGTTTGGAGCTGTGAGGGTGGTTGTGGCATGGCCCCGGCGTACATTGCATCTTTCTGGATCAAACTCGAGAAGTTGGCTACTTTGGAATTCTGATTAGGAGGCATTGTAGAGAAATGCGAATTTTTTTACCCTGAAAAAATTATTTTAGTAGAAAATTCAAGGAAATTATTACAAGTACTGATTTAACAGTAAACGATATTATATTGCTAGAAAGAACGATATTCTTCTCAACTAAAAACTCTAAAACTCTTCAAAAGGGGCTCGAAAAATTGAGAACAGTTTGAAAATGCCGTTGTTTTTATTGATTTTCCAGCATTCAAATAGTTTTATCAAGAATAAATTACTATTCAAGTTTTGAACGTATTCAATACTCAGCTAACCTACAAAAAAGGTTGAAAATGAGTTTGAAACATTTCAAATTGCTTAAAAATGACTATCAAAAACGCTAATGAGAAAAGAAGAAACGAGGACTGGCGAACACAGCCGCGCAAACACACAGACCACCGCACGCACAGTGTCACAGCGGACCATTCTGAGAGGCGGCGGAGGGACGCTGTCTGCGTACACTTTCACGTATCTTTGCGGACTGTGCACTGTATTTTGTTATTTTGTACAGTAACCCAAAAAAAATGAGCTCACTTTAAGAAAACGTGAAAAAGGTAGAATCAATGAAATAACTGTAAAAAACTGAGATCCCTATCAAAATGTTCCTGTTTAAAGTTTTTCTTAAATCTGTTTTAACTAGGAAACTTATTATAATGATTTTCAATTTGACTTTTTATAAACCCTTTTCTAAACAATTAGTTTATATAACATCGATCCTCAGAAAAAAATCACAAAATCTATTGAAGAGAAAAAGAGATCGAGAATGGAAATGATGAAAAACAATTGAATTTAAAACCATCTGATAATAAAACACAGAATTATTGACAAAACTTTTTCGGGAAGTAGGGAATTCGCAAAAATGTTAAACATTTTTAGGGATCAGATGTAGTGCCTTCCTTTAACGACAGTTTCTGGGTATTTGACAATACGACGAGCCTGCAAAATATATAATTTTTAAGGATTAAGACATTTTCAGTTTTTCTCTCACCTTGATGGTACTCTCGACAGGAACAGAATCTCCCAAATCATTTTTCAATTTCTCATTTTCTGCTTCTTTCTTCATGAAACTGACTGGCATGCAATGATTCTGATATGCGGAAAACCAAAAGTGAAGGTGATATAAATTGAAATGTGCATATTTCTTAGGAAGTTGCGCAAAATCGGTATTGGCTGTAACAGGAAGATTAAAATAACGAAAAAGCTACAATTTTCTTACCAGAACTACGTTTGCATATTTGGTTGCTTCCTCCATTTTTAAACTTTGTTTTATCACTGGTTCTAATAATTTTGTAATTATAACGAGAACGAAATTTCTGAAAAAGAATGTCACAAGGTAGTACTTGGCTAGAAACCACAAAATCAAGAAAAAAACACAAAATATTCGACAGATTTATTGGGGGAAGTAAATTTTAAAGTGATAAAGAATAATTTAAATGTTCGTTAGGAGAAATTTTGTGAAAAAAGAACGGGGAGTGCTATGTTTGAATATTATATTAAATGAATTATTTGGAGCTCAAGAATAAGATTACCTTTAATGACAATAACAATTGATCAAGTTGGTTACAATGATGATTTATCATGTTTTTTGGGTGGATCATTAATTTTCAATTTCTTCAGCTGCTCAATCATCTTATCAATTTTGACACACTCCATTTCGAAGTATTTCCACTCGTTGATGCTGCCGGCGGAGAATGGAAATGAAGAAACATCGTGCATCCGCTCTAAGCCTTGAATCCGTCTCTTCAATCCAGCCAGACGCGTGTGATGGTCTGAAAAAATATTGTATTTTTGCACAACGCTCATGAACTCACGCTTAATCAGATTTTCAGAAGTAAGTATTTTGACTCCAGAAGCAGTATCTCTCAGGAGCATCTCAAATTCACTAGACACTTGTTTGAATAACGACGAGTGGATGTACTTCGGAGTGTCGGCGAGAAGCGAGTCGAACGATTTCCAACCAGAAATCGAGTCGAATGAAAATGAAAAACGACTGCGTTCATATCTTTTCTCCCATGAGAAGGTTTGCTCATATGCTAGTCTGATGCTATCATACTCGGCTGAAAAAAAAGATATAACATCAGTGAAACATCTTAAGTATATTACCTTTTTCCTGTTGGCTTTTGAACTGATCATTCGAGAAATCTGGACCTGCTCTCCTCTTCCGGTTGCTTTCGTTGTTTGTAGTAACCACGGTAGTGGGTTCAAGGTTCTGAAAAATGGTTTTAAATTCGAATTGTATTACATTTTCTTTCATTCTTATCAATTTTTATTTTCTTCGAGTATATTGAATGCAAGATTGACCTAGTTATTTCCCAACTACTTCGCATTCCAAAGATAACTTTAGAAAACTGATACATATTATAAAACCGTAATACCTGCGATGAACATCAAATTGCAAAATTTCTAAAACATTACCTAGATTGCTGAAAAAGATATCGTAAAATGATCCGAAAATACTCTTCTAACGGATTTTGGGGTTTTCAAACAAAAACTGAAAACTGAAATGACATGTTGGAAAACATATGTTCCAGTTTCATAGAATTATTTGATGTGTGCCTTTGATTTCTGTTTTTTTTAAACCAGGATAAGCTTTGAAAACTGAACAAAAATTATTATTTTCCAAATCCTGAAATTAGCTAAAGCAGCAAAGTTTTCACCAAAGCTTTGGCTCATTGGTCGTAATTCATATAATATCTTGAAAAATATAAAGGTACCTTGGAAAGCGTTCGGTGAGTGCGCAAGAAGCAGTTTTGTGGTAGAGCCGAACCATGGTTGGAGAGAGAATGTGAAGAAGGAGCTTGCCGGAGCTTCAGAATGCCGTTGGAGTGCTGTTGGATCGGGCAGCGGGCATCGAAACTGGGCTTTTGTGTAGACATTGCTGCGGAGAATATGTTACCCTGAAAAAAAAGAACATTTAATAGAACTTTAAAAATCTCAAGAAAATATGAAGCGACTTTTAGTTTTACTACACATATTCAGAAACAATTCATTCTTTTTTAATTCTTTACCACAACTCTCAATAACGGATTTAAAATACTGACATACTTTCAAAGAATTTGTTATTCTTATTAATTTTTCAGAATTAATGAAGTTATTTGAATGGAAAGGTTGATTTTATGATTTTGTGTAACTTAGCATTGAAAGAACTTTTGAAACGTAACGAAAATTATTTTTAAAAGTTTAGAGATGCTAAAAATTGACTGTAAAACGCTCAACGAGTGCAAATGAGAGAAGAAAAAAAGAAGGACGGGCGAATGAACACCGCGCACACACACAGGGCACCGCACACACAGTGACACAACGGACCATTCTGAGAGGCGGCGGGAGGGACGCTGTCTGCGTACACTTTTACGTATCTTTGCGGACTGTCCGGTATTTCTTGTATTTTTTCCACAGTAACCCTAAAAAATTTTAGTTCACTCTAAGAAAACTTGAAGAAGGAAGAATTACTGAAATAATTGTAGAAAACTGAAATCCTATCAAAAATTTCCTTTTTTAATATTTTTCCCTAATCTTTTTTCACCTGGAAACTTATTAAACTGGTGTTCAATTTGACTTTCAATGAACACTTTTTCCGAGAAGCGCACAAATTTCGTTCATAAAAATCAGTTTATATAACACTCATGCTTACATTTAAAAGAAAATCACAGAAGAAAGTGCCGAAAAAAAAGGAGATCGAGAATTGAAATGATGAAAGGAATGAATATGAAAGCAACTGATAATTCATAAGTTACAGGATAATTTAGAAACCGTTTTTTTAAAGTAGGAAGTTCGTCAAAATAATCAATATTCTTCAGGAATCAGATGTAGCGTCTTTCTTCGACGACAGTTTTTGTGCATTCAACAAACGACGAGCCTGTAAAATATAGAATATATAACATTTTTAATATTAGCAGTTTTCTCTCACCTTGATGGGACTCTCGACGGGTACGAAATCTCCCCAATCGTTTTTCAAACTCCGTTTTTTCCGCCTTTTTCTTTTACTGATAGGCATGCAGTGAATGTGATAGGCGGAAAACGAAAAGTAGAGATTGGCTGAATTGAAATTCGCTGTTTTCTTGGGAGGTTGGACTGTTGAGAGCTCGGTATCGGCTGAAACGAAAAACTTTGAATGACGAGAGAAGCAAGAGTTCCTTACCAGCTCTGCGCTTTCCCAATAGTTGTCCGTATTCCAACTTTGTTTTATCGGTGGAATCCTGAGTTTCTGATTCTGATATAACTTTCGAAGGGGGTTCCAATAGAGTGTAATCGGACGGTGTTAAAACAACGTGTTGAGAAGGTTTCCCACCGAAGCCCGTGGTTTTGAGAATTGGAGAATATTGGCTGAGGTCGGTCATCTGAAAGTTATTTGTTAGCTTCTCAAATTCTAGTTTTTAGAGGAAATAAAGTACGGATAAACTGGAATTGACAAGAATTGAGGAGTTTGCTCCGAATAAATTTTTCGGTTTACTTATACTAAAAGGGCTCCTCTGATGGAATTGTATATTTCTTTACGTTTGATTAAACAAATTCCGGGAATCCCATAGTTCTCAAGAAAATTCTTTAAGGAAACTTTTTGTTCAAAACCTGAATGGAATTGCTGGTTCCTAATATTGGTTCTACGGTATATGTATACAGATAGCACATCACGTGATGTCGGGCTTTAGGAACTCAAAATCTTTCTCAAATGCAAATTAATCCTATTATTAGAAAAAGTGAGAATTTCAAAATGACTAGAGTTAGACTCACTAAATGTTACCCGCTGAATCGTTGCAGGTTCACATCTAAGGGACTAACAAGGAGCAACAACTAAAAATTGGCATTTATACTACGGGTTTATCTTCTACTGATAACAAGGCTTTCTTCTAATCAACAAAAATCAGCGAGCTGGAAACCCAGGAGACCCACAACTACCTGATTCATAGTTGTCATGAGAAGTATTATCTTTTGGCAAACCGAAAGCAAAAACCGTGTGTTCTAAGAGTGAGGGTTTTAGCTAGTAAATCACTTCGAAACCTTTCCGACGAGAATAACATTTTTGTTTGAAATTCAGAAAAAAATTGGTTGGGGAAGAGCCGCTGCTGATTGAAAACAAAGACCTGGGATTATTCCAAGAGAGAGGACCTTTTAATATACGTGTTGCGGCATTGTTTCTAGAGATTTTCAGAAATGAATCCGATTCCGCAGAGAAGATTAGTCTTTATCGAAAAACGGAATCCAGAACACGGAATTCTCAATCCTGATGTCTCTGGTTTTCAGAAGTTTTTTCGTAAAACAAAGGATATTTTTTCGGTTTTCTAATGACGTCATTTTTTAAAGGTATTGTGATGTTGCAACTTTCGAAAATTTAACATTCCGAATGTTCAAAAAAATTGAAAAAAAAAGAGAGAACCACATCACTGTGAAACAAGAAAAACATATATTCTCTTCATAGTTTGAGCCAAAGTGAAGTGCTCATTCCTCCCTAACAACCCTGATATTCAAAGTCGGGCGACTCTCCCAGGAGAATCCGGTGCCAGTCTCCGCCAAAAGCATATATGACGTAGTCCATGTAATTGAAAGTATTACACTTCTTGAAAAGTATTACTTCTCTTCCAACTTCAAAAGTTGTGTCTCTTCTCTATTATGTTGTGATAACATCATTTTGGTTATTGGTCACACGTTGCTTGACAACTCGCAACCTTTTGTCTCTCACATGAGATTGTTTATCGCTGCATCCAACAAGTATTCATACCTTCTTTCCAAATGTTATTCTCCTAGCGTGATACTCTTTTGGACTCTTTTCTCTTTACTCCGCCTAATCCATCGAGTGAGTGTTTTCGAAAAGCACCCCTTAGTCGAGGTGGATGTGATTAGTTTATAACGCTGATGAAGTTTCTATGAAGTTGTCTTCTGAGCACTTTCATTTTTTTCCCTTAATCAAACCGTGAATTCTCTGATAGAAGCACACAATATACGTGCACATTGAGCCAATTTATCTCGTATTTTGTGAAAGATATCAAGAAGTCGTCAGATGAGCAAATATTTTCAATGTTATAGTGAATATTTTTTTAGTTGAGCAATTTTGTATATCTTTCACAATAACCGATATATATATATATATGGGCTCAAAGTTGACGGTTTTCGTGGCTTTCGTCAGTGTTTACGTTATATTTTGAACCAATATTTTTCCGAAGTCCTATTTCAGCTGAAGTTCATGAAAAGTAAGAAAATTCAAGTTTCAGAATTGAATTTTTTTTTGAACTTCTTTTAGCTGTATAGTAGATTTTTCAAACTTATTTCTCCTAGAAACTAATCAAGGATTTCCAAAAATATCTGCCGGCAAACTGCAGGATTTAAAAATGTTTATTCCACAAAATTTATAGATATATTTTGTTTCTGGAATTTCTTCAGAACTAGAAAAAGGTCACGAAACGAGAGAAGCAATTTTTGAAGGTCATCAACACCCATCCAAGGTCATTAATGTCTCTGTTTTTCTCCTTTTGTGTACTTTTCTTCATATTGAGAAATTGTTCTTTTTCGAAAAATCGATCCAATTTAGTCGCAAATAATATAAAGTTTACATTTATTTTTGTCTAGTTATTCTTGTATTGGTGCGAGCCGTTTGTATTGCAGGTTTGTAATTATTTTTCATAATGAATGAACAAGATTAGAAACTAGAAAAACAACCGTAAACACTGTAGAAGAACATCACCTTAGACTCTCATGTTGAACTCAATTATCTCAATTTCTGTGAAGAATATAAAAAAGTTGTAAACTGATGAAATATTGATTATGTAATGATAAATAATTAATCAGTTTACAAATCTTCGATATCATTCACAGGAATCTAGATATTTGAGCTCAAATTGGGTGGTTTGCGTAGGATTCTGTTTGTCATTTAAATCTGCAAGTGGGATCTGATTTTTGAATTCCCCAGTTTTTTTTCAGAAACTCAATGTCAATCTCTTCATTGATGATTTCTTCATAATGAATCTCGAAGGTCCATTGCTCTAATCTGAAGGTCCTGAAGGTTCATTGCTCGTTGAATTCAAACTCTGCCATGACTTCTGTCTCCTACTTCTGAAAACGATCGGATTTTTAAAATTGTTCTGCTCCGGCTAAACATTTTTTCACGAAATGACAAGAACACTTCATTTTAAGGCTACCGTCTGGCATAAAACGTTCAAACTCTGAGGTAAAACTGTGAGATAAAAGAATAGAATCAATCCATGTAAAGTTCTTAATAGTAGGGCCAAATGAGGCTTACTGAGAAAAAGAGGAACTTGAGAACCATAAGAAAATTATTGATTGGGAAAAATTGGTTGGGGACATAAATTAAAGTCTTATATATTCAAATAATACTCACTAAAAAATAGTTGAGATTCGGTAGTTAGGGGGGTGGGTGTAGAACTTTTTTTGACTTATTCTTATTTGGAGACTGGGATGAAAGAAGGCAGAAATTAAAGGTGTAAAACGGTTATAAAACATGACAAATTGCAAGGAGTGATGAACCCTAATTAAGGAATTTTGAGAAAAAATTCAAAAATGAACATAAATAAGTTAAGAAAAAGAAGAAAAACAATTTAAATTAAATTTTACAGACTGCTCAATAGTAGTCGTTGAACTCAAACTCCGCCATAACTTCGGCTTGGTTGTTGAACGAGTCTTGTTCACGTTGCTCTCGTTGGCGGCGAGCCTGGAATTATTGATTACAGTAAGTTTCAAGCTAGCAATTCAAAAGAAATCCCAGAATTTAGATTTTTACCTGAGCTTGCAAACGAAGAGCCTCCGCGTGCTCCTTCTCCCTCTGCATACGATGCTCCGCTTCGGACATTGGCGCTTTCTGATCATGGCTGGGACCACGAGCGATCGGTCGGCTTGTTGATGGAGTTGGAGGTTGTTTGGCAGGAGTCTCCGGAAGCAGCTCATCAAGAATCGAGAGTCCTTTTGGCTTCTGTGGTGGCGGTTGCTTGACTGGAGGACCTTTCAGACCCAACTTTTTCCCAGGTGGGCCTCCTTTTTGTGCGCCTGGTTTCCCGACCTGTGCTTCTGAAAAATAATGTGTTCCTTTAACTGTGTATGAGTAGAATAGTTTTTTTTCTGTTTCTAGTGTTTGTTTGAGGGGTTATTTTGTTTCTTGCTGTTTAGTTAGTCTGTAGTTGCTTGCTTGGCGGTCCGGTTATATCATAACACAACGAGTATATAAAAAACACAAAGCTTTCGTATCAAAAACCTTATTGCAGATAAATCGAAATAGTTTAAACAGAATAAGGATGAGATGGCGGATGATTATCTTTAGGAATAAGACACAGAGACCTTAGTTATGATAAAATGGTAAAACGGATTGGGTTGTTGGTTGTTGTAGGTGTTGTTTCGCGTCCTGACACATGAGAATTAATTTTTGTTGGCAATTGACACGACATTGATTTTATAAAACTGGGATAATAAAGCGGAAAGAGAGAAATATAGATAGGTGAGACAGTGAGATACGTGCGTAAATTCGGACATAGTATTAGAGGGCTTATAGAGAGAGAAATAGAGACTCGGGACAAGGAACTGGAGACTGGGCCAGTATGCTGTGTGTACGTTATTGTGTGAGATTTCTGAATAACTAACTTGTCTCCGATTCCGAGTCGGACGAGTCCGACGAAGAATCCGACGAACTCGAGCTCTCCGACAGTTGATGCTTTTGAGGCGCCGCGTTGGCCAACTTGGCTTTCGGAGGACGACCAACTGGATTAGGGGCTACTGGTGTCGAGGCTCTCGATGAGCTTGCGCTGATCTCAACCGCACGACGGCGAACCACTTTTTTGGTTGGTGCCTTCTTCTTTGGTTGCGGCTCTCCTTCGGAATCCGACGAATTGCCCGATTCTGATCCCGAATCTGAATCCGAGTCTGAAGAGGGTACTCCAGTACGAGATGCCGATGGCGATGGTGTGTTGGCATCGAGTCGTTTGAGTTTCGAGAACGGAATTGACTTTGGCGCCACACTCAATCCATCTGAAACATATTGAAATTTAGTCTTCTTTTGGAATTGTTCAATACTTACCGTAGACAGTGAATCCGTGGATTTTCGCCTCAGTTTCATATCGCTCTTTCGCAGAAAGCGCTTTTTCTCGATCCGTCTGGAACATTTGCACATAGTCGGCAACTTCAATGAACAAATGATCTGGAACATCATCGATTTGGATCTCATCCTCGCAAAGTGTCTTCAGAGTAATGATATCTTGCTTGTTGTACTCTTGCGAGAGTTGAATGATACGAAGAATCGGCATAATCCAGTATGGTTCCATGTTGGCGATGACATTGGTAAGCTGGAGTTTTTCTGCCATCGAAACTCCGGTTCTGTTGTAAACCGACACATATCGACGTGGGCCGATTGGTGTGATTTTTGGAGCGGCGCTAGCACGTGGAGGGGGTTCATAGGCAGGTGAGAAATCTTGCTTGATTGGACGCTTCTTTGGTTTGCGTCCACGAGGATTTCCAGTTGGTGTTGGATAGGCGGCAGTCGATGCGTTAGAAGCAAGCGATTGACGAGGTTTGGATCTGAAAAATAGATTAATAGTGAAATAGAGGAATAGTTTATAACTTACATTTTCCTCGCTTTGGTTGGCGATGGTCCAATATCATCAATAATCTTTGGCACTGGAGCACGCGCAGATGATCTCACAGATGTCGCTGGAGAGATCAACTCTGGCACGAGCACTGCAGTATTTTTGATGCTGATTCCTAGCTGCTCCAACTCGGCCATCTGATTAGGCTCCAACATCGGAGCAGTGTTTCCAGCAAGTCTAGCGTCTCGCCGTTGGACCTTGATGTTGTAGAGACCATCACTCATACTGCGAAGCTTCTCCAGTTTCTCTGCACACTTCTTCTCTTCTTCTCGAACTGCGCTGAGGTATCCGTTGATTCTCTCGTCCTCAATGTAGTCAGTGTTGACGATCAGATTCTGATGGATGTAGGAATCGGAGACGATCGGGTCAACGCCAGGGCTTGGGAAGAGTTTCCAACGTTGCTCGAAAAGTGCCTTCAGATCCAGAGCATTTTGATAAACCGATGATCCCTTCGGATTGTACAAGCAGCAGTTATCAATCATCTGAAACAAAAATAGGTAATCGTTTATTCAATTCTACTATTCTTCTTACCAAATTCATATCTGCCACAAACTCCTCTGGCTCGGCATATTGCTTATGGTCCAGCTTCTTTTTCATTGTTTGAAGATCCATTGGCTTCTTGACGACATCCAAATAGTCAGCAATCTTCAGCTTGATTGGGTCCACTGGCACATAGAAAACTTGAGCGAAGCTCTTATTCTTCAAACTGTGCATCTCGTTGAGGAGACGGACACAGAACTTCTGCCATTCAGCTTGCTTTCCGGTCCATCGTGGTGGCAGATGTTTCCAGTTGATAATCGAGTTTGGATTCTTTCGTGGAGGCGCTGGAGTTACTGGAGTAGCTGGGGCTGCTGCTGGCGCTGGCGCTGGTGAAGCAACAACTGGCGATGGTGGAGCTGGTGTTGGTGCAGGAGCAGGTGCAGCGACTTTAGCAGGAGTTGCAACCTCTCCATTTTCCGCTTTCCGTTTTTTAGCTGGTGGTGATGCTAGCACTGGCTTGACCTCTTCCACTTCAACAGGCTGTACGGATATGGATGTATTTTTCGCAGACGCCTTCACTGGAGTAATTGAGAGCTCCTCCTCTTCATCCTCATCATAATTAAAAGAATCCGTCTTTCCGTCGTCGTAATCGTCTACGGATTCATCTTTGTATGACGTGGCAGACCTTGGAGGCATGCCCTTCTTCCGGCCACGAGTGCTTTTCCTTCCACGCTTACTTGGTGTCTTTGGCGGTTTTCCTGGTCCACCTGCACGTGGGAACATTGCCTTACGAAGATGCTCCGGGAAATCGGCCTCGACTTCCTGAAAAGAATGAGGTTTAGCACATGAAAAGCGGGGGAAAAGCGTGTGAATCTGCTGAATTCGTTTTTATGATAATCAACCTTTGACGGCATATATTCCAAGCCTCTCAACACAACACCCTCGACATTTTCACACATAATATAGATGTCATCATTGTTGTCGTTGAACGTCTTGCAATTTTGGAAGAGGGTGTTCAGGTCCTGAAAAGAAATGCAAAATTGTGAAAACTTACAGTAGGAAGTTTAGCGAGCTGGCTCATCATTTGGCTCTCCAGCGTTTTTGCCATCTTGTACACATCATACTCGGGTGGATTGAATTTGTAACAATTGTTGAACATTTGTTTGATATCCTGAAACCAATCAACTCTTTTGCCTTGGTTTTTGCGAATTTTTGGACTTTTAAGATTGTTGGGAGTGGGGTGGGTGTGTGAGAGAGAATGAGAGCTTAGTACGGGAAAACTACAAATATTCTGCCTCCGGGGGGTTTTTCTTTGGTTGTTGCATGAAGGTTTACGATTCCAGCGAGAGGGTAGATCACATTTTTATTGCGAAATTCGTGTTTTTTTTTGCAAATGATTCATGCAAGCAGTGCGAATGAAAAAATCATGCGAGGGGGGAACACAATATCGAAAAAACAAGATTTGTTTTGAACCAAAGGCAAAAGAGTTGTAATAGTTTCTGATGATGTTCATAATTTTTCAATCCACCCTCGTTCATGATGTTTTCAAAGCGCCACTGGAGAACCGTTCTACCTAGCTATGCCTAGTAAAGCTACAGTAGTGAATCCCGAGGCTTAAATAAAATTTTACACATGAAAAACCTTTCCTATGAGTAAGCAGTACCAAGCGATAGAGATGAAACAAAAAAAGCTATGAGAGAGTGTGTGCGGATGAAAGGAAAGCATGGATAGAAGGAACCCTTTATTATGAAAGAACCTGCGAAAATGGGCGTGGAGCCGTCTCGGGGATGGGGTGTGAAAGGAAAGGGGGGAAAGAAGCAAGATTTTCGGAAAATTGAAGCCTTCAATTTAATAGAAAGGGAAATAAAAGAATAACTACGTTCTCATCTAAGAAAGTGGGATCCTCTTTTTCGTGAACTAGATGTTTGTGGTGAAAAAAACGACTGAGGACACAAAGGTCACGAATAAAACAAGATGGGTCGTAAAGTGGGAGACTACTCAACTCTAATTGAAAGTTGAGCCTAGAATTTGACATGGAATCTCGAAACAAACCCCTGTTGAAATTCGTATAGATTTAATGAGATGTTACTCAGCTTACGCCTGAATTATGCGGCTCCTATGGTTACCTAATGTGTTCTTAGAGCTAATCCTTAGTGTTCTGCCTCACACACCTCTAGCCTAGAAGCTCTGTGTAGAGAATAGACCAATAATTCGGAGGGTAAAACGATTCGAAGGTACTAGGGGGTTCAAAGTGACTTCGGGGTACTAATTTCTCAATTTGTAAGTACAAAATACATCTGAAAAGGCAAATTTCGTACCCCAGAATTGTTGGTTTGGTACCGCCAAATTGAAGATTTTGTACCCCAATGAACCCGGAATTCTAGTACCCTCCGAATTATTTTCCAAGAGAATAACTCCACCACCAATCCCATAGCTTCTAGAAATTATAATCACTCACCTTAATTGCATCGTCCACCGACCAATAGTAAGAGTTTCGAAGGCGCTTCTCAATGGTACGCAAATCCATTGGTCTTGTAATCGTCTTATGGTAGTCTGGAATAGCCAAAGCCACCGCATTGACCGGCTCCTGGAATGGCCATGAGTGTTTGTGCTTCACCGCCTCCTTAATGACAGTGAACAGCAAATGATCGAGACAGTTGGTGTGACGAGTTGGCTTTCCTTTTGGTGGTTCGGTACGTGGCTGGACGATTCCTCCCACGGGCTCCTGTAAGTCAAATTTTCGAAATCTACATGGAAATAGGAAAAAAAGTTACCTGTCTTGGAGATTCCCATGGATTGCCACCAGATGTTGGTCCTGGCTTGCCATTCGGTGCTGCCTTCTTCATTGCCACCTTTGACATTGGCTCATCGTCATCGTCGCTATCGCTAGAATCCGACTCGCTATCCGACTTCTCGACAACTGCTGCTCGTGCTGTTGATGGTCGTCCAACTTTTTTCTTTGGAGGTTCAGATTCCTTTTCCAACAAATGTGGAGGTTTGGCTCTCTCGTCCTTGACAGGAGTGAGCTCCATAGCAGGACTCTCTAGATTTTCTGGTGATGGACTTCTCGAACTTGTGGGGGACTCTTCTTTCTTTGGAGTAGCTTCCTTGGGTTCAGCAGGGCTCACAGTTTCCGACGTGCTTTGGGAAGCTTCTGGACTCTCTGCCACTGCTTCTGGACTCTTTTTAACGTCAACTACTGGTTCTGCAACTGGCTCTGTGACAGGCTCTACGAGAGGTTCCGCCACAGGTTCCGCTACAGGCTCTTCCACTGGCTCAGCACTCGGCTCACGCTCCACTTCTGGCGTTGGTGCTCTCTCGGGCATCGGTGCCGTTTCTGGTGTTCTTGGAATTTCAGGAGGTGGCTCCACCGGAGCTGCGTCCATGTCGAAGAACACTAGAGGACTTCGATTATGTGGGCGGTCCGGACTGTCGAGTTGAGGTGGGCTTCGAGATTCTGGACGCTTAGCAATTGGTGCAATAATCCTGTGAGTTGGCGCAAACGGCACAGCATCCGGAATTTGCGGAACATCTACGTTTCCAAAGAGCTGCTGGAGTTCTGGGCTTTCGCGAGCTTCTGCTACCAATGGAACTAGATTGACCGGTGCTCTTGGTCTTTCTGGACGTTCAATCAACTCCGCCATTTCAGCCGCAAAGTTTCGTGGAGCTATTGGAACGTCAAGGAGATTCTGCACTTCGTCGACTGGCTCAATTGGATTTTCAACTGGATTTTCCGGGCTTCTTTGTGGTTCTTCGTCTTGATGATCTTCAGCGATAGAAGCATCCACTGGAGCAGCTTCATCCATTGGGGATTCTTCTGCTTCTTTCTCAGCTTCTGCAGTTTTGACCTCATCAAGATCCTGTTCCATTGGTTCCGGGCTATCTGGCTTGACGTCGAGCTGACCCTCATTGGATGGACCTGGGCTCTCTGGTTTTTCCGTAGCTTCTGGACTTTTAGCAGCTTCCACAGCTTCCGACGATGATGATGGGGTTTCCAGCTTCTCAGCGACTGCTTCTGGTTGACTGCTTTCCGGACTGCTGGCTTTAATTTCAGACCCCCCTGGGCTCGCTGGCTTTTCAACATCTTCGGAGCTCAATGAGCCGGAAACTTTTTCAGCTGGAACAGCGTTGTCGGATGGTACAGCTGGGCTTTCTGGCTTTTCAGTATCCTCTGGATTCGAGATGGCTTCTGGGCTCTTGGCAATTTCCACAGCTTCTTCCACAGCTTCTGAAGCAGGTTCTGTGGTTGGAGCTGGACTATCTGGCTTCTCAGTGACTTCAGCTTCGATTGGAGTTGAGCCGGCTTCTGTTGGTGGAGCTGGGGAATCTGACTTTTCAGTGATTTCAGTTTCTCCTGGGCTCTGAACTGCTTCCGGGCTCTTCTGCACTTCCTGAGTCGATTCAGCATCCTCCTGTTTCAACGTGTCATCCAATACATCCAGATGTTGATCAGTCTCCATAGGAACTTCCTCTGATTCGATTTGTGAACTTCCAGCAACCTCTGGATTCTCAGATGGCTTCGAGTCCATTGGCACTGCAAGATCTTCAGAAGTCGACTCCATATTTTCTACTCCAGAATCCATATCCAGATTCTCCAAATTCTGTGTTGGCTCCGGTGTTTTGGAGAAATGTTGAGCATTTGACTCTGGAACGTCCATTGTGGCTTCATCGTCAAAATTCAGATTTTGATAAGAGTCTGGATTGCTGGTCGCTGGCATATTCATCTCATTGTATGGCTCATCTAATCTCAGTGGACTTCCAAAATCGAATGGAGCACCAAACTGCTGAGATGTTCCTTCGGTAGCGTTGAACTCGTCGGTGGCAACGTTGTTGTGAATATTTTCATATGAGTCTTGATCGCCTGCAATGTTCAAGTTTTGAGATTCTTCAGCAGCAATGTCGAAGGCATTTTCAGGACTAGCCGAACGCATAGGACACTGAAGGTTGTCTGCGTTCGACTGGCGACTGGCAGGACTGCGAGATCGACCAGGAGTTTCAGAAGTTTCTGGAGACTGCACTTGGCTATTTTGGGAAGTTTGAAAGCCGAGATCTTGAGGATTCGGAGTTTCCGATCTGTTTCGGGTCAAAGTTTCCAGTGGACTGTCAGCGACGTCCAAGAAGTTTTGGCTAGTTTCTGGACTTTTTGGAATTTGAAGAATCTCACTGTTTTTGTTGTCATCCAAGAGAAGAATCGGTGAACTCGCTGGAATCTCATCCAATTTGCTTTCAATCGGCTCGGCGACCTTCTGATCATCTGGATCGGCATCTGATTTGTGGAAGAATCCAAATCCAAACTCATCATCATTGTCTACTGCTTCTTCAGATGGAGCTGATGCTGACGGCTCTGGATCGGATGCCTGGAAGAGTGTACGATTGATTTCCCAAGAACCACGGTTTTTTAAAAAAACTCACCTTGACGGTTTCTGCTTGAGACGGCTTCGAAACAGTCGGCACATCGTCTTCATCACTCTCTGATTCCTCTGATAGGGTGTATGTTCCAATCCGCGCCAGGTTTCCAGTCGGGTTTGAACTGATATTTGACATCTGAAATATGGAAAAATGATTATTTGTTTGTTTGTTCGTTGAAAAGCAAAGAAAATCGAGAAGAACGGAGAAAAAACAGCTAACTAGACGTTTCTGGAACGAAAAATGGACCACGCGCGGGAAAAAGGGAAAAAACCAAAAGCTGTGAGTCACAATCTGCTTAAGCCACGCCCTCTGACTCCGCCCCCTTGAAAACAAGAAAAATTCAAAAAAGCAAACGCGCCCCACCGACAACCAGTGACGTCGATCTCAGTCGGAGAGAGAGACGAAAGAAAAATGGGCGGTCCACTTGGCCCACGTCCAAACAAAAATGAAGCGAGCGGAGAAATGCAAGGACGGCGATCGATTTTTGCGAGACGCAGAGAAACGGCAAGACACAACGCGCGCCTGCAGAGACGGAAAAGAAACGGCCGAGCGCGCGCGCGCGCAGCAGTGACCAACGTTTCTGCCAACGGGCAGAGAAAGAGGGGGCAGGTTGGCGAGGGAGGCCTAGCACGCACGCAAAAAGAAGACAGGGAGAAATGAATGGCGGACGTGAAAGGGGGCAAGCCGGGGTGGTGTTGTGCGGTGAGTGAGAGAACAAGAGAGACACATTGCAATGGGAGAGAAAGATGGGAGGAGCTTAGGGGGCACGTCGGTTGGCCCCTCTCGTCCTCTCTCTGCCTGCACACACTCACTCACACACACACAACACATACAACACAAAAACACACATAACCTCCTCGGGTCTTCCCGCGCTCTCGTTCAACTCGCGCGCGCGCTCACTCTCCAATGGAAGAGAAAAGATGTGCGACCGCCGAATGGCCCACACAGACAGAAATGGGAGGAAAAGGGATGGGGAGGGCAATGAGGGAATTTGGGGAATAGTGATTGGAAGGATGAGAGAAGCCAGAGAGGTGGCCTCCCTCCTGCACATTGAATGGACCGAGGAGGGTCTCACCGCGCGCGCGCGCTCTCTCCCTCAATGTTCGCCCTCCTTACTTTGCCTAAATTCAATTCTTCGCGCTCGCGCCGAATAGTCAGGAAGCGCGGAGCGGCTGCGACGCGTGTTTGGGAGCATGGGAAAATACGGAATCTGAAACTGGGATGGGACGGGGAGGGGAATAGAGACAAGACATGAAAGAGGACAACAACAACAACAACAACAACACGGAGACCATGGAGGACGTTCGAGGGTCAAATGGGATAGATTAGCATACAGGTGAACGTCGATGTCGATTACACAATCGTCCAGTGTGTGAGCAGAGCGTATCCAAAAATCCATCTGTCCTTCCCTGAGGCACGGCACAGTAAACCAAACTGAAACACCTGGACCCGAGTGTGAATTTGATTATAAGGTTTCCGAGCCGCACGAACAACAAACGGACAGCGTCCGAACATCTCTAGTTCTCAACGTAACCGATTTTCTAAGAGCAAATCTGGTGCGTCAAAGTAACAAGCTCTGAAAGTTCCCCGGGTGTCAGAGTACAAATCAGAGGGTTAAGAAGATCCCCTATATGTTTCATGAAGATTATCTCAAAGTTCAGACATCCCATAATCCTTCATTTCTCTATAAGTGCAACAGCTGGCACATCTGGTGACCCGCGAACGGTTCCGTTTTTTAGATTATGGTACAACAGCTGCCAAGAGTTTGTAGAGAGTGCCGGCCTTTGGCAGCTGGACCATTTCGTCACCACCTAGGGTGCTCCACTTGTACAGTCGTCGCATGACGTCATATGGAACACACTGGTAGGGTTGTATATGTGGTGCGGGGAATGCGTATCATTTGTTTGTTTCACCGATTTTGGGTGCAATTACAACATGTTGATGATGAAGGAGGATGGAAGGTGCAATGATGTTCTCTTTGATAGACCAAAAATATAACAACAAAGGGGAATGGCATTCCTAAGGCTTGCCTTCTTCATTCCATATCTATTCAAACTATTTCTTCTACCATTCCAGGCACTTACAATGCATTTGCACCTCTCCTCTTAATTTCCAGCCAGATTTTCAGCTTGATTCGACAGCTAGAACAAGTTCTGGTCTTTAGAATAGGCAAAAAGCAATATTAATTTTCGACCGTTGTTGTGTCTGCAGTTTTGCGTCGCCGTGTTTACACTAACTGATGTTGCAATGTTGGGGACACTTCAGATCCGATTTAATGATAGGTATTTGACCTTACTGTGTACGAAAAAGTGAATACTTTATTAAGATTAATTTTTTAAAAATGAGATCATCTGAAAAAATTTTGAATTTCGAAATGAATGTGACAGATTTGGGGCGATACTACTTTTGAATGAAATATTTACGACCTGACATGTAAAAAAGCGAAGCTCTCGAGATGTCTGGCCGGTGACGAATTTAGGATAAAAAATTAGATGGGGAAAAAGTTCAAGAGTGCATATGTATGCTATGAAAAATGGATAAGAAGGCAGGCTCGTATAAATTAATGAGATTGTAGCATGAGTTCCAATATTTGATGTTTCTTCTTTATATCAATATGCCTTGGCTTCAAATCGCCGGGGTATACTTGCATGTGGGTGTCTGAAAGAAGAAGGTACCATTATACGTTTTTAGGAGACGAAAAAAATCGTCGTAAAATCGTACTAATCTTAGTACAATTTGGCTTCGGTTCCATGAGCCGGAAAAAAGGAAGATGGCTCAAGCAATCTTTTTTCGGGGAGATTGAAAGTGGGGAAAGGCAATCTTAGAGACTTCCTGAATCCCAAAAAAGAGAACGAAAAAGGCGAAGGCGATTACGATGCGGTTTTATAGCGATCATCTCATGGTTTGTTAGTCGCTGTCGGGGCAGATAAATGAACAAGTATAAATTTTTCCGTAGCATGGGAAATGAAGTCATACCTGTTTAGGTTCACGCCTTTTACCATAAATCAAATAACGGAACGTACTAGGCTTTTTTTTTGCTTAAAAAAATAGTTTATTTGGAACTTACCGCAATTGAAGACAAGTCGGGGATCAAATGCATGTCACTAATTGGCAAGAAGATTTCGGAATATGAGATGAGTCGTTTCATGGAGAAAACTGAAAATAGTTCTTGAGGGTAATAGGAGTAGATTCGTCGTGAATGCTATAACAGAAGAGAACCCAGCAAATGAGCTCAGAGCTCAATTATCTTGGTTATTTCTATAGATCACATCTTTGTGAGACGATAAAATATTTTTAACAATATCAAAAACATTTTATCAGTAGTCACAATTTTGATAGCTCCTGAACGAGCCGAGATAATTGAGCTCAAAGTCCACTTTTTAGCGTTTACGACTAACCGAAACTTGCCCTATGGGCTTCTATTAGAGAAAATACGGTAATGAAAAATTCCAGATTTTCGGAACTGTGATTTTCGAGCTCCACAATTTCTTTTCGATTTTTGATTTGTAGAATTTCAGAATTTTTTCGGAATTTCAGAATTATTGAATTTGGAAATTTTGAGATCCTGGAATCTCAGAATTTCATAAATTTAGAACTTTGGAAGTTAGAATCGCAGAATGAGAATTTCGATATTTTCAAAACACTGATTTTTAGTATTCTTAACTTTCGAATTGTCAAATTTATGAATTTTTGAAAAAAAACTTTTCGAAAATGAACCATTTACAAATAGAAGTCAACCCTCTGATTCAAGCCCATCTTGAGAAGGAGGTTAAAAAAGAGAACCCCATGGGCTTTTATTAAAGGAAGTATAGTATTTGGACCACTGTAGTTCAGTTTGACTTTTACGATTTCCCAAAATTCTATGATTTATACTTCTCGAAAATTTCAAAAATAAAATTTCCCTCATTTTTCCCATTTCAAGCTAGATCAAAGGGCTTCGCCGTTCAAATTGGGTTCACAAGTCAATTTTACAACCTCTCATCCTCTGATTTTTTTTCTCCTTTGTCGGGAGCATTTGGTTTGTTTTAGAATCTAACTTGTCAGGGTTCAGGAGCCTAACTGCTCTTTTTAGGCCCAGGGGGTCTTTATGTATTCAGGATATGCTAGAGAAACACTACATGGGCGAAATTAGCTGCTTCGTTTCTTTTTTTGCTTTGTTGGTACCTTAAAGCTGATAGATTAAAAAGACACCCCTGAGTTTGGTGTGAATATCATTAATTATTTTTTTTTCAGTTTTTGCCGTTTTCCAGAACTTGAACAAACCACGAAATTCATACTGTCCCTTCTCTCTAGGAACCTAATTCTTCCTGGAAGTTTGATCTCTCAAATTTCAGCTTAATCTCTTGCACTTTGAGTTCTCAGAAATTTTTTCGTTCACCACATCATTCAAAGTTTCCAACTGAACACCTGTCCCCTAGCGTCCCAATTATTCATCTACTATATAATTTAGATTATAACAATGCTTGAAAATTCACGAAAACCAAAAATGCACTTTTTCTCGCGCGAGCGGTTTTTTGTGCTCAGTCGTTCACATGATGAAATGTTGGCATTCAGAATTTTTAAGAAGGCATTCTTCAACGGAGAATAATGGGAAAACGAGAAGGGTATGAGAATTTTTGACGAAAAAAAAACTTGGAAACTCACATGAGAACCAGAAAACGTCTTTCCAGGTCAGCTCTCCGGGAAGTCTGAAGACGAGGGTCTCGCTGTGGTAGCTTCGAAGGGCTTGGCAATCGAATGTTCTATTCTGCCTGGAATTTCAGGGATTTGAAGGGTAGAAAAGGTTTATAGCATACTCTTCAAATAATGGAACAATTTTTCCTCCTAGATTTGGGAACAGTTCACTTCCAACCAACATCCACACTGAATCATCGTCATGTTGGAATGAGAAATTATTGATTCTGATCGTCTTCACATCGAGGACCTGGAATTTCATAAAGATTTGCTTCTATTTGTGTCTTTGATAATCTCGCACCTCAATCGGTCCTGAGCTGATATTGAAAGCCAGACTATTTGGCGACAAAGACCTTAATCGTATTACTTTTGGGATTTGGACGAGCGGACCGTTGGGCAGAATAACAGAAGCGACGTTTGTCTGGAACTTATTTTCGTTTTGATTTGAAGTCAAAAAAGAGACCAAAACTCACTTTACGTTTGTGGTCTCTAAGGGAAACCCAATGGATGTCGCTGAAGATTTTTGGGGATGGAAGAGTGAGCATGAGCGGTTGGAAGCCTTCGAACCATTGCAGGGGTTGAGGGGCCTGAACGGAATTTATTTTTAAATCGGAAAAAGTGTTGAAGAGAAGTCTTTGACAAGTTTGAAAACGTATGAGAACACTAATTTCGCAATAGTTTGACTGAAAATATCAAGAAAAAAGACCTAAAAAAAGCCGGATTTCCTCTAACTGAACTTTTTAAATGCTAAGCTCGATACCTCAGTTTCAATATTTATAATTTCAAGTCTTGTAACTATTGAAATGATCCCCATAATATCACTAACATTTTTCTGGTTCACATATTAGTTCCTTCATTCATTTTTTCAACAAAAATCCAAATTCTGAATCTATTTCACACAATTTTAAATTGAAAAATTATTTGAAGCGCATGTCAATAAGATATAGAATCACCTGTTTTTTAGGTTAATTTCAGAAATTTTTTACATTTTCAGGAGTTTGGAGCTCGGCTGCCAAGTTTCCGGACTCTTTTAAATTTTCAGACGGTGTGAAACAGACTCAGATTGAAAACTTTGCATTCACATAGTTTTTTGTAAAATCCAATTTTTTCAGCTATTTCGCAATTTCTGAAAGACGTCCCATTTTAGCTAGTTTTTTACTGAAAACGTGAGAAAGATGTCGTTCAGAACTTGGCAGATAGCTTAAAAACTAGGACCTTTCAAAAAATGCTGTGAATGCAAAATTTTCAATATAGGTCTGTTCTATAGCCCCTCCGAGGTTTTCAAAATGATTGGAAACTTTACAGCCGATCTTTAAGCTCTTGAAAACAGTCAAAGTCAACGGAAAACCGGATTTTGTATATCCTACTGACCGGCATTGCCTGTATGTGACTAAGTTTATCTAATGAAATACGTTCACTATAATTTCTATAGTTAGTCGGATACTAAAACCTCAAGTATACTAAACTTTGTGAATTTTTTGGCTCTTTTCGGGAAGAATGGTCTCAAGGTCTATCGGTCCCACCGTCGGGCCATATCTCTCACTAGAGAGCTATTTGAGCATGTCTCCGAGCTACACCTCATGACCTATATCATTAGAAAGCCCATAAAATTTTTATTCGGAATATTTTTTTTTCTGTTTTTGCGAAACGGCGGCGAGCTTCGAGAAAATTAGGTCAAAACATAATTTATTCTAAACTTTTAGTACTAATTTTGCATTGAAAATTGACACGAGACACGGGATGTAAATCTTTCAAATTTCAATAGCCAAACATATTAGGTTGATAAGAAAGTTTCTTTCTTTTTTGGCAAAATTTTCGATCAAAATTTCCTCAATTCGGAGGGGGCTAGATCAATGAAAGTAATGCCCATTAGCATCAGTAATTGTCGGACGACGCTCCGATAATTTCTCGATTCCATCGGCCCTGAACGACGAGAGCTGCTGTTGAAAGAGTGAGCCAACTCCTCGTTCATGTCATCTTTTCACTTGAAGTCTTTTCTATCAAGATGACGTTTAAGAGCCTCAAACAACCATTCATCAGAAAGAGCAAGATCTGGAGCATACGGCGAGTGTAAAAGAATAGTTCAGCCAAGCGACATGAATTTTTGGCTTATCCCTCTAGTCATGAGCGAACACGCATTGTCGCCGTGGAATTGAACTTTGGTTTTTTCTCTTTGTTTTGAGTCAACTGCCAAATTTTATTTCTCTAATTTGAAACTATGCAAAGCGACAGTTATGATGGTACCTTCATCTAAAAGTTCCCAATTTCCATTCCTTTGGTAGACCATCAAACACATAACATACCCATTTTCACGGGAATTTTAGGTTTCGGGACGTCCAGGAGTGTCTGTTCTTTGTCAATCAACTGACCCTTCCACCCATTGTTAGAGTAACTCACCCACTATTTATCCACATTAATTAGATCACCCACCCAGCTGAACGCGCGGAGAAATGATAGGAGAAACATGCTCAAGTCTACACGGTGATTGATATCTTCCTACTTTGAAGCATATGGTACGAATAGATCAAATTTTTGACACCGCCAAGAGAACTCAATCCTATCACAAACCTTGGTTGACTAACGGACATTGTCTCTGACATTTTACGAGTGGTTTGAAATAGATTCGCCTTCACGACTTTTAGCAATTAATCGAGATTCAACTAACTGGTCCGTTGGCATCTTTCAAACTGAACTCCCTTGAGTGGATTTTTTGGAATCAAACGCAAACTGTAGGCGATGACGGAGTATGTCCCTTATATATATCCACAATTTGTTCGCAAGTATCAGATATTTGGAGACCAAAAAGAAATAAAAATATAATCATGATGCGAATGTGTAGTCGGATAAGGTCCAAAAGAATCGTTATTTCTCCAACACGAATAGAGATAGAAACTAACAAGTTTACGATCTAATAGACACTAAACACAGCTCTCCAACAAAAAAAAAATTGGCCCGCTAAACCACTTGGAGGACCAGATATCGAGTCTCAAAAACACCAATGCCAAAAAGAAAGAAACTTTCTTATCAACCTAATAGCTTAAAATCAACTGAAAATTATCTTTTGACCTAATTTTCTCGAAGCTCACCGCCGTTTCGCAAAAACAGAAAACAGATTCCGAATTAAAATTTTATGGGCTTTCTGATGATATAGGTCATAAAGTGTAACTCGGAGACATGCTCAGATAGCTCCCTAGCCAGAGAGGGTCAACGTTTCTTTTGTCCCAGATACGATTGTCTATTTTAAAATCCAAACAAAAAAGTTACCGTTTCATCCACTGCATCAAATTCCGGTTGTTTCAACCTAAACCCATCCGGTATACTGGTTACTGTTTCTGCCTGCGTTTCCAACTTCACCACACCATTTCCGGGCCGAACTTTCATAATTCCTCCCTAAAAAATTATAGTCTTCCAAACATCAATAAAACATTTATGTACTTCTACAAAAAGCTCAATCGGCTTAGGAGTAACTTCATCGGCCCGTTTGACTCTGGTGACGTTGGCGACAATTGGAGGGACGCCTTCGAAAAGTTTGACCGCAGACACATTGGGTCTTGGCTTGGCGTCAATTGGCTGGAATAACTCACAATAAAAATACTACTTGTTTTTGAGATATTCACCGGAAGCTCTCTTGTAGCAAAAGCTGACATTTCAATTGGTCTCGGTCGAACGTAGAACCCATTTTCGGATGGCATAAAATCTTCAACAAAGTTTCCAGTTGGTGTCTTTGGTCCAAGCCAGAAGGTGACATTTTCTAAAGATTCACCATTTTCAGCATTCGAAAAAAAAACATTTTAGCGTTGTCTCCTACCATTAAGTAACGATCCAGACTCAAAAACAAATCGAGTCACAATGATTCTCCTTTCATCAACTAGCCACAACGCGCCAGCTGGACTTTTTTGTTTTTTCGTTGTCGGCTGTAATAAAAAACACGAAAGAACAGGTCCAATTTTGAAGAAAAATAATTCCTTTCTTTGTCCACCCCTCACTACCTAACTACTCACCGTCTCTGCCAAACTTCCCAAGTACTTTCCATAGTAGGGGACATTTTTAGGAATTGGATTTTCAGGGGGAGTTTTCGATGGACGATTTGCTCGGATCCACTCAATCAGACGGTTTTCTTTCTCCTTCTTCGATTCCTCAGTAACATCGTTTTTCACCAGGGTTCTAGAAACTTTAGTTTAAGATAAAAATAGATCAAAATCAAATATACTTAATTGCAGGTGAATCTGCATCAATTTCACCTGACATTATTGCGGCTTCGAGCATTTCCCTTTGCTCAACGGGCATGTTTTCCAAGAGCTGAAATATCAATTTGTTTTCGATGTGAGATATAAAATACCTTGATTGAAGTTTCCTTGTCTTTACTCAGTTTTTCTTTCTTTGGTGATTCGGGTGTGGGGAGAGCAAAAAGGTCGGTTTTCTTAGCAATAGCGTCAAGATCCGTTTTGTCTTTGGCTTCGGATTTCTTGTTCCAAGAGTCTTTGAGTGCGTCGGTGGCTGCAATTGTTTTTGATTTTTTTTCTTTTTTTTTCTTAAATGTTCTGTAAACAGTAAACAGTCTAAAAAAAGGACCTATACTTTCACTTTGAGGCCAATCACCCCAATTACTATGAGAGTTAACAAAGATCTGTCAACTAATAAACTGTTTGTCACAATATCACCAACATTTTTATAGTTGGCACATTTGTGACATCTCTTATAGAAATTGAGATGATGGAGCTCGAAGGGTAGGCATGAGTATATTACGACATTCTATTAGAGTGCTTTTCGATATTCTTTTATTGCTAATTTGATTTCGCGCACTGTGATCTCAATTACAGCACCTGACTAAAAGACGTAAGGTTTCTCGAAACGCCAAAAGATAAATTCAAGTTTTTATTTTCCGTCTAATCTCAAAATTGCTAGCGTGCTAACCAAACTAGAGCTTCGCTTTTTCTGCATTTTCAGAGCTACTTTGAATAAAGATGGCTGAAAATTCGTTAACTACTACGTTACTTTGTTTCTATGTTTATTACACTTTTAAACTCTATTCGGGCAATGGAAAAACACTGAACAACTTTTTCAAGACTTTGATCCACTGAAAGCATAATTACCGTATTTTCTCTAATGGAAGTCTACCCTACGTGAACTTTGAGCTCAATTATCTCTATTCCTTTGAAAGATATCAGAAAACTTTCAACTAATAAATTATTCAGTATAACTTCAATAATCTTTGATCAGTTAACACAATTCTGATATCTCTCCTAGAAACCAGAATAATCAAGCTCACAGTAGACGTATAGGATAATAATTTATGACATATACCGTAAGATGTCTTGTCCGATTCCTCTGGGAGACATCGGAATTCTATTGTGAATACCACCTCAATTCACTACAAAACTACAGCAAACCCTTACTATTCACCTTGACTCAACAATTTCTGGAAAACCGACGTTTGTGGTCGTCCCGCCGACGACGGTGTGTACTGGGATAAGCCATCGTGCGCCGCGGAACTTGTCGGTAGATTTCGGTTTCCTCCGCTCAGCACTGACGTCATTGTCTCCAACAAACCACCGCTTCCACTACTGGTCTAGACACAATTAAAGCATTAAACGAGTCATTGTACTAATAGCTTACTTCTCCTGTTCCTCCAACTCCTAAAAGATTCTTGGCAAGCTTTGAAAACTGGTCCAATGAGGCTTCATTGGCTAGAAACTTTTCCAAATATGCCTGTGGTTGAGATGTTTGCACCATAGTTGGGATCGCGCCAGGACGTGCTTGACTTTGAGAGAATATAGAGCTAACGATATTAGAGTCAGCCACTTTTTGGTATATTGGAGCTGTTGGGAGTTCATTTCCAAGAAGCTGGAAATGTCTTTTTTTTTATTTTCTCTGCAAGATAATCCTCAATTTACATTATTTGCATATGGAATAGATCCGGCGAATGTGTTGGCCGCATGAAGTTTTCGTTCTCCTGTATAATGTGGTTGTCCGGTTTCCCAACTACCAGCAGTCATGGGCACTCCGTTCGGGATGGCTAGTGACTGAAATGGAATGCTGCGAAATTGGCTTTACAAACGGATATATGGGATTAAGTGGTTTGAAGGATTAGCTTCGCATTGACAAGAATGAGACTCACTGGAATTTTATTTATTTCTTTATGCGTTTGTTCCATTCTTAACGGGATTCGTGACGGAAGACTGCTTGTTTTTGAGGCGATGTGTGGCCGCTCCGGTGGTACCAAAGTTTCCCGTTCTAGTTCTAAAAATGTTTGTTGAGATTATCTATTTCCGGACAGTACTTGTCAATATAAATTATACGAAAACACAAATTTTTTAGTTCATTTCCGGAGCTTGGCTGTCAAATTCCCAATCATTTTGAAAGTTTTGAAAAGTGTAAAACAATGGTCCCCACGACAAGTAAAAAAAATCAAAAATTTTCAAACATAGCGACAACTATACTTATCTGAAAGTTTAAAATAAGAGTAATCGATTGGTAATAATTCTATCAATTTTGGCTGAAAACCAACCGAGATATGGTCATTTTACAGTTTTTTGGGTCCCACCAGGAAAAGTCAAAAAATCAAAATTTCACAGTTTTTCTAAAAGTCAAAAAATCAAAATTAAAAAATTTTCCATTCAAATCTATTTTTGTTTTATAACCTTTAATACTTTTTTAGTTTTTGAAAACTTGACAACCAAGCTCCACGCTCCTGAAAACAACCAAATTAGCCGAAAATCAACTGAAAAACACGTTTTGGTGCATTTTATTGACCGTACTTGTGTATTTCTCTTACCCCGTTGCATTAAAAATTCAACTTGGTTAGTTTTTGGAATCTTCATGAAATCTGATGGATCAGTGGGGAGTCTTCCACGAATCTGAGGTCTGATGACGTTCCCATATTGAGCTTTTGGCTTTGTTCTAAAAACACGTCATAAATTAAAGGCGCATTTGTTCTCGTCAAGTCGTGTGTACTTCCGTATAATTACCTCGACGACTCATTTTCATCAAAACGCGCCAGCTGCTGCTTATTCAATGACAAATCATCTTTCTCGTAACTCCCGAAGAACGAATTAGATGCACCAGGCAAGACGTCGCTCGTTTTGAATGGATCACTTTCCTTCTGAAACATGACAGATTGTGTTATTCGTCAGTTGTATTAGTACTTACTTGATACGCTAACGACCCCTCTTTCATTTTTCCCAACCTTCGTTGGTATTGAGACCAGGGGATGATAGCGGCGGGACGAAGTTGTTGTTGCTCATCGCTTCGGACTTCCGGTATTGTGTAAACTGAAAACTTTCCCTTTAGAGTCTTGACCCTGTAACGGGATAGATTCGCTGTGTACAGATTCATAACCATAAGTGTGACCCTTTGTTGCATTCTAATTGTGTAGATGGAAAAGGAAAACGGATTGTTTTGTCCTTGATCCGATTCCGTTCTGTTTACTCAATTTATTCTGGATAGTACCAAAACGAACGGATTCATCCTAGCAGATTCAATTCTAAAAAATCTAGATCGTCAGAAAAATAGAGATCTACATATGGAACAACGCTTATGACAAAATAGGGAAGTTAACAGATTGAATCAATTCAAAACCGGAGAACCTGTAATACAGTGCGTCCAATAATGATAGGACACCCCCTGTTTTTGACCATAACTAGAGAACGAAAAGAGATATAGAAAAACTGTAAACGCCATCCGTCTTAAAATCAAAAAATACTCCGGGACGAATGTTATTGGTTTGGTCCGTGCGGTGAAAGTAGGTCAACTGGAAAATGGATGGATTTCAACCGTCCAAAAATGATAGGACACCTTTCGAAAACCGTTCACTTTTCGAATTTTCGAGCAATTCGAAAAACTTTAAAGCACAGGAAAAGATGTAACATTTTGTTTTTCATTATGCTGAATGTTTTTGGTTTTGATTCGGATCACATTTGACCTAGTTTCGAGGATATTTGTCAGTCAACCCAGGATTTTCAGAAAAATGCTCAAAAAGTCCCGAAAACTACTCAAATGATTGCGGAAAGCACTAGAAACATGTTTTCTGATGAGAGTTTACAGAATCACGATGAAAATATTACGTTTTTCCTGGTCGGGACCATTTTCTGAGAAATTCGTATTGAGGTGCACTGTCATTTTGAGTTATTACCTGAGCTACAGCATGATGCTGTATCAAAAATCGTTGGAAACATCACGGGCACCATCCGAAGATCTGATTCTCTATCCACTGCCATGTTACTGCGATGTTCATATCGATTTTCTGAAGAGCACCCAGTCAACCCTCACTTTTGTAGTGCAATTTGAATGCACCTCAATACGAATTTCCCAGGAAATGGTCCCGACCAGGAAAAATGGAATACTTTAATCGTGATTCTGTAAACTCTCATCAGAAAACGTGTTTCCAGTGCTTTCTGCAATCATTTGAAAAGTTTTCGGAACTTTTTGAGCATTTTTCTGAAAATCCTGTGTTGACTGACAAAAATCCTCGAAACTGGGTCAAATGTGGTATGAATCAAATCCAAAAACATGCAGCATAATGAAAAACAAAATTTTACATCTTTTCTAGTGCTTTAACGTTTTTTAAATTGCTCGAAAATTCGAAAAATGAACGGTTTTCGAAAGGTGTCCTATCATTCTTGGACGGTTGAAATCCATCCATTTTCCAGTTGACCTACTTTCACCGCACGGACCAAACCAATAACATTCGTCCCGGAGTATTTTTTGATTTTAAGACGGATGGCGTTCACAGTTTTTCTATATCTCTTTTCGTTCTCTAGTTATGGTAAAAAACAGGGGGTGTCCTATCATTATTGGACGCACTGTAGAAGGACCTCTCAACTTTTGACTTCAAGAAAATTGTTCTTGGTTGTAAATTTTTGATCAGAATATTGACAACGTTTTGTCAGTTGACACATTTCTGATATGTTACAAAAGAGGCAAGAAAAATTATCGTCAACCCTGTAATAGAAGGACCCTCTAACTGTAACCTTTGAACCAATCTAACTCGCGACTTATAAGAAAATTGTCAACTGAAAAAGTGATTATCCTAATATCATAAAGATTTTGTCAGTTGACAATATTTTGATGTCTTCTATAGGATCCGAGAAAAATTACCTCAAACTTGACATAACGAGACCTCTTCTAATACAGATATGACGGTATATATTGAAGCTCAAGACAATGAGATAGTTAACAGAATAAGTATACAGCAACATTTAGAAGTAATGAAAATTTTCAAACCAAGTAACTCACCCAAAATGAATATAGTCACCAGTAGAGACTCTGTCAAATATATTCTGCTCAACAGCATTGTTACCTAAATTAGCACTATTAGAAAACAAAAAAAAGCAACTAGTTGTCCCGAATATCAAAAATGGTTACAACTGGTAACCAAACGACCAGATTTTGCGGATTGAAATGCACTAAAAACGAGGCGAAGCCGCAAGCGGCGATGGGCGGATACGGCAGATGATCTGGACACGGTGTGCGCGATGTATGCATCTCCATCGGACTCATCTATTTTCCTCCCACCCCAGTGTTCTCTTTTCCGCCTACCGTCATCAACCTCATCGTCGTCGTCGTCGTCGTCGTCCGCATGCTGAATGACGCAGTAAACGGTGCGGAACACACCGGACACCCACCGCAAAAACTTTTCAACAACTTCGACCAACTGTATCGAGCTAGATCATCACGTTGCCCATTTTTTGTGGTCATTTGGGAGGGAAAACCGGATAACTTTTGAAGATGGTTATGGCTGTTGACGTGGGATTATAATGGAACAGTAAATCGTGAAGCTTCAAAAGCAATGGAAGCTATGAAACATTAAAAGTTATAAGATTTTGCCTATAAGAATTGCACCTTTATCATAGAAATGATATTTTCTAATAATGCGCTTCACATATTAAGGTAGAACACATTCCATTCCAGTTAACGCACTTTGAGCTCAATTTGCTAAATTCTGTAGTAGATAATGAAAATAATAGAAGATAAAACGTTTCTGATAATATCGCCTATACGTTTATTGTTTGCAAATTCTTACATTTTGACTTCGAGATAATTGAGCTTGAAGCAGTTACCGTATTATTAGGATGTTCAGTAAATAATGTCGTTTTTTGGTACCACTCTTCAAACGAAGATAACTTCAGTAAAACTTATGTTCACCAAACAAACTATGTACCATTCGAATCAGTACATTTTTGCCTACAATAAGCCATTTTGAAAATTACATGATGATATAAACCAGAGGCCCAGGAAGTGACGAAACATTGGAAAGCCTTTTTGCATAGTCATTTTTAATGATCTGGTTCTCTTTGGAGAGGCTTTCAAGATGCTTGAAAAAATGGTAAGCAATAGAGGAGATGACGGCAAGTATGATGATTAGCCGATAATTTTGTTACTGAACGATTTCCATTTTTTGAGCCGCCATGATTGCAACATGTGACATGGAGTTGTCGTTAGGTAGGATTGTGCCAATTTTTTGACTAGTGCTGGCAATTTGGGTAACAAAATTTTCTCTATTTCTTGACAATTATGAATCGCAGTTCTAGTTTTTCATCTTTTCAGGGCGGTATAATGAATAAAACTAAAAGCCAGACACCAAACAGTCACCATAACCTCTTTTTGGTAAATTTCTGGCTTTGTGAGATGTTGTACCTTTTGGCTTTCGACCACATATGGCGCTGATTGCATTCTTTTGTAGTATAACAACCTTTCTTCATGATACATCACAACTCGATCCAAAAAATGATCATTTTTCCATCGTATGAGATGATCTCGCAAACGAGAGTAACGTTGCAATTTCTGGCGATTGTTCAGTTCATGAGAGACCTATTTATCTAGTTTTTTTGTATTCTCAATTTTTTATATATGTCTCGAAATTGTTCCTATACTGACTCCAAGCGCTGCCGAAGGTTCCCGGACAGTCGATCTTGGATCCCCTTTCACCACGCTTCAGAATTCCTTCCACCATCCTTTTTTTCTTCGAGAGGTGCATCTCCACATGTGAATTTTGTGAACAATCGCTGTACTGTTTTTTTGTTAACACTTCTTTCTGCGAAAACAGGGTAAATATTTTCGGTTGTCTCGGTTGCATTTCGGCCGAGCGCGGGTTCGTATTAAAAAGCAGCCAAAAATCACATATTTTCCATGATTTCTCCTCGAAGAACCGAGAACGTTATGACACATGTTACGCAAGGATTTTTGACTACATAATTAGGTGTGTGAGAAACAGAAAAAAATTTGATATTAGAACGATCCATCGCAGAGAAAATAGCACACGAAAAAAAACGACATTATTTACTGAACACCCTAATAGCTCAAGAAGAAGCTCACCCAATCAGTCAACTTTGATTATCTAAACTATCTCAATTTCTGTGAAGGATATCAAGATTGTGTTAATTAGTGAAACGTTATCATAACATTATCAACTTTTCATCAAGTGAATTTTTTGATATCTCTCCCGGCAATTAAAATAAATGAGCTCAAAGTTGGCGGTTTTGGTGGGCTTCTATTAGAGGATATAATTTTAAACTTTCAATGCTATTTGAGCCGTTTCTAAACAAAGTTTGATGAAGTTGCTCATTGATTTGATTCTTCTAATAAACAGGTATACATTTTATCAGTGAATAAAATTTTGATATAATTAAACAAATATTCAGAGCTTTTCCTGAAATTACAGTAAGCAATTTTGTGAACGCTAGAATGCCGTCATATACTTGCAAATTGAGCTCGATTATCCCGGTCATTTCGAAAGTGATCAGAAATATGTCAATTGATAAAATATTGGTCATGTTATGATAAATAATATATCAATTGAAAACTTTTTGATACCTATTACAGGAACAGGGATAAATTGGCTTAAAGTGAACGTATAGAGTCAGCTTCGATTAAAGAATTATTTTAATTTCCACAAATTTCTGAAGTTTCAAATTTAGTCACACTTTTAAAAAATTCAATTTCCTTTCCAAGTCGACTATTTGAACTTTTTGCAAAACCAAATTCCAATTGTATTTTTTTAGGGAATTTCATTTCCGTTAGCTTAATCAATTTTTTTTTAAATTTCAAATTTCCGTACAAACACGCGCTGTTTCAACAAAATCGTTTGAGAAGTCCTTTTTCTATCATTTCCTGAAAGGGAATTATCTGAAAATGAAATCTATTTTTATATGTTTTCAAAGTTTTAAGGCTTCAAGCAATGATAGCGTCACTTCAGTTAAAAAGAAGTTCCGCATTCCTTGAAATATTGATGTTATTTGCAACAAAACAAGAAAAAACAAGATACCTACATGTTCTTTCTGTGTTATCTCTGAACACAAACATCCGTCACTTCCCAATGGCTATAAACACTCACATTGGCCCAGAACCATGAACAAGTGGCGTCCCAAAACCACTCTCTGTGTTTCTTTTTTTTTGCAACGTCATCTTGAGTAATTACGACGATGTGTGTGTATGTGTGTGTGTGGGCTAACCGATTCAACAGACGAATGCATGCCACACATCTTCTTCAGTTCTACTAACACGACAAGAGAAAAGGAAATAACACTGCAGTTTTGTCAGCTACTTGAACTTCATTCTTTTTTCGCTTGCTTATCTTCTTTTTTTGCTGTAAACGACGAACTTAAGTAAAATATCTTAAAAAAGCCCAAAGGAATAAGTAAACTTTTGAGCTAAATCGACAGTTTTTTTGGACTAGTTCATTCGACTGATTTAGGATTTAGATTAAAAGGTTTGAGTTCCAATATTTTTTGTTTTTATTTTAAAAAAAAATTGCTTTGGTCACATTTTTGAAAAGTTCAATTTCGAGAAAATCTAAAATCAAAAACTGGTGTTCTTATGATTTTCAATTTTTAGATTTTTGAGTTTCATTGCTCTCGGAATTTCAAATTCTCAAAATTTCATTTCCTGTCTGAAATGAAAGTAACTCAACTGCTCAAATAATCAGAATCGGCGAAAAGACTGAAAATATAACAATATACAGACAGAAACAAAAAATCATAGTCTTCACGAAGGAATATCTTGTCTGAAATTTTGTCTCAAATTTTGTGCTTCTCATAAAGTCAGCTAGTTTTAGAACTGCAGATAATTTTCATCATACAGTTCATCTTTCAGCACAGTTTCTTTAAAAGTTTCAAGTGTTTTTCAAAAACAAAACAATCCAAAGAAGAATTTGGAAACGATGTGAAATGTTTTGAATTATTGACGCTCCGAGTCCAAATTCTCTGGAATTTTTGTCATTTGCTTCGAATTTTTAGAAGTTTTTAAATTCTGGATTTTTTGAAAAATTGTAATTGTTGAATTTTAAAAAATTATTTTCGAAATTTAAAACTTGTATTTTAATTTTTTTGAATTTTGACTTTTCGAATCTTCATCAAAATACGAACAAATTTGAGACGTTTTCTGTTTTTCCGAAAACGTCAAAACATTTTCACGTCTTTTTCGGAAATTTGAAAAAAAAATTTAATGTTTCAATTTTTGATGATCAAAAAATCTCATTTCCGAATAAGTTTTTTTTTCAATTTTTTGAATTTTGATATTAGTATCAATTAAGAATCGTCATGCTTTTCTGTTCCATTTTTTTACGCAGCTGATATTTTATTACATTCCCAATTTCCCAATTTCTAATTCTTCCTTTCATCCGGAAAACCAATACATCTCGTATGAAATGTTTAACTAGCCAAGAAGTGTGA
Organism: Caenorhabditis nigoni; assembly: GCA_027920645.1. Classification (NCBI taxonomy): domain Eukaryota; kingdom Metazoa; phylum Nematoda; class Chromadorea; order Rhabditida; family Rhabditidae; genus Caenorhabditis; species Caenorhabditis nigoni. The sequence goes on from CP115869.1 coordinate 7,987,866, forward strand.
AAGTTTCTGTGTCGTTTGGAAACTCTAAATTTATGCAGCCAGCAGGCGCCGGAGGCCCGTCCGGCAGGGTCTGCCTTCAGTCACCTCAGGATATCCATCCATCTGTTGTTGGCAGGTGCTTTGGACCTCCTGCCCCGTTACCTTGCTCTCCGAATATTCATACTCTTTTTCACTTGGCTCTTCAACCTTTCGGCTCTCAAAACTTGTCGAGCCATAAAAATGCTCCGTGTGTTTGGCTTTAGATAAAGTAGAAGAAGAAGAAGAAGAAGAAGAAGAACTTCATACTAATCTCTAGAGCAAAAGGATTCCTCCTAGAAAGCTGTGCATTTAGGCAAATTATAGGAAGTGGAGGGGAGTAGGGACCTTGTCATTCTCATTGCCAATTTCACAAATTGAACGCTCTTCCTTCTCCAACAACCCACAATTTTTCAATGTTCTTCTCCTGTACGATTCGTGTTTTTACTACAACAACTACTACTCTTCATGAATGAAGGCGCAGCATTTTTTTGTTCCGTTCGTTTTTTTCTTATTCAGATGAGTCAGAAATTTTATACAACATTTGCCTTGTTATTCTCTGTGTTTTTTTCGTTTTTCTTCATTCTCCCTTCGAGGACATAAACAGCAACTTTTTCTATGCAGCATTTTTTTGTAGAATCCCTTAAGAACATGAAATTTTAGTGCATTTTTCTGTTTGGATGGCCAGGCTTTCTTGGAAACCCTTATTCGGAAAATCGGACATCTTATTTTACCGATTTTTTCGGAAAAATTTTGGTCGGGATTTTTTTCCGAAAAATGCCGGAAAATCAAAAAATTGGATTGTCCGTTTTTTGACTCAAAGAAAGCTTGCAGATGACTATAACATAATCCGAAAAATGAGTCTTGAAAATTAAAAAAAAAAGACTTAGTACATGACTTTAAACCTAAAAAGAGAACTTTCAATACAATTTAGTTAAATTACCTGTTAGAACAAAATTACAGGGTTGTGCACCCTACATCTGTGTGGAAATTAGAGGGTTTTTGCTAATGACGGAGGCTATTTTGAGTGCTATTATTTTTCTAATTCTGCAAAATTCGTTTTAGGGTTATTTTCAAGTTTCTATAATTTATTTTTCAGATCGTAAGTTATTTTCATCAATTTGTCTGCTGTAATATTTTGTAGTTATAAAAATATTTTTTATTTATGACATCCAATGCATTTCAATTTTTGCTATTGAAAGGTCTCTTCTGAGAAGTAATTTTTTTTTCTTCAAAATTAATTTTAGGGTCTATTTTCATTATCAAATTTTATTTTTAGGGTGTAATTTGTTTTACAACACTTTTTGTGGTGAACTCCGTAATTTTGAGTATTATATAATTTTTCAAAAAAAAAAAAATTCCAAAATTCTCTCAAAATAAAACTGCTTCCTCCGGATATAGTACAATCCGTGTTCTCCCAAAACTTTTCGTATCGGTTTCTCAGATTATCTCCGCCCTCTCGAATCCTGTACTATATCTAACCTCGTCGCCCGTTGCATATCTCTCGATTAGTCATTCTATCTCGTACTCTCTTATAAGAACCAATTGACAAAGAAATAGCAGGACACGGTCAGAGATAAAGAGAAAGAAAGAGAGAGAGAGACCTCTCTCTCTCTCTTCCGCGCGCACAGGCCAAATGGCCGGGAGAGAGATGTGTGACCCTGTGTTCTTCTCCACTGGCTCTTCTGTTGGCCTGTCTCATCTTTCGTTTGCACCCACCATTCCTCTAATGCCCTAGCATCGATTCGGGGGGCCTATGTCCGTCTAACGGACATGGGAGAGGAGGGGCCGAGGCGAGCACTACTGACCGTCGTGTGTGTAATTCCGGGGAGTATGGGCCTGGGGGTGAGCTCCGCGTCGTCTCGCGTCGGTTTTTATCGTTCCTGTGTCTATTGTCTCTGTTTCTTTTCCGCCTCTCTCTCCCTCTCCTCTCAACTCTACTTGCGGGCCGAGTTTGTTGTTGCAGTCATATTACTTATAACACACACACAAAAAGAGAGAAAGGAGAGGGAAGAGAAATGAAAACACTTTCAACGGAAAACTTACTTACTTTCTTACTTTGTTGCAAAAAAGTTCTTTTTCTTTCTTGTACTACGCTTTGTTTTAAGCTGAAGCACAATAAATTGAAATTTACAGGTCCAGACATCTCCTCCAAGTTATGTCAAATCATCTCAATCGGAGGACACAGCCTGATTACTCTTGGTAAGTACGTTCTCTTTCTGGGAGATATCAAATTTCCTGTTTCACGCGCGTATTCTTTTTTGTGCTTGCTTCTGCCCTATTTTTTCTAGCTTTACGCTATCTTGTAATAACTAATTTCTCGTTTTTCAGAAATATGAGCTTCAGTAATGGAACCATTAATTGCGACATCATGCCAACAATCTCAGAAGATGGAGTTGACAACGGTGGTCCGCTCGATGAGCCATCGGATCGAGATAATATAGAACAGGTATTAGAGAGTGACGATTGTAACTGTGAATTTATAATTTTTTTCAGTTGATGATGAACATGTTGGAAGATCGAGATAAGTTGCAGGAGCAATTGGAAACTGTTAAGATTCAGCTGGAGAATCAGGGAATGCGGACGAAAGAAGTGGAAAAAGAGCGAGATATGATGAAGCGGCAGTTTGAAGTGCACACGCAGAATTTACCTCAGGTATGGTTGCACATAAATCGGAGGGTACAACGATCCTGGGGTACAAAATGATGTAGAGGTACAAAAACCTCAATTTGGGGTGTAAAATTTGAATTTTTTTATGAATTTTGTACCCCTAAACTGCTTTGTACCCCAATGAGCACTTGTACCTTCCGAATTATTTGCCTTTAAAACATATAAAATGTTGTAAACTTGAATTTCAGGAGTTACAAACCATGACACGAGAATTATGTCTGCATAAAGAGCAATTATTGGAAAAAGATGAAGAAATAGTAGAGCTCAAGGCCGAGAGGAATAATACAAGGCTGCTGTTAGAACATTTGGAATGTTTAGTGTCCCGACATGAGCGATCCTTAAGGATGACTGTTATGAAGGTGAGTTCTTCTGTTTCCGAATTTCTCATAACCAAAACAAAACAATTCCAGAGACAAGCCCAAAACCATGCCGGTGTCTCCTCTGAGGTAGAAGTGCTGAAAGCCCTAAAAAGTCTGTTTGAACATCACAAAGCCCTCGATGAAAAGGTAATTGCTACACAATCCCTTTAATTAATACTCCCTTCACGTATTCAGGTCCGTGAACGTCTTCGAGCCGCGATGGAGCGTGTGGCGACACTTGAGGAGGAAGTCAACGGAAAAGGAGAGGAGAATGCGGCGCTGAAAGCTCGAATTGCCAATTATGCCGCGGAAGCGGAAGAGGCACTGGTAATTATTCATTGAAAAAAAAAGCGTCTTGTGCATCTCTAACCATTTTCAGGCGTCAAACGCGCGTACCAATGGTACACTGAGCAGCGAGAGTGCAAACCGACTCATTGAAATGCAGGAAGCGTTGGAGAGGATGAAGACGGAACTGGCGAATTCTTTAAAACAATCGAATGAGGTCACAACAAGGTGATAGTCCTTTTTTGAGGGATCTGAATGATAAAATTTTACTTTTTCAGAAACGCTGAACTTGAAGAGCAAATTGCTGAAGACGCTCGTGAGAAGCATGCCGCTCAAGAATCCATAGCCCGTCTGAAGAATCAAATTTGTGAGGTACGCACTTAATAATGATGAATGAGTCTGTGTGTCTTGTCTTGTCTTTTCTTGTTTCCCCCATATACAATTAAAGTGTATATCCTTTTCTATTCAGCTTGATGCCCAACGCACCGACCAAGATACAAGAATAGCCACGCTTGAGTCGCGTTTCCTGACCGCTCAACGCGAGTCGACATGCATCCGGGATCTCAATGACAAATTGGAGCATCAGGTAGGGCTCTGGACAGAAAGAAAAGTGAAGAAAAACTCAATCTTGTAGCTCGCCAATAAAGATGCGGCTGTCAGGTTGAATGAGGAGAAGGTGCATTCTCTTCAAGAAAGATTGGAATTGGCAGAGAAGCAACTTGCGCAGAGTCTCAAAAAAGCAGAGTCCCTTCCGTCAGTTGAAGCTGAATTGCAACAAAGAATGGAGGCGCTCACCGCAGCTGAACAGGTTTCGCTTTTCTACTTCGAAATTTATTCGAAATGTTTTTTTTCAGAAGAGTGTATCTGCTGAAGAACGCATTCAGAGGTTGGATCGAAACATCCAGGAACTGACTGCAGAGTTGGAGAGAGCAGTGCAAAGAGAGCGGATGAATGAAGAGCATAGCCAGAGGCTGAGTAGCACTGTGGATAAAGTAGGACTTTAGGAAAAATTGCTTAAAAACAATTTTATATTTCAGCTGCTTTCTGAATCCAACGACCGTCTTCAACTTCATCTCAAAGAACGAATGCAAGCACTGGATGACAAAAACCGCCTCACTCAACAGCTCGATGGCACGAAGAAAATTTACGATCAAGCGGAGCGCATCAAGGATCGTCTACAAAGAGATAACGAATCGTTGAGACAAGAAATTGAAGCATTGCGACAGCAGTTGTACAACGCAAGGACTGCACAATTCCAATCAAGGTATAATTGGATAGTCAAGCCTCTCGCTGAGTGTATTTTTTCGAATTCTAACAAAATCATTTTCAGAATGCACGCGCTTCCTTACGCCCATGCCCCAACTATCGTTCAAGCGCCACCTCCAACTTCGATTGCTCAGCAAAGTGCTTATTCGGTTTACAAGCAACCAAACCAACAATATCAAACTGTTGGTATGAGGAGGAATAACAAGGGACGGATGGCGGCGTTGCAGGTTGGTAATTTTTCAAAAAGTCAACATTTCTTTGAGAAATGAGAAATGAGTTATCCCTGAAAAAACTGATTGTATCCCATAGCACTGTTTTTGACTAGGGAATGGTGTGAATCGGGTGGGAAACTAGAGATTATATCAAAACGGCAGAAGGGGTGAATTTTTTTTCAAAAAAAACACATTATAATTGATGCTGATTACTTCGTCATTTTTTGAAAATTGTTCGAAAAATTTACAAATGTACAGTCCTAACCGTGTCCTTACTCTAAAATCAGTTCTAACCTTGAAAAAACGAGGAAATACGTTTTTTGATAAGATTTACAAGCCCGGTTCGCAATTGAAATCACAAATATGCGAGAAAAAATAATGGAAGCTTGTATGAGCCGAATTTCAAACCTATTTCTCTCGGACCTGACAGCTAATTGGCAAAAATGAAATATATTGAAAAATATAGCTGAATTTACCCTTCTGGCTAATTTCAGTTCGTACTTTTTTTTAATGAATCGTTCTGTAGCTGTTTGAGTTGTCTTGGGATTGAACTTCAACGTTTTTGCTCAATTTCTTTCCAAGCGAATATTAAACAATTGCGTTAACAAACATTTTAGGGTTATCGAAGTAGTAATCAATTGAGGGATACACAATCCTCAATTCAGACATATACACAATCCTCAATTTTGAATTATTGCTACAGATTATTTATTCGGATAAACTAAATTCTTTCCGACTTCCAGGATGACCCCAACAAGGTGCAAACACTTAATGAACAGGAATGGGATCGTCTCCAACAAGCTCATGTTCTTGCCAATGTCCAACAAGCGTTCTCTTCCTCTCCATCACTTGCCGATGTTGGTCAATCGACACTTCCAAGGCCTAATACCGCTGTCCAACAACACTCCCAGGAAGAAATAATGGCTATGCAACGAGGATTACAACAAGAAATGCAACAGAATATGCAACAAGGTGGCGGCCAAGATGCCCATATGTTGGCTTCAATGCTGCAAGATCGATTGGATGCTATTAATACGGAAATTCGGTAAGATTTCTTTCAAATTTTTTGCGTAGCTATCAAAGTAATCAGGGTTCAATTTAAAACGTTCTCAATTTTTCCAGATTAATACAACAAGAAAAACATCACGCTGAAAGAGTAGCTGAGCAATTGGAACGGTCAAGTCGTGAGTTTTACGATGATCAAGGAATATCCACAAGAAGTTCCCCTCGAGCAAGTCCCCGATTGGAAGACATGCGACAACACAAGTATAACACGGTAAGGACGCCCTAATTGTAATTAAGAATTGTAATTCAATTGTTGTATATTCAGCTGCCGGCCAATGTCACAGGCGACCGCCGATATGACATTTATGGCAATCCCCAGTTTGTTGATGACCGTATGGTGCGGGATTTGGACTACGAGCCGCGCCGTGGATATAACCAATTCGACGAGGTATGACATCTGAAGACGGCGGGGGAAGATTGAGTATGATTAATACCGCAGTTTCTTTTGCAGATGCAATATGAAAGAGATCGCTTGAGTCCCGCGTCTTCAGTCGCTTCCTCGACAGATGGTCTCGGTGGCAAGAAAAAGAGATCGAATAGCTCAAGTGGTTTGAAGACGTTAGGAAGGTTTTTCAATAAGAAGAAGAATTCATCAAGTGACCTTTTCAAGTAAGATTATTTGGGATTTTGATTTCGAAATTTTAATTGAAAAATAATTTTGCAGAAGAAACGGAGACTACTCGGATGGCGAACAGTCAGGGACGGAAGGCAACCAGAAAGCTGATTATGATAAGCGGAAAAAGAAGAAACATGAACTTTTAGAAGAAGCTATGAAAGCGAGAACTCCGTTTGCGCTCTGGAATGGGCCGACTGTTGTAGCGTGGTTGGAATTATGGGTCGGCATGCCAGCGTGGTATGTGGCGGCGTGTCGGGCCAATGTGAAGTCAGGAGCGATTATGTCAGCGTTGAGTGATCAGGAAATTCAAAAAGAGATCGGAATTTCAAACCCATTACATCGGCTGAAGTTGAGGCTCGCTATTCAGGTGAGAGAACATTTGAATTTTGAAGCTGGAAAAAATTAGTGCGATTGTATTGTCAATATATTCGCGGATTCTTCTGAAGCAGTTGATCAAAAAAACCAATGTAATATTGTTCAAAAGCCGATAGTGCAAAAAAAAACATACTGTTTCTAAATTTGAAGAAAATCACCTTTTTGATGTAAAATCAAAAACGATATCACGTCAAGCCAATTCTATACAAGCTTTCGAAGATCATTTTTTGAAGGTTTTCACTGAAAATTACCATTTGAAATAATCAAATTCAAAGTAACACGTGCCATTTTTATTATATCTGAAAATCATTGTTGACATTAAAGGATAGTTCAAGAAGAAAACTAGCTTTTTTTGCTCTGTAATTTTAAATGCTCCATTAAAAGCCCACTTCATATGTACGTGCACTTTGAACTTTAAATATCTCTGTTCCTCTGAGAAAAATATAAATGTTTCCAGGTTTTACTGAGTTATTGGATGAAACAATTTTCAGGCTTCTACTAATTCATATTTTTTGCAGGAAATGGTCTCGCTCACATCGCCGTCAGCTCCACGAGCCGCCCGTCTCACACTGGCCTTTGGCGATATGAATCACGAATACATCGGAAATGACTGGTTACCCAGTCTCGGACTTGCGCAATACCGTTCGGCGTTCATGGAATGTCTCCTTGACGCACGAATGTTAGAACATTTATCAAAACGCGACCTACGCACACATCTCCGTATGGTAGACACATTCCATCGAACAAGTCTCCAGTACGGCATAATGTGTCTGAAGAAAGTCAATTATGATAAGAAAGTGTTGGCGGAACGGCGAAAAGCGTGCGAGAATATTAATACAGGTAATTCGCCAGAAATTGGAGCAGTAATGTGTTTTATTTTCTAGATTTGCTCGTCTGGTCAAATGAACGAGTTCAACGATGGGTGGAGGAGATTGGGCTGGGTGCTTTTTCAAGGAACCTGGTTGATAGCGGAATTCACGGAGCGCTGATAGCCTTGGATGAGACTTTTGATGCTTCTGCGTTTGCATATGCGTTGCAAGTGGGCTCACAGGATATAGCTAATAGACAGGTAAGACTGAAATCTTAATCAAAAGAAGTAGAAACTAGCAGAAACGAGCCGAGCCATAGTTATGGCCTTCATGGCCAACAAAAATAGAAATTCTGACTATTTTCGGATCGAAAATCCGACCGGAATATTTTAGAAAATTTTTTGGAATTAAATTCCAATCGGAATTATAGCTTTTCTGTACTACGATATGTCAAAGACGCACGCAGAAAATTTCATTGAGGGTCTAGAGTGGAATTACTTTTCATATTTTTTTTTACATTTTGGAAATCTGTGCATCAATTTTTTACCAATTTTTTTGTGATGGTGAAAATTCTGAAAATAGTGAAAATCATAATATCCCAATATCCCAATTTTTCAAAGCTCCATGATTGACAAAATCGGAATTTTGTTGGAATTAGACAAAATACTACATATAGCCCACACATTTATGGCTAAAATATAAAAATTCAACATTTCAGCTCCTTGAGAAGAAGTTCATTAATCTCGTCAACGATCATCGCCTCCAAACCGACTCCCATCCGGTAATGCCATAACGGATTTGGATTGCAGTTCATTTTTAACCCACTTTGCCGTCCCACTTGGTGCTAAAAATTCAAAAACCTTTACAAAAATCACTAACCTGTTCTCTCTCCCTTGATACTGGTACTACAATTGGTGTGTTTGCTCTAAAAACTGTCTTGCAGTATTGTTTGATCTCTAAAAACTTCAAAAAATGTGCAAAAAAAAAAATACATTGTTGCAGAGGAGTGGAAGCTCTATAGCCAAATCCTACGAGTTCCATCTGTATACCTAGAAATTTATTTATTTTCTAATTTTCCATTTCTCACGCAAATGTGTCTTTCTTCCTTTCTCCCTTGTGCTAGTCAACATGACCCCCAAATTTCTTACCAAGTTGAAAATTTGGGAAGAGATTTTCGACAAAATTTCCTGTTTCATATCTCCTCTCGTGCTATTCCTCTCTTAATATCTGTTTTTCTCATCAAATTTTGCTCCTTGCTGCTAGCTTTTTCGTCCACTGCTTTCAAAAAATGCTCCATGTTTTGTTCTTTTGCGTGTTTTGTTAATTTTTTCAGTTATTGTATTCAAATTCTCAATGAACAACCTTTAACTTATTTTTTTTTCTCAAATAATTTAATAATTTTTTAAATTAGTTTTTTCTCATTTAATTATCTCATTAATTGTTTTTGATTCTTTGACACAAACACATTCCAATTTCATTTTTAAAAAATATATTATAAATGATTTATTTAAATTTCAATTTTTGAAGTTTCGTGAAAAGAGGTATGCAACTTTTGGAATTTGGAAGAAAGAGAAAAGAAAAAATCGGTGGAAGGAAAAAAGTAACCGTATAAATTGTGAATCGGGAATTGGGTTTCTTGGGCCATGATAAAAAGAAAAAAATCTCAAAAAATCTGAAATACAACCAAACTAAACACAAGTCAAAAGTGTCAACAGAAGAGCTCCGAGTTTCCAGAAATTTCCCACTCCATTCATCACAGAAAGTATGTCATTCTCGTCAATTTCCTTATTCGTTGTGTACAAGCGAACTGGATTCAACTGGCTCGTCGTCTGTAATCATGTTTCGGTTGTTGGTCCCTCGGACGAAAAAGTTAAGATGATTTATGAGATGGCCCGGAAAGAAGCCAAACGAGAAGAAGACGTCGTGTAAAACTAATCTTATAGCACTTTTTCGTTTCAAAAGAGGATTAGAAAAAAAGAAACCATAGTTGTAAAAATAATACCAAAAAAAGGCTCAGAAAGCTCTTCAGATCAGATCTTCAGATCTTCTTCAGATCTTGAGATATATGTTTTCCGTTGATTTGTGGCTACTTTAGGTCATTTTCAAGGATTTACAGCTTGGTTTTCAAGTTTCCCATAAGTTCGAAAATTTTGGAAGGTGTGAAACCGGCCTAGAGGAAAATTGAGAACTTTGCATTCACAAAATTTTTGACAAATCCTAGCTTTTCAGCTAGCCGCTGGCTTCTGAAATCCGCCTTATTATAGCGTCCAAAGTTTTAAAATCTAGGATTTCTAAACAGTGAAAAGTGTTGCACGGCTTTTTTAAACAGGAAAAGAGACATTTTTTACAAAAGAAAATAATTGTTTTAAAAATCTTTCTAAAATGGTAGGAACTTTTGCGTGTCTCGACGCGCTAAGGGTTTACGGTCGCACTGGTTTCATTTTCTAAAATCTATTGAATTGAGAATCTTGGGAATCTAGGCTTGACTATGGACTGCTTTTTGAGCCCCGAAGTCCAAGATTTGGGAACTTTGGACGCACCATTAGGGTAAAAAAGAACGTATTTCTGAAACCAGCGGATAGCTGAAAAACTAGAAATTTTCTTAAGAGTCTTTAATCTAGGTCTGTTTTACACCCTCCAAAATTTTTAAAGTGATCGACTTAACAGCCGAGCTCCAGATTCTAGAAAATTGTAAAAACGGCCAAATATCAACAAAATATTCGTTTTCGTATCGACCACTATTGTGTATACCTGCTTCACTCCTGGTACTGCTGCTTTAGGCCTTGGATCCTCTGTCCCTCTGACCAAATGGTGAAAGTTACAAAGGTGACTGTCGCAAATACAATGTTTGGCTAGAATCTCCGAGTTGTTGCCTTGAGTTTCCACCGTACATCCGGTTTGAACTTTCTGAAAAATTTCGAAAATATTTTTGATTACTCTATTGGGTTACTGTACATCCTCTCCATTAACTTTGACACAACCAGCTTGCAACTCAAAACGGGGTCTTGCGGCACCAACAAACTCGTCATGGTCCTCATAATTGTGTTTAAAATCTGCACTTTCTAGTACTATCTCAGATGTAGTTAGAGAAATGAAACAGTAGTGTCCTTCACATGTTGAGGATCTGGAATTTTGAGTTTTCAGAGTTTTGTCACAAATTTTAATTTTATACTTCTTGAAAACCTCCTGTCCAAACGGTTTGTACGCTTTGTGCATCAGTGCATAGCAATAGTGCAAATTCTCATTCTTCCTCTCGATCACGTGTTTCTTCTGAAACAAAAAACGCCATATGAGACCCCCAAAAAGAGCTAAAGACCTGGTAATTGAAGGTTTTATTGAACTCATTGCACATGCCAGATGGGTGTGTGCACACGCAACCATTCATCACGTTTGATGCGCTCGATTCATATCTAAGAAGATTTTTAAGGATCTAGGAAGGGATTTTCGGATTACCTGGTACACAAATAGTCTCCCTCATAATCCATATAATCATCCACCCGAAGAAATGATGGAAGTCTTGGATAGCCCACTCCGCATCCCTATTACATTAAAGTTATACATTTTTCCGCAAATTTTACCCTTGTCTACCTGCTCTTTCCCATCAAAATCCACAACACAATAGTTCCCTGTACACGGCTTGGAACACTCCGAATCGCAATCCTCACCATGACGGGAAGTGCAATCGCAGCATTTGACCAGCGGAAGATGCTCCGGAATGTAGCTGCCCAACTGCAAATTCAATTAGTTTAGTGTCTCTTCTTTTTCTGTCGAGAAAAAGTTCCAAAATGTCTTTCTCTTCTTTCTCTGAATGTTGTATAATTAACTTTGGTGAAAAAATGTTTGGGACACTCTTTTTTTAGTTTTGACAAAAAAGTTTCGTTAATGTAATCCAATTAAAAGTGTCGAATTTTTTTTTCGTTGGATTTGTTGCAGAGAGATGGAAAAAATGTTTTGAAATTCAAAAAAGTATCAGCGTCAAATTAAAAAGGAATTTCATTTAGAATTTTGGAAAAAAAATCAGTCCTCATTTCTTAAATGTTTTGAATTTCACAAAATAAATTTCCGTAAATGCTCTAACACATGCCCTTTGAGCTGAATTATTTCGGTTCTTATGAGAAATATCAAAAATGTGTCAACTAATAAGATGTTAGTGATATTATGATAAATAATTTATCAGTGAACACATTGTCGATTTAGTTCAGATAAACCGAGATAACTGGGCTCAAAGTTGAAAAGGGGGCTTCTACAGGGCGGCTCATAATTACCCGCACAAATGAAAAAAGGTATATTTTTGGACATAAGCATGTTAGAAGCACGTAAATTTGCAGAAATATAATGTTACGTTCGGTTCAAAGCTACAGAAAATTTCAAACCGATTGCTTAAGTTTAGGTATTGTTATGCTCATTCAAAGATGATCGACGTAAAGTTTTTTGCACGCCGCTGCAATTTTCATGAAATGAAGCAACTTTGACTAGCGATAGCTCAGCTCAAAGTTGATCAAATTTATTGAAATTTGGCCAGTTTATTGATGAACTATGTGAATTTTTGTATACTAAATTTGAGCCTAGCACAATGCGTCATTCCTACGTTGTGGTAGTGCAAAGTTTTGTGCGGATAATTATGAGCCACCGTGTATTAGAGGAAGAACGGTAACTTGATCCCAATTTGATTTGGTTCCTGCTAAAAACTTTCGAGTGTGAAAAAATAACTATCAATTGAAAATTATTCCATTTCTTTTCTCGGAATCAAGACTGTTAGTTGAAATTGATTGTTTTGCGGTTCTTTTATGTTCCGTAAACCTCTAACAAAAGTGCTCCACACTGTCAATTTTAAACTCAATTATCTTAATTCATGCTCAAGATATCTAAAATGTGATAATGGACAAAACGCGTCTGATACTATGAAAACAATGTATCAGTTGACAGATTCAAATATCTCTGACAAGGACCAGGACAAATTTCTCAAAGTTGAGAGAGTAAGAGGGCTCTTCTATTACAGGTTTCACCCATGTTTCCATTCATAATCATCATAAAAATTACAAACCAATCACCTTATGCCGCGTATTACACTGATCCTGATCACAGAAGCAATGTATCGTGTCCTTATTGCTCGCATATTGACAACCTCTCTGACCAGCCGGGAAATCCGATATGCAACCTTTCTACAAACATTTTGTGTCTGTATTCATTTTTTCATGATCATAAAAAAGTGAGGAGCCCCCACTTGAGTGTTCATACCTGAACAATAGCGGTTGCCTCGTCGGCGAACAGCTCTACTTTCGCAAAACATGCGTTGGCTGTGCATTGCTCATTGGGTGGCGATTTACAGTCACAGTTTACTGGGTCCACCTGGAAATATTGCTTTCTCTGGTAGTAGGCTTATTTCTCTGTAGCTGCAGACAAGATTTTCCAGAGAAGCTTGTTTACCACTCACTTTCCCATTCAATGTTTTACAATAAGTGAGACATGAATGACATTTTATTGAAAGCACTGAAGATACCGCTGCCAGTAGCAGCAGATAGTGTAGAATCATCTGTCTGAAAAATAGAAATACAAAAATGTTTCAAAAAAGGCAATTGTTAAGAATAAAACAGCAAGGAAGTCACAAGCATGAATAATTGACTAGCATAGGACCTCTTCTTAAATATTAATTGAGGAATTGAACCGAGAATCATCATAAATTCTGAAGAATCTACGAGACTCTCTCTTTCTCTCTCTAGATGCAATAAATGTGTTAGCTCGAGTAGTAGCACGGGTGGAGAGGAAAAAAAAGAGTTGGCAAAGCAATTAGATCGACTCAGGAAATGCAGGGAAAAAACAAGTGAAATGCACTATTTTGGGGAATGGAGAAGGTTGTTTGACAGATGAAAAGCTAAGATATGCGAAATGTTAACCGATCAATGACAGGGAAACTTGAAAAAAAAATGGAAATGGAGGAGAAGAGGGAGAAGAAGGTGATGTGTAGAGAAACTATTCATGTGGAAATCAGGGAGTGAGGAGAATCAATTGGCTTAACGGGCAACCAAATCACCGTTTCTTAAACCAACCTCACCTGATCACATTCAACGAATTTTGATATACAGAAATTGATCTAATATTATGGGGTTCTTCGCGAAAATATTGGTAAATTCGTTTTTTAAATTTTGAAAAGGTGGAAATTTTGATTTTTATTTCAATTTTGTTAATTTTTTGACGCTACTTGACAACTATTCAAAATTCAGAAGTTTTCGAATTAGAGAAAACAATCACACTGGGACGGACCAGGTTACCTATGAAAATCCAAAAACTATGAGAAATCTAGAAATTCGACTAGCTATCTAAATTCCTAAAACCGTCACGTTTCTTAACCTGAATTCCAGAAGTTTTAAAAGTGGAAAATTAGAAAATTCCCGTAACTGAGAATCAAAATTTTGAAAATCTAGAAGCTTGAATGTGTCGAAATCTCGGAACTCGAAAAACTGAAACCTAAAGTTCAAAAATTTCGAAAATTACAAAATCTGGAAACTTCGGAATTTCGGAAACCTTAAAATTTTCTAGTAGAAAATTTCATTTTTTCAAGTTTTAAAAGGTGTAATTTCTGCAAACTCCAAACTCCCGAAATTGAAGGAAATCTCCAAACTCCCAAAAAAAACTGAAAAAGAATAAAGAAAATACCGTATTTCGTCTAATAAAGGCCCATGGGCTTCTATTTTTCAACCTCCTTCTGGGGGTGGACTAATTTAAGAGAAAACTCTCAAATTAGATTGTTTTCGGTTTTTAACTGAACTGGAATAGTTATGAAACGACAAGAATTAGCGGAAATTACCGCAACAATGAAAAAAGAGTATGTCTGTGCTAACCGACAAGAAAAATGGTCAGGTTGGGCTTCTATTAGAGGTAATACGGTAGGATGAATTCTTCGAATAGATTTGGAAAATGAAAAAAAAATACAGCGGGAAATCGGCTATGTCAATTTACAAAATTTGGAATTGTGTTTCTGAAATACCAAGACCTAAACTTGGAATGGAAGCCTGAATTTCTGTCTGTGGCGTTTTTTTTTCAACTTTGGAGTTATTACCCTCAATTTCGAAGATATATCAGCAAAGTGAGTATTACGTTTTTAAAAACTTCTTTAAAAAAGTAAGAAGGACAAGATGGTAGACATTGATATACTCTCTTTATATGCATATAGAAAAATAAGTGAGAAAACTAAAAAGGGGGTCAAAAGTTATCGGCTCTTCATCTTTTTGAAAGCTCTGGCCTGACACCCCTCACACCCATGAAGATAATAAAATGAACTTAAAAGCATGCGGGACACATTCTGAGATACCCCTCCCTTCCAAATAGGAAGTCAAAGTATTTCACATCACTACAAAGACATTCCAAGGGGTACTTGTGGGTACAAAAAGAGAAACGAGCGCGGGGTCGGTTGGTTGGTTGCGGGGAAAAAGGGGCTCGTTTAAAATTGAAACACTCACACTGACGACGTGGAGTGAAGGAGAAGAACATAAACATGAAAGATTACAACTCAAACGAAACCGATGGGAAGGACGAAAAATTGGGGACGGAGTCAGCAAAATGGGGCAGTACGCTGCATACGTCTCATGTACCAACACAGGAAAGGTCTGGTCGTTTTTCGAAAACGAGAGGGCGGAAAAACGACAGACGATCCTTCTTGTTTCCATTGTTGTCTCTAAAGACACTTGCCTCCTGGGCTCTCGAAATCCGAGAGGGGTGGATTAAAAAGGAGGTGAGACAGAGAGAGTAGTTTTATTTAGAAAAAGAAAAAAGAAAATTGGTTAAAAATGTCATGTTCAGATGTGATCGAATGGTGAAGAAAGGAGTAGGAAGTACTTCAGCACTTGTCAAAAAAATAATTTGTAAAAAATCCATCTAACCAAAAACTATATAAATTCTCGAGCCTCCAAAATCCCCAATGGGAGATTATCGCCTCATCTGATGGCCATGTTTTTCCCACATTCAAAAAATCATCCCTCTCCTCAAGAACATGTGCAGAGCAAGATATACTTTTTGTCGCGAATAATTTGAGCGCTATAGCCGGGGGTGTGGTCCATGAGATTCGTTTTATTGCATAGTGAGACATCTATCTTTGGTGCATCCTCCCTCCGAAATCTTTACAAATAAGAAGAAGAAGAAGAAGACGAATACAAGATTTGTGTCGTAGAATTGATGTCAATCTTTGGGAGTCACAGAAAATGGATGGAGCTTGAAAAGTGGTGAAAAGTGAAAATCCATGTTGTCAATCTCAATCAAATGTCAGGTTTCCAAGGGAACCATATGTCAGAAAATGAAATGTTTGGTGTGCAATAAAGTTCAGAAAACCTTTTCTACAACTTTTGAAACAAACTTTTGGAAAATAGAAAATGAACAAGTAACCAAACTTTGTACATCATTTATTTATAACTCAAAGTAAATGGAAAAAAGAGCACGTTCTTTTTCAAACCCATCACTCTAATAAAAAACTTCTTTCCGACTTCGCTTGACATTGCGAAATATCCAAAAGTCGCTCTCGTTTCGGCTCGAAATATTCAACTTCATTGACAAAGTTGAACACATTGACCGCGGAATTCTGCCAAAAATGTAAATTTTGAAACTTATGGGTTACTGTACTTACCTTGCAAGTCTTCATCTCGTGTAGAAGTTCCATTTTAACCTTCGCAAAGTAGGCATAGAAAAATGGGAATGTCGCAAAAATCATAATGACAGATAAGATGGATAGAGTTGCTGAAATTTTCAATTTGTTATACAGGGTGGATACTAAATACTGATACACAACTTTGCGCTGACACACCAGCCTGTACAAAAGCGCAACTAACTGCCATTGTTTAAAATTTTGTTAATCACATCTTCTTTTACATATTTGCAAAGTTTCATGTATTTTTCTCCATTTTGAAAGAAATGGCGCGAGTTTTACCGTACCATACCGCGATAATTGAAGTGTTAAAAAGGGAACGTCCAAACTCAGACGCCGTCAAAAAGCTCAAGGTGCCGAGAATCTTGGTTCAAAGGACTGATTTACGTTAACAGAGACTTCGGCTTTAAGATGACTTCCTAAAATCTGTTAATTCGCTAACCGTGACCTCTTCGGCTGTCGTTAAAGCTGACCGAGAGAAAATCCGCCGCAATCCGGAAAAGAGCGCCAGAAAGATGGGTAACGGCTTCAATATGTGTCACAAATTGATGTAAACTATTGACAATCAGCAGCTGTACTTCTATTTTTATCGCGTTCCGAAGGTGGCGTTCTTGACGAAGAAAAACCAGCTGATTCGGAAAAAAAAAGCACAGCACCTTCTCCTCGGCACGCCAAGCCATTTTTGCATTTTTTGATGATGAAATATTTGCTGTTGAGGCGGACGAGAACGGTAAAAACCGCCATATTATTGTTACTGACTTCGAAACCGTTCGTAAAAAAGTCAAAAATTTGAATCTAAGCCAACGGTCGTGCCGCAGACACTCATCAGTGGTTCAAGGGCAATTTTCCAGAGTTGGTATAGGCTGCAGAAAAGCAGGCCCCGTCGCCATATTTGAACTAGTTAGGCTATGCCATCAAGGGATATCTTAGCCAAAGGGTCTCTACGGAAAACTACCGATGTTTGAACCCTTTAATGGTTGCCCACGAGAAATTATAAGAGGCTGTTCAGCCAAAACGCCTGCGTGCCGTGATCGACTCGTCGATGGAAGGAATCGAGCTGTCATCAGAGCCGAGAGTGAAATATTTGGAAACTATAGTTAAATTTTGTTTCTCTATCGTTGGAATAATCTACTGTTAAAATTTCAACAGTTTTCCATGTTTTTCAAACGAGTTATGATGTCTTGAATGTGTATCAGTATTTAGTATCCACCCTGTAGATAAGGATTTTGGAGAGGCAATACATAACTAAAACGGCAATATAACGTCTCTAAGAAGCTTGAACTTTGAGTTCAACTATCTCGTTTCTTTTGAGAGATATAAAAATCTGTCAACCGATAAAATCTTGTTCAAGCAAAAAAACGATTCAACAAATTTTTATCCGAGTTTGGAACTTCCAAAATATTTTTCACTAAAAACGTAGAACTTTCGATTTTAAGCATCAGTATTCCTATTGAAGAGAACCTTTCAATGTTGATATTATTAAAGACTGTTAAAAATATACTACAACAGTCACAATTCCAGTACCCCAAAAACTGTATTACCTGCTAAAAATAAAACAGTTTGATAAGCGAATTTTCTGGAGTATAAAGACATAATAATGGCAAGAATATGGTTTATTACAATTCGTATAGATACAAATACAACAATTCACGTAAAATGAATTAAGTGGTTTCCTCTTTGGGCTGTCATCAATGCAGTTTCTTCTACAGTTTCTCCTACAATTTCTCTGCTAAACACGCTTGCAGTTTTCCTTTGTACTTCTCTCGTTCCTTTTCACTTTTTAGCTTTCCATCGAATGGCAACGCATCCACTGACAATTTGGCCGCAATCGCGCACTGAACACGTTTGGCAAACTGTTCTTCGCTTTCTGAAAGTTAATTAACTGATTGAAAGGAAAAGTGAGAGGGGAGATGGTCAGATGACACTTACCTGATGACTCTTTGTACATGGCTGGCAAATAGTACATATCAATTATGGAACACCAGGAAGTCATGATTCGGATGAGGTAAGGGATGAAGGTGTCTTCAGCCCAGAAGGCGTCACCAAATCTGAAAACATTAAACTCAAATTGGGATTCATATACAGTGTCGGTCAAAAATGTGTATCAAATTTTGAAATTTTCAGTGGTAGATAGTTGACTATGAAGAGCTGGAAAATCTGTCTAATGTAAATTGTTTGAATTTTTCTGGAAATCCAGAGCGTAGAGCTTCAATTTTGCAATTGGCAACTTTTCGAAAAAGTCTAACGAAGCTTGAAACGCGACTTTGAGTTGCACTTCTCTTATTTCCTTAATATGTTCGGAATTTTAGAGACTTCTTCAATTACAAATGGTACTTCTCATCAGAATCGAATGTTTCGATAACGAAAAACGTGAAATTGTAAAACGAAAGCTCAAAACTTGTTAAACACCCTCCAAAAATTTCAGAAAAATTGAAAAAGTTTGGAATATTATTTTAAATTTAAGTTTGACTATGTTCGATTGATAAAAATATATCTTCTTGTCTGTTAATGTAGTTATTGCTTTAATGTTTTCAAATATCAATGAATTTCACTTTCATCAAAATTCGGCATACCTTGAGTTCTGTTTCATCGCAATTGGATAAATCGCAGTTTCTCCATTAAAAATCGCTTTCCTAAATTGCAATACAGCTTTGTTATTCGAGCAATATCCTTCTGGGAACAACAGAACTGGATACGTATCCTTTTCTGTTTTCTTAGAATGCTCAACAATCGCCTGAAGTAGAGCATTCCGATTCTTATCACATGCGCGATCCACCAAAAGAAGAGGGGTCAATTTGCCGCCATATTTATACAAATATTTGACAAATCCTCCATGGGACTGGCCTGTGATAGTGTAGCCCACTCCATCATAATCACACCCAGAATAGATAGTCATTACATCGTTGGCGCTCAGATGGTTAGCGACTGCCACTCCTGAAAAGGTAATAAAACTGTCAAAACTGTCAGAATCGAGATAGGAAAGGACTCACCTGGGACTCTTGGACGGTTTTTCTTATCATGAAAGTTGACAATTAGGCCAGTGGAGAGATTGAAGAGTTTCGCAAATGTGATTCCACAATAGCGGACTGAAAAATCAATACATTTAGAACCAGTGTAATATTATTTTTTGAAAATAACTTACAGTATTTTATTTCGGCATTCAAAACCACACATATCACCGATGAAGTTGTCAGGAACAAAACGGAGAACACCATAAAGCATAACCTGATAGGGAATAAGAATCCCCATCTGAAACCAAGGCCAAAAACGTAGAATGGCAAGTTTAGGGTCTCTTTTGGGAAGTGCAATAGTGATGCTTCTTCTTCCTCAATTTGGAATGGTCTGGTAAGGTCGTCCTGGAAAGATTTTCAATTTATTTCAAATATGAATAGTGACAGTCGTTAAAAAAATTGTCTCAATACTTGTTCATATACGCTCCTCTAGGAGTTGAACATGTGGGCCAAACGTTAGAGGTCCGGAAAAAAAAAGAAAATTTTGAACTTTGTACGCTCAAACTATGGGTTTCTATCCTTCGATCACTTTGTACCCCCTCGTACCTCGAATCGTTGTGCCCTCCGAATTATGCGCCTTCTAGCTGAACTACGGTGGCGTAAAACCTTTTGTCTCTCTTACTTTGAACGGAGTTTGAAATTGAAACTTTGAAGTTATAAAACTTGAACTCTTATCAGAAAATTTCTAAAAAATGCACACAAACCTGCAGTATAGACTGGATTCCTAAACCAATCAGCTCTGTAGAAGCTTCAAAGGAATTCTCAAAGTTTTCTGAAATTCAAATCTTTGCTTTAAGCTCGCTTAAATCTAATCCTCACTATTCTTAAGATGGTCCACTGTTAAAAAAGTCTTCTTATCAGCTGCTCGTTTTCCAAATGTCTCCTCTTGACCTTTCCAACCCACCAGTCCTCCAAGAACTTCTTCCAAAATTCGAACTAGAATCATTGGGATACATCCTGAAGAGAAAATAGATATGAAAAGAGGAAATCACACCACTGGCAAGATCAATGTCTTTGTGTACTTTGTTTTATGTGTCATCTTATTTTTTTTGTCTGAAGGCCGAAGAATTTCAACCAGCTGATGTATGAGAAAAAGAGATGGGAGAGGGAGATATCAAAATACCTCTCTCTCCACTGCAAAAAAACGTATGATCTATCAGAGACTCACCCCAACTTCTTTTCAGCAATACTAACAAGATACTCGTAATAAAGATAAAGACGGCTAGAAATTGAAGAGATAACATTGTGTGCCACAGCACAAAGGGGAAACGGGAATGATTGGAGCGGCGGGAAAAGTGGGGCGTTACTACCTAGAAATTTTGGGGTGGGAGCTAGTGGGCGGAGCCAGTAGACAAAAACGTGTCACCTGTTTATCGCATGATTATCAAAGCAGATGCCGTTATCATCCTCCAAGTGTACTTTGATTTTATGAAGTAGCATTGAAATAATTCTTATTAACTACTGTTTGATTGACAGATGTGGGCCATTTGATAAACCATGAATAGCGATAAAACAAGAAGACAACATTTTATTTACGACCTATCATCTGTGAGTAGACTAGAAAATGATCAGTCTGCTCTGGAACGAAAGTTCTAGAAAAAGTATACATGTGAAACACATGGTTAAGCTATCATGGTTAAGCTATCCGACAAACAATGATGTTTTTGTTTATTTTTTTTCTCTTGAAGTTTTTTGTCTTTCTGGAAAACAAATAGATCTTAGCACATATAAATTTTCAGAAGTTTCTCGAGAACATCAATCATGTTATTGTTCGAGTGTTCTCATCATGTTGTTTCTTGAGGTAAAAATACTGGAATTACGACGTTAAACACCATGACAACATGAATTTTCAAAACATTGTGGTGTATTTTTGGACCTTCGAGGTGTTTGGTCATTGGAATTTTTATTTAAGTTACAGTTTGGACTTCCAGTGTAATCGAGTTAATTTATTGAGAAATGAATTAATCAGAAACTGAATATTGCAAGTATTCTAGTTTTAATCAAGACTGAAAATGGAAAAAAAATTAGAGAAAAGGTTCAAAAAACCAGAAAAAATCCTAACAACAGAAAAAAAAATCTAAGGACTAATAAACTTGAGTCGTCAAAGTTGCCAGTTCAAAGTATCATTAGCCTGAAATATGTAGTTTGACTTGAATGTTAAATTTTAGTGTCATTCTTCGTTTAACGTCTGGAAAATATTGCTCATAAAAAAGTGAAATCGTTTGAACTTTTAATTGCCCAATTGAATATTATTATCGTGTGGGTCAAAGTCTCCCGGAAAAAGAGTTGATTTTTAGAACTAAAGTTTGTGTGAGTTTAGGGCTCAAGGGACAAGATTCAAAAGAATTGTTCTTACCAAAATTTAATAAAATCATGGCGTATTATGACACTTCGTTGATTTTCTCCATGGAATTTTTTCAACAGATACACGATTTTCATACGGACCAAAAGATAGAGTAAACAGTCTAATGGAATGCCACCTTCCATTAAAATTTCGAGCTCATTTATCATGGTTCCTATAAGAGACATCAAAAATCGTAACTGGCAAAATTTTCGTCATAGTAACAACAAAATTTCATCAGTTTTCACATTTTTGAGATCTTTTGGATAGGAACCGAGGTTATTGAGCTTGAAAACCAACTGTATTTTTATTAGAGAATTTACGGTATTTATTTTGGGAAAAAAGTTATGTTCAGAAAAAAATTGAAAACGTTTGAATTGCCAATAAAATGAGATTTTCTGAACCAACTTTTTATTTCCTTTTTTCACAATTTTCAGATTCTGCAATTTGATAAATAATGCTTTTGGTTCTCAAAAATAATATTGGTCTTCAAGTATATTTTTGTTCCTTAAGTATAAAATTGGTCCTATTTTCTATTCTTTCTACTTTTTACCCATCTCTAAATTTCACTAAGTTCATAATTTTTAACGCAAAAAGAGAATTTTTGATTATCGTAGAAATCGATTATGTTAAAAAAGAAGCATGTTGAGAAACACTTTGTTTTCTACTGATTAGAGGCGTCGTATTCCTAATAAAAATGTTCCTCATGAGTTCAACTGTTCATGGGGGTTCTCCAGGCAAAATATCGCAAGCTTTTTTTTGACGTTCAGCCTCCTTTAAAGACCACAGCTCTATTCAAGGACCATAACTATCCATAAGAACCTGACTAAAAAATAAAAGTCGAAAGTTTTGTTTTTTTTTAATATACGTTCTGAATAATTCTTGCATTAATGACCCCACCCTAGATTACCAGAAAGTCAAGAAGTAACCCTTCAAAGTTCAACTAAATATCAATACTGATACAAATGGAATGCGAATCACATCATAAAAGACAGTCTTTAAGCATCCCACAAACATCTACTCTTTTTCGCAACACACACGTTTCCTTATCACGTCTCATTGGTAAATACAGTTTTATCACATTCTCTTGCCCGTCTGCTCACCAAATTTCTACCATTTCCTGCTATGGGAAGACTCAATATTTTAATATTGATATTTTGTTTCTTTTTTATTATTCCTGAAATCGATGCAAATGTCTTTAAGAAGCTTGCTGCTAGTTTTTCTAATGACACAAAATTCAAATTGCCACCAGAAAAGTGCATTGTGATCCGTCTCAAACATATTCCAGTTTCGTTGAATGTGAGAGATTATCGAAAAGTGTTGAACCAAACTGAATTTTTTTAGCAAACAGAGAATGGAGAAAACTATCTGAATTCCGAGGTGAACGACAAATTAGAGCTGAAATTTACCAGAGCATGTGATCGCGGTGGGTATTTTATCGATTTTCGTACGCATTTTAGACTCTGCAGATATCAAATGCGTGATCTACTACAACAATGGGTCACCATCCTCTCATCTTACCACAGATTCATCTGATACTAATGTTCAGATTCGGGTTTGGAATATTTCGAAATATATTCTGCTATAAAAAACATTTTCAGGCTGAGCACAGTTCTTTGAAATGCATTCAACCAACCGGCGAGTTTCTTAAGTTTCATATATTTGTACAAGGTGAGAAATAAAAAATACTATGTTTCAAAAGTATATTCCTAATTGGCCTTTTTCAGAGAGCAATAATTTTTTCAAAAGTGCTCATATGATCGAAACAAACTCTACTCTCCAACTGAAATGCTTGGGTGGTGCGTACACAAATGATGTGAAATTAAAAAAGAATGGAGAAACTCTGGAAAGTGTTTACAATCCATTGTAAGTTACTATTGTCAAGCTTCTAAAAATTGACTTTTGCAGTTCGGGATTTATTCTGGATAGAAGCCAACACTCTTCAAGAAGTTTTTATCAATGCGAGTATGAAAACGAAATGATTAGTTTTGATTATCCAGATTCATTAGAAGTAGATGGTTTCCGAATGCAAAAAGTGAGATTTTAAGGAAATGTTTCTGTCGAAAGCAGAAAATTTCAGCAAAAATTCCAAACCTTGATATCAATTGATTGCAATGCAAATGACGACTTCCTAAAAAATAATAATACAAGAATCATCATCACCTGTCCATATAACGAAGAATGTTCACAGGTAATTACTTATATATCAAGGGTTTTTGGACTTTCAAATTTTTGGATTTTTCTGGCTCTCAAAGTTTCGCAACAGTCGCATCAGAAAAGGGAAAAATCGAGATTCGAAACCAGCAAAAAATGAAAATAGTTTATCTTTCAGCCCTCCACAGACCGTAAAGGCTACATCCATTTTCCGATTTCTCACCTCCGACATCCATCCGATTTGAATTCATTCAGCTGTGTGTTTTTGAGAAATGGTGAAATAGAAGCAATTGCATTCGATGAAAACGGGGAACATGAAGTGGTAAGAAGTTCAAAATTGAGAAAATCATGAATTGAAAACTTTCAGGTTACATATTTAGTGTCAGCGATGCTTGGATTTGGTGCAATTAGTACTATGTTGATCTACTTACTGAATCTGTTCGCTAGATGGAATGAGAAGAAAAGGTTCGTTTCTTTCTTTCATGATTTGAAAAATGATAGATTAGAATTTATTTTTCAGAAAAGTTCAAGGCAAATTCAGCGATGAAGATTTGCTTATATCAAAAGTAAGCTTCAACTTTAAAAGTCGAGATTCAAATCCTTATCGAATTTCAGGACGTGCGAGATTTGGAGAAAATTGCAGAAGGACACTCCTCGAAAATTTTGTTGACCTCATACAAACCCAATGGAAGAAAGGTTGTAATAAAATGTGAGTTTTCAGACAAAAAATTCCTTTTTTATAATAGTTTGCTTGTTTTCTGTCTAGGCTCCAAAAATGCAGCTCAATGTGAAAAAGAGTTGATGATTCTTAAAAATCTGCGACATGTGAACATCATTGATCCGTTAGGATATGTTCGTCTGGATAGCAATGGGTGAGTTCTAAAAAAAAAGTTAATGAATTTACGAAGTAGAATTTTCAGCAGGTTTTTCAAAAAACGAATACAAAACATGGTGCTACCGTATTATCCAAACACATGTCTCGAACAGTATATCAAACAGTTTTTCCCAGTCACGTTGATTGAGGAGAAGTTCCATGGCAAGGTAAGGAAGCTTAGTAACATCTACAAAAACATATTCAAAAGTTTATTTAAAGCCATTTTGACCATTTTCAAGAATCTGGAGCTTGATGACCTAGTTATTGCCAATTTTCTAAAATACCATTTTTGAGCTGTTTTTGTACTGAAAACATGAAAAACATGTTTCTTTTAAAAATCGACAAATAGCTCTCCAGACTATTAATGATGGTCAAAATGAACCAAATGTAACTGAAACATACGTTTTTGAGAATCTTATGAACCGGTGCTGTATTTTCCATTTTCAGGACAAATCTGGAAAAGAATTGAAAATTACACTTTTCGATATGATATCCATTGGATGGCAGGTAGCACGTGCGTTGGAGTATTTGAAGGGAAAAGGAGTGAGTGAATTTTCAAAAAAAATCCGTTCTAAAACGCCAAAGCTTTCAGTACACCCACCGAGATGTGGCTATGCGAAACGTGTTGATCACTGACGATTTGATTTGCAAGCTCACCGATTTTGAGCGTTCGAGGAAAGGAGAAATTGGGAAACGAAGTGTTGCTCGAAAAATTTATAATCATTTCGCAATGAAACACAGAACTATTCCTACAATGTATCCCGCAGAGTGTGAGAATGGAGCATTTTATTATTCGGTATAAAACAAAATATCGTCAATATTTTTACGTCAATTTTTTCAGTCGGATGTCTACTGCTTCGGACTTTTGTTGTTGGAAATGTTCCAATTCACAAAGCCAATAGTTCCAGGAAACTTCACCAAGCCTATGCACTGTCCCGACAATATGTAAGAAATTTCGATTTTTGAAAGTACCTTGTATGAAATAATCCCATTTTTCAGATACGAAATAATAAGAGACTGTATAAAAGTGGACCGGGAACATCGTATCAATATTGTAAAATGTGAAAGTCAGCTGGAAACTGCGTTGAAAGAAATAGACGACACGAAACTTCTGAATCTCAAAACTAAGCTGATCAAGGAAGGTAGTAAAAACATTTGGACGGAATGGGAAGATACCAAACCAAGTAATGCAGATCCTTATAAAGAGCTGGATAGCTCACTTTTCAGTCCCATCATGTGATTGTTTTTTTTGTTTCGTATCATGATCTCAGCATTGTTTTTTTCATTTTTATTAAATATGTGCTATTTCTGCTTTAACAAATAAATTTGCAAATAAAACTAAACATTTATTTACTTCAACTGTTTAAGAACACACTCCAACAACTTTTTTGTCTGCTTGTCTGCCAAATTCTTATTCATAAACTCTGGGAAAATTGCTGTCATTTTGATACTAGATCGAATCTCTGGCGACCCATCTTTTTGACTGGAACCCGGTTGTGTGAACTGAGAAAAACTTTTAATACTTGGAAATTTGGAGCTAGGTTCTTACATGGTAGATCATGAATTTCTCTCCAGAATTTCCGATGAAATCACAACTAAATCGATTGGAATTTTTCAGCTGTCGTACCCAGTTGATATCGTTTTTGTACTCTTCTAAATATCAATTATCAGAATTTAGATACAGTAACAGTTACCTGCGATATAGGTAATTTCCTTTTGTACATCGTCAAATTGAATTCTATACGCATACATTTCTAAGAAAAATTCGGAGGGCTTCAGGAACCTTGCTAATTTTTGTTCTTGATCCTTGGAACCTGAAACTTTGGGATTAATTTCTCTATAAAGTTCTGAATATGCTGTTTCCAACCTATTTCTAGCGATTCTACAAGTTTGACTGAGTTCGGTTTCACAATTTTTTCCAAACACTGGTTGAATAGGGGAAGTGTTGATATTCGAGCATTCACTATGCTTATAGAGCACAGCTCTTGTATCAACGAGTTGATTTGTTTCTTTCCATAGGATAGAAGGATATCCATTTTTTGGGTCATTGTCTGAAAAATTGGAAATTCGTGTCAGTGCTGAGAAATAAGATCTACCTTTTCATCCATGGTAACTTTCGTAAATACTGAAGAGTTAATAGAGATTGTGGAAAGTGCGCTTCTCCATGAGCTGATCGAAAATCGAGAGTCGGATCTCGGTTTCGATGTGGCGGTGTCTCGATTTATGTGGAGAACTTCTGATTCGATTTGATTCCAGATAGACTGAAGATATGTTTTTTTTTTTCAATTTAAGGTGGGGAGACGAAAAATAGATAACTTTCTCAAAATTCCGAATATATAGTACCGGTCCATAAGATGAAAAAAAAATACATTTTTTCAGTGAATTTTCGGCTGTGTTGGCCATTTTCAGGAGTCTGGACAGTCAAGTTTCCAATCACTTTTAACGTTTTGGAGAATGCAAAACAGACATGGACTGAGAATTTTGCATTTACAGAATTTGTTAAAACTTCCTACGTTTTCCGCTATTTGCTGATTTAGGAAAGATACCTGTTTTTTCACGTTTTAATGCAAAAACAAGCCAAACAGAAGTGCCTTTCAAACATCAACAGACCGCTGGATAAAAATACTAAAATTTTGAAGAATTGGGCTCTATTGGGCTTTTGTATATTTCATTAACCGCTACCGTATAAGAATCGCACGAAAGCCACGCAATGTGTTAACACTAATTACTGTACACCGTCACGTCTAAATGCATACAGTACCTAGAATGAAGTCTCCTACTTCCCTTCCTCCAACTTTTCCACTTCCTTCCGGTCATTTTAGCATCACACCTTTTGTTTTAAGTCAACGTCATTTTTATCAGTTATGACCTTTTTCTCCTATTCACGTGTCTGAACTAACCTTGAAAAACGAAGACGCCCTTGAGGGATTTCTCATGAACGCTGCACAGTAAGTCTCAGGAAGTGGCTTGCGATTCAGAAGCAGGATGTGAATATCGTTCATTGTTTTTCGAACTTCTTTGAGGTCTCTAAAAAAGTTTTTCTTGCTGAAGTCCCAGTCTTTTTGCTTATCCCACTTATTCAAGTCCTTGCTCACTCTCAGCTGGTCGAGTTGTTTTGAGAAAAGGTACAAGTATCTGATCAGAGTGTTCTCCGACGATTCCACCAGACATACTAATGTCATATTTTTGAAAACACTCGCACTGATAACATTCACATAATACGGTATCAAGCCAGTCGTCGATCGGAGCCAGAACTGAAAACAGAGAACATAGATAGAGACACAAACTGATGGAAAACCTGCTCGATTCGACTGGTTGCATCACATTTGGTAGTATTTGACACTATATTAAGCAAGTCGTTTGTGTTTAGGCCTCGAAGCACATCGTCATTCCCTTCGACAGAGTTGTATGTGGCTATGATGTCTCCATGGCATAAAAGGAGGCATCTGGAAGTTCAAAATTGAGAATTTGAGGTACCTTATAAGAATTACGGTACCTGTTATTTCCAACAAACACGTTTAATTGGGAAGAAATTTTCTGGAATGTGTCCTTTAACTTGGAAATTTTTTCCGAGTAGAACAACTTGCGTCGAATGTCAATATAAGCTATAAAATACTCAATTTTTATATTCAGAATCTCAAAGAGTACTCACATTTAGAACTTATCACCAGTTTCCTGCTCAACGCCTCCGCTAAATGCTCTTTCGGCTTCTTAACAGTTGTGAGATCAGTATTACAAAATGCTATCAGTGGTCCGAATAGTGTCGCAATTGTGTGTTCGATTGTCTGGGATACTTCTAAGCGTTTACAATCACTAAAATTCTTTTAATGAGCCATAAAATATTTTACGATAACTCACTCATTGGCAAACACCAAGACCAGATAGTTGTGATAGAATTTGGAAATCGATATTGTGCCAAGTGGCGATGATATTTGGTCTATGGGATCTTTTGTCTTCTCACTTGTAGACCTATACAGTAGGATAAGAGGGAGCAAGATATGTGAAATTTCAGAAGAATCGAATACGACGTTGTTGGCCTTCTTTGAAGACACCATAGACGATTCTGGTTCTGAAAATTAGTTTTTTGGAATAGTTTCTTCTTATAAATATGGCTACCTTCTGTACATGTGGAGCTGCCGACACCGCTGGATACAGAATCCAACTCTGCCTTCCGACTAGTGATTTCAGAATGGACCAAACTTTGGAAATTCGCCTGAAACTTTGAAAATAATTTTGAAAATAACAAAACCAACCTTGAATTCGTCATTTCCGTCGAGAAAAACAATGGAGTTCTGTTCGTTAACAACAACATAGCCGAACATGTTCAACAACAACAAAGAATAATAAATGCTCAATCTGAAAAGAATGTAGTTAAAATTCAAAACGGTTGATGGTTAAAATACGCGGTGAAGAGGTGAAGAGTCGCCGCCGACAAGCTTATCAAGACAAATTTTCGAATTCAATCAACCTCGAAAATTTTGTGTTAAGAGTACAGTGTCACTCTATCAACAAACTCCGGGTTATTATGATTTTTTTTATAATAGATAGTTCAGTTTCACATGATGCCAAGGTTCGAATCTTATGATTTTGAACATTTCGAAATCCAGATTAAATTTTGAGTTTTTGATACTTTCACTTTAAAAGTAAAAGTTGTTAGAGAAAATAAAAACAGAATTGAGAAAGTATCACAATAAATGTTTGTTTGAGGTAAGAATCATAAAAAGCTTTAGATGTTTTGGTTTTTGAGGTTTTTTAAATTTCAAAAATTGGGAGAAAACATAAAAAAGTATATGAAAGAAAAGAGAAAAAAACGACTGGAGGATATCTCAAATAGGCTTCGACAACAAATGTTTTGAATTGAAATATGCAGAAAACAGGTATCGTACCATTCATTAAGATATACAAAAACGGATTTTTCAGTTAATTTTCTGCTATCTTAACCATTTTCATGTCTGGAGCTCAGCTGTCAAGTTTCCTACCAATTTGAAAATTCTGGAAAGTGTTAAACAGACCTAGATCTAAAACCAGACATTTACAGAATTTTTTTGAATGTCCCCAGTGTTTCAGCTATTTTTCAATTTTCGATAGACACCTTCTTTTCTCGTTTTGAGCACAAATACCGGCAAAAAAGAGGCGTCTCCCAGAAATCAGCAAACAGCTGGTAATTTAGAAGTTTCCAGCAAATTCTGTGAATGCAATTTACTAATTTAGGCCCGTTTTACACTCTCCAAAGTTTTCAAAATGGTCAAAAACATGTCAGTCGAGCTCCAGACTCCTGTAAATGGTCCATATGACCAAAATCCAACGGAAAAATACGGTTTTAGAAATTTTATTGGTCGGTTTTGTAGATTCACACGAAAGCAATAAGAATTTCAGTTTTCAGTTTTGACGGGATTTGAAAAACTTCTAGAAGTTTGCCGAAAATACAAGATGTGAGGTTTCTTCATATTTTGCAGCGAACTTTCGAAGTTTTTTCAAATTTTCAAAAATTTTCTTCATTTTCTTGTGAATCTACATATTGTTCACACATTTTGATACGATGAAAATTTTGATTGAAGTCCGCAATTCAAATATTAGGGAAATATAATAAATTGAAGCTAAGAAAGTTAGAGAAAAATATCTTATTGTTATTTTCAAGATACACGGAAATAGTTACTGAAAAACTCTTTTATGAAGCTTCCGTTATAAAATTTCAAATTTCCTATCATAACTCCCTCAACAAGT
Source organism: Caenorhabditis nigoni (assembly GCA_027920645.1). Classification (NCBI taxonomy): domain Eukaryota; kingdom Metazoa; phylum Nematoda; class Chromadorea; order Rhabditida; family Rhabditidae; genus Caenorhabditis; species Caenorhabditis nigoni. The sequence goes on from CP115869.1 coordinate 8,018,274, forward strand.
ACTTTCCAGCTACTCAGTAACTCGCCAAACCTGCCCTTGTCTTATCACTTGACCTCTCCTCTACCTCTCACTGCCCTTCTCGGATCAATCAATAACTTTATTTCTCAATGCACATCATTTGAGATCAGAAGAACACAGAAAACAACACAAATGATAAGATAGGAATGGTAATGAGAAAGACATAACTGTAAAATGTCAAAAAAAATTTGGAATGGGGGGATGATGACAAACAGAGGTAATTAATAGTAAAAACTTTTTGGGGAGGGAGCTGATTATGGCTTATCAAGTTTGGTCTATTAGTTTGAAGGGGTGAAAATAATGAAAAACAAGAAATACATATTTTTAACCAAGAAAAGAAGGGATTCAGGTAAAACGTAATGAGGATGAGTGGAGAATGACAATGGGACACACATACACAGTCATCAGGCTAGTCTTTTGTCTCAAACTCATTATAGATAACAAAACACATGACTAAATTTACCCAAATTGTACATTATGACTTGTGCATGCTGGACTGTGTATGCACTTGGAATTACTTCCGGTATTTGAATTTTTTGAATTCCCTCCAAAACATCGACATCACGTTTTTCCGTTTTTTTGTACATAGAAATTGACGGGACATTATCAGGAGAAAGAAAATGGACTATTTGCGTCAAGCAGTGTTTTCACCGACTTTTCAACTTTGAACGAGTGCTCTCCCCTCTCTAACAATCGTCATCGATTGATAAGAGAAAACTGTATGATACAAGGAGGGCCACTCGTGACGTGGTGATCTGGAAACACAGATAAGATAGACAGAAGGCCACCGCATAAGTGGATTATGAGTTCTCGACAGAAGTGATATTGGTAAGAGCATTTAGTTCGGATGAGTGCTTCATCTGTTTCATCGACGGCTTCCTCTTATGCTTCTCACGTGCCATTAGCAGGAACGATGTCACCGCTGACATCACAATTGCAGCGATTCCAAGCCAGATAGACACAAAGAATGCGCTACGAGCTTCTTCTCCCGTCGTTCCTTTGCTTGCAAATCCAGAAATCCAAACTCCAGAAATGATAGATACACCGTTGATGAGATTTGTGAATCCAAGAGCGTAAGCAAGCTGGGATGGGCCAACAATGGCAACTAAGAATGGGGCAAGACATGCTTGGTAGAGTCCTGAAATTTGTAAAATGACAAAAGAAAATGAATTTCATGGGGCATACCTATACCAATACCAGCAAAAGCATTTTGAATTCTGAACTGCCAGAATTTGTAGCAGAAAGCGGCAGATGATAAGGATAACTGAGCAATGACGTAACTGATAATCATAATGATACCATTATGAACCTGGAAAGAGCGAAATGAAGATGAAATCAATATACTCGTATTTTCAATAAAACTTTTTTCACTATCAGGCATAATAAATTCTCTAGCAGAATCGCACTCTATAAGTTCACTTTGAGCTTAGTTATCTTGGCTAATATAAGATATTTCAAAAATCTGTCAACTAATAAAATATTGGTGATTTTATGATAAATAATTTATCAGTTGACAAATTTTTGATATCTCTCATAGAAATTGAGATAAATTGGCTCAAAGTTCAAGTGCAGGGTCCTTCTACTAGACTCCCCCTACCTTATAAGTGCCTTCGAGCCCACTTCTCTCGGTTTTTGTAAAAGATATCAAAAATTTGTCAACTGATAAAATATTGGTGATATCATGATAAACGATTCATCAGTTATACGTACTTATGTCTTTTGAAGGGACCGAGATGATTGAGCTCAAAGTTCACATATAGGTTGGGTTTTCAAACTCATAATTCATTTTGCAATAATCGAAATTAGAAAAAAACTTACTCTATTCAAGCTCATCACAAAAGTGAGCACAAACTTTCCAACGATGCTCGCCAATCCTTGAAACCCATAGATTCCTTCTTTGCTGAAAAATTCATTTCTTTGAATCGCTCAAAATACCAAAATCTCACTCTTCAATGTTTTCCGACTCCATTAGAATCAAAATGTTTGCCAGGTAGATAAAAGTGACTGACGAGGCAAAAAAGCAAGCAATAAGATGAAGATCGAATTCCACTTTTTTGCAGACCTGAAAATTTTGATTTTTCTTTCATTTCCTTTATTGAAACAAAAACCGAAACTTACTTTAATAGCAGAGCCCATCGAAAAACTGCTGGTTTGCTCAGATGGTTGCTTGGAGATGAATAGACCCATAATAGCAGACACCACGTAGAACAGCGATAAGAACCACCAAGCCGGGCCCCAGCTGTCGTACTAAAATTCAGAATTGGAGATTTTTGAAGATAAAAATCGTGGAACTCACTTTGACCATAATCCATTTCAAAGTCCTTGGAAGGATAAAAATCCCAAGACCGGGTCCGATGGAAATCGCCGCCATCACTGTATTTCGTTTCTTTTTGAAATATTCACATTGGATAGAGATTATGGAATTTCTCATTAAGCCGCAACCGATTCCTGAATTTCCCTTTTTTGAAACCCATGTTTTAAAATTTGAGATTTTTCTCACCTATTCCAAACGTTGCCAGCATAAGAAGATAAATTGAATTGCAGAATGGTCCAACAACAAAACTGCCTCCTGTCAACACTGCTCCTACGAAAATACTGATTCTAGCACCCGTTCGTTGGTAGAAAATTGAGCAGAATGGTCCTGTAATTCTTTTCTTGATTTGTGATGACGAAATGCGATAGAACTGGAGTACCTAAAATCAAGCTGGAAGCCATGGGAACCACTAAAACCGCGGTGTCTGCTTCATCTTTTGTACAATTGTAAGTTTTGATGACAGGCTCCACAAACCCATTCATGACCTGAAAAAAAGCTTATTGCTCATTGCTGAAATACCATTTTTCAAGTTTTTACTACAGTACCGGTCAGAAAGATATCATGAGCTTATTTTTCAGCTGATTGTCGGCTATTTTCACCATATTCAGGAGTTTTTGGCTCGGCTGCCTAATTTCTGGTCACTTAGAAAATTTAGGAGATCGTAAAACAGGCCCAGATTGAAAACTTTGCGTTTATAGAATTTTTTCAAATTCTGGCTTTTCAGTTAATTACCGATTTCTGAAAGACGTATCTTTTACTTGTTAAAAACGTGTTTTTTGTAAAGAAAAAGAAAAACAGGCACTTTTTAGAAATCGGCAAGTATCTGAGAAATAGGAATTTTCGAAAATTCCATAAATTCGAAGTTTTCAATTCTGGTCTATTTGAGACCTATTTAAATTTTCAAAATGATTGAAAATTTGAAAGGCGAGCTCGAGATTCTTGGCAATGACCAAAATAACTGAAACTAAAAAATACGTTTTGTATATCTCACTTGGAAATTTCAATATTTCTAATTTTCATAAAATTTTTTCAAGTTCAGACATCGCAAAGACAAAGTACATTTATCATAGTTTAAAGGTGACAAAACTATCTTGTCGTTAAAAAAAATAGTGCCTGTCAGCAGGAGTTTTAGACTTTTTTGCTCTAACGTGACATTTCCAAATTTTCCAAAAATCGTTACCTGCCTAACACCAGTTTCAGCGAACAAAATATAGAATCCAAATATCGCCACCCAAATATTCCGCCATTCGGACGGCTTTGGTGTATCATCAAAAACAACCGCTCGCCGTTGTCCGGGCGGCCGAGCTCGACGAACGTTTGGTCGGGCGGCTCGCTCAATAGCCATTTCTTAGGCAGAAAAGGTCTGATGAGCACGAGTACGTGTACCAGTTGATTCGAAGAGAGACAAGAAAAATGGAAAGGAAATTGCAGCCCCAAACAGAAAAAGAGAAAAGGCAAATGAGTTTCAACGGCGCTCTGTTTCTTATCAGCCGCTTTTCCCTTTCTTTGCATATTCACCTTTATGACTTTTTTTTGGCGTTACCCTCGCCTTCGCTTCCATCAAAAACGTTTTTGAGGAGTGCTGATCAATCTCTCAACTAAAACCGTGAAATCGCACTCTATTCCTCTTATGTCGTCGTTGCCTCCTAAAAGTTTAATTGCTTTGCTCAGTGCTCGCTCTCTTTTCAGTTTTCCTTAACACCTCTAAACTCTCACTATCAACCTCTCCTTATCAGTGTCTCTAGAAACAAAAAATGAGAAGATGACTCTAGAGAACTTGTCAGAGGCTTTTTTCTGCTGAAACAGAAGAAAAGTTGCCATTTCAATACCGAGGTAATCTTTGTGATGATATGAAAAACGAAAAGGCCACCGTACTAAAAAATGGTTAATTTTCTATGTTTGAACTATGATAAAAATATCATATCGTAAATGATGTTACATATGTTCACTCTATGCGTGCCCTTTGTTCCCAATTATCTCGATTCCTTCGAACAATATCAAAAAACTGCCAACTGATAAATTATTTATCATATCAATGCTGTTATTCTATTAGTTGACAGATTTTTGATAGCTCTAGTAGAAATCGATATATTTGAGTTCAAATAGTACTATAGGAAGTGCTTTGATTTAAAAAAATACCGTTCAATTATGATTCTACTTTGAACAGTGTCTTGTACATTGATCACTTTCACTCTGATAACCATAACCCCCTTCTTATCCTGAAATCACGTTTTTGACACTTTCCCCTCCTTAGGTGACACTTTTAAACAACACTATCAACAGAAAAATGCGTCTATTATGTTTGGGTTTGTTCGAAAAAGAAAAGAAATGGAGATGATGGAAAAGAAAGAAAATGAAGAAAAACAGTCATGAAATATGCCGAAATTGAGAGTTTTGGGAAAAAAGATGGTGTTCGTTATAAAATAAATAGTATCCGTGAATAAAATTAGAAAAAAAAACACTTGAGCAACAACTGAAAACAGGGGATGAGGGAGAAAAACAGATGACAGTGAATGAAGTACACAAGGATTAGTAGATGGGGCGCTATAGAAACTATCATGCAATGAAAATTTTCAACAGAAATCCATAATTATGAGTCGGAGCTTATCCGCAACGGCCTGAGCAGCTTCGATAATGTCCATTGAGTCCAGGATGGGGCTGTTACATTTGGCATTAAGGAGCTGAAAAGTATTATTGAAATTAATTTGATGGTTTTTGTTCCATTTAGGTGGCGGTTGTGTTAAATTTTCATGAAAAAAGTTCAAAATCGACGAAATGCATTGAAAAATCGGGGGGAATGCTTTTGTTCGCAAATTCCGACAAATCGCCAAAAATCGCACCGAAACAGCAAAAAGCTAGAGGACCTACGCTACGCCCACTTTGATCGCAACACTTATTGAAATGAGACTAGTGTCTCGAATATGTTTCGTACTAAATCATTATATTTTATGAATTTTGAAACTTTACGAAAATTTGAAATGTTGCGTTTTTGCCTCATTTTCTTGTAAGCTAATGTGAGTGCTGGTATCCTTTTGTTTCAGACCCATTTTTTTCAAGTATGATAACTTCTTAAATTTTTACTAAACTACACTAACCACGACAGCGTCCGTCAGCGAATCGATTTTTTCATGTCGAATGTACGGCAGCAGGACAGTGATAAGACTGTTAATGGCGCACGCGATCTGCAAAAAAACAACAATTGATATTCGTACTCTTCCTGTTATTTTCAACCTCATGTGCTCCGTGACTCGCGTTCTCATCCAAATTCCCATTATGTCCGTGTTGAAGAAGCGCTTTGATGTGACGAGTGATTTTCTCGCTTTGTTGAATTACTCGATTCTTCACGTCTGCGAAAGAAAAAAAAGTGAAATGAAGAAACTGGGTTCACTAATCCTACCTTCTCTGTTAAGCGAGTTGGGGATTTGCGAGGAGCGCGAGAGGGACGAGGAGCTCTCCAACATTGAGTCTTGTCGTCGCTCCACTTTCTTCTCCATTTTGTGATCATTCGAGTTTCGACGATCGTTTGAGTTGGATCGCCAGCGAGCGCCACCGCCGTCGATGCGGTCTTCACTGTCTCTGAAAAATGAGGATTTCGAGGATGATGTGAGTTTTTCTGGGTATTAATTAGACTGAACTTTTGAGAGAAATCATTGTTTTAATAACAATGTTATTACGATAAATTAGGAGTCTAAAAAAAAGTTGTTTGGATCATGAAGATTGCATCAACCTCATTATAGTTCAAAAAAGTTTTTAGTTAATGGTAAATGCAAGAATGTCGAGGAACAAAGTCAATTAGCCTGGAGCATGACCCGGAGCTATTCAAAATTTTAAAATTCCAAATATTCCACTTTCATTCTCAAAACTAATTACCGACCGGAATATTTCGATTGCTTTTTTTTTGAAATCTGAGCTTTTTGGTCTACGGTATGTCTGAAGTTACTTTGCGGGCCTTGAGCGGGATCACCTCGAGTTTTTTTGTCATTTCGAATTCTGCTGGTCAATTTTTTACCAATTTTTTTGTGATAGGAAGGTGGAATTTTTAATCAAACATTTTTGAAAATAAGAATAATCCAAAAATTCAAAGTTTGAAAATTTTGAAACTCCCTGGCCGATTTTTGGTCAGGGCAATTCAACGCAGAATTATCCCCTGATATTGGAAAGTCTTGAAATCGGGAATTATATTCCGCACAACACTGTTTTCCTGAGTTGGACCATCAGATGACTAGATTTTTTTACAATTTATGAAGTCGACCAATTTTAGAATTTTTGTCTTTTTTGTAAAGTTTCAGTTTTTGAAGAAGTTGAAATTGTTTTAGTTCAGTTTTCGGGGTACTCAGTAGTTCTAGTATCTCTTTTGCCTTGTTTCAGCAGTCTTGATTTTTGAAATTGTCTTTATGATTAAACCTTACCTCCGAGAAAAGCTGTGCTGAATCCCAGCCGGTGGCAAAATCCTCTCCGGCGTTTCCACAATGGCAAGTGGCGATGGCATGCGTCTCGTCATGTTAGTCCTCTTGAGATTGTACAAATCATCTCGGAACGAAATAAGTTCCGAGTTGAGGTTAATGTTTTGAGCTTGAAGACTGTGGACCAATCTTAAAAATGACTATTATGTTCGGATTCGTTTTTTCTTTTTACTCACTTGGTGAGCTCCTCATTCTGCTTGGTAACTGTGAGAACCATACTCTCCGCGTTCAACAGTCTCTCTTTCATTTCCAACACCTCATCCCATATTCTTCCATTTAATTCGTCCACAGTGTTTGATTGAGAGTTTGGTAAGATGCCAGAAGTTGGAGAGCACGAGATTCCAGCCACCTCGTCATAGTCGGCATATTCATTTCTTCTGGAAAATATTAAACTAGAATTAGTTGAATGAGCAGAATGACTCACTTCATTAATCTCATCGGATTCTCGTTAGACTTTCTTTGATTTCTTGGTGCCTCTTGAACGGGGAGAGGATCTCCGTTTATTCTCCGCTTCTGATCCTTGATAAGGTCGATAAGAAGAATTGTGAATTGAATTGGAGTGAACTTGGCAAGTTTCTGTCTTCTTTGGTTACGTGCGGCAGACATGTGTGTCGTTGACTGAAAATGTTCAAGATTTTTTGATGTATTTCGAAGGTTGAACTTACTGGCAAGAATAAGTTAGTTGGTCCTTTGGCGGTTTTAGCCCATTTAGTCATATTCCAGTTAACCTCGTTCTCTCTACGAACGGTTTCGTCGAATGCGTCTTCGCAAAGATCAAAGAATTGACCTTTCGGGAGGACTGATATCGCCGCTCTTGAGTCTTTGGTTTTGATGAGAAACTGTTTCTCAGTGACTTCCGGGATGAAAAAGTCTTGGTTATTGCGATGGTCGGCTTTTCGGTTGCACATGAAGAACGAGAAACGGTCGAATGTGTAGAAGAAGAAGTCGTAGATGCGATTGGAGAGTTGGATCTGTGATTAGAAATGGTTGAAGGGAGAGATTTAAGATGAATCAAGGCTGTGCAATGGTCGGCTGTGTCAAGAATTTCTTCTTTTATACTCACATGATTGTAATCCTTGGCCACCATGTATGGAAGAGAGCCATCCTTGTTCGTCGCATTGATATCAGCTCCATAGAGAAACAGAAGCTCTACTTGGTTGCAATTTCCATCTCTAGCGGCAACATGCAGAGGTGTATCGCCGGTTTCGGGGTCGGGGAAGTTGACGTCGGCTCCGAGAGCAATGAGTCTGAAATGTTGAACATTTTCGGATGAGTAAGAAAATCGGTCATAATCCAGGATGTCTGAGTTTTGGTTGTTATTGTTAATTTTATGTTTTTAGAAATGGCCTGAGCAGGATGAGAATTTTTTTCGGATTTCTTTTAACTATTTGACGGACACTTAATTTGTGATCTTTTGAAACTAAAAACAATTGAATTAATTTTCACTATACTTGTCGCGAACAGGGCCAGGACGAGCCGGATCGGGCTGGGTCAAAGTGAAGGACTTTCCGTCCCAGCTCTTTCCGCATGGATCAGATTCTGAAGTTTTAAAATTCTGAATTTTTGAAAATTTTATGAGTTTTTCGAAGAATTTCCATGTTTCGACCCTTTTGTGAGGGTCGGTATATCGCGCAGAGTTTTATTCCAGGCGGATATATACATATTTTTCTCAAGAATCTTCTAAAAATCTACTTCCTGGGTCGGAGGATTTTTGTGAACCGGCTCATCCGGAATTCGATGTATGATTTTCACAATGCCAAATCGTCTAAATTCCCAGAAATTATTTTTCGATTTCAGTTTCAATGTTTTTTGAATCAGTGAAGTTCGTAGTATGTTATTAGGTCAGCTCATACTTCGTTAGACCGCTTTTTTTATTCTGGGTGTTTCTATTTCAGATTTTTGACATATTTCTTACCTCAGTGTGACATGTGCATAGTCACTCCTCACACACGCGATGAGCTGTTTGTTCAAACTGTTCTCCAGATCCTCATCCTTCCCTCTCTTCGGCTGGAACGTCATCTTCTCATACTTCTCCTTCACAAACTGCTCTTTGATGTGTGATGGATCTCTGTAAATTATCAATTCTCTTCAATTTCTCTCTTAATCTCTCATACTGTGCCAGTGGTTTCTGAAACTTTGTCGATCCCTCGTAGAGTGCACTCTCCCAAATCATGTTGGTGTTGGACCTAAAATTCCATTAAGTTTTACGGGCCCGAGAGACAACAAGAACCCACGAGTTGAGAGCGTGAACGAGTCGAATGTGTTCCTCATCCCAAGCACTCTTGCGCAGATGACGGAGATAGCTCACCGATGGCCCTGTGTAGTGTACTATTTATTGATCGTAAGAAGGGAAAAGAGAGGGGGGTCACGTGTGCGCAACAATCGGCTTGCATACACATTAGTGCATTTGGAACCTTGCCAAGGGGGGAATTTCTGAAGTTAAAAACAAAATCTTACCAAGATAACTGTGAAAGCAAAAGCATTCTGAGCAAATGACGGTTCCTTTTTTCACCGACGCCCATTCCACCTCTCGTTTGCCGCAATCATCGCATTCCTTTTGTTCTAACGAGGTTATTACTGAAAATTTCAGCGTCTTTAAAGGAAAAAAGAAAGAAAAAACTCACAATCCAGCGCCTCGGCTGTATACATTTCCTATCCGCCACCTCTATACTACCTGTAAGAAGAAAAAGATTAATAAAAAGAAGAAGGTGGGAGATATGATATTAAAAATTGAAGAAAAATTCACGAAAAAAAAGGCAAAAAAGATACGACTAAAGACTACTAAGTGATTGTATCAATTTTGCGGGTAGAAGAGGCTGCAAAGCAAGGCCATTCTCACATCAACTAGGTGCGCGCGACATTCCAAGTGTTCGCAGTAATACGCGTACGCGCGGCGTGCCAACCATTTTCACTGACGCATTTCGTGCAACACCCTTGCGCGCGCTTGGTTCGCGTATACATGCCTCCAAATTACCTCTAATTTACCGATATTTGTTAGTTTTTCCTTCCAAATTTTCTAAATTTTTCCAATTTCAGCTAATCAAACATGGAGAAAATAACTGGACTCATGTCCAGAGACGATTGGGTCTACACTGGACTCCTGCTCTTCTCTTTTGCCGCGTCTTGTTATGTGAGGAAAATTGGAAATAACACTTTGGCATCCGGAGCGCTGGGTTTTGCGATGGCTCTGTTCATCATAGGTGAGAATCGAAGGTTTACAAGGTCTGAAATGAAAAATATATGTAGGTCCAAGAATCGCCTACTCACTGGGAATCTGTGCAATTGCCGTTGGAATCCAAGAATTCGCGCCGAAAAAGTAAGTTTTTGAAATATTTTTTGCGGAAAAATCGATATCTGCAGAAAGGTGCCCCTCTACGTCTTCCTGACAACGTTCACCTATTTGATGTTCGTCCGATTCGCTCATTATTTCCTTCCAGTCGTTGAAGTTGCCAGTCATACCAATGTGATTCAACTGATTATTACCTTGAGAGTAAGTTTCAAATGTTCAGAAGTTCAAAAGTGAAAAAAAAGCTAAAGCAAACTGTTTGGAACACTGAAATTACAGAAAATTTCGAAAGTATTCACCAAAGCAACCAACCGAAACTCTCACGAAAAGAGCTAAAGAACAATAAATGCTACATTAAGGCAGCCAAAGACACTTTGTGCACTGTAAATACAGAAGCAAAATAAAAAATGGGCATTCAGAAGGAAACAAATCAGTGGTTTGCTGGTATTTGGATATGCAGAGCGGCGAAAAATCAACAATTTGCTGCGGCCGTGGCAATTGAAAGCCTGGCGTTTCCTAGGCCATTGCGCTAGGCCACGTCCTTCCGTTCAAAGATCCTCACCGGAAATTCCGTGTACCCATAATTTTGGGCTCGTAAATCGCTCCGACTGAAAATCACATGAAATTTCCTGGTCTTTGCACGGAGGGTGGTGGCGTGGCGAACTGTCCCAGCATTTTTGGCTTCTGAATAACCGCATAAAGTTGAGTGGCACCGAAGAATTTAATGTAAACGAAAATACCAAAATATTCTGTTTGGCAGACCTCTCTTAAGCAATATGGAATAAAAATCAACTGGAAAAATCACAAATTTAAATTTGACTTTTTTTTGGATTCCAGAGTGTCCCATCTTGGGAGGAATACCACTTTCCTCCGACCAAAACGCAAAGCTACATGTCCTTAATACCTCAATCACCTAATCTTTTTCAGATTATTGGAATCACATTCGAAGAAAATGACGCCTGGCTTCACAAGAATGACGAGAACCCTACAAAACGATACTTAACACGAATGCCAACACTTTTGGAAAAATTCGCCTACTTTTATCACTTTTGTGGCTTATTCACAGGTAAATTGGTGTCCACAGCTTGTTTCTAACACCGAGTCTACTATTTCAGGACCATACTACACCTATCAGATGCTTCTAGATTCTCAGAACCCCGCATTGCAGTCTTGGGATCCAACACCGGAAGTGAAGTCTCGATTCGTTCGACTTTTGTGGTCGGTGCCGGCGTTTGTTATCACAAACCACTACTTTCCATTGGATGTGAGACTTATACAGAAACTAGGAATGTTTCTAAATTTTGAATTTTTCAGACCCTTCGCTCCGATGCAATTTGGGAAGTCTCATTCTGCACTCGTCTGGTCTATGCAGCGTTGATATTTGTCGTGTTCAAAACAAGAGTTTACAGGTTGGTAGTTCAACAATAGCCAGAATAAAGTGTCTTATTTTCAGCGCGTGGGCGATCGCCGAGTCGATTTGCGTCATTCTTGGAATCGGAATTTACCCAGCTGCATCAAATCCAAGAATCATTGTGGGACCTACTGACTTGAAAGTGTTCCAGGAGCTTGGTGAGAAAGAGAAGGTGGAAATGAACAGTGATGCTATTGTGAATTTGGATATTCCGAAGGTGAGGCACAGTTTTGGTTGGGTAGATATCAGGTAAGTTGTGAAACCATACTTGTAGAAGGCTCACAAACGTTACAGATAGACCAATTTGAGCTACTCCATAATTATTGTCAAATATTAAAACTCACATAAGGGATTTTCCGAAAAATCGAATTGCGAGCTGCAAATTTTTGTTTAACAAATCATGCAGCTAGTGATTCAAAAAAATATTTTTTCCAATATTCTCTGATATGTGTCGGAAATTTTGAACGTTTGAGATTACAAAACTCGACTCTAACTGATTTTTTCAACCACTACAATACAAAAACTACTGTTGTTTGCCACCTAGAATCCCTGAAAAACGTTAGTTGGACAACAAAAATGAGATTTTTTCAGGTTGAATTTTCCGATGGTTTCCGTGACGGTATGAAGGCCTGGAATCGGTCCGTACAAACTTGGCTGGCTCTTTATGTACACTCTCGAGTCAAATTCATGCGTGTTGAGACGACAATGTTGGTCTCGGCAATCTGGCACGGGACCTATGCTGGATATTTTATGTAAGTATTTCTGTTGGAATCAGACTATAACATTTTTCGACGTGGCTGATCCGATAGCTATCCGACATGCCTAAATTAATATTCTGACATAAAAAAAATCGGAGTTATAAAAGAGAAACGCCGATGGCAGTGGCCGAAGGACGCACAATAACAACTACCGTAACACGAACATAATTTTAATCTCGGTTACGGTAGTTGTTGTTAGGGATTTTTGGCCACAGCCACCGGTTATTTTCTTCCAGAGCTCCGATTTTTTAATACCAGAGTAATAATAACGTCAATTGCCTGAGGGGCTTCAATAGGAAAAAACCGAGAACAATTGTTTCAAAAAAATTTTTTTATATCAACCGAATCTTTCTTTCAGGTCCTTCGGAGTGGTGGCGATGTGTGCGATTCTGGAGGATGTCATCTTCAAACTGGTCCCAGTGAACCCGGAAACTGGTCTCAGACCACAATGGTTCCGTATACTGTAAGTGCTCTAACTGCAATCTTATCCTCATTCAAAAAAATTTCAGCTATACCCACACCATCCGTTGCCGTGGATTCGAAATGCTCGCCACCGGCTTCCTCCTCAAAAATGCCTCTGACGTCCACCACTTCTGGTCATCCATCTACTACTGGTTACCTCTTCTATGCGTTCCATTCTACATCTACAGTGTGAAAACCGCTGCTCCGAAACTAAAACGATCTCAAAAATCAGAATAATTGCCATTTCTAGTGAAATTTTTGTTGGATATTATCTAGTATTTATGTTCATTATTGTTTTGTTACCAAGGCGTTTGCATCTCATCTCTATCTCTCTAGTCCAAATTGTTGACATTTTCTTGTGAAATGAATTTTTCTGCTTTCAATTTTTTCATCGGGTTTGAGTGGTACACACGGAACAAAGCGTGTAATGCTCCTCACACGTGATTCGCTCCCCTATTCAGGTGTTCGTTTTGGTTGGACAAATAGAGGTGGTAATGGAATGTGAGAAAAATGCGTCTCAATACATTCCCCGCGCCTTTTCAATTTCCCTATCAAAAATCACGATACCTAATCCATCACAACTGCTTTTTCTTCACTCCTCCCATTGTGTACTCAAAGGCACTCGACCCTTCCTCTTCCTTGTTTTCGTGAACCCCATCAAAAATAAACAAACGGGCGGTACTATAAAAAGGGCGAGTGGTCATTCAATTAAAGCATCATTTTCTTTATTGAACTAAAAATGAACTCCAAAATCGTCCTTTGCTTCTTGGCTCTTGTCGCTGTCTGTGTGGCCCAGAGAAACGGTTAGTCTCAAAATTGAAGCTTTAAAAAGTGGGAAAATTCCAGAAGCCATCTTGGCCCGCGCTGTCGGACCATGCATTGCTGACAAGTGTCAATCCAAACATACTTGCTATTTCGGACAATGTGTTCCAGAAGGAATTGCTCCAGCCATGCCAGCTCTTGACAAAAGTGAGTTTACCAAACTTGCTTAATTCTGGCGGCGGACAGAACCCGGAAAAAATATTCCGGTCCGGGTGCGAAATATTTTTGTTGATTTTTGATACAATTTTTGTTAAAATTCAAGTTTTGAAGCGCCACAAAATGTAAGATTTCTTTGTGAAACCTCTCAATCTATGAAAACTCAGAATATTTTATGAAATGCCCAATTAACTGAATTTTTTTTGCAAAAAATGACTTTTCAAAATTCCGTTTTCATAGACCCACGAAAATTAACGAGTTCACATATTTTTTCTGAAAGAAGCCAACCCCGACTGTCAACTTTGAGCTCAAATATCTCTATTCTTGTGAAAGTAATGAAAATATAGCCAACTGATAAATTATTTATCATAATATCACCAACATTCCATCAATTGGCAGATTCCCATTATCTTTTGAAAGAACCAAGATAATTAAGCTCAAAGTTGATAACTTTTAATAGCGGAATCCCTGAAAAATCATCATTTCTAGGTGCTGCTATTGGACCATGCATTAACTATCTTTGCCCTGGAAATTCCTTCTGCCATCAAGGAATGTGCTACAACAATATCTAAATAATCCCAAAGTTGAATTCTACGGTTATCCATACTCTACCTGAACTCTAATTTTAATTACTTTCACAATATTTATCAAACCACTTTCAAAACTTTACGAAATGAAACTGCAATTATATTCACCATTCAGTTTGTCTTTCTTTTTTCTATCAAACCCATCAAACCCAAAAAAACCCTTCTGTCCTTGCGATTTGTCGTTTACAATTACCGTAACACTGCGTTGACAGCCAAATGACCTAATAACGGCTTCCGAACGGATGTCAATGTATTAAAAGGGGGACGCTTCCTTTTGAGAGAGGGGCTCTGTCGAAAAACGCGCATTTCCTAGGCAGACGTAATGGCACCATTAAAACTGACGAACACCGGTGATGGCAGTTTGGAGTAAGGACAAGGTTGAACCCTGAGTGTTCATGACATCTGAATTTGTTGGAAGGAAGACGACGACGGAGAGGAAGATTCAAACAAGGGAGAAGATAAGTGCCATAATTGCGTAACGACTGACTATAAAGTGATACAGAAGAAAAGTGCGATAGATGGAGTCGAGATAAGAAGCGCGAATCCGGATCGGGAAAATGACCGGGTGGCGAGGGAACGCCACCGGTAATTATTCTCCGTTCTTCTTCTTTTCTCTCCAAAACCGTGTAACATTGATTGATGAAGTGTCATTAAAACATTATCTTCGAGCTGGATCTTTTCACACTTTTATACACTTTTTATGACTCAATTTCAAAAAAAAGAAGCATTGGAAAGCTACTTTTTCCGGATCTGGTTTCCGAATGATTTTTGAAATTGAGAGTGACTCTGTTTTGAAAGCCGTTTATCAAATAGCTACGTTTTTCCAGGAAAATTTTCGAACTGAAGCTTTCTTGTGCATTTTTCCATTGAGTAGCAACTCATCAGTTCAATTGAAATCTTTTTCCGGCGAGACCAACGTTAATCTTACTGTAGTATCCCGGATATTACCGCTAACAGTGCGAAAACGAGCAAAAAAAGCAAAAAGGGTTGTCTTCCAGCACTGAGCAATTAGCTAGAAAACTAGAGATTCGTGAAAAATGCTATAAATGAAAAATTATAATCCTGGTCTGTTTCACTCCTTCTGAAGTTTTCAAAGTGACCCAACATTTGATAGCCAAGCTCCAGACTCCTGAAATTGGTGAAAATCAACTGAAAACCCATTTTCGTATATCTTGTCGGATACTGTATATCATGTCTTGAGTACTGTATATGTCTCGAAAAAAGTTCAATATTTTATTTCATTGTGGCCATACAAAAAAAGGAAGAAGGGGTCAGAGTACAAAAAAAAAACACAACCAGATAGAATGCATGATATGAAACAAAATGGAAACTTCTATTTCTTTTTTTTCAAATTTCAAAATCAAGTTTCGAAAACGCTCATTTCTGTCTAAATGACACTCTAAAAGGGGGACAGAGAATCGGTAAAATTCTAGAATTCGGGTTGTTTATGGAGAAAATAGACGGCGATTGAGTATATATTTTCAAAGAAATTGTCATAATCAATTGAATTGTATAGTCAGAACCTAAATGGAATGAGGTTTCAGAACTTGGCAAAAAAAGAGAAAATCTGGTGGTACTGGATGGGGTGGGGGAGGGAGGCAAATGTCATTTTGTGCACAATATTCTGTAGAGCACAACTCTATAAATGCTCCATTTTTAGTGATAAGGAGTGAGAAGAGTTTCTGGTCTACAAAATCAAGCATAAGCAGAAATTAGGGGGAATGGACCACGGGGAAAGGAAATTATGAAAAGCTCATAGGAAAAACATTTGAAAAATCAGTCTTCAGATTAAAATAAAGATTAAAAAGAACATGAAAAATGCAGAGATTTGAAACCATTTTTTGTGAGTTTGACTTCTTTTTTTTCGATACTAAATGTAAGTCAAACTAAACCCAGAAATTTATGGCCAGAGGGAGAAACGAGAAGAGTTTGAAAAAGCAGGAGAGTGAAAAACAACCAAAAAACGAGATGATGATGCTGACTGGAACTGGAATTAAAGAGAATATCAAATACACGGGTGAATAGTGAGAATTCGGATTTGAAAAATTAATGTCTAAGAGACTCTCTAAGCTCTCCAGTAGTGCTCATGGACTTGTGCAATGTCGTTGAGCTCGTGCATTTGGCTGTGGCTCAGTGATTGGTCAATGGAGTTGAGGACCGCCGACACTGGCAGACTCATACCAGAAGTTAGGGTTGGGATATCTGAAAAACTTTATTTTTTAAAAATATTTTTGTACTTCTAGAAATTCTCCTTATTCTCATTCACACTCCCTTCGTTTTGGCGCGCTTTGGTGCAGAACCTGAGGAGGCGTGTGCGCGCTCAAAAAAAAGTGTATAGGTATGGCGGATCCCAACGCATATTCTATCGGACATAAATGTGAGGTGACAGCCTACAGAGGCATATGTCACACACACAAAACAGACAAAAGAAGGAAAGGGAAGGCTGATACAGTGTGCGCTGGCTGGTAGGCAAGAGGAGAGAAAGAGATTACGGTAGCCGTTTTGGAATGTTGGTGGTGGAATCCGGAAGGATGTGAATTGTGGAAAAGAATTCAAAACAAGATGGTCACTCTTCTTCTTCTACACACCTCTCAACACATCAAATTTATCACCACCCCATACTAGCGGTTTTTATCACCCCGAAATTTATGGGTTTCTACTACCCAGGGGAAAGTTTAAAAATCAGAGAAAACGGAGAAATTTGAAGTTATATACTTGTCAAAAGGATACACAAAAACGTGTTTTTCAGTTAATATCGCCCATTCTCGGGAGCCTAGAACTCGGTTTTCTAGTTTCCGATAGCTTTTGAGAATGTTGAAGGTTATGAAACAGACCTAGATTAAAAACTTTGCAATTACAGAATTTTTTTGAAAATCCTAGTTTTTCAGCTATTTATCGATTTATGAATGAAACCCCTTTTTTGTACTGAAAATGTGAGTCCTTCAGGAATCGAGAAATAGGTAAAAAACTAAAAATAAAAAAAAAAGCTATGAGTGCACAATTTTCAATCTAGGTCTTTTTTATAACCTATAACATTTTCAAAGTGATCTGACACTTGATAGCCGAGTTCTAGGCTCATGAAAATGGAAAACAAAATCCAAAATCAACTGAAAAAACCCTTTTGCGTATCTTATCGACCTGTACTGTATCTACCTACCTCCAACCGACGTTGTCACTGGACTCATCGACTGCTGGAATCCATGTCCGTTGGTTTGCACTCGGGCATACTGTAATTAGAGAAGTGTTATGATAGACGATGCGTGTGCGACAACTACTTACATGGAATGGGTCATATGGCGAGCGTCCCGGTTGGAACATGTGATGTGTTTGGAATTCGGCTGGTGGTTGGTATGGCGCCATTGAGAGGCCGGCGTTGGCAAAGCCAAATCTGAAAAATATGAAAGTTTGAATGAAATGGGAGCGTTGTATTTGATAAACTTACGTGTATGGATCCATGGCTTGCTGACTGAGCCCGTTGTACATCTGGGCTGGCGGCGGCACAAAGTTCGTCGTCGGCAAATTTGCCGAATTATTTGATGGGAATCGATTCGGCGTGCTGGCTGGTGATCCTATCGTATTCGACATGTTACTTACAGACAGACTGTCTGATCCTGGCTTTGGCGTCGGCGGCCCGTTAGAATCCATGGTTCCGCATGAGCGTTTGCTGCGCATTTTCTCCTCCCTCCTCCATTTGGCCCGCCGATTCGAGAACCATACCTGGAATATTTCATTTTCTGATACTATTTTTATTTTTCAAAATCCCTCTATTGTCAGACATCCCATTCTGCCCTTCTACTCTTCTTTCTCAATTCTCAGCTGGCAGAACTAACAAAAAGATAAATGTGCGAATCGAGTCCTTATGTCCATACGTCGGAGGGGCGAACAGAGAGGGAGGTCCCCCCTAATAAAGATAAATGGTATTTAGAAAAAGTAACCCCTTTTTCCTATTTTGAATTCCCAACTTCTCTTCTTCCATCCAACTGTTTTTTTCCATATTTTTTTCAGCAAATTCCTCATCGTTTCTCGTTTCCCATCCATTCCACTCCTATTTTTTTTTCAAGAATGGGAGGAAAAATGATGAGAACAGGTTTCGAAAGAAAGTATTGGCATGGGGACAGTTCAAGTGTGTTGGAAAGAAGAGAAGGAGTGACAAGAGACCCTCTTGAAGTGAAAATGGGCTGCTGTTGCTGATGGCATAGTTTTGAAAAAAAAGAAGACGTCTTTCGATTCTTTAAGTTGCGTAAGGAGTTGATTAGGTGACATTACTGACCCTGTAAGGGGGCTACAGGGGCAAAACGGAAGTGTCTTGCAGTAAAAAAAATGTGGAGTGACATGTGATTGGTATCAGTCAAGGATTAGGCAACTATTGCGCGCACACGGCTCGTTACACTTTCCTATCTGATTTGGACTAATCGTTATATGACCCTGTTTGTGAGTCAAATACTAGTCAACCTGAATTCTGAAGTCTGCTTACCTGAATTCTGGCTTCAGGAAGTTGAATTTTCTGTGCAAGTCGCTCCCTGGCAAATACATCTGGATAGTGGGTCCGTTCGAATTCTGCAAAAAACACAATTTTGTTAAATCCCCCACAAATTTCACTATACCTTTCTCAAGACTTTCAATCTGGACTTGTGTAAACGAGGTTCTGTTTCTCTGCAACTTCCGTTTCAATCGCATCCGGGCTGCCGCATCATCTTCCTGCTCAATCTGAGGTTTTTGGTCCTCATCTGAAAAAGGTTGGATTATGCATTCGGGATGACACTTTGCGGCGGCAAGGAGAAGTGCCGGAAATGAGACCGCTAATGTATTTGGTGGTGGTGGTGGTTTTCTTTTCCCTCCTAACACTAACATCCGCTGGAAATGGTCGGATATCCGCTTTTAATGAAAGAGATGGGCATGAGAACCTGGAGATAACCGCGCTATGAGAAATCGCGAAAAAAAATTTCAGGAAAAAAATGAGGCTCCAAAACATACATGGTGAGAATTTATCAATACGAATAGCGGGCTTACGAATAGTGGAGGCTCGGCGAGTTGGAGTCGGTGACTTAATAGACACCAAGGGAGCGTGGGCTGATATCATCTCTTGACAGAGACTGTATGACCAACCGCACTGATAGTCGAGGGGCGGGTCACCCATCGTCCTCTATGTGGATGGTTTGAGGAAAGTTGTCATCGACGTCGTCAAAGAATCACGCAACACCGTAGGAACACGAGACGCAGTCGCATATATCAGCATGTGTCAGAAGTGATTTGAATTTCATTTTTTGAGTTGACTCACATTGATAAAACAAGGTGATAGTAGTGCGAAAATTACTATCAAATTGGTAGTAAAAGACCTAGACAGCTGGGATTGATAAGGAATGGGTTACGGTAGATGTCCTTATCTATAGCTCCTTATATAACTAGAATTCAAGAAAAACGCAAGGGAAATTAGGTATGATGATAACTGGGATTACGGTAGATGTCAATACCCATAGCTCATAGGCTCATAAGTTAACTAGGCTCATATGCTGATAAGTCAGAAAAATCCAAAAGAAATTAGAAGACACGACCATCTCCTAACATCTAAAATTGGGAAGACTGAATGCGATTATCTGCTTTTGTGAGGGTTGGCAAATGCGACAAAATCGCAAAATTAAATTGAACACATCCGACCACTTCAGTTTCCGAAACGTATGAATTCGAATTAGGCGTTAGGTCATCGAGAGTCTGTTTTCTCTTTTTTTCATAATTTGATAAATTAAAGTGTTTCCTTAACTCGTATTAGCGATTGATCGCATCTGGGAAGAGTCTCGCCTATTGTGTACAAATCGGTCCGTTGCATATCCACACCAACAGCAGCGGCAGCAGCAGCAGCTCCAGACGATGCAGTATCAGCTGACGACGATGGTGTGCAGGGTGGTGGCTGGGGAGCGCACCAGTATACGGTAGACGCGTTGGAGCACAGTTTTCCTTCGAGTTTCGTTTCCGAAGTTACGGTCGGAAGCGAAGGGGCCCAATACAGTCGGGGTTGTCAGAAGCAATCAAAATCAGATAAAACGGAGGGAGGGGGTGATGTGAGGAGTATGTTTGGAGTGGTTGGTGGTGGCGATGATGTTAGAGGCGTCCGACGAATTCAGCAAAGATGTGGAGACTCAGATTGAACGACGTCGTTGTCGGGTTGTCGGAAAAAGGCGCAGTAAGCAAACAGCGCCTAGCCTAGATAGACCAATCGTCGGAGAGACACCGGCGTCGCGCGTCAGGACAGCGCTGAAGACGGCGTCAACTGGCGGCCACGCCCCGAAACTACCGTAAACCATCCAATTATTGATATTCAAAATGGAAGCATCCAGAAGCTTCTTGGACTGGCGGCTCCTTGAGAACATTAAAGTCTCATATATTTATGACCAAGGCTTTCCAGACCCTCTGCTCTATGCCAAAGTGTCCTCTTGGGGCGAGTCTTTTCTCGGTCTTGTTTTTTTTTCATTCTGGTCGGATTCATTTTTCGTGGTCCACTGCGTACGGTATTTCGACGAGATGTGATAAGAAGAGCGAAAGACAAAAAGGAGGGGGGTTATCTGATAAAAGGTATTCAGTGAAGCGTGAATCTCCGTTTTTGGCGTTTTTCACGGCCTGTCATTTTCAAAATTAATGGTAGGAGCGTGTGTGTTGTATAAAACTGTAATATTGAAAGATGGGATGGACATACAGACAGAGAGACTACGGTAGAAGTATTGTTTTAGCAACTGCAGAAAAATGGAACAAAGCTTATTACACAACTCTGAAAAAGAATCAAAAAATAGTTGGTACTCCAAAAATGGTACTCCAAAAAGTTTGCAGAAAGTTGGAGGGCATTTCTTTGTGGAAGCTTAATCTATAAAAATATGGCGAACCTAAATCATTCACATTCAACGGGAAAAATGCTCAAAAAACTCGAGACGAAGAAAATCAGATCGGCGTGCCTCACCAAAGGAAAACTAAACGACTGAAGTGAGGGAAAAAGGAAAAAGACAAAATTGCGATTATGGTTGTTGTCTTAGTGAATAAATTAAATTAGTCGCTCGATAATTCGTTTAGTAAAAAGTCACTCGCCGAGGAGAGAGAACTTATACTGTCATTGACACTGTCTACAACTGCATTGGGTGGTCGTCTTGGAAGCGTTTTCCTCATTTTTTCAAGTCATTTCTATACAATTTTTAGTTCCAATAACTTTTGTAGTTACTAAAATGATTCTCAATGATAATTGCTACTTGACAGGAATGGTCTAATTAGGTCCAATCAACTACCACTTGTTTCCAAACTTCTAAACGTTAAAATCGAAAAGAATTCATGGAAAAAGTGGCCTCACAACCTAAAACCAACCAGAAAAAATGACTAAACACCCAAAAGCCTGCTCCATCTGTTCCGACCGAACAACAACAAAAAAGGTCGCACCTCATTTCCGCAATTATTCTCGATTAGGGACATGGGAGGTGCCACATAAATTTAAAATTATTCCCCGTATATTTGCTGGTATTGATTCATGTATTTTCTCCTAGGCTTCTTCCCTAATTCGATGATGAATGTGTTGGTTTTGCCATCAGAGAGGCTTATCGCAAAGTCGATAGTTGGCATGTGGTTTGCCTTTTTTTAGTACTAGTTGTAGCTTTTTTTCTGGTCTTTCCAATATTTCTAGTTGAGTTTCAGTCTTGGGTCTTAGGCTGTAAATCAACAGAAAATCTTTTGATTATTAAGAAATTGAAATCGCTCAGTTTAACACTACAGTATACCGTATTTCTTCAAATAGAAGCCCGGAAAAATTTTCAACTTTGAGCTCAATTATCTTGTTTTCAGTGAAAGATATCAAAGTTTTGTTAACTGATACAATATTTATTGTGATATGACAAATATTTTATCAGTTGACATATTTTTGATATCTCTCAGGTAAATCGGAATATTTGAGCACAAAGGTAACGGTTTGAGTTGGCGTGTTTTTAGTAATTATAGTTGGTTGGTGTAAGAGTTTTTTCTTTGAAATCCTCAAATGCTAAGCTCATATTTCGAGAGAAAAATGAAAAACTGTAATTTCCAATATATAGCAATTGGAAATATTTATCACCAAGTGATACCGAAAACAATAATAACCTATAACGGCTTCAATATTTTTGGAACTGCCAACTCAACTAAAATCTTTTTTGGATCTACCTCATTTATTCTACTAGGAACTCACTCTATAAGTGCACATTGAGCTCAATTATCTCGGCTTCTACAAAAGATACAAAAAGTAGTCAACTAATGAATTACTTATCATAATTTTACTAATATGTTATCTGTTGACACATTTTGGATAACTCTTACAGGAACCAAGATAATTGAGCTCGAAGTGCAGGGTATGCGTTTTTAAAAGAAAATTCCAGAAGCACTTCACTATTCCTATGATTTCTTGTCATCCTAGACCGTTTCTCGCATTTTTTCAAAGGAATACACTTTCTGCTTGACTACGTTGTCTTGAGTCACCATGTCCTTATCGATGTCTGATGTAGGCGTATCAATTCCAATCATGAAACGGATACGGTGTTCGTTGATTCATCGACAGACAAAATTCTTTTTAAAAAACTGATGTTCGAAAATTTCCGCTCCAAATTTGATAAGCATGTGGTCTCTTATCCCAACGTCTCCTTTTTTCATTTTTCACTTCTCACAACGCCTTACACTGTCCTTTACAGTAGCCAGCCCAGACGCTCCAGTTTTGTTTGGAAGAAAAGCGATGGGTCAGGCGCTTAGTCTTACTGTAGACTGGAGAACATGACGGACTGATGGCGAAGTGGTGACAGGCTAGAGCAGAACAGGTTTCTCACTATCGGCCGAAAAAAAATCTGTGTTATCGTCCTTATTTTTGTTCTCTTCCCTTTTCTATTTTAGAAAATTATGGAAAATGAAGGGGTCGAGCCGAAAAACAGTAGTTTAACATTAAACCTTTGAAAAATTTGCTAACTAATGAGAAAAAAGCAAGAAAAAGGCTAGAAAAGTCAAGAACAAAAAATCCACACAATTGTATCAAGATTTTGATGAATTGGGTGATGAATGAGGTGAATAATGAGTGCGAATAATGAGGGTGAATGCGCAAATGAGGGAAGAGGAAAGGTATGAGAAAAACGGAGCGCGAGGATGGCGGGCCAAAACAAGGACTAGATAAAATGCAACGATAGTGTCAACTTAATGAACCATCAAACCGTCCAACTTTGCGTGCCTCCACTTCATCGCGGAAAAGGACCCCCAACAGATGTTCTTCGTGTACGCACCTCGTAAAAAAGTTTATGACCTATTATAGGCTGTATTCAAATGAGATCCCAATCTTTCTATTTACTACCTATCATTAGTTCATTAGTTCCTGAGTATTCTGGAGAACAAGGGATCACCAGGTAGTTGACACAACATATAAGCTGAAGTGGCAGCTACCTGAGCAATTATTGTCTGGCTCCTCACCTTTTATGTAGTCGTCTTCTTCTTTTTTGGCTTCTAGTGGGGCTGCGGGAACAAACGGGTTCAGATTAACGGCTCCATTCATTTGGAGCGGCCACTGACCGTACCAACTGGAGTTGTAGCTGGAAAAAAGGAATATGGATGATTGATGTGGTAGAATGGAAGTGGGTCTTTTATTTGATTTTTCAACTCAGGATTCTCGGTAATAAAACGTTAGAAATATTGAAATATCATTATTTCCCTTTTGCAAACAATAATTTTTGAATTTTGGAACTTTTTCAAAAGTTTCCATTGCATTGAACATTTAACAATTAACAAAAAAGACAATGAGGGAAAACCCAATTTTCTTGTAATCAGTTTTTTTTTTTTGAAATTTTCGATTGACATGTTCAATTTTTGTCAAGTTTGACGTTTGCAACAGCAAAAAAAAAGCTAGAAATGCCGGAATTAACACTAAAATAATGGCTGCGCTACTTCAAACTTGACTATCTCGCTCAGTTCGAGTTTTACAAAAAATTTGTCAATTACAAAAATGAAGCTCCAATTTTGTTTAGTACGCTCTGAGATTTTCCAGAAAATCGAGAAATTCTGGACTACTTTTGTAAAAGTTGACAATTTTTCATATAAAAAATAAGTAAATTCTGTCCGGTACTGTATGAAGTGATTACGAAATCGCAACTTTACAAAAAAATTTTTTAAGTGCTTTGCAATTTTTTCAGTTCTCTAAACTATACAAAGTAATGCTAATTCAACTTTCAGAAAAAATTCAAACTCACGGAAAATTGTTTTCTACTAATCGAAGTCTATCATATAAATCTGTCTGCATGGTTTGTTGCTGCTCCTTTTTCGATGTTAAATTGCGAAGCACCCGATTGATGGAAGAAACCTGTAATCAAAGAATATATTTGATAAATTCATTGAAGAAGGGCTGAAGAATTCGGCTTTTCTAAAAACACTAAATATACAATAATACAAATTTCAAAAAAAACTTACACTTGGTATAGTCTCGTTATTGCAAATATTATCAGACAGCAATTTATCTCGAATCTCCCATGCAAATATACTCGGCTGGTCTCGTTTGTACTCTTCAATCTTTTCCACGACGTCTGATGTGGCCACTCTTAAAGACAATGAAACATAGAGAATAATTTAATGAGGTCTTAATTTTCAAGACGTCCTGAAGCATGAAAGGAAAACGCCGAATAAGCTAACTAACCGAGGTTTGGAGCCGCCTATCGCTCGCGGTCGTATTGTACCTGATTCGTAGTACCTGCACAAAATCTTGGAGACGCACCTGCAACGGATTAATGGTTAGCAAGGACACGGTGGAAACTAACGAGGACTTGGTTGGACCCCGGGTGAGGATTAAAAAATCCCCACGTTCTCGACTTTTTGAATCTACACAGCTGTCACCAATTCTTCACAAGATGTTACGAAAATATATAAGAAGAACTAAATTTCGAAAAAATAAAGAAGGTGTCTGTTTTTTTTCTATTCTTTTTCTTTCCTATCTTCGATGATGACAACCATCGACACGATGAGGTAAAAGGCGGCAGACAGTTATTTGAAGGTAGAGTTAATTGAATCAGAATCACAATCGGGTTTTTTTGTATAAAGAGAAAGAGCGAGAGGTAAAAAACAACACCCTATGAGAATCTGTTTTTCTTCAATTTAATTGGGATATGGTCTGAAATACTGTTAAAAATTCAAAAAGTGGATAATCCTGATTCCTTGGTCTCTGCTTTTATACGTTCCCCATTTTATCTGGCTCTATTGGAACTACAAAAAATTTGGTTTTTCAGTAGACATTTTTTGTGGCTTTGTGAGCTCCTGTGTGTTTTCAGACGACTTCATGAAAATTGTATTGCAGAAAAATTTTTCAGAACGACTCATGAAATATTCAAGATTCAGATCTGGAGAGAAATACAACAATTTTCAAAAACGAAAACATTTTTGAATTGCATTGCATAATCTAAATCCAAAAGAATTTTTTTTTCTTAATCAGTATATGTCAATATACAACTTGCACTTTAAGCTCAATTATCTCAATTCCTGTGAAAGATATCGTAAAGGTTCCAACTGATTAAAAAAAAAATTCAAAGTATCATAAACATTTTATCAGTTGGCACATTTTAGATATCTATCATAGAAATCGAGATAATAATGCTCAAAATACTTAATATGTGTGGCTTTCTACAGAGTGTTTATGGTTATAATTTCGGAAACTAACTATGCTTCCTTGCCAAATTAGAAACATTGGTTTTACAATGGTTACTGAAAGAAACATCGAAAATTTCAAGTTGATAAATTGATTTTTTGAATATTATAATATGTCAATTAACCAATTCTTGATATTTTTCACAAAAAACCAGAAAATAAGCCAAAAGTGACATTTTTCTATTAAAGCTTCTTTGTGTCTGATATATTTTTATATTCTTATTATATTTGTTATTAAAAAAACTGGAGATTCAAATATTGGAAAATTAAAAGCGTTAAGATTGGAAACTGGTCCTCATATTGTTCGAAATCTATTTCAGCTCGTCGAAAAACTTTCAGAGTTTTCTCTAATATGATAAAATATTCAACTGATAAAATATTGCTGATATTGTGATAAGCAATTTAACTTTTAACAAAATTTTGATATCTTCAACAGGAATCGAGATTATTGAGCATAAAAGTGATGGCTTAGGTAGCTTTCTAAGAGCAAGTACCTAGAAAACCTAAATTCTGAGCTGTACTCTTTCAACAATATTAATCATACTAATCCTAATAAACAAACTGACCCGTTGGAAACTTGCAAAAGCCGACTAATATCACAAGGACGCCTTCCTTGATGGGCCAAAGCCACGATTTTTTGACGCGTCGCATCCGGAAGTGGCCGTCCATTAACGAACACGCCTCCAAGTTGATTCACACCAGTGTGTCCAGCATCTGAAAAACCATTTTTCACGTTATCCAGTTTCAGTTTTTTTTTTTCGCTTGAATCGGAATCTCATCTCACAGCAAGTTTTTGGAGTTCCCCTCATTCTTCTACATCCACCTATTGTCTCTTCATTCGAAACAATAACATTATTATTAGATTGACATTGTTATTACAAAACAGAAGGTAAATGGGTGCTCTCTCCCAGCCAGAGTCCCCTCTGGCGTAATTGACTACGGGTCAGTGAGCCGACGGGACGACGACTCGACGCAACTCACTAACGAGAGGTCGGTGCCGGAAGCCAATTCGCAAACCTTTAATTAGAATAGAGACAAAGAAAAGATTCAAATTAGGAGGGTGAGGAGGAGATCGGATGATTCAAAATCGAGTGACACCGGAAGTTTGAGACAAAAAATTGAATTAAAACATCAGATGCTAGATTTTTCAATCAGAATGAATGAGTGATAGGAAATAAGATTGGATGGGTTACGGTACTCAAATTACAGAATGTCGTATTGGTGGAAAGATGAATTAAGAAAAAAAAGTTTGATTACAAGAATCCCCTTTCTATTGGAAATACGAACATTTTTGAAAATGTGCAAAACTGAATAATCCACTTCGAGTTTGAACAATTTCTATAAGATATATCAGAAATCTGTCAACTGATAAAATGTAAGTGATAAGACGAAAAGCATTTTATCAGTTAACAACTTTTAGATAGCATTCATAGAAATTGAGATAATTGAGCTCAATGTGCAAGTTTCAGTATTTAACTGAAAATAGATTTGAACTTGAAATATGAACCTAGTTCTATGAATGACAGTCATTTTTCAAAGTAACCGAAGTTTGAATAAAAATAACCCGTGAAACCTGTAATCGAAGGACCCCTAACGTTTAACTTTGAGCTCAATTATCTCGATTTCTACAAAAGATGAAAAAAGTCTTGTTAACTAATAAAATGTCGGTAATATTATGATAAAAATGTTATTATTTGACACTTTTTTGATATTTTCACAGAAATCAAGATAATTGAACTCAAACTTTACAGTGTGGCGGCCCTTCTATAACAGGTTTCACGGTAGTTCGCCTGCCCAAACTTTATATATCAAAATTTCGATATAATTACCTGTTAGATCTGTGACTTCTGTTTTTACTTTTATTATTTTACCAATAAGTTGTTTTGGGGGACATCGTCCAAGTTTAGCCAGAATCAAGTTAATTAAAAATAGCAAATACTCAAAAAAATTTCTGAATATGATTTTTTTTTCCAGGAAAACTAGGTTATATACACAAAAAGTGCAACAATGGATCATTTGCGAATCCCAAGGGTCCGTATTTCTTAATAGGCAAATTAGTAATTGGAACTGACCATGTTTTGCAGAGCTTGGAGATGAAGAGAAAAGAAATAGAAAAATTAAGAGAATTTTGCAATAGAATAAAAAATCATTTATTTGATTTGCAATTTGTTTTATAAACAATCAAATCTTCCCTTTTTTTTCTCATTTTCTTTGCTCCCCGCTCAATTTTTGTTCCAAAAAACCAAAATCAAAAATTATGATGAACACATGTTGATGGTATTAGTGGCAATCTGTTCTGTTCCTTCCGCAAAAAGCCAGGTTTGCTCTCACCTTCTAATTAAAATAGTCCCCCTACCGACAGAATTCCCCATGTTGCTCTAAATTGCGCAATTGTGATTTTAGCTAATCCCCCGCTAACCCCTTTTCTGTCACCTCATATGTTTCTCCCGACAGACACTGTATTAACATATTGATGACAGCATCATGTGAGTGTTTTCTTAGACGTTTCCCGACCCCATATGGCGTACTGTTTCCGAGTGGGACCCCACAGCCGTCAACAGGTTTCAAGAGCTTCCCATAGTAGACCAATTGGATGAGTTGCGTCATACAGTTACCAGCCACTTTATCTGGTCACGTAAGTTGACTAAACGTAGATCCATATCTTGATGATGAGACCAATAACAAAGGTCCTGACTAATTATTTGATTGCACAACACATAACTTTTTTGCTGCTACTAGTGTAATGTTTCCCACTGCGATAACGAAGGAGACAAAGTTGGTGGTCCCATTTTGGAAGAAAGAGATTTGTTTTCTTGCAATTCTTTTTGGGGTCTTGTGGAGCTTTTGGGGTCTCGACCACCAAAATATGTACATATATACTGAACAACCGAATTATAAGCGGTACTGCGCTTCCTGAATGAATGTGTCTATGGAGGTGTGAAATTGAGATTTTGCTCTCTTTCGAGAAGGAATAAAAGGAACAAAGAGAGAATTTTGGATATTCTGGAGTTCTAGAGTTGAGTAGAATTTGAATCTATGAAAATTTTCTAGGTTTCAAAAGTCTTACGGAAATCAATTTGGCACCTTGAGCCATAGTGTTCAAAATGGTATATTGTATGCTTTGAAGAAATTAGCTCACTTTTTCGACAAGCCATATACGGTACCGGTCAAGAAGATATATAAAAATAGATTTTTAAACATATTTTTTGCTATTTTAAGCATTTTCAGAAGCCTAGAGCTTGGCTGCCAAGTTTCCGATCACTTTAAAAATTCTGGAGGGTGTCAAACATATTTAGATCATAAATTTTGCATTTTCAAATTTTATTTGAAAATTCCTTGTTTTCTATTTTCTGAAAGACGCCCGTTTTTCATGTTTTCAGTACAAAACGAGCTGAAAGGGGTCTTAGAAACACGCAAGTAGCTGAAAAACTAGAAATTTTCATAAAATTCGGTGAACGCAAAGTTTCCCATCTAGGTTTGTTTTACATCCTCCAAAATTTTCAGACAGATCTTGACAGCCGAGATCCAGACTCTTGAAAATGCCGAAAGTAAAAAAAACGTTTTTCTATAACTAATTGACCAATACTGTATTGAAAAACAAGGCTACAAAATTGAAGATTTCCTAATAATTCTTATATCGTTTTTCAGATGTTTCAGTATTTCAAATCTTACCCACCCCCTTATAAACGTCTTACTCATGTTCAAATCTCTCTCCCATTACTTGTCGCCGACGTCTCATCGTTTTTCTCAATTCAACACAAAACTTGCCACGACCACGACAATAACCGTTTATTTTTATGAGATGAAAAAAGACAGTCATGGTTGCGGTTGTGCCCCCCATCATCTTTTCAACAACGGCGTTTTAACGTTTTTGCGTTCGAGGTCAGAATTGAATCGAAATTGTTGAAAAAAAGTGATGATCATCATATTCTGTCTGCGAAGTTTTTTCTCATGCTCCAAAGTGGAAAAAGATTGCTCAGGAGCTCCCAGACATCTCCCCACTGGCAAATCTTTGAAAGCTATCTCGTTCACCCTCACCTCTTTTTGTCCATGGAAATTGCAATTCTAATTTTCAAGTCCCCTCTAGTCCCCACGCCGACTAATTGCTTAGATCGAGAAGCAATATTTTCTAGATATAAAGTGAATCAGAAGACATACATGGAGATGTGTATAGAAAAAGCGCGAAGGATTTTCTTGTTACGAATTTCGAAACGGCGCGATCGAAGGGAGAAGTACTGTAGCTGGGAGGGATGATGTGGGATGCTGAAGACGTTGTCGAAGACGACGATGAAAAACGAGATGAACGATGAGGATGGAAGAAGAAGGAGATGGTGGAAAAAGTGTGATAGAAATCAATACAGTAGAATTGGAAGTGGGAGTCTTTTAAAAGAGACAAAAAACATCTAATTTGATTGATTGGGTTTAGAAAAAATGTAAAAGGAGGGGAACTTGCAGATATTTGGCACAAAAACCGTGGATATCAGAAATGATATATTGAAAAAAAATGCCAAAGTATGAGACAACGTTTAAACCGAAAGAGTCAAATAGAGACAATTAGAAGACAAGAAACGAAAACTGTGATTATTTGAAAATCTAATACTACAAAACCTATAGCTCAATTATCTCATTTTCTGTGGAAGATATCAAAAATTTTTCAATTACTAAAGTTTTTGTCATATTAAGCCTAACAGTTTATCAGCTGACATATTTTTGATATTATTCCTAGAAATTGAGATAATGAAGCTCAAACTTTCTGCAAGAATTACTATAATAGAGAGAGAGCATATTTTGGACAAGAATTGAAACAAACAATGTGGAAGGATAGAATTCAAATTTTAAAACATTAAAATCAGGCATCTCAAAAGAAACGGTCTGGATCAATGAGCAGAAGAACTCAAAACTACTTTTCAGAAAAATCACTCACCGGAGTCACCCGACATCTTGCCAGAGCAATTCTGATCGTCTTCCACTGTCATCAGTCACTTTGTGGAAACGCCCGAACGTCCTAACCTCCGAACGAGCAAATCTGAAAAATTAAAGTTTTTGAATTTCCATGGATAATCACAATGACGAGAAGGCGAGATATCTTACAATAATTGTCAGTTTAGCTAACAAGGTTCAATGAAGCGAAAACTTTTGGGAGGGCAATCCCAAGGCAATCTCGAGCGTTTTTTCGTCTTATTTCACGTTTGATACCACCTGATTTGACGAGCGTGTCAGATAAAGGTCGCACCTTTGCTGATATCCAGAGATAAGTTAGATCAAGTAGCGAAAAATTAGTGAGCTCAAAAAAATGTTGTCTGACACTTTGACCTTTCAAATGCTCAAGAAGCTCAGAAAGCAAAAATTGATATGAGCTTAAATGATAACCTTATAATCAAAGGACCTATAAGCTTGGATCAAAAGGTAGTTAAACCATAGGAAAGTGCTTTGCAATCGGTGTATGTGTGTGTCATTTAATCGCACGCCTTCTACCATTGGTACATACGTCACCCGCACCGTAGTCCTACGCCCCGCCCTCACAATGGTCAGTGGACGGAGGCTGTGTTGCTTCTGGATGGAGCGGGTGGGAAAAATAATCCGAAACATACCTCAACATCATCCTTGATAACCTAGGAGCCAATATCATGATAATCGAAGAAGCCGGAGAGGGGTCGGCGGGTTGTGTATGGGGTAGCAAATTTACACCGAAAAAGACTGAGACGAAACACGCGCAATATACATGCGGTTCGATGAGCTAATGTTCTTCCTAGCTTTGCGCTCCGTTTCACTTCAATTCCGCCTAATGTTGAAATTCTGTGTTGTTCCCTCCAACCCTTTACTGGCGCATTCTTTCAGTTTTGTATGTTTTTTCTTGTCTCGTCAGCAAACTTTAGTAGCTTTTTAGCTAGCTCAATTCTCATAAGTTATGATCAGAAGCACTTATTACCAATGAGCTCAAAATCTAGGACTATCGCTAGATTTTTTTCAATATACATCTTCTAGTTCTGTTAGAACTTACAAATTGACTATGAGCCCTTTTAATTGAAACCCTCATAAGGTTGATTTCAGCCAATTGATCTAGCTTACTGTTACATATTTTAAAATGTAGCCAATTGTCAAAATAATTTTCATAATATCACCAACATTTTATCAGTTGACACATTTTTGATATCTTTTACAGAAGCCGAGATACTTGAGCTCAAAATTCTCAAAAAGAGTAGCTTTCTTTTAAACTGTTTAAGGAGAAATTTTGTCAAAATTGAACTAGATTCCCTAAACTTAAAACGGTTACTGTGAAAAACAACAATTATTTTGAATTGATAGAACAAAAATTATCTGTTATCAGGAACGTTTTGACGGTTACCTATTTATATATCTTCCACAAAAACCTAGATAAATGGGCTCGAATTTTATTAGAAATTGAAGTAACGCGTCTACCGTAGCTTGTAACTTTTGTTCCACTACGCCTTTCCCATATGTTCCATACAAACAAAAATAGAAAGCCAAGAACCAAAGTTTAGCAACGGAAAAAAAACTCCTACAGTATCCAGTCACGTGTTTCAAGTGAATCATTGATTTGCGCTATTGGAAGAAAAAGGATGACAAGAAGAAAATTAGAGAAGACAATTTTTTTGTAAACTCGATGATCATCATTCATTTTTGTTCCAAAAAAACTTCCGAAAGATTTTCAGTTCAATCAGATCACCTATCCGGACCAAACTAAAAGGTTTTGTCATGTCAAAAAAGTTGGCTTTCGGAATTGGCTCCCTCCTCTTTCTTACGCGACCGGACCATGACAATATCTCCACGAAACATCTCGCGTTATCTCGTCCCCCACTCCCCGAGAAGTGGGTGTTGTACTGATAGAACCAGCACGATAATTGTCTTCCGGTTGACAGTTCCTGACGAGGACAGACATGTCGCTTGTGCAATCCGGGATGTTTTATTGTATAACAGTAGATAGGTGACAATCAGTTTATAGGCGTTCGATGTTCTTACGCAACTATTTTGAGATGATAAAGAGCAGGTGAGTGATTTGAAAAAAGTTATCATAACTATTGGTGAGAATCTCTAGGTTAGAAATAAAGAGAACAAATTTTTCACTATGCATTCCGGATTGTTTTTAACTATTCTTGTTATGAAACAGCTGTTTAGACCAGCTGGGAGCTCTATATTCCTCAAAAAAAAGTTCAAAAAAAAACTCCAAAAGCATTTAATGGCTACCGTAAACCTCTAAAATGATTGGAAACGGTTGTTGGGTCCTTTTTCTATTTTCAATTTATTTATGGAGACAGGCGACTTTACGTAGCGTGCTCACAAGTGTATTTAAGTCATGCAAACCAAAATTTTGTACCTATTACTTTGAATTTGGAGACAATGTCAGAATATAGCTATATCAGAATACGACTATTCAATAAAATCCGATTTTTTTCATTTTTTCGGTTATAATTTGATATTTTTTACAGTAGCCAATTTCGATCAACCCTATAACAGATCTAAATCTTACTCAGGATTTTTGCAGACTATGAGGAATTCTGAAAATCACAAAATTGTTTTACCATTTATTAGTCAAAGTTGAAGATAAAAATTACCATTTTCACTATAGAGTTCTTTGACATCTCTTTTTATTTTAAACATTTTCAACTTTTCAGAAAATATTTCAGTGATGTTCTAATTTCGATTCTAAAACAATAAAACCGAAAACTGGACCATGAGTCCAAAACTAGTACAAACAGACAAAGTTTCACTCTCTTTAACTCACTATTGCTCAACTTTGTTGACCCATACCAAAAAATGCATTTTCAAAAGATACACTCAGCTGGCATACTGTCCCTTTCTTCTTCTCACTACATTTCTGAGCAGCACGTGTCATTCGAAAAATTTCAAAAATTCTCGAGTTTCTCATACCTCCTATTACAACATCTACAACTACTATCCTATTCATTTATAATCAATCAAACAATAAGCTCTTAATAGAGCTGTTGCGTCGCGCTAAATGACAGAATGTGCTATTCCTTACTCCGTTTAAGTGACTGACTCTTGTGGGGGTATGAATGACACAAGAAGAGGGGCAACATATGGTCTTGTTGGGGAGACACACTACTGAGAAAAATAACACTTGTGGAGTCTTCTTCTCCTTCTCAATTGTGATTAATTGGGTCGAGACATTTATGGAATGAAGGAGGAGAATAATGGAAAACGGCTCTCACAAGTTCCATGGGATTGAAATCATAAAAATTCAAAAAGTGGATTCAGAATCGAAAACGAAAACGGTAACCTGAGTGCAGGGGTGGGTAGCAGTTATTACCGTATACCTTCCCACCTATTTGTTCTTTTAAAACCTGTCGCGGGGTACCCGCCAGCGGAACCTGAGCGGGGGGCGCATCCATAACAATTTTTGTCGTTAATTAGAAAATGGACCTCCCTACATCTCTATACACACCACAAAATTACAATAATAATAATGACAGTCACTCTTTTTGCGGGAAACACACACACATGAAGACACCCGACTCACAATGCATGGTGTCTAATATCAAATGAGAGGCAGGTAATGTGGTAATGAGTGGGGTTTGGTAAAGAAACCTCGAACCGACAATCGGATGGCACTAGACAAGGGTAGATGTACTCTGCGTACTTCTCATGAGCATTTTTGTGATTCACTATCAATGTCAACGGACCGTGTCCTAATTAAAAAGATTGTGTTTGAAAATTTGGACAAAAACTGCACAAAAAATACGTCTAAAAAAGTATATTTGTACTTGTATCGCAAAATTTTCCAACAACATTTTCAAAACGCATTCTTGAGCTTTCTCGAAATGTATATTTCATTGCATAACATACACAACATAAGGTGTGCTTCCGAACGGCGGTGTGGCTTTTTGCCCTACCTGTTGGCCCCTTAATTAATCCGCAACATTGAAGCTAATCACAGTCTAGTGACCCAGAATTGATGCAGTCCCAACAGCAACATGGGCGACATATGTTTTGTAGTCAAAGTTAATCCGGGTCCAGAGCCGCAACCTCGAGAGGGAGGACAACGCATAATTAGTTGCAAGTATCGGAGCAGGGGAAGGTAAAACAAAGAAACGGTAGGAGGTTTGAGCCGAAAAGGGCTGAAGAAGCCGAGAAGAACAATGGGGAGAAATAGAGACGGGTTCTTGTTAGATCTTGATCTTAGAAATGGGGACTTATGAATCTTTTTATGGGAAGAAGTGAATATCTGATTTTGAATCTGAACTCATAAACTTTTTTTTGGGGGGGGGGGTGAAGAGAAGTGCTCATTATAACAAAAACTGATTGGAATCTAAAAGAAAAGTTTGAATGAAAATTTTTCTGAAGATGGTATCTGATTCAGTGAATCTGATTGTGAAAAATAATGAAAAGGAGAAGTTAAAATATGACAATTTCAAAAATTATGACAGTAAAACCTGTAATAGACGGGCTCCCGAACTTTTAATTTCAAGTCAAATTATCTGAATTCTTGTTGAAGATATGAAAAAGGTGTGAACTGATAAATTGCTTATCATTATATCAGTAATACTTTATTAGTTATAACAATTTTGATATCTTGTATAGGAATCGAGATCATTGAACTCCAACTTTACAGTGTGGGTGCACAACTATTACAGGTTCTACAGTATCCTCATAGTTTGGCAAGTTTTCAACTTTGTTTTGTTTTTGAAATTTGAAACTTTATCAATGGGTTACCAGAATCCAGGAAAAAGGTTTCAGAAGATATCCACTTATATAAGAGAAACATATCAATGATAAAAATCGAAAAACTCCCAAAAAAAAAGAGATTACAAAAATGTGACAACAAAAAAACAGAAATTTAGATTCCTAATTTTTCAAACGTCTAGAAAGTATTTTGATGTTCTAATTCTCATAAAATAGCCCAAAAAATTGTCCTCACTGTCTCACCAAGTTCGAGTAGGTGACAAACAACCGTGGTGACGATTATGACAACAGGATAATGCCGAGGTGCGGATTACGGTAATTTCCCCGATCAGATAACGCTATCTCTCACTAATCTATCGACTACCTAACCCATTATCACTTGGCTAACCGTTTCCGTCAGATTCCCATTGTACCTTTTCATTGTGGCACTTTGCCATGTTTTGTATATTCACCAAATGGAAAGGAGCCTAATGACAAGTTAGTGGAGCCACAAAAAAGCGACATTTGATGGATAGGGGCCATGTAATTTGGGAAGGAATAGCACAATTTGCTACACACAGCACTCAAATGGAAAAAAAGGGAAAAGGCGCCAAAAAGTAGTGGTGGTGCCCAGGGCGAACACCTTTTTTGAGATGATGGGGGCGACGAACAAGGCGCACACAAAGACCTCCCCATCAAACGACGTTATGACATCCCAACCATCTCTGAACAGCGGGGTGTGCCGGTTAATGGGTGTCAATTCAAGCCAATTACAAAAACTTTAGTGATGAGAGATGGGGAATCAAGGTGACAAAATGGAACGGATGGGGAAGACGAACTTTTTGTTTAGATAGAGAAAAAGAGGAACAAATTCAAATTGAGACAACTTTCCAAAATACATGGTGGTCTCTAGAATACGATGATTGGAGTCATAGAGTCAGCTGTGCGACACACACACACACAAACACCGGATATACAGATACGGTGGATTGGCTAATGGAATTTCGGATTCATTGATGATGGACACATGCGAATGTACATACACAATGAATTGGTGGGGTGGTGGAGGCTTCTGGAGTATTGTCAAAGATGAAAAAATAGAAGAAGAATCAAAAATTGATGATTTCAGATTTTCGAAGGCAGTCTTTGAAATTCTCAAGTTTTGGTGAACATGATAGGACTACTGTACAAAAGAACTTTTAATTCTTCGTTTTCGAGATTCTCAGAACTATCAGAATCAAAAATTGGGCATTTTCAAGCTTGAAATTGAAACCTTTTGGATTGAAAGTTGGCTGAAAATTGTTAAATTCAATGAAAATTCAGTGAAAATTTGGAAAATTTAAAAAAATTGACAATTTTTTCGAACTCCAAATGATTACTTTTCTACAGTAATTTCTTGTAAAAAATTAGAAAAATCTAAAATTCACATCTTTCATGATTTTAGTCATCCATGGGGCGGGACTTGGCTCTTTTAGCACCACGGGACACCAGACAAATAATATACATTTTTAGCTAGAAATTGAACATTTTGGCTTCAAAATTTAATTGGTTATTTATAAATAAAGCCTTATTAAGAAGTTTAAACGTAGATTCAGAAGTCTATGAGCGTTCATAACTTTAATCATCTAAAGGGCGGGACTTGATTCTTCAGACACCACAAGACATCAAACTAAAAAGTTGAACATTTTTTGATCAAAAATGAATTTTTTGACTTAGAAACCGGGTTTGAAATCTGACAAGAAATGAAAATTTGTCAAACTGTGAATACCTATTATTTCTATGAATTTTTTGGAGAAAGTAGGACTTGAACATTTTATGGCTCTAATAATTACTTTGATAACTTCCAAAAATTGAAAACTTGTTGAAACTGTTTCAATAAAGACATCTTTATATAGAATTTCATACTTGAATTCTAACGTCTAGAACTTTCAAAAATTTAGTCATCTAATGGGCGGGACTTGGCTTTTCAGACAGCACGATACCAAACTTGTGACCTTGTTTCATCACACACCTGAGCATCATATGGATTCTGAGAATGTGTAAATATGGAAATTCAGGTAAAATGACGATTTATTACTGGCGACGATTCAAGCTTGTTCTTAATTCCAGTTTTGTTAATTATAACAATTCTGGGATAGTTCCCACGAAATGATATCTTCAGAATCAACATCAAATTGGTGTCAAAATCAAATTAAAAAAAATTGTCGAACACTTTTTTTTGATTATTTACCATCTATTTCCGGTCTGTAGACCCTAGCCAATCGAGCGCTAAAAATCGCCTACTGAACAGGAAAGTCTAATGATAATCAGCAAAAACGCAACAGACTGAAATGAGCAATGTTACGAGATAGAGAGTTAGAGATATGGTTGTGCGTGTAGTTCTCGTCACTAGAGTCTCGCGTCAATGCTCACCTCATTAGGGGCGTGTCTGAAAGTGCTCCTCCTCATCGATTTTCAGATTTTTTGAACTTTCAAAACCCTTCCAGCCCTCTGTTACCTTTTCTAGACAGAATTGGAAACTCACCGCGTTCGGTCCGGTCGACGACGATTCGCTCGCGGATTCCGGTGTCGTGTAGCGTGAAATTCAGAGCGGGTTGTATGTATGGATGTGCGCGATGTGTTGGGCAGGACACGAGGATCGAATCCCACTGTCCGAGAGAGGTGACAACTTTTCTGAGGACAAGGAGATATAGGCAGAACAAAAAAAACACAGCGCAACTATTCCGGACAATATATAGTGTGACAGGATGGAAAAAAACACGAAGGAAGAAGAAGAAGACGTCGTCGTCTCTATCCTGCTATTCCACAATGGAAAAGAGCCGCGCCCCGGGGAAAAAGAGGAGAAGAGACACGTTTTGTTCGTCGTGTCTCACCTCGACACCGTTGACTTTTTGCCTGGACCAATCGCCTTCAGAATAGGCGGAGACTTTCCCTCCGTGGATTCCACAAGCCTCATATTCAAACTTATTCGGGAATTGGGGGACAGATGGTTTGGTGCTTGCTCGAACACAATGTTTTATAGAAATCAGAATCTAGTGGGGTGGAAGAATCAGGGGAAGAGGTGTGTGGGTCCCTTTTTGTATGGAACACCTGTTCTCAACAAGGGATTATCTATTTTATATTGCTCTTCTGTTTTGTAAGGCTAATTTTTTTTTCATTTAAAGGGGTCTCAACTCACCTGATCTCACTATTTCGGTGTATTTTTCAACTTTCTGCATCACCAATCTCATTAGCGTGTTATGGTTCATAGACATGTGAAAAAGCACGGTCGGATAACAAAACCATGGAGATGGAAACTTTTTGGGTGGTCGTTTTTCTAGTGTTGTGATCGAACAAATCTGAAAATTCTGAAAATTCCGGGCGAGGATAGTTTTTTTTTGGCATTTCACAAACTTTTATATTGTTTCAGAAGTCATTCTATATTTTCTCCCTGAATTTTCAAAAATTTTAACCGTATTACATAATTCTTTCGATTTTCTTTTGAATTCTTTTTGCTAGCCACCTCCTCCTGGAGGACTACGGTATTCGTCGACATCCCCACAATAAAGTTGTCGGTTGGCGGTGGCGGCAACACGACAAATAGAATATTGAGGGTGCCTCGTTGTCGTTGTCGGACCTCCACACTAGAATTCGAGGACTCGGAAGTCAACCAGCGAATTATTCCGCTTCATGGACCGTTTTCTAGTAGCAATATAAGCGCCAGATTCTTCCAGAAGTGGGGAATACGAAAGTTTCGGGAATCAAAGAGAAAAGATATTTCTGAAGTCCAAAACATTCAGACTTCTCAGATTTCAGATTTTTTCCATACTTTTTTTTACCAATTCACCTAAAGAAATGTAAAAAAAAAAACCACCAGATGTCGAGAATCGAATATGACCAAATGTTTTTTGGAGGTTCAACACGCATCACTGAACACAAGAAAGCAGTTTTCGGTTTTTTTTACTGCCTCCAACAGATTTTCATTCTGAACGACGACAAGAACGCCATTGCGCACTTTTTTCGGCTCACAGACCAATTGGATGAATGGGGGAAATGGTCGTCGTTTATGACGAGACTGATATTGTGTCATTTCGACGGGATTTAAATGATTGGGAGCAATACAAGGATGTCGTGGAGTGAAATTCAGAGTAAAATGTCTGAAATTGAGAAGGATACTTCCCATGAAACCTGTAGGGACCATTAAAATTATTTTTTGAGCTTGTTTTTTTTTCTTGTTTACACTATCAAAGTCATTTTGTTACTTTACAGTTTTTCAATATCTCCTACAGGAGCAGGAATAACTTTGAAAAAAAGAACAATAACCATTATCATGAATTTTCATATGATTTTTTACAGTACCCTCCAGTACTTTGTGGTTTTTTCCACGTCAAAATTCAGACAAAAAGTTTTGCAAAAAAAACTACAAACGACAAGACTTTCTACAGTAATCTACAGTAATCTCCGTCCAGAACACAATCCCGTCGATTTGCAGACAAAAAAAAAATAAGTTGAAGAAGAATCTTTGAAAGTAGCAAAAAAACCGAAAAACCGAAAAAAAATCTTAGAATGTTGCGAAAAATCGAAGAAAAAAACCATATGTCTTTCGAAAACTTGCTAATTTTCAGAGTATTCAGTTTTGGCAGAGATAAAAAAAAAACGATTCCAGAACCTTCCAGAAGTTTCCACGAATAAACGAGAAGCGATTCTTTAATATATTTCTACACATTTTTATATATCTCGAGCTGAAAAAACAATTTTTGAGCAGAGTTTCTAATTCTTATTGAGAATTTCAGAATTTTGATTTCCCATATGGATTTCGGTATCGTTTTTGAGTCTATTTTGGACCACTTTTAATGAATTTTGGTACTGGACCATTTCTTGTCTAGATTCCTCCATTTTAGGGGTTTTGGTCCCTCCATTCCCCCCAATTCCCCCAAGTATGTATCACACATTCTGAACATCTGCTCTTTTCTTCCCAAAAGGCAGCGTTCTCATGATTTTGAGAACAACGGCAAAAATTACTCGAAAGGTAGACAATTTGGGATGATTTACGACCTGCTAATTGGGATGGGGTCGGTATTTTGAAAATGTTCCTTTGATCTAAAAATTAGCAGTTTTAGATGAATTTCAGATTGAAATGGTCCAAAAATCATGCAAATCGCTTACAGACTCTTTTTGATATATTTTCATTTTTATCTCCCAACTTGTTCAACACGAAAACAATAGAAAAGTCACCAAACTGCGCTAAAAAGTAAGAGAATAAATCCTGATGACAAATCTATTTTCAGATTAGTTCTCGTTGTGAGCCTTTCTGCAACAAAAATCGGAGTTTCTCTCACAGCTCCGATTCAATTGAAACAGCATAATACAAATTCATTAAAACGAGATATACTGTCTAAAACTAACATATATTTAAACACATTTTTATGTTTGTCAAGCTGAAAGTGATTTTTGAGCTGATTTTCTAATTTTAAGCCAGAATTCCAGAATTTTGATCTCCCATATTGATTTCGGTTTTCGAGTCTATTTCGGACCACTTTTAATGAATTTCGGTACTCATCTCAGGTTTAGATTGCCATATTTCTGAACCATTTCTAGTCTAGATTCCTCAATTGTGGGGGGTTTTGGTCCCTCCATTCCCCCAATTTCCTCATTTCTGCCTCTATCTATTTTTACATTCCCAAATATCTCACATTCTGACGATCCGCTCTTTTCTTCCCAAAAGGCAGCGTTCTCATGATTTTGAGAACAACGGCGAAAACACTCAAAAAGTAAACAAATTGGGATGATTTGCGAACTGCTAATTGGGATGGGGTCGGTATTTTAGAAATGTTACTTTGATAAAAAAATTAGCAGTTTTAGATGGATTTTAGATTGAAATGGTCGCTTACAGACTCTTTTTGAACCCGAATTAGCTGAAAAATCCCGACTATTTCAAATGTATTATACATTGAATAGATTTTTGGAAAGGACTTCGAAATTTCAGGTCTATTAAACTGATCTTAAAATGCGTACCACAACGACAACCACTGTGACATGAGAATATTTTCACTTCCAGTTTTTTTCTCAGTTTCCGTCCGTTTTATTTTACACCATAAAACATTTTCATTTCCCGACTTGTTCGAGATGAAAACAATAGAAAAGTCACCGAACTGCGCTAAAAAGTGCCAAAACTTCCAGAAATTGTGAGTTCAGAGTCTCGGAACACTTTAAAATTGCTATTCTCATTTTGATAGGTTTGCACCAGAGTAGCCGTTTGGTATAGCTGAGATTAGACAAATACAAAAAATTTTGGAATATTTTTAGGATATAGACGTTGAATTATTTCTTCAAGTGTTCAAAATATGGTTTTTTAAAATTTTAAACTGTAATATAGATTTTAACAGTATACCGGGAACCAAACCTTGCACCGCAAAAAATATAGTAATCTGAAAAATTTTTATTTTTCACAATTTCTCTTTTTTTCTCGATTTATATTCGGGCTTCCGCAATTTTCTGACTATAAAACTTTTTTATGTTTTTTTGTTTTTTCGGGAGAAAAAAGGAAAGTTTTCAAAAGTTTGTTGAGATTGAAAATTTCGTTAAGTTACAGTAATTCTTGTATTTTTTTAAATTTTTATTTTTTTACCAACATAATTTTTTTCACTTTTTAAAAGTTTTTTTGCAACAAATCAAATAAGGAATACCAACTTTCATTCCAGAATATCACCATCTCTCGATATTCACTTCCCTCAAGTATCGTTTCACCCTTTGATCCTCATCGTTTTTTTTCATTAGCCTTTTTTATTTGAACAAAAGTTCAAATGAGGAGAAATAGAGAAACCTCATGTCTCTCACCTCTTTTTTATTACCATACCTAGTCGTCCTATGCACATCATCACCCAACCATTCGAACAGATATTTTTCTCACGCAAATGCAAATATCTGCCAGTTGGAAAGTGCTTCGATCAATACGACATATATTTCCTTCTCCTTCGCTTTTCCTCGTCATTTTTCTTCACTAACAACCAAAACTGGCGTCTACGGAAATGTATGAAGCTTGGATGTACCTCAACCATCCCGCTATTATTTCTCTGATCGTTGTCTACACTGTATTCCTCTGTCTTCTACCATGGTTGTGCCCGTGCAAGCAGGATCGCGTCTCTCCGATGGAAGAAGAAGTGCCACGTCACATCGTTTGATGCGTATGTTCTCTGTTGAAATTCGTGTTCTTTGAATGAATCGATTTGTTGCAATTTTTGTTTTGCATTTTCAAATTTTGAGATTAAGTAGAATATCTAATAGAAGTTTTGGAAAGACTCATCAACGTTCAAATTGTCAATTTAGTTTTTTTGAGTTGAGTAGAAAATTTATTTTTGTTCTCAAAAAATGAGTTCCTCGAGACTTCTCAAAAAATTCGCATGCATTTCGAAATGTCGTTGCTGATATTTTGCTCCTTAGGTTTTCTCGACCATCATGAAAAAATGGCCTAGAGAATTCAATCTTGGAAAGTTAAGCCACCACTTGAAAATGACCTATAAAACACACCCGGGGCATGTTAGGCCATTTCTAGGCCATTTTATCACGGTCGCCTAGAAAACGTAGCTCGTAAAAGTAAGGTCATCTCATTTCTCGAAAATTCCTCGAAAAATTATCGAACAATTCCTTAAAAACATTTTCGAGAGATTCTTGGAAACAATTTCAAGGAATTTCTCGAAAAAATGTTTTCAAATTTTATTCGAAACCGGCTTGGAGACAATCCATATAAACCGTGAGAACAAGTGAGGTGGTAAACATAATTCTTCAAACTGCCATCATGTAAAGTTTGTATTGTACAGAACTTATTGCCTTTTCTACAAACGAACTGTCAGATTTTATTCAATTAACGCGAGCAGAGGCAAATGGTTTCAGGATTTTCAAATGTTCTTTTTCTGATAGCACTACCTGAAATTTAAACAAATAAAACTCTTATTTGGATTGGCTTATTTCATTTTCGGTAGTGTTGTGCCAGAAAAAGTATATTTGAAAATCCCACAACTGTTTTTGTAGTTCTAAACTTATCCACTTGCTTGTGTTATCACGGTAGCAAAAAGTCGTGGAACTATTCAATTCTTTAGTTTCTTGTACTTGATTGGCTAATTACCTTCTCAGCGTTAGCTATAAATTTTTTGAAATTTTCATATTATATTTTATTACTGAATGAAAACTCACAAACCCACATTTGAAGAAACAAGAGGCAAATAAAAAAAATACAAAAATCACAATAAAATATTATTTGAAGTGCTTTTCAAATTTGAGAGAACTGCAATCAATTTTGAAAAAAACTGCATGCTGTTCGGACTGGCTGCACGAAATCATCCCATCGAAATCGTCTGTTCCTCTGCTCGAGATTCCGAATGATCGTAATGAGTTAACAATATCTTCGGCAAACACTCCGTT
Organism: Caenorhabditis nigoni; assembly: GCA_027920645.1. Lineage (NCBI taxonomy): Eukaryota > Metazoa > Nematoda > Chromadorea > Rhabditida > Rhabditidae > Caenorhabditis > Caenorhabditis nigoni. Next base: position 8,062,248 of record CP115869.1, read on the forward strand.
GAAAACGTGACTTACGAAGTTTCCTTGTTCGGTTATCATCTGTAAAACACGATAATTATGAAATCGAAAAAGATTAAATGCATACGTTTCTATAAGCAAAAACTGCTTCAATTGTCTGCGTTCCAACGTTCATCGTAATGTAGGGTATATGTGACAGTTCCCTAATATTAGCTCTCGGGACAACGAAACCGGCAAGTTGGAGATTAATAATGTTTGGAACGTGTGACGTAAATCCCTCCATTTGATCCATCGACAGTGCAATTTCATCGCGATACGTTTTCCACGATATCTTCACAAGAGGTCCCGCTTTGATACCCATCAACGCTTTATTAAAAATTGAGGTCCAGTCCAAGTCACCCTTGGGTGCCCAGTTCTCTAAAGTAAATTCTTCGATGTGACATGGTGCTGCAAGGAGAGTTTGAGCCACACTATTATAGAACTTTTGGATATCGTCGAAACTTGTGACATGGCTTTGGCAAATAACCTTCAATTGCTTGATCGCAACTTTGTTGTCAGCGGTTAAAAATTTCAGTGCATTCATCGCACCATCAATAAAATGGCTTCGAGAGTTAAATTGTTGGCGTCCGCGTTTCAGGATGCAACGATCGTTTTTCTTGATGAATAAACATTCATTATCAACGTAAATATTATCTATGGGAGATAGCACAACTGCGGCAGTGTTTTTTCCCAATCGAACAGTAACTTGGGTAAGTCGCACCTTCCTCTCTTCATTTTCTTCCAGAGGATTGTTGTCCACAGCCACCTGATTCCTAAACCTTTTTTATTTATTATTTGGATTTGTGTTTAGTACTTATTGTTGTTCAGCCCGCTCTTGGTATTGCGGCAGTTGCCAATTTGGCATTCCAAATCCAACACTGAAACTGAAAATGAAATATTACTCAATTTGAACTCGGAAAAAGATTTGCTAGGGAACTATCTGGAGTCGTCTATGATCTATGACCAATATCGTCAGAAATCCCATAAAATTTGCATTCAAAATATGTTCTTAAACGGCCCTAAGCTTCGAAAAAGTTATGTCGAAAGTTTTATTACCAAAGAGAGTTACATGTACGATATCTGATAAATTTTGTATTATTAAAATACCATTAACGCTGTTAAAAAAGCATATTTTCCAATGTTGATAGGAATTGCGAAATTGAAGATTCTAAAATAGTGGGTCGGATCTTGCTAGATAACCTTTTCCATATAGTATTTTCTAAAAACTTGTGAGAAAGAGGTAAACATTTTCAATGTATTGAATACTTACGGAAAATTCATAAATTGGTGTGGTCCAAATAGGAAAGGATCTTGGAAACCGAATCGGTTAAGTGGCAGATGTGGCAGAAACTGTGGAGCAATTTGGAAAGGTACAGGGGCTGGTAGAAACTGGTGGACCGGGTTCACTGGAGGCATTGCTGGTTGTATCGGCATTGGATGAACTGGATTTTGTGGATGGATTGCGACCGTTTGTTGAGCTTGACGAACTGGACGGGCCAATGCTTCTCTTCGATTTCTGTATTTGTTTATTCCGGCAAGAGTTTGGCGCATTCTGGCAAGAGCTCGGCCCAGTCTGTTGAAAGCACTGCCTTCATCATGATTCGCACCTTCTCCATCTTCCACCTCAATTTTTGGAACAACCTGAGCTCCTTGGTTCGCAGGATTTTCGTTGAGTGCTACCATTGGCTCATCATGAGGAGCTGGTTCTTGTTGAGCGAACGCTTGGTTAGCTGCACCATTTCTTGAAGCGTGTTGATGCGCACGGTCTTCTTCATCTTCCACCTCTCTCTTTGGCACAATCAGATGATTAGGGTTCCTTCTTGCCGGTGGCTCACCATCCACGTGCTCTGCATCATCAAGTTCTCGCTTCAGTCTCACAGATCGATCGACGACGATTCCTTCAGCATTGATGCTGAAAATGTTACATTGTAAGCATGTTTGCTGAATCATGTTACAAAAACTTTGATTAAATCATAAATCAAGTTTTTTTTCTAATTGTGCAACTTTGAAAACAGAATACACTCACCTGATATTTTCACCAATCTCTAAGATTCCCGCTCTGAACCTAGCGAACCATGCCATTACTTCCGGTATGGTGATCGCTGGAAAATCATCAGCCAAATTCTCCACAGCGACTTCTGGGGTAAGCCCTTTCTTGAAATATCCGTAAAGCATTGTCCGCTTAAAGTTTTCACTTTGAGGTTCTAATATCGTCGACATTTTTGTACCTGAAAAAAAACTTGAACATACATGGTGATGGGAAAATACGGAAGAATACGGTTCAAATGGATGACAAAAGTTGAAATAAAATTATTTTAGAATAGTGATTTTTTGAGATATTTCTTTTTTCAAGATATATTTATAATGTTGTGAAAACCACGATTCCACAAGTCATGTGGGATCCTTCTCGCAAAAGCAGTATGAAGCAGACTGAATAACACGTCTAAGACGGAAGAAGACAATGCACAAGTCAGCACAACTAAGAAGATTCCCTCGCAGAACTGCAGTTTCCTTTTTCCCAGTTTGCCATTATCTTGTTTTATATTTTAATTACAGACTCTCCCGTCAAGCTCAACTTCTTGTCTTCGTATTTCGCACCGACGCGCCGTTTCTCTTCCCGCTCTCCGTCGGTGTCCGAAGGAGCGCGCTTGCTGGATAATTTTAGGCCTTGCCAATTGTAATTTAATCTTCCCAGGCAGAATTAAAACTTCGCACATTTTCTATGAATTGAAACGAGTTCTGTCTAGAAACAGGCTTCTATTCATAGTTTTTGACTCTCCGCAGAACATTGCAGGTTTTCTATGGGATTGATCCGCCGTGGAAAGGTCCCCGTGGTGTCTGTCGTCTACGCAAAGGACTCGCCAAACGCAGATCTGGAAAAAAACCCCTTTTTCATTTGTTTTTCGTGCAACAGGATTCCCTTTTCTTACTTCCCCTTTACGTACAAGGTGTCCCGTTCTTCGAGCAGTTTTCTATTGAGTTTTAACGCGGCAGAAACACTTTGTACGCTTTCTCCAAATCAAATAAAACTTATTCTGTTTCCACTGCAGTCTTCTCAGTTCATTTCAGGTATATCTCTGTAATTAGTTCACTTTCCTTAGTTCTCCTAGTCGTCTCCTCTCGCCTAGGCATCCCGTATCCTACTTCTAAATTCTAGTCATGAACTGGTAGTTCTTACAGAACTTCCAGGTCATCACATATAATTCAAAATAAGAAAGTGGGAAAATATGAATACGCAGAAATAATCAAAAAAGATGAGTTTGACATTGTAAAATTTGCGCTGGCTGACCGAAAAATGTATCACCAAAAAGATTGAAAATAAAGGAATGGTCGTTGAAAAAAAAAGATTGGACATGTAAAGAAATGTATGCATGAATATAGAAAAAACATTCGAGGCGCAATAGAGGTAAGATAGAAAAAGAGAAAAAAGAAAAAGAGCGCACATGTGTTCAAAAAATTCAAATAATAATGAGAAAGGTTTGTAGGAAATGGCTTTGGAAAAGGGTATATGATCAGATAGACAGGTAATGGAGAATTAGAAAAGTGTGAAAAGTTTTAACCTGAAAAAAATTCGAATTTTTTGATCAGGAACACCAAAATTAGGTGAAGATGACACTATAAAAATACAATGTGTCAGCACGATGACGCAGCTGGGAAAGCGAAAAATTGCGTTTCGGTTTCGCGGTATTGTGAAAAAAGAGGCGTTTTTCAGTTTTTGCATAGTTCTACCTCTTATTGATAGAAAAAATGAATCATTCTAAACAAAATCCGTGTTTCCATTCCAACAAAAACGCCAGACGCATGCCATACATATCTGGCAGTGTGATACAGCAATTAAACCTCTTCTTTCTTCATTTTGGAACCTATCCAAATGATGGGAGGTAGGTGAGAATAAACCGAAACGAGCACCGTTTAAGGCAGATAGAGACTAATCTCCAATTAGAATTTGGCTCGCTCTCAAAAGTAGACAAAATAGAAGATTTGGGAGAAACAACGTGAAAGAAAATAGAAAATAAAATTTTAAAGACTCCTTTTCATATAAACTACTCAACTTTTGTCTCGTGACATCATACGTAATAATTTTTGCAAAATAAATTCCTTAAAATTGAGCGAAAAAACTTGATTCGAGCATGCATTCAAAAACTACAGTATGAACTCGAAAACTTTTGATTTTGGTTTTTTCAGAAAATTGCGAAAAAAAAAGAGACAAAACAGTTTATTGAGTGGCATTATTGCTACTAAAGAAGAAACGTGAACGAATGTCAAAAAGAAAAACAGATCGAATGGGACATGGGGAAAATCAATACGGAAATCAATCTTAATAATCAATGGAGATTGGAAAAAAGGGGGAATTAGACCAACGTTTGAACAATGGGACCATAGGTCATCGGATAAGTGTGAGTGTGGGAAGAAATAATAAAGTGAATGTTCTGGCAGGTGCGAATCAAGGATTTGTAACAACAGTGGAAGAAAGCTATTGATGCTGGTTTCTTGATATGTTTTGAAAACAATCATTGACATTAACATAAACATGTTTCGGTGTTATGATTTTTAGAAAAAACAAAATGGAGCATTTTTTGGCTCAAATTCCTGGCAACTGTAGATTTGAGGGCGCAGAAAAATAGGAACAGAGAAAGAGAAGCACAGAGAGAAAGAAACAAAGGAAAAAACAGAAAAGAAGAAAGTATAAATCCATATAAAGAGAAAATACAAAAATCGAAAAATTGAGAGAGAGAGGGTTAGAGAGCGGGTGGAGAGGAGGAGGGGGACTGGAAGTTAAGCTGCTCGGCGATGTTTGCAAATCTTTCGTCAACGGTTCCCGGGTGGTCCTGAAATTTTTTTCGAATTTCTGAATTCCTGACTTTTAAATTGCAGATCATGTTTTTTTTCACTTACCAAGTCCAATTGGTGTTCTTCATTGTCCTCCAGATGCTCAAAAACCTTTTCAATATTCTTTTCGAGATTTTTATCAGCTTCGTCAGCAGCCTTTATTCTTGCGCACACATTATCGATTTCCTTGGGGTTTTTTGGATCGAATGGAGCCTCCCCAAGTGCTTCCAAAATTTCATTCAATTGGATGAGGGTCATAGATGGCTTGGCGGCGTTTGATGAGCTCTGAAAATTGATGTTGTTGACAACAACTTCTGAATTTCTGAATTTCTGAATTTCTGAATTTCTGAATTTCTGAATTTCTGAATTTCTGAATTTCTGAATTTCTGAATTTCTGAATTTCTGAATTTCTGAATTTCTGAATTTCTGAATTTCTGAATTTCTGAATTTCTGAATTTCTGAATTTCTGAATTTCTGAATTTCTGAATTTCTGAATTTCTGAATTTCTGAATTTCTGAATTTCTGAATTTCTGAATTTCTGAATTTCTGAATTTCTGAATTTCTGAATTTCTGAATTTCTGAATTTCTGAATTTCTGAATTTCTGAATTTCTGAATTTCTGAATTTCTGAATTTCTGAATTTCTGAATTTCTGAATTTCTGAATTTCTGAATTTCTGAATTTCTGAATTTCTGAATTTCTGAATTTCTGAATTTCTGAATTTCTGAATTTCTGAATTTCTGAATTTCTGAATTTCTGAATTTCTGAATTTCTGAATTTCTGAATTTCTGAATTTCTGAATTTCTGAATTTCTGAATTTCTGAATTTCTGAATTTCTGAATTTCTGAATTTCTGAATTTCTGAATTTCTGAATTTCTGAATTTCTGAATTTCTGAATTTCTGAATTTCTGAATTTCTGAATTTCTGAATTTCTGAATTTCTGAATTTCTGAATTTCTGAATTTCTGAATTTCTGAATTTCTGAATTTCTGAATTTCTGAATTTCTGAATTTCTGAATTTCTGAATTTCTGAATTTCTGAATTTCTGAATTTCTGAATTTCTGAATTTCTGAATTTCTGAATTTCTGAATTTCTGAATTTCTGAATTTCTGAATTTCTGAATTTCTGAATTTCTGAATTTCTGAATTTCTGAATTTCTGAATTTCTGAATTTCTGAATTTCTGAATTTCTGAATTTCAAAAATTACCTTTTTCCCTGTTCTTAACGCTGCTGGTCTTGCAAATGCCGCAGGATTCTGCCGAATTTTTCTTGACATAGCGGATGAAAACGATGCCGACGGTTTGCTGTTGGCCTGAAAATGAAGACATTATTTTAGCGATTTTTCAATATATTTTTTTGAACCAATTTATCTCGACGTCTTTCAAAGATATCAAAGAATGGTCCACTGATAAAATATTTATAATAATATCACCAATATTTTATCAGCTGATCATTTTTTAATATGTCTTACAGTAACCCGGATAGTAGAGCTCGAAGTGAGAAGGTCTTAATTTTTGTTTTCAAAGTTCTTCTAAACTAATTTATCTCGTTTTCTATCAAATCGTAATCTGAGCAATATTTTGTCTGTGAAGCACTTTTTGATATCACTTACAGTAACCCAGATAAATTGGCTCAAAGTTAGAAGATCCCTATTTTAGCTCACCGATTTCGCCTTTTTTTGGGAATCATTTTTAGATTTCTGATTTGAAATCTTGCGTTTCTGGCTCCTCGGTGCTCCGCGAGCCGACGTGGTCGGTTGGTCGGAATCCTCTTCTTCTTCTTCTTCTTCTTCTTCCTCCGTTTCTTCCTGTTCTTCGTCATCTTCTTCACTAACCAAATCCACCACTTCCGGAACAACAGGACGTCGATTCCGAATCTGGGCCATTGGATCCTGAACTATTTTTGGCAGATCAGCGACATGAAAGCTATCAGCAAATTCAAAATGCAGGCCACAGCGATGGCCAAGAATCTTGGAGCACGTGAAGGGGACGTCTTCCGAATACTCCATGCCCACGGCGATTCTCTTCCATTTGAGGCATTCGACTGAAATAAATATATTTCGGAATTTGTGAATGTTTTTAACGTTGAGCCAAACTATCTCGGTTACTGTAGAAGATGTCAAGAAGTGTTTAACTAGCGAAAAATGTTTGAAAATATGATAAACATTTTATCAGTGGATCACTTTTTGATACCTTCCACAGGAAATTACATAAATGGGTTCAAATTTGAAAGCTCCTGTTTTCCGGTTTTCAAGTCTTTTGAGACCTCTCAACTTTAGGCCAATTTATCTTGGTTACTGGGAGAGATATCAAAACTTTGTAAACTGATAAAACGTAGCTCATATTATGATAAACATTTTATCAGTTTATCACTTTTCGATATCTCTCATAGAAAATGAGATATATAAGCTTAACGCTGACGGTAAACGGGGCGAGGGAACAAACCCCGCCAGTCCGTATCATGAACTTTGATCCGATGTATCTCATTTCCCGTGACAGATATCAAAAAGTTGTCAATTGTTAAAATGTTTGCAATAATATGATAAATATTCATCAGTTGACAACTTTTTGATATCCTTCACAGGAAATAGGATATACAAGCTTAAAGTTAAATGTAAAAAAAGCGGGGAGGGGGTACTCCTTACCTTTTTACCTTTAAATTGAGTTCATTTATCTTGTAGGAGGCATCACCCCCCTCAGTCCTATTTACAAGTACGCTCTATTCCCAAAAAAAGTAAGAAACTCACAACAATATTTCCAAATTGCGCACTCCTTCTCAATGATCTCCTTCCTTTCCTCAGAATCCGCCTTCTTCACACAGTTGCTCTTCGAGGAGTTGTATCCATACACTTTCCAGAATTTGTCCCACAGAATCTCCTTGTCCATTTTCCTGACATTTCCCAATTTCCACTCTTTCTCCAAGTGCCACGGAATCCAGTTCTTCGTGGCATAGAGATAATAATGGGCCAAGTTGAGGTCAATCTTCTTGATTAGGTTATCGAAGTCTTTTGGACTTTTGAAGTTTTGGTGAGTTTGAGACGTGGGGAACATGGCATAGTCCAATTCACAGAAAACGGAAATTCCGATGGAATTTGGAATTCTTTTGAAGAATGGCGATTTATAGGCATAATGAATGAGTCGATTATTGACATAAAGATGTATCCCATCGTCAAATTGACGATTATTGATTTCGATACCGTAGACCAACTCAACTCTGTTCCTTTTGTTAACCTCCTTTGAGCGTTTCTCCAGAAGTTTCTTCTCAGCCAGCCTCCTTCGAATAACGGCTTCAGTTTCTCGTGTCATTTCCTTCTTGTAGCTGTCCGTGAGCTCTGTTTTACCGTCGAGGCCATCTATGTACTTCTTCCTATCATCGATGTCCTCTTTGACTGAAATTCCGCTATTTTAACCCAATCATTTTGAAATTAAGCATCAAATTTGAAATTGTACCGATTCTAGGTAAGGTTAGGCTGATTCTGGAGCTTTACAACGCAGAAATCTGGAGAAACAACTACATTTTTGAGATTCCTGCGTTGAGAGCTTCAAAATAAGCTGAAACACGACTAGATTCGCTATACATTGTATTTTCAGCAGCGTCGCGGTCGTGCGTCGCGTGTTAGGCATAACATATCGCAGTTGACCGATTCTAGGCATGATTAGGCTCATCTTGAAACACTCAACGCGTGAAATTTGAACATTAAGTTGTTTTTTGGCAGAAATGTTCAAGAAAACCAAAACCCACTGTTCTTCTGGTCCTGGTTGAGCCTCTCATTGAATTTTTGAAGCTCTTCTTTATTGAGGGCTTCGAGCTGAGATGTGCATCTGGCGACCCATTTGGAGAGGAAAATCTTTGGCTCGACGATCTTTCCACGAAGATGGATCTGGAAAATTAATTCAAAATTTGCGAAATTTAACTTTTCGACCTATCAAAAATCGGATTTTCCAAAATTTAGAATTTTCGAGGGCCATAATTTTTCAAGAAAGCAGGTTATGAAGCTCGACGTCAACATTTTCAGACTTTTGAAGGTTTGAGCTTTAAAATGAGCCAAATCATGTCTAGAATCGGTTCACTTTTAAATTTGATGCCTAACACGCGCCGCACGAACGCGACGCGGCTAAAAAATCAAAGTAGAACAAATCTAGTCGTGTTTAGGGTCATTTTTGTGTTTTCAATGTGGAAATACTCTAAAATAAAGTCTCACGAAGTTTGGTCAAGTTTTAAAAGAGATATTTGGAATTTTCAAAAATCTGAAAATAAAATTTTATGGCTGAACTCAAAATTAAATGGTTTTTCAAGTTCGACGTCACGATTATCAGATTTCAGAGGTTCCAAGCTCCAAAATGAGCCGGATAATGCCTCGTATCGGTCATCTTTCAAATTTGATGACTAGCACGCGACGCACAACCGCGACGCGGCTGAAAATTGAAGGATAGCAAATCTAGTCGTGTTTAGGCTCGTTTTAAAGCTCTTAACGTAAGAAAGTCAAAAAAATTCATTTTGTAAAATTTGGTCGAGACTTAAAGGACATATTTGAAAATTTCAGAATATAAATTTATAACTCACCCTCATCTTTGGCTTTCTATACAGCACGGAGAGGTGCTTTCTCAATGAACAAAGGCGTGACTTCATTTGCTCATCTCCCATCTTGATATCCGCCTTATCATCATTGAAATTCAGCATCAGTGCTCCACCCTGACCAGCTCTCCGAAGCTTCTTGATGATCAGAAGGGTCCCATGATCGTCTGGAATCCTATCAAACATGTCCCAAAGGGGTACTGTGAGTCCTGCGTGCTGATCAATGACCTCATTCTCATAATTCCATCTTTTCCTATCGTCTTCTCTTGGACAACAACGATCTCCAGAGGCATACATCGATGGGATTGGCACATAGATCTGCTCCGAACCTTCCTTTTTCAAAAACGAGTGGGACAAAAAAAGAGCCGTGTGAACACCATCCTTTTTGGAGAGCACAAGCGTGTCCTGACCTAGATAACATCCTGCAGTTTTCAGTCCGTTTCCCCATTTTCCAATGCATTCTGGTCCTTTTTGAGTTCTCCCGAACATAATGACATTGAGCATGTCCTCTCTGCTCATTCCTATTCCGTCATCCATAACGTGCAGTTCCTCCGCCCATTCGGTATCGACTGAAAATTCATGAAGTGCTTTAAAATGAGCCTAATCATGCCTAGAATCGGAATTTTTTGAAAATTTTGGAATTCGGAAAATTGAATTATTGGCCTTAACTTAAAACTGAGAAATTTCTCAACCTCAACATTAATTTGTTTGGATTCTTCATGATTTTAGCTTCAAGATGATTCTAATCATGCCCAGAATCGCTTAACTCTCAAATTTGGCGCTCAACACGCGACTCATGACCGCGACGAGGCTGTAAAATTGAAGGAGAGCGAATCTAGAGGTGTTTAGGCTCATTTCAAAGCTCTCAATGTGAGAAACTCAAAACATTTACTTTCACAAAACTTGGTAGAATTTGAAAGGAGATTTTTCGAACTTTCGAAATTTTCTAAAAAAAAAAACTGAAAATCTCGTTGTATGCCGAAACTCAAAGCTGAGTAGATTTCCAAGCACATCGTCCATATATTCAGATTTTTGAGATTTCGAGCTTTAAAATAAGCCTAATCATGCCTAGAATCGGTCAACTTTCGAACTAGTGTCCTGATACGCGACGCATGACCGCGACGCGTCTGAAAAGTCGAAGCAGAGCAATTCTAATCATGCTTAGGCTCATTTCAAAGCGCTTAATTTCCGAAACTCAGAAAAAATAACTTCATGAAATTAAGTCAAGCTTGAAAGAAGTTATGCCTAAAAAAGAGCAAAAAACATACCAACGTCGATATAGCAATTATTTGCTCCGGCGTCCGACGCATTGTCCGTGAATTCAGTGATCGCGGAAAAGGGATTCGAGTGCACAGCGCTGAAAATCAGAATTTCAGAAATTTAAATTTTAAAAATGTGCAGAATTTTGACCTGTTTTCCACTAGGAAAAATATTTTTGAAATTTCTAGAATTAGATTTTTTAAATTTCCAAAACTCACCTGTTTGATTTCAAATATTGGACTGTCACCGACATCTTCCGCAAGAGAGTAATGTCAGCCATTTCTGTAAAAAACTGAAATTAAGAAGTCAAGAAATTCAGATATTAAGAAATTCGGAAATTCGGAAATTTCAAAAAAAATTCAAAAAAAATCATTTAAAACTCGTATTTTTGATCATTTGTTCAGGAAAAAAAGGCGTTTAGGTGTCAAATTACAATTTTCAGAAAATTTTGCACCGAAAAACCCGGAAAACCATGAAAAAATCATATTTATCTGTTCAAAACACTCCTATTAACACAAGAGAAATTCAAATTTTCTAGGGTTATGCAATTGCGCTCCACTGAAATAGCCAAAAAAGAAACAAGAAACTTTCTCCTTGCCGTTCTCATCGGAAAACAGAAGACACATACACACACGTACATGTATTCGACGGCACCCCATGTCTGCGTCTCTCTGTTTCACTGCGCTCTCTTCGTCAATTCGCTGCAAGACCCGTCCGTTCGACCGTCCCGGCCGAACGGAGGAGACCTTGTGACCTCTTGCATTGCTATTCCTAAACTATCTGCGTCTATGTATCTGTCTCTCTCTCGCCCACTTGTCCTTCCTTTCCTTCTTCAAAATTTCTTTTTGGAAGACAAAGAATAGTAGGGACGAACGTTTGCCAACTTTCGAACTTTCAACTTTGAGAGTCAGTTTATTTTGGTTGCTGTTAAAGATATCAGAAAAGGATAAACTAACAAAATATGTAGAGAGCTCTCATAAGGGGAGTGTTGGATTCCCCAAGAACATTCTGAGGGAATAAAGCTACACGAGTCAAATTAGAGAAGCGGATAAGCGGACAAGAGAAGAAGGAATCAAAGAGGATCCTAGAATGTCTGTAGAGCTGCGAAGTGGGACGAGAAGCGAGAGAGATAAGCGGTGTGACAAAAGGAAACAAAAAGTATCAATGACCAATTTCTTGGCAGGTAAAAAATAAAGGGCAAAAATGTATAAAAAAGCCAAATATGTGAAAAAGCGGTCCTTGGCGACGAGTAGCGGTTGAGTTGAACGAACAGGGAAAAGCATACGAAAAACCCTGTCTGAGAAAAGGTCATTAATTCTAATCTCAATCAACTCAAAACACACTCTCACACACTCCAGCGGACATAACAACTGACATAATTAGGCCCAACTGAATTGGGTGGGTGAGTGAATGCGTGTGTGCCCCTTTTTGAGGGAGAGGGTGTGCGTGTGTGCCCTCACTGCGAGGGAATTCAAATAATGGTTTTTGATGTGAGTATGGAAAACAAGTGAATTAGTTGAGAAAATGTTACAGATAAAGAGGTTTCTGAGGATTCAGCGAAGTGACCTGACTAGGGAACTATCTGAACGGGATTCCAAGTTACACTTCATGACCTATATCATTAGAAAGCCCATAAAATTTTGATTCGGAATATGTTTTCTGTTTTTGCGAAACGGCGGTGAGCTTCGGGAAATTTAGGTTACAATACATTTTAGTGTTGTTTAAACCTGTTGATTTTGCATTGAAAACCGTCACGTCGATTTAAAATGAAAAATCAACAGGTTGTCTTGTACTAAAATGTCTTGTAACCTAAATTTCGCGAAGCTCACCGCCGTTTCGCAAAAACTGAAAACACATTCTGAATCAGAATTTTATGGGCTTTCTAATGATATAGGTCATGATGTGTAACTTGGAATCCCGTTCAGATAGTTCCCTAGTGAGCCAGAGGGGTCCTCAGAAGACCTTCGGGTTGTCAAGCCTTTGCATGGTCTCATGGAATTGACAACAAAATATTTCCGATATTATGATGAACATTTTGTCAGTTGACCACTTTTTGATATCTTTCATAGAAACTGAGATATGGAAACTCAAAGTTGGCGGTCTGGGTGGGCTTTTCTTGGAGTGTTCACGGAACAAATTATCTTTGAGTCAATTTATTGAGGTTACTGTGACAGATAGCAAAAAGTGATGAACTGATAAAACATTGTTAATATTATGATAAGTAATTCATCAGTTGGCCACTTTCTGATATCTTTTACAAGAAATGAGACATATGGGCTCAAAGTTAGGGACGGTTCACTCGATTAGAATGAGCCCTAACGTTCAACTTTGAGCAAATTTATCTCGTTTTCTGTAAGAGATAGCATAAAGTGATTAACTGAAGAAATATTTCTGATAATATGATTATGATTTTATCAGTGAACAACGTTTCGCTATCTTTACAGAAAATGAGATAAAATGAATGAAAGTGGGCGGTTTGGAGAGCATTAAATCTTTTTCTTTGATTCGCAAACGCCCTTCTCATCCACCTCTCTCTGTTGCACAACAAAAGAATTAAGGTTAATTCTCGCCGGTGGCTCACCATCCGTTTGCTTTGTATCATCAAGTTCTCGCTTGACACTGATAGATCTGTCAATGACGATTCCTTCAGCGTTGATGCTGAAAATGTTGTATAGTGATGTAGGTAGCAGTTTCTATGATTTATGTCACAAACGGTTTGATGATATCGTGACAAACATTGTATCAGTTAACAGATTTTCGATATATTTTATTAATATATCTTATTGGGACCAAGAAAAATAGATATTTTTTATAAGCACCAAGATAAAGTGACAACTGACAAGGGAGGTGTTTTCAGAGGGGCATTGAGAATTTGCTCAAAAGTTGTACAAAGGTACTCTCGAGCATGCTGAATACGATTTCAGCAACATCTCGGTCATAACCCTAATAGGAATCAAAATATGGGCTCTCAAAGTGTTTTCAGTACTAAGTTTTGACCAAAAACGAGCAATTTTCAAGCTTCAAAACTCGTTTTTCAAAATCTTTTCGAGTGTCAAACTTATTTTTTAACATCTTTCTATTTTCTAAAACCGTTTTTGGTCATTTTCAAAAAAAAAATTTCGAAAATTTTTGAAAAAAAATTGCCATGGGGCCTCCACACACTCTAAAAGCGATTTTTTGAAAAATTTTTTGAAAGCGCAAAAATGTCTTTCAAACACTCAAAAATGATATAAACATCATTTTCACAAAAGTTGGCAGCTCTAATTCGTCTGTTAGCCCTGATAATTTCCAAAATCTGATAATTGCAAGAACATTGAAGAGCCGTACCTTCTCCAATATTGCTCGAAATTGCACGGAATATACAGAAACATATGAAGATCATTTGGGTAATCGATTTAGTGATATTCCACTCAAAAAAAAGCAAGACGGAGCAATTCCGAGAGTCGAAAGTTTTGCTTTTGGGTCAGGGGTTAGCGAGAATGGGCGAAAAACCTTCACGTTTTGCAAATTTTCCTCTCTCAAAATGGGAAGTGTTGAGTAAAGGCGCACACGCAAATTTTTCGATAGGTCTCGGCACGAAAAAACAAAAAGAATTTAATGAAATTTTTATGGGGTTATTCAGTGAGTCGGCAAAAAAGGCAAAAAACTCCGCGAAAACTCGGAGAATGATTCAATCTGGCTGAAACTTCGGGGAAAACTGGAGAAAACTATAGGAAACATTTTGCCAAAGTTTGGGGTCAAAATATCAACTTTGAAAATTTGTCTGAAATTCCAGCCAAATTTTCAAAGTCGATATTTTGACCCCAAACTTTGGCAAAATGTTTCCTATAGTTTTCTCCAGTTTTCCCCAAAGTTTCAGCCAGATTGGATCACTCTCCGAGTTTTCGCGGAGTTTTTTGCCTTTTTTGCCGACTCACTGAATAACCCCATTAAAGATTTTAAAAATAAAATTGTTAGTTTTCTTCCTTTTTCATGTGTTTTGCATCATTTTTAAACATAAAACTAGTCGAATTTCGCTAGAATCTAATGTTTTTCGAGGTTTTAGTCAAAATTACCCTTTTTCAGGTAATGAGACCAAAATTCGAGTAATTTTGATTTTGTTAAAAAATTTTGAAAATTAATATTTTTCGATATATAATTTTGATTAATAACCTCGAAAAAAATTTAATCTAGCAAAATTCAAGGAATTTTAGGTAAAAAAAAGACCCAAAACACACGAAAAAGGAAGTAACCAAACAATTTTATTAAAAATATAAAAATTAAACTTTTCCGGCCGTTTTTCGTTATTCGCGCCGAGACCCATCGACAAAATTTCCTGTGCGCCTTTACTCTACACTTCACGTGTGTTTTGCAAAATGTGTGTTTTTGAAAACCCGTAAAAACCCATTTCTCGCCCAGCCCTGTTTTGGGCGATAGGATCAGGAAAAAAACAATGTTTCAAAATTTCTTCAAAATTGCGAATGCCTTCTTTTTCCCTATGAAAACGTCGGGAATTCATAAAACAAGTATAATTTGGTATTCAGGGGACCAAAATGAATATCGAAAATTCGTCTCGAAAAAAAAAACAAAAAACGGTTTTCCACAGCGGGGTTCGAACCACCATAATCTCTCCTAATGAGTCTCCCTCTTACCACAACACCACACAACCGATATTTTCCTCTGGCGCGGAGGGCGTATAGGAGAGGGCGGAAAGTCCGCGCCCAAATCGGGAAGAATTTCAGACGAAGATTTTCAGCTTCCTGGTGAGGTTATTACCGAGATTTTTTCGTCATCGTGTTGCGGATATCTAAAACTATCTGAAATTTTTGAAGAGAATTCAGTAATGAAATTTTTAGCAAATTCTCAACGCCCCTCTGAAAACACTTCTCTTGTGAGGTGAAGTGCGATTTTACTGACAAACATGAAATGAAAACTTTTTTTAATATTCGAAAAACTAGCCGGACATTTTCACCGATTCCCAAATTACAAGCTCTGAACCGAACAAACCATGCGCTCACTTCCTGTCTAGTGATCGCTGGGAAATAAACAGTCAAATTCTCTACAGAAGCTTTTGGAGATAGTCCTGCGTTGAAATATCCGTGAAGAACGGTTCGCTTCAAGTTTTCCCTTTGAAGTTTCAAGATTGTTGACTGTCCTGGATTTGAAAAAAATGAATTTTATTGGAAATAGTCATATCTGACGGGATTAGAACTTTGAAAATGGAAAGGAAAAAAAGAAGAATCCGGAAGACGAAAGAAAGTAAATGGAACTTTATTTTGAATGCGGAAAAAGAAATAAAAGCAGGTATAAGAAAAAAGAGATTATCAAGAAATAGAAGTCAGAAAATATAGTTTGAAGAAACCTGAAAAAGGAAAAAGTTGAAAATTTGAAACAATTGCGTTTTCAGAAAAATTTTGATCTGAAACAACTGAGTTCGACGCGTTCATTTTCTAGCAAAATGAAAGAAAAAGAAGAAAAAAAATCTGCACAACGATTCAAAGAAGAGACGCATGCACAATTTCAAAAACAAGAGCAAAAAACACATACACGCGACGCAGATTGACGCGTCGCTGTTTCGCGGGAATTCGACGGCATACACTGTGACGTGGTAATATGTTCTATTGAAATAACATACATTTAAAAGTATTTTTTCGTGTTCATATCCCGGGAAAGATGTCAGAGTAATAAAACAAATATACACATTATTTAGTCGTTCTGGCGCATAAAAATAATCCACATAAAGCGGACGAGCAGAAAAAAACTGAAATGAGCAACGTGTTAGGCAGATGGAGATCAATATCCAATTATCATTTTGGCTGTCTCTCCAAGGTAGAGAAAATGAAAAATTGAGGAAACGTAAAATGGAAGAAAACAGAAACTAAAATTGTGAACACACATTTCCGTACTGGAATCTGAACCCTTGACATCATCAGCAATATCTATAGCTCATTAAAAAGGTGAAGAAGATTCAAAAACTTCAGTGGAAACCGACAATTACCGCTCTGTGGGTTCTAAAGAAATTCGAGAAAAAATTTACAAAATTGTACCGAGCCAGACAGAAGAAAATGAGTGTCGAAATTTGGCGCAAGTAGAAAAATGAGTAGATGGCTCTCATTTATCTTCCGTAGAAAAAGGTAACAGAAAGTTCTCGGCTTTCGGGATTTACAAAGAATTAGGAAAAAAAGTTAATTATATTTATGAATTTATTGAAGACAATGTTTGCCAACCAAGAGCCAAGGTTAAATTTAATTCCATCATGATAATATTGCAATGAAATAACGCAAGTTTTGGGAAAAGCCAGAAACTGGTTGATGTAGTTCGGTTGAATAGTCCTTGCATATCCGTCGTATTCTTTTTACCCGGTCCCGTCAGAGTTTCGTTTTTTGATTTACGTTTTTGAAAGGAAAGGTCATTGACATCGACAGAAAGCTTTATTGAAAAAAACACAAATACGGAAAAGATGATGCAAGGAAAAGAT
Organism: Caenorhabditis nigoni; assembly: GCA_027920645.1. NCBI lineage: Eukaryota > Metazoa > Nematoda > Chromadorea > Rhabditida > Rhabditidae > Caenorhabditis > Caenorhabditis nigoni. The sequence continues at coordinate 8,079,364 of CP115869.1, forward strand.
GAAAAAGGCAAAAAACTCCGCGAAAACTCGGAGAATGATTCAATCTTTGTCTGAAATTCCAGCCAAATTTTCAAAGTCGATATTTTGACCCCAAACTTTGGCAAAATGTTTCCTATAGTTTTCTCCAGTTTTCCCCAAAGTTTCAGCCAGATTGGATCACTCTCCGAGTTTTCGCGGAGTTTTTTGCCTTTTTTGCCGACTCACTGAATAACCCCATTAAAGATTTTAAAAATAAAATTGTTGGTTTTCTTCCTTTTTCATGTGTTTTGCATCATTTTTAAACATAAAACTAGTCGAATTTCGCTAGAATCTAATGTTTTTCGAGGTTTTAGTCAAAATTACCCTTTTTCAGGTAATGAGACCAAAATTCGAGTAATTTTGATTTTGTTAAAAAATTTTGAAAATTAATATTTTTCGATATATAATTTTGATTAATAACCTCGAAAAAAATTTAATCTAGCAAAATTCAAGGAATTTTAGGTAAAAAAAAGACCCAAAACACACGAAAAAGGAAGTAACCAAACAATTTTATTAAAAATATAAAAATTAAACTTTTCCGGCCGTTTTTCGTTATTCGCGCCGAGACCCATCGACAAAATTTCCTGTGCGCCTTTACTCTACACTTCACGTGTGTTTTGCAAAATGTGTGTTTTTGAAAACCCGTAAAAACCCATTTCTCGCCCAGCCCTGTTTTGGGCGATAGGATCAGGAAAAAAACAATGTTTCAAAATTTCTTCAAAATTGCGAATGCCTTCTTTTTCCCTATGAAAACGTCGGGAATTCATAAAACAAGTATAATTTGGTATTCAGGGGACCAAAATGAATATCGAAAATTCGTCTCGAAAAAAAAAACAAAAAACGGTTTTCCACAGCGGGGTTCGAACCACCATAATCTCTCCTAATGAGTCTCCCTCTTACCACAACACCACACAACCGATATTTTCCTCTGGCGCGGAGGGCGTATAGGAGAGGGCGGAAAGTCCGCGCCCAAATCGGGAAGAATTTCAGACGAAGATTTTCAGCTTCCTGGTGAGGTTATTACCGAGATTTTTTCGTCATCGTGTTGCGGATATCTAAAACTATCTGAAATTTTTGAAGAGAATTCAGTAATGAAATTTTTAGCAAATTCTCAACGCCCCTCTGAAAACACTTCTCTTGTGAGGTGAAGTGCGATTTTACTGACAAACATGAAATGAAAACTTTTTTTAATATTCGAAAAACTAGCCGGACATTTTCACCGATTCCCAAATTACAAGCTCTGAACCGAACAAACCATGCGCTCACTTCCTGTCTAGTGATCGCTGGGAAATAAACAGTCAAATTCTCTACAGAAGCTTTTGGAGATAGTCCTGCGTTGAAATATCCGTGAAGAACGGTTCGCTTCAAGTTTTCCCTTTGAAGTTTCAAGATTGTTGACTGTCCTGGATTTGAAAAAAATGAATTTTATTGGAAATAGTCATATCTGACGGGATTAGAACTTTGAAAATGGAAAGGAAAAAAAGAAGAATCCGGAAGACGAAAGAAAGTAAATGGAACTTTATTTTGAATGCGGAAAAAGAAATAAAAGCAGGTATAAGAAAAAAGAGATTATCAAGAAATAGAAGTCAGAAAATATAGTTTGAAGAAACCTGAAAAAGGAAAAAGTTGAAAATTTGAAACAATTGCGTTTTCAGAAAAATTTTGATCTGAAACAACTGAGTTCGACGCGTTCATTTTCTAGCAAAATGAAAGAAAAAGAAGAAAAAAAATCTGCACAACGATTCAAAGAAGAGACGCATGCACAATTTCAAAAACAAGAGCAAAAAACACATACACGCGACGCAGATTGACGCGTCGCTGTTTCGCGGGAATTCGACGGCATACACTGTGACGTGGTAATATGTTCTATTGAAAGAACATACATTTAAAAGTATTTTTTCGTGTTCATATCCCGGGAAAGATGTCAGAGTAATAAAACAAATATACACATTATTTAGTCGTTCTGGCGCATAAAAATAATCCACATAAAGCGGACGAGCAGAAAAAAACTGAAATGAGCAACGTGTTAGGCAGATGGAGATCAATATCCAATTATCATTTTGGCTGTCTCTCCAAGGTAGAGAAAATGAAAAATTGAGGAAACGTAAAATGGAAGAAAACAGAAACTAAAATTGTGAACACACATTTCCGTACTGGAATCTGAACCCTTGACATCATCAGCAATATCTATAGCTCATTAAAAAGGTGAAGAAGATTCAAAAACTTCAGTGGAAACCGACAATTACCGCTCTGTGGGTTCTAAAGAAATTCGAGAAAAAATTTACAAAATTGTACCGAGCCAGACAGAAGAAAATGAGTGTCGAAATTTGGCGCAAGTAGAAAAATGAGTAGATGGCTCTCATTTATCTTCCGTAGAAAAAGGTAACAGAAAGTTCTCGGCTTTCGGGATTTACAAAGAATTAGGAAAAAAAGTTAATTATATTTATGAATTTATTGAAGACAATGTTTGCCAACCAAGAGCCAAGGTTAAATTTAATTCCATCATGATAATATTGCAATGAAATAACGCAAGTTTTGGGAAAAGCCAGAAACTGGTTGATGTAGTTCGGTTGAATAGTCCTTGCATATCCGTCGTATTCTTTTTACCCGGTCCCGTCAGAGTTTCGTTTTTTGATTTACGTTTTTGAAAGGAAAGGTCATTGACATCGACAGAAAGCTTTATTGAAAAAAACACAAATACGGAAAAGATGATGCAAGGACTAGTGTGAAATTTACTGATACGGTACAATCATGGTTCAGAAACTTTTCAAAAAAAAAAACTACTTCCTTAGCTTAGTGAATACAATACCATGTCTTTGAATTTGGAAATAAATGCCATGGTCTGGAGAAAAACACGGGAGCATTCCATCATAGTCTTCCCTTCCTCTCCTCGAATCTTCGAATGGTCGTATAGATTCAACAATATTTCTGGCATACCTTCCGACGAAAGCATGCATGTCGATCTTTTCTTGCTCTACTATTTTCTGTAAAATACGATGATTATAAATTGAAAAAAGGTCAAATTCTTACGTTTCTATAGCCGTTTACTGCCTCGAGAGTCAATTCTTCTACAGTCATCAAAACGATGGTCATATGTGACACATCCACAATAGCTATCGGGAGCCAGAAGCTGATAATACTGAGAAAATATATGTTGGGAAGATGTTGCATAAGTGCAGGCACTCCGGTAATCCTTACTCCGGCAAGACGTGCTGTTTTTAACGTTAGATTCACAAGAGGTCCAATTTTCATTGCCATCAAACTTTTGTTGATTACCAGGCTCCAGTCGAACTCATTCTTAGATGTCGCGTTCTCCAATTCAAAATTTTCAACATGTCGTGGTTCCCCTTCAAAAGCTTGTGCCGCTCCGTAGAAAAATTTGATAATATCATTCATACACTGCTGGACATAATTATAAAGCCACTTCAAATTTCGAGTTTTTTCGAAAACTGTGGAAATTGACTGAACAACATATGATTGCCATAAATACTATTTCGAAATGTCAATTAATAAATACCATTCGATACCGCTATCGTTTCTTGATTTTGGAAATTTCGAAAAAATCGAAAAAATGAACCGAAAAAAGTGGACATAATTATAAAGCCACTTGAAATAATCAAACATAACTCTAGATAGAGGTATTGAAATGTAGGGAAACTACAAAATTTAGCAATAACAACTCGATATTGTTGTATCAACATAAAAACTTGGTTGTATCTATACTTATAATTGTGCTTCATCCGTTTTTGGCCAGCTTATACTGAAAGTGAAGTTTTTCGTTAATAACTGTTCTGAAAACCACGAGGACTCCAATTTTTTGAGTGTTTCAGTATTATTCTTATATGCGTTACTTATTTGACTATTGATAACATCATGATTTTTTCCCCAACCACAGAAAAACCCGCACTTCAATTCATTTTTATCGCTATGTTCCGAGTGGTACTGTACCTTGCTCAGTAGACACTTGACTGAGCTGATTAGTGTATAAGAAAGATACACTTTTGTTTATTCAGGAACATACATGAAACCAAAAAAATCTTTATCAGTGTTCATGGAAACACGCAAATTTTCGGACCACAAAAATTTCAAGCATAAAATTGAGTTATGGGTAGACATGTTCAAGGAGTTGTTTTGTAAGGAAGGAGTCACGCAATCTGAAATTTCTTTCTGTAATCACACTTGACGGTTTTTGAGTTTACATATAAACTAGGAAGATTGTTCAAGCCTTCCGGTATAGACGAACGATGAACCCTGGAAAAATGCAATTTTTTGAAAAACATGACCTATTTCCGAGCCCTCAATTATTGTTTAAAAGTCATTTCCCCTATTGCAATGTATGTGAACATATTGAAAACGTTGCAAACAGAATATTCAAAAAGTTTCATCTTGATTGGTACGCTTCAAGCAAATAAAAAAATCAGTCAATAATCTACGTTTCTAACCTTGGAATGTGCTATATATCTCTTCGGAATGAATGTTTCGAAAAGGGACGTCAACTACGAAAACATAAAATGAGGCTTGTTCAATATGTTCAGATACTTTGCAATAAAGGAAATGACTTTTAAACAATAATTGAGAGCTCGGAAATAGGTCATGTTTTTCAAAAAATTGCATTTTTCCAGGGTTCATCGTTCGTCTATACCGGAAGGCTTGAACAATCTTCCTAGTTTATATGTAAACTCAAAAACCGGCAAGTGTGATTACAGAAAAAAAATTTCAGATTGCGTGACTCCTTCCTTACAAAACAACTCTACCCATAACTCAATTTTATGCTTGAAATTTTTGTGGTCCGAAAATTTGTGTGTTTCCATGAAAACTGATATAGGTTTTTTGGTTTTATGTATGTTCCTGAATAAACACAAGTGTATCTTTCTTATACGCTAATCAGCTCAGTCAAGTGTCTACTGAGCAAGGTACAGTACCACTCGGAAGATAGCGATAAAAATGAGTTGAAATGCGGGTTTTTCTGTGGTTGGGGAAAAAATCATGATGTTTTCAATAGTTAAATAAGTAACGCATATAAGAATAATACTGAAACATTAAAAAAATTGGAGTCCTCTTAATTTTCAGAACAGTTATTAACGAAAAACTTCACTTTCAGTATAAGCTGGCCAAAAACGGATGAAGCACAATTATAAGAATAGATGCAACCAAGTTTTTTATGTTGATACAACAATATCGAGTTGTTATTGCTAAATTTTGTAGTTTCCCTACATTTCAATACCTCTATCTAGAGTTATGTTTGATTGTTTCAAGTGGCTTTATAATTATGTCCACTTTTTCCGGTTCATTTTTTCGATTTTTTCGAAATTCCCAAAATCAAGAAACGATAGCGGTATCGAATGGTATTTATTAATTGACATTTCGAAATAGTATTTATGGCAATCATATGTTGTTCAGTCAATTTCCACAGTTTTCGAATAAACTCGAAATTTGAAGTGGCTTTATAATTATGTCCAGCAGTGTACTTGTCACATGTTGATTGCAAGAAACCTTCAATTGCTTGATTTCAACACCATTATTAGCGGTTATTCGTTTCAATTCATCAATTGCACAATCAATGAAGTGGTCTGGTGATTCCAATTGATGGGGTCCCCGCTTAATGGTGCAACCCTCATCTTTCTCGATGAATAGAGTTTCTAACTCATCTTCCCATGTTTGGCATTGGCAAAGTGCAACAGTTCCATTTCCCAGGCAAATTTCAATTTTTCTAAACCGCAAATTCTGTGCGACGCGGTTCCTAAAGATGTTATGTCTTTATCATTCGGGTTTGTGTCTAGTACTTACCGTTGTGCAACCAGCTCTCGATGTTGCGGTAGTTCATCTTCCTCTAGATCATCTTCCTCTTGATGATTGTTGTTCACAGCCACCTGATTCCTGAACATTATTTTATTTATTTTTGGATTTGTGTCTAATACTTACTGTTGTGCAGCCAGCTCTTGAAGTTGCGGTAGTTCATCTTCCTCTAGATCATCTTCCTCTAGATCATCTCCCTCTAGATCATCTTCCTCTGAATCATCTTCCTCTAGATGATTGTTGTCCACTGCCACTTGATTCCTAAACCTTCAATTATTTATCATTTGGGGTTGTGTTGAGTACTTACTGTTGTCCAGCCATTTCTTGATGTTGCGGTAGTTCATCTTCATCTAGATGATTGTTGTCCACAGCCACCTGATTCCTAAACCTTATTTTGTTTATTATTTGAATTTGTGTCTAGAACTCACTGTTGTGCAGCTAGTTCTTGGTGTTGCGGTAGTTGCCAATTTTGTCTTCCAAAGCCAACATTGAAACTGAAAATAGAAAAGTACTCATATAAGGCTCGAATCTTATTTGGAGCAGAAAACTAGTTTCAGGTAATAGCCAAAAAACAAAGAGTTTTGATTCATAATCAAAAACTCACTTTTGCAGTTGACCAATGTTTCCTGCTTGATTCCACATCGGCAGTCCAAGAGCAGCTCCGATGTACCTGCAAAATTATGTTACAAGCATTTGTGGCGTATTGGAGCATTCACGATAAGTTTTCAATGTATTTCATACTCACTGAGGATTCATAACTTGTTGCGGTCCAAATAGCAAAGGGAACTGGATAGCCAGTTGATTCAATGGCAGGTTTGGTAAAAGTTGGGGAGCAATTGGGAAAGGTGGAGGGGCTAGTGGGAAATGGTTGGCCAGGTTCACTGGATGCATTCCTGGTTGAATTGGAACCGGATGGACTGGATTCTGCGGAGGAATTGCGACTGCTCGTTGAACTCGACGAACTGGACGAGCCCTCGCTTCTCTTTGATTTCTGTCGATTTCTGGAGCTCGGTTCACTTCATTGACTCGATTGGCTTGAGCAGGATTCACACCGTCTCTATCTTCTCCCTCAATTTTTGGGGCAACTTGAGGGTCTCGATTAGCAGGATTAGCAGGATTCTGGTTGAATGCGACCGTTGGTACAACGTGAGGAGCTGGTTGTTGTTGAGCGACGACATGGTTAGCTACAGCATTTCCTTGAGGATGTTGATTCTCACCGTCTACCTCATCTACTTCTCTCTTTGGCACAATGACTGGATTAGGGTTCATTCTTGCCGGTGGCTCACCATCTGCCTGTTCTGCATCTTCGAGTTCTCGCTTGATTCTGACAGATCTGTCGACGACGATTCCTTCAGCGTTGATGCTGAAAATAGTATAATGTAAGTAAGGTAACACGTTTGATGAAGTATGTTACAAAAGTTTTGATAATACAGTGCGTTCAATAAGGATATGACACCCCTCGATTTTGAGGGTTCCGGAAAAAGTAAAAATGATATGAAAAATCTGTAAATGCCATTCGATTTAGAATACAAATCAACCCCCGGGTACAAGTTTTCATGTCTCTTACACTCTCTGTACTCGAGTTATACCCAAATGTCACTTTTGCAACCGTTCAATATGGATAGGACCACCCGGGAAAATGAAAAATCTCAAGTATGTTAGGGTACAAATTTGAACTTTTTTTCGTTGGAAATTGTTAAAATAGTCTCAAAACAGCCTATTTTGAAAGTGTAGACAAAAATTGATTCCTCTCATCAAGCTTTAGAAAAATTATTTTCGGGCTTTTTCGGCATTTTTTGGGTTTTTGGAATAAATCGCGGATAACTTTGCTCCTGGGTGAAATTTTGAGCATACACTTATAGAAAATAATGCTGCAGTGGTCTCAATTGTCTAATGACGGTTGTCATGCTGTTTTGTGTTTTTGTTTGAAATTTGAGATGGATTGAAACTTCCAAATTGACCTTGAAATTCGGTGATTCTGATTTTTGCCAAAAATCCTGATATTACGGTCTGAATTTATTTTTCTTTACAAAATAACAAGTTTTACAGAAATTAGAATTACTTAAAGCACCTTCCGAACATGTTAGATAGATTTTAAAATTTTCCAATTGAGCATATTTTTCAGTACAAAACTCGAGCTCAATTTTGAGCTACTATAGCTCAAAAGAGCCTTGAACACTTGCAACATGATCATGATTATTCGAAACGTATTTCGAACTAATTTTAGCTCGAAATTTCACCCAGGAACAAAGTTATCCGCGATTTATTCCAAAAACACAAAAAAAAATGCCGAAAATGTCCGAAAATAATTTTTCTAAAGCTTGATGAGAGGAATCAATTTTTGTCTAAACTTTCAAAATACCGTAAAACCTCTAATAGACCGTCACCTCTAATTGAACGTCACCCCAAATAGACCGACACGAGAAATTGCATCCGAAAAATAGACCGACAGCCTCTATTTGAACGACAGCCTCTAATAGACCGACAGCCGCCTACCCCTAATAGAGCGACACCCTTTCCAAAACTACTGTAGCGACGCAAACACAAGACATCCGCGCGTGCACTTTCGAATCTTTTTGGAAGATCTGATCGAAGAAGTTAACCTCAGTGAGGAAGAATATCAAGAAGATAGTGACTCTTCGCTCATTTTTGATTAAGTTTTTGTTGTTTTTTTACTACTTGTTGATCTTGTTGTTGCTCTTTTTCTGATGAAATTTTAGTTGTGTTTGGTTTTTTTTTCATTGAAAATAGAACGACAGCCCCTAATTGAACGTCACCTCTAATAGAGCGACAAGAAAAAAATCGTTTGAAAAATAGAGCGACATGTCGGTCTATTTGAGGTTTTACGGTAGGTCATTTTGAGAATATTTTAACAATTTCCAACAAAAACAGTTCGTACCCTAAAATACTTGAGATTTTTCTTTTTCCCGGGTGGTCCTATCCATATTGAACGGTTGCAAAAGTGACATTTGGGTATAACTCGAGTACAGAAAGTGTAAGAGACATGAAAACTTGTACCCGGGGGTTATTTTGTTTTCTAAATCGAATGGCATTTACAGATTTTTCATATCATTTTTACTTTTTCCGGAACTCTCAAAATCGAGGGGGACCCTATCCTTATTGAACGCACTGTATCATAAAATGTGTCTTATTTTGGAGAAAATGTGTGAGAAGAAAAACTCACCTGATATTTTCCCCAATCTCTAAGATTCCGGCTCTGAATCTAGCGAACCATGCCATCCCTTTCTGTCTAGTGATCGCCGGGAAATCCTCAATCAAATTCTCCACAGCGACTTCTGGAGAAAGTCCTTTCTTGAAATACCCGTAAAGCATAGTCCGCTTAACGTTCTCACTTTGAGGTTCTAAAATTGTCGACATTTTTGTACCTGGAAAAGAAACTTGAAGTTGCATGGTGATCAAAAAATACGGAGGAAGTTCCAATGGATAGCAAAAATCGAAGAAAAAAAATTTGAGAATGGTGATTTTTCAAGATGTTTTTTTCACATAATTCAAAGTTTTAAATGAAAATAGACACATCAAAAATTATACAAATCTGTTATAAGAAAAAACTTTGAAAGTTCTGATCAGGAACAACTGCTTAGCTTTCATTTTATCGCAAACGAAAAAAGGAAATAGGACTCCACGACGATGGAAACAAGACACGTATGCACTAATCCAAGAACAAGAGCTCGAAACACATGCACGCGCCGCAGATTGACGCGTCGCTGTTTTGCGGGGATCACACGGCATAAACGGTGACGTCTTTTAGGATTAATATCTTCTATTGAAGTAAGATGAGAGAAAAAAGGAAACGAGCAATGTTTCAGGCCGATGAATACTAATACCCGATTAGACTTTTGGGTAGCTCTTAAGGTAGGCAAAACGAACGATGAGGAGACGAAATGAGAGAAAATAGAATGTGAAATCGTGAACACACCTTTTCGTACTACAATTTGGACGTTTGACATTTTAAAGCTCTTATCTATCTGCCGTAGGAAAAGCCTATTGAGAATTCTTGCTATTTAGGATTTTTGGAAAATTAAAAGACAGAAAAATTACATTTAAAAATGTACTGAAGAGAATTGTTGCCAACCGAGGAAAAAAAAGGAATTTTTTCCATCATGATAATGAAAGAACCTATGTTTCGACAGTGGCTAGAAACCGGTTTATGTCGTTCGAATAAACCTACCCTAAATTTTGGCAAAAGAGAATCAACAAAATTCCCCAAACACAAAAATCTTCATTGAAAAATAATAGAAATTTTACGCTTGAGGATTAGATCATAGAACAACACAAGTGAAATGTATTGCAATAAATAAAAAAGATTGACCAGAAACTGTCAAAATTTTCTAGAAACTCCAAATTTGGTCTTTTCGCCATTTTTCATGGGTGAACGTATATTTATGTGGAGCAGTATACAAACAAAAATTTTGTTGAGATTTGTGATGTTTGAGGATGTTTTTTGAATTAAAGGTGATATGCGGTGAAAAATTTTATTGCTTTATTTTGTATAAAAATCTATGTAGATCCCCATAAAAATAAAGAAAAATTTCAAAAAAATTCCTAAAATGCGAAAAACCGTCGAAAAAGCGACGATGTATCCGGTGGCCGAGTGTGAGTTTTCTAGGCCAACTGCGCGAGAAATTTGAATTATTATTGTTTTTCAGTGTTTTTTTCATATTTTTCCAGGCTTTTCACCATATCTTGGAGAAATTAACAGAAACATCATGAAATCTTTTCAAAATTATGAAAAAAACACTGAAAAACGATAATAATTCAAATTTCGCGCGCAGGTGGTCTAGAAAACTCACACTCGGCCACCGGATACATCGTCGCTTTTTCGACGGTTTTTCGCATTTTAGGAATTTTTTTAAATTTTTTCTTTATTTTTATGAGGATCTACATAGGTTTTTACACAAAATAAAGCAATAAAACTTTTCACCGCACACCACCTTTAAAGCCAACTTATTTGTCGCGACTTCGGCGCGATTTCGTTGGACTGTTTCTCGAAGTTTGAACATAAATTTTGATAGAATTGTATATCTATTCAGTTTATATTCTATATCTATTCAGTTTTTATGAAATGAGGTATGGAGCGGAGGCGCTGCTATCAAATTGGCAAACCAAAAAGATTCAGAAAAAATTCACCAGAAGATGAAGAAAAATGGGAAAATTTTCTAAAAACAGACGTCAGAAACAGAATTCTTGAAGGAAATATATCTGAACGAATTGAAAACTTCAAAATATTGTTATTGAAAAAAACCCCCAACCTGTGTGCGTCACTTGGGCGAAAACAAATTTCAATATAAAGGGAGAAAACATAGGACACATCGAAATTAGAAGCTCTCAGACCGATGGAGAGCTAAATCCATATTTTGTACAAATTGAGCATCGCAATCAGAGATAGACAAAATGAAAGATTGAAAAGACAAAACAAAAAATGAGATAGAGGGGGAAATTATGAACAAACCTTTTCGTATACACAATTTGAGTTTCGGCTCATGACATTATACGTAATCAGTTTTCAAGAAGGTTGAAGAAATACGAAAGAGTAAACAACTCTGTCCGAGCTTGAATAATTTTTCGAAAATTCATTATTTCAAGACTAGTCCAACTGAAAAATGAGATGAGCGATGAAAACATCGGTAGCATGGGAAAAGTGTTTATTATCACAAAGATAAAAAATAAACATACCCAATACACTCTAATAAAACGCCACGGGGGCCTTCTACGTTGAGCCTATATATCTCACTTGTTTTTGAATATATCGAATCAAAATCGACTAGGTAAATGTTTAACATGATATCAGTGACATTTTATTAGTTAACCACTTTTTGATATCTTTCACTGAAATTGAGATACATGGGCTCAAATTTGGCGACTCGGGTGGCGTTCTATTAGATGGTTTACGGTGTTTGGTAACAGTGTAATTGCACATCCTGCTCCAGTTTCGGTTCCACGTCGGATTCTATTCTGTTTGAAATGAAAGTGCCTTTGCCTTTTGTACCTAATTGGCTAATTAACCTTTCATAATTAGCGATAGGTTGTTTCGATTGTTCATGTTCATTGCTGAATGAAAATTCAGGAATCCACTTAAAGATACCAAACAAGGCTGTCATTTATTTTCAGCATCATCTTGATGGCAAAAATTTCAAACGAAATGACATCTGAAAAAGATATTTACTGTCTGCCTTACCCAACTGAAACCCGAGATCTGTCAGGAGGGAATTAAAAAATCGAAAATTAAAATTGAGAAAAAAATTTATTGAAAAAAACAGAATTTTACGATTAAGGAATAGATGATACATAGATATGAAAACACGAGTGATATTTATCGATGCAGTAGAATTGATGATGGTGAGAAAATATCAGAAAAAAACTAATTTTAATATTTATCCAGCTTTTGGAATTCGATACTATAGCTCTTAATTTGGAAAAAAATGGCACGGTTTGGAGAATGAGGAACAGAAATCATTCCATCGAAATTTTCCATTCCTCTTGTTGAAGGTTCAAACGGTAGCAGAGAATCTACAATATTCCTGGAAAACCTTCCGTAAAACAGGTGACTTCCGAAGGATTCATTCTCGATTATTTTCTGTAAAAAACAATAATTATGGAGTGAACAAAGATCAAATGCCTACGTTTCTGTAGTCGAGAATCGTCTCGCTGGGCAATGCTTCGACGCTCATCGTAATTCTTGGAATATGTATCAAAGTATTGATGGAAATAGGGAGCAGAAAATTGACGAATTGAAGATTAGTGATGTGTTGGAGATGTGGCATCAAAGGTTGCAATTCGCCAATTTCCAGAGGAACGTCATTGCCACGTGTTCTAAATTCTAATGCCACAAGAGGCCCAATTATCAATCCACTCAAAATCTTTTTGATTATAGAAATCCAGTCGAAGTTGTTATAGCGTGTGCAGTTCAACAATTCAAATTCCTCAATATGGCGTGGTGCTCTTTCAAAAATGTCTGTCACATCGTGAAAAAACTTCACGATATCCTCGGAAATGGTGACGTGATCTTGGCAAACAATCTCCAAATGTTTGATTTCAACGCCATTATTGTCCACTACTCGTTTCAGTGCATTGATTGCGCAATCAATGTAGTGATTGTTTGATTCCAATTGGCGGGGTCCGTCTTTGATGGTGCAACCCTCGTTTCTCTGGATGAATAGAGTTTCTGATTTTCTATCCATTTGCTGTTGCAAGAGTGCAGCAGTGTCTTTTCCCAGACTAATTTTAACGTGTTGGAACCGCAAATTCTCTGCCACCTGGTGCCTAAAGTTGTTTTACTATTTATAAGTTTGTATTTCAATTAGAACTCACTGTTGCGCAGCCAGCTCTTGATATTGCGGTATTTGCCAATTTTGCATTCCAAAGCCAACATTGAAACTGAAAATAGAACACTACATATTGCGCCTAATTCCAGTTTGAAGCAGAACATTAGCTTCAGGTTGAAGGAAAAGCATAAAGCAAGCTTTAATTCTTAGTCAAAAACCCACTTTTGCAGTTGGCCAATGTTTCCTGCTTGATTCCAAATCGGTAGTCCATAAGCAGCTTCAATGTACCTGCAAAAATATCAATTTGTTGAAAATGTCCAAAGAACTGAAATACGGTGGCGTTGTATTGGAGAATTCACAATGATTTTCCAATTCATTGAATACTTACGGAGGATTTTGATATGGTCCAAATTGCAAAGGGAATTGGAAACCAAACTGGTTGAATTGAAAATCCGGTAGAAACTGTGGAGCAATTTGGAAAGGCAGAGGAGCTGGAGGAAACAGGTTGGCCAGGTTCACTGGATGCATTCCTGGTTGAATTGGATGAACTGGATTCTGCGGAGGAATTGCGACTGCTCGTTGAGCTTGACGAACCCTCGCTGCTCTTTGATTTCTGTTGATTGCAGGAGCTCGATTCGCTTCATTGACAGGATTGGCTCTAGCATGGTCCGCATCTTCTCCATCTTCTATCTCAATTTTTGGGACAACTTGAGGATTTCCATTCGGAGGATTTTCGTTCGCAGCAACTATTGCCACATCGTGAGGAACTGGTTCTTGTCTAGCCACGACATGATTAGCTGCACCATTTACTTGATGATTATGGTTCGCACCGTCTTCCTCATCTACTTCTCTCTTTGGCACGACCGGAGGATTTGGGTTCATTCTGGCCGGCGGCTCGCCATCCGCTTGCTCTGCATCATCGAGTTCTTGCTTGAGTCTGACAGATCTGTCGACAACGATTCCTTCAGCGTTGATACTGAAAATGTAACATTGTTAATAATCTCAAAAGTTTTGATGATAACCTGACAGATATTTCATATATCGTAAAGGAATGTATCCTAGATAAGCGCGCCGTTTTTTCAAATCGTAGACGTTGATTCAACGCAATTAGAGGTAGTTTTTTTTCAAATTAGAAAAGCAAATCACCTGACATTTTCCCCAACTTCGAAATTTCCAGTCCTGAACCGAGCAAACCACGCACTGACTTCTTGCGTGGTAATCGCTGGGAAGTCGGCAGCCAAAAACTCCACAGAAGCTTCAGGTGAAAGCCCTGCTTTGAAGTAGCCGCACAACACGGTCCGCTTGAAATTCTCACTTTGCGGTTCCAAAATTGTGGACATTTTTGGATCTGGAAAAACAACAAATATTATGGTAATGACAAAGACTTGGACAGAGTTCATATGTAGCGAAAATTAAACATTTTTTGAGTATACAAATATTTAAGGATTCCTTGAGGAAATAATGATTTTATAGAAGGCCTAATAAGAAAAAGGCACAAAAGAAAGCATGAATTTTTTAGAAAATTGTGAAATTGCAGATATCTTCGAACGTTGACGGAGAAATTCATTACCACAACGATTGAAAATGAACGAATAGCATGCCGAGGAAAGGAATAAAAAATGCATGTATGAATATATACACACAATTCAACGCGCAAGAGAGGGGGAGAGAAAAAGAGAGAAAAATATAAAAAAAAACTGCACCAGTGTTTCGAAAAAACATCTAAAAATGATGGAAAGATTCTGTGGAAAATGCTTCGGAAAGAAGTAAATAAACAGGAGGCTGCAAAGTTGAACACTATTAACTTGTATTTTCCAAAAAAAAATTCAAAATTTCTGATCAGGAACAGCCATACAGAGGGGACGCTTTCATTTCCTCGCAAGACAAAAAAGAAAAAGAAAACAAGACTGCAAGAAGATAGAGAGGAGACACGCATACAAAACGAGCATTTATCCGAAAGGGCAGAATCCGGAAAATACTAAAGAACGTTTTTCTATTTTTTTTAAAGAAGCATATTTTTTTTGAAAAATTTGGAATGGAAACTACGCTAAATTTGGGCACAGAACATTCCTAACACGCGTGGCAAATACCAATTAAAATATATGCCCAAAACACTGAAAACAGAACAAGAGAAAAACTGAGAAAAGACACAAGAAGGCAAAAAAGAGGTGGTGTAGCCTCACACTGCACTCTCGTATGGAAATATAGCTGCACTGAGAATGTGACCCTCCTCATTTTACACACTCTCTCACGAGATGCAAGGAAATGTGTATCGGTTGTGCTGTTCGCATATCACGTCACCATATGAATTGGGGCAAATGTGTGGTATCGTGGGCATGTACAATCATGCAAAAAGCGATATGTTGGAGAGTCTAGTTTGAAAGGAACGAGTAGGAAAAGAACCGTTTTTGGTATTACAGGGTTGAGAAAATGCCAGTTTTCCGTGGCATCCACGTGGCTACAAAAACGTCGGCTGCAACTGAAAACGAGGAACACTTTACAGCCGCCGCGCCATCGGCGCTCATTTTTTACTTGCCCTTCTACAAATAGTCGCGGGGTGTACGGTTTTTTGCAAACACGCTCCCCTTTAAAACATAAAAACGGCGCGAAACATAAATATTCAAACAGGAGTCAGCTGAGCAGTACTTTTCTATTATACAAATGAGCAAAAAGTCCATTCAAACTTGTATTCAAAACAGTAAAAGAAAAAGAAAAAAGGAAGCTGGAGGGGACAAAAGGGAAAAGAACAGAAATAGACAGGAAAATATGAATAAAATGTATCAAATCTAATGAGTGTAAAGGATGGTATAACTTGGAAAAATTGCTTTATTGCCAACCAAAAGCGAACAAATGTCAGGAAAAAATCGTACAGGCGCAAACAGACTTATGTGAATACCAAAATCAATGCAAAAATCAATATAGGTTAGTCAAAGAGAAAGAGGGAGAAAAAAAATATGCACCAACGTTCAAAAAGTGAAAACAAAATTCTCAGACAGGTGTGAGTAGAGGGAGAAAACAATTAATGCACCCATTCGGGAAGAAAAAAGGTTACGGAGAAGGGAAAGTGAGCAGGTGGCTCTCATCTGTTACCAAAGATAATGCCATTCCTGAATTCTTGTCTTTTGAGGTTTTCGAAAAATTGAGGGAAAAATATATAAACTATGATATGTTTTCAGAAGTTAAAATTACAAAACCAACAAAAACATGTTCATGGAGTAGCAGATATTATATATACAGTAAAAATCAAACTTTGAAGCTCTAAAAAGTAGTTTATAAAAATATTTCAATTTGTCTGAAAGTTTCAGAGTATACTGAATAAATCTAGGTCTCTATTTTTGTAGTTGACAACTTTTTTGTGCAAGTTAAATCAAGGCAAATAGGAGGAAAAAGAGATGCACAATTATGATTTTTTGGGGATTCCCGACAATTTTTTCTAATTTTTAGGGTAATGGGAAAAGTCTAAAACACTGTAAATATCAAAACATTTTATCTTCTTGTTTGGCACTTTACATAAAACAACCATACTTGCAACGGGCCGGGCCGGGCCGGGCTTTTTCAGGATTTTCAGGGCCCGGCCCGGCCCGGATTTTCGGAAAAAATTTTTCTGTCTCAAACAATTTTTTTTGGGGTCAACAGAAAAAAAATGGACGATTTCTTGACAAGAAAAATCATTTTTCAAGATAAGAGTGTCCATAAAAAATAGTTCTTTCACAAAAAATTTTGAAAAAATTTCTGAAATTTCAAAAAAATTTTCAAATTTGGAGAACCCGGGCCCGCCGGGCCTGGCCCTGGAAATCTTCGGCCCGGCCAGGCCCGAGTCCGGCCACGGGCCGGGCCCTGATTTTGCAAGTATGAAAACAACAGAATATTCACACAATGAATTCGAATGATCCCAAGTTTTTTTTTCCAATTTTTCAAAAAATACAAAGTGGGAACTTTTTGAGTTTAATTCCATCAGACAAATCGTAGCTGAATCGGATCTGCTGTTGATCCGATATTATAAATCTTCCCATCGAATCGTCAAAACGTTCGGGCAATTCATACGGTTTGAGTGCTTCACAAATGTCCTGCTCGCATTTTCCCGAAATGATGCTTTCAGAAAAGACGTCGGATTCACATATTTTCTGGAAATTGGAAAAATATATTTGCTTGAAAACAGATTTTGAACTAACGTTTCTGTAAGCCGCAATCTGTTCCTTTGTAATTTTATGGACGGAAGCATGGAAAACTTTGAGATGGGCGAATTCTTCTAATTCAATGTTGGTTTCCATATTTGACCAACGTACAACTTGCAGAAATGGCAAATGTTGGGCTAAACTTGGAATATCTCCCATTTCAAGCATTCCCTGATTTGAACTATTTCCGTTAACAATGAAATTTTTCAATGGTCCCACATGAACACTCTCCAAGATTGTATACAATTCCATCCTCCTGTCAAAATCAATCTCTAGCGTCTCTACGATAATCTTTTCTTTCAATCCATTGAAAACTTCGACAACTCCTTTTAAGAATGGTGATCTATCGTGTTCTTTTTCGTGCGAGTTAATGGCCAGCAAATTAATTTTAGTTTCATCCGCCCGAATATATCTTTTGAATGCCTCCATAGCTTCAACAATGTACGGGTTGAGTGTGAATGCAGTCATTTTCTCGTTTTTGATTCCACATTGGTTTCCGGGCCGTTTGAAATAACGGATAACTTCCTTGAGCCCCGTTGAATAAGTTGTTGCAAGCACAATGCAATGAGCAGCCAAACGAAGTCTGATTTCAATAGACGGTTGGATGTCGAGTGCCAACATTTTTTCGGCCCTCATTGATAATGGTGGGAACTTGGGAGGTCTCGAAGTACTTTGAACGTCAAGGTTTGAGCTGAAATTTCGAATTTAAAGTATTTGAATCATAAAATCATAAAAACCTACCTAAGATTGAGAGATGCTAGGTTAATTGCCCTTTGATTTGCATTGGCAAGCTGGGCTGTGTACTGTTGATAGACGTTCACGTGAGGAGTCCGACTGATTTGGGTGGTTAGGTCTGACTCTGGCTCGTTAAGGTCCAGATCTATGGACTTGTCAATGACAATTCCCTTCTCATTGATGCTGAAAAGGATGAATTTGTTAATTTTTATTGTGGTCGAACTGTAAGGTACTGGAAAAAATATGTCTAGAATTTTCTATTTAATAGTGACAGAAATTTTATTGGAGTACTTTGTGTGGTACTTTTCTGGTAATTAATATCATTTCATATTATCCAAGTTTAATCGAACAAATATTTTCAATCACAAAATGAATATTTTTTAAATGCTTATTATAGCCTGAACTTTTCAGACTGATATGGAAATGCTGGAATTTTTTCAAGACCTTAATTTTGTTTATTTTCAGTTCAAAAAGCTGAAGTTGGAAATCTGTAACGCTCCAAGAAGCCCGTAAACGCATTTTGAGCTCAATTATTTCGGTTCCTTTAGAAAATATCAACAATTTGTCAACTGATAAAATGTTTGCTGTAGAATTATCAACATTTTATTAGTTGACAGATTTTGCATATCTTTCACAGGTATCAATATAATTGAGCTCAAAGTTTGATATATTAGGGTGTTCCATAAAAAATGTCGTTTTTTTTCGAGGGCAGTTTTCTCTGTCATGGCTTGTTCTAAGGTCAATTTTTTTTTGTTTCTCACACACCTAATCAAGTCGTCAAAAATCCTCACCTAACATGTTTCATAATGCTCTCAGTTATTTGAGGAGAAATTATGAAAAAAGTGCACTTTTTCGCTTGTTTTTTATATGAATCCATGCTCGGCCGAAATGCAACCGAGACAACCGAAAATATCAACCGTGCTTCCGCAGAAAGAAGTGCTAACAGAAAAACAGTACAGCGATGGGTCACAAAATTCACATGTGGAGATGCATCCCTCGAAGAGAAAAAGGTGGTGGAAGGAATACTGAAGTATGGTGGAAGGGGTATCCGGGATCGACCGTCAGGGAACTTTTGGCAACGCTTGGAGTCTCTACCGGAACAATATTGAAACGTAAATAAGAAAAAGAGAAGACTAGAAAACTAGATAAATGGCTCTCTCATGAACTGAACAATTGACAGAATTTGCAACGTTACTCTAGTTTGCGAGATCATCTCATACGATAGAAAAATGATCATTTTTTGGATCGAATTGTGATGTATCATGAAGAAAGGTTGTTATACTACAAAAGAATGCAATCAGCGCCATATGTGGTCGAAAGCCAAAAGGTACAACATCTCACAAAGCCAGAAATTTACCAAAAAGAGGTTATGGTGACTGTTTGGTGTCTGGCTTTTGGTTTTATTCATTATGACGCCCTGAAAAGATGAAAAACTAAAACTGCGGTTCATAATTGTCAAGAAATAGAAAAAATTTTGTTATCCAAATTGCCAGCACTGGTCAAAAAATTGGCACAATCCTACCCAACGACAACTCCATGTCACATGTTGCAATCATGGCGGCTCAAAAAATGGAATACGTTCAGTAACAAAATTATCGGCTAATCATCATACTTGCCGACATCTCTTCTATTGTTTACCATCTTTTCAAGCATCTTGATAACCTCTCCAGAGAAAACCAGTTCATTAAAAACGACTATGCAAAAAAGGCCTTCCTAGGTTTAGTCACTTCCTGGCCTTTTGGTTTCTATCATCATGTAATTTTGGAATTAGTATATTGTAGGCCAAAACGTACTGATTCGAATGGTACATAGTTTGTGTGATGAACATGAGTTTCACGGAAGTTATCTTCGTTTGAAAAGCGGTACCAAAAAACGACATTATTTACTGAACACCCTAATAGTTGACAGATTTTGCATATCTTTCACAGGTATCAATATAATTGAGCTCAAAGTTTGATATAATTGAGCTCAACGTTTTTTATTATAAGAAATACCGTGATTTAAACTTCTCAAAGACATGAGAAAACTGACTGCTTATTTTGATGTGATAAAGTTTAGAGCTTCTACAATATTGGACGGAGTGTTATGGCATGTTGGTATGCTAGTTTAATATGGAGCTACAGCTCTGTTGTGTTTTTCAGAATGGACACACTTTTCATGGCTAAAAAATAACTATTACTTTCCACCGTCACCCTGAATGCCTTAAAAAATCGGAAAATCGCATGTTTCTAATACAATGTTTGTGCTATGTCACATCCAGATAATTTGACACTCATTGAACTCACCTAACAATCTCTCCAATTTCCAAATTTCCCTCTCTGAAGCGATTGAACCAAGAAGACACTTCTGCTGTTGTTATTCCTGGAAATCTGATTGACAGCTCCCCAGCGACTACATTTGGCTCCATGCCCATTTCGTACAAACAATGAATTGCCGTTCTTTTGTAGATCTCGCTTGTCGGGTCGAGTATAGTCGACATTTTATTACCTGGAAACGACTAATAAGGTTTGTAAAGTAAATCGTAGCAGGGCGAAGTGAAGAAAAAGTATGGGAAAACCTTTTATCTAGAAACGAATTCAAATTATGGGGTTTGTGAGTTTTGTGAAGTTTATCAGATAAGAGAATAATATGGCCATATGAAAGCGAGAGAACAGAGAAAAAGAGGTTTCAGAAAATGTAAAGCCTGAGAGCGCATGTGTTTCGGTTGTTATGAGAAGTGGAGCGAATGAAAAAACATCACACAGGAAATTGGAAAATTTGAAAGAATATATTGTTATTTCCCAAAAAAACAAACGTATAAAACGGTCATCAAGCAGAGCTTGCACCCTAATAGTGGATCGATTTAACGAGAGAGTGCAGCAACAAAAATCACTTGTGTGGGAGAAAAAGAACAAACAGATGACTCTTTGTAAGAATACATGTTCGCTTTTTTTCTGCTGGGAATGAAGTAGGCTTATAGGAACTTTATTGAAAAATTCAGACTTCGACAGAAAAAAAACTAGAAGAAAACATCAAACTAGGAAACTAGGAGAAAAAATATAACTTTTCACACTATTACGAAAAGCGAAAAATAACATTAGAAAAACGGGGCAATACCAGAGTACTAATTGATGTGAACTTTTCGTTTTTCATCAAATTTTGAAAGTGGATTTCTGGAATTGCAATGCATTAGGATCAAATTTGAAGTAGATTCTGATTGTATAACGATCCTTTGTTACCCAGCTCCCAATAGAAGTGTCGTAAGGTTCCGGTTGATCGAAGGGTTTTAGTGTCGCCACCAAGTCTTCACTAATATTTCCATAAATGATGCTCTCGACGAACTGCTCGGATTGGCAAATTTTCTGAAAAAAGTAACATTCTTGTTAATGTCAAATTGTTCAATTTAATATACATTTTTATACAGCGCAACCTGTGCTCTTGGGATTGTTTGTTGATGGCCTTGGTAAGAGATAAGATCGGTAAAGTGTTGCAGCGGAATATCATTCACCACATTTGGCCAGTGCAAGAATCGCAAGTGAGGCAAATGCAGTGCCAAACTTGGAGTATCTTCAAAATGAATACGTTCGTTGCTGTCGTTTCTGCCGCTCAAAGAGAATCTTTTCAGTGGTCCCACATGAACTTTCTCCAGAATCGGAAACATCTCTGATTTTTTGTTGACATCAATTTCGAGCTCATAAACGTATAACTTTTCAGTTAATTTTTGGAATATTCTCCCGATCATTTCCATAAATGCTACTCTGTCTCGTTCATCCTCCGCGGAGGTGATGGCCAATGAAGTGAATCGCATTCCATTCAATCTCAATATTTTCTTGAACTCTCTCAATGATTCTGCGATGTACCAATTGCGGACGACAATCTGCTGGCTTCCGGTTTTCTCAATTTCACAGCGATTCCCAGTCCTTTTCGTGAAATCCATTGTTGTCTGTGAATCATCAGGACGTTTCAACTCAAGAGTAACACAATCGGCATCCAAACGAATACTGATTGCCAAAGAATTTCCCATATTGCCCTCTATGCTTCTTTCCACAGGTAGCTTTGAAATAGGTGGTGGGTTCCTGAAACAGTCAGAATAATATGTTTCGTTGTCTATGGTATAATTTACTTCGGCATTGGAAGTTGGATCTCTCCCATTTCATGAATTCGATTTAGAGGCCAGTTCCAGACACCTCCACCGTCGATATTGAATATGAAAATTGGAATTTCGATTTTTCAAACTTCTAGATATAATATAAAATTTAGAATTTATCCCATTTTGTCTAGGAAAAAATAGACAAATTAGAATCTCGAAAATATAATCCAGACTTTCCGGCTTTGGGTAATTTTGGTTTTTGTTGACTTTCAGCAATGAAAATGAATCTGTATTGTGTTTAGAATAGCCTGTAATTCAAAGATTTCTTTTTGACAATTTTTTTTGTAGTGCTTTAGTGAGTTTAACAGAATATAAGAATGGAATTTGACCAAAAATATCAGTAAAAAATCTAAAACGAGTATAATATCGTTTCCTTCGTTAGTGAATATTAATGCCTAGCTATCTACTCACCGCCCTTGCCGTTGTAAACTCCCAACATCCATTGAAAGAAATGGCGGCATCAAAGGTCTCTGCCAACCGTTGGCGAATCTAAAATTTGTGAACTCCCTTCGAAATATTCACGCTTACTTACCCAGGAATGGGAAATGGGAACCGGTGCATTGGCATCACTGGTGCTTGGCCTTGAGGTCTTTGAACGATTGGAGGTAATTGGTTCAATTGAAAATATCCATTCATCTGTTGCATTGGGTTGGAACGGAAGACAAGTTGCTGGTTATTGGGACAAGTTCCATCTTCTGCTACTTCTCTCTTTACTTCAGCTGGATTCACTCGAGCTGGTGGCTGGTCGTCGGCTACCCCAGGATCCTGTATTTCTCTCTTCAGGACAATGGAACTGTCAATAACGATTCCCGAAGAATTAATGCTGAAAAATTAGTTGAACGGTAAGCTCAATTATCCTGGCGATCAAGAAAGATATCAAGTTCATATCAATTCATAAAATGTTTGTTTTACTATTATCAATATTTCGTAGCTTAAAATGTATCAATATCACTCACAAAAACTGAGACAATTGAGCTCAAATTGAGCTCAAAGTCTACGCATATTTCGCAAAAATGCCTTCTTATTTTATTCAAAAAACTCGACGATGTGGAAAACCTAACATACCTTCTCAAATGAAATCAGAACACAAGTGACACATGACATCGCATTATAAAAAAATGATTGAGAAAAAAAAAACGAATTTTGTATTTTGATGAGAATAAGAAATCCTATGAGACAAGCAACACAGTTTTTTTGTCCAATCAAACGCACCTTATCTGCTCTCCAATTTCCAGATTTCCCTCTTTAAAACGATTGAACCAAGAAATCACTTCTTCCACTGTAGTCGCTGGAAAAGTCTCTTCCAGTTTTGTGACCACATCTGAAGCGTCGATTCCTGCTTCGAAGAAACAGTAAATAGCAGTTCGTTTGTAGTTTTGACTGGTTGGATCCAAGATTACGGGCATTATGATATCTGGAAGTTATTTAATGAATATGGCTAACGAAAAACTAGAGTGTAGATTTTCATGCGAGGGAAAAAACCAAAAAATTGAGCAAATGCCACCGTAATCCAAGTTTGTTTACCAGATGTCAACTTAATTTCATAGCATGAGTTTTAAAAGGTAATTGCGAGGTTTATCGTCAGGGCAAGGAATAAAATGTCAAACGAAAAATTTTCGTGAGAGCATGAAGAAAATAAAAATATCGAAAAATAAAACGATTTTAGTTTCTACCTCTCACATGCACCAGAAGAGCTCTTTCTTTCTTTGCGGGTTGTCAAGGAGAAATGCGCGCGAGACTTCATAAACAACATTTGTGGGAGCCAAGGGCGTGGGATCCACTCGAGTACAAAAATTGTGTCAGATGTGCTTCAATGATTTCAGTAATGACGTCGACTGAGAGAAAAAACCGCTGGGATCATGCATTTCCAAGTTTGTTCTCTATGTATTTTAATATTTTGCTTTGCGAGGGAACTTCAACATCTTGGAAACACAGATTTTGAAGACACTTTACGGATAGGTTAGGAATATGCAACTCTTTATCAGCGTACACTTCATATTTCAAACTACTTTAGAAAATGGTGTTTTTCATTTTTGAAAATAACCAAGTTTTGGTGGACGATTGAAAAAAATGAAATTTTTTCAAGAAAGTGTCTGTAATACATGAACATCTTCTTAATATCTTTTAAAATTTTTCTCCCTTTTTAAATTTTTCGCCATAAATTCATATTCGTGTATTGTTGGAATTAAAAAACTGTCAGCTGCCGTGTGTGCAGAAATTAGGCCACGACCCTTGCAACTGCGACATGGTTTACCTCACGCTTCTGAGATTCTCGTGTTTTAGAGCTTTTGTGCTATTTTTCAATGAGAATTCCGACAAAATTGAATTTGAAACGTTTTTAAATTACCTTTTTAGTCGGAAAAATAGCACAAAAGCTTTAAAACACGAGAATCTCAGAAGCGTGAGGTAAACCATGCCGCAGTTGCAAGGGGCGTGGCCTAATTTCTGCACACACGGCAGCTGACAGTTTTTTTAATTCCGACAATGCTAGAAATTATAAAAAATCCTGAACATTGCTATTTTTCACTGAAAACGATTTTTTTCGGTACTGAAACTTGTCAAAATCGGATGAACCTGGCGAGCAAATTCCAAAATTTTTAGCAGTGTCTAGATATCTTCCTTTTAGTTTCGATGTTCTTTAAAGAAAAAAAGTTGAATTCATATTTTTAAGCTTATTACAATTCCTATTTTTTGTATTCGTTAAGACAGTTTTTTATTCCTTCAAAATATCCAGAAAGTATTTTTTCGTAAGATGTAGTTTCCATTTTATATGTTCATTCAGAAAAAATTGGTCACACGAAATAAGTAAAATGTCATGAAAATTAGAAAGAAGAGTTATATGAAACCAAACAGAATCGAGGACTTCCAATGAAAATTCAAATTCAAATGCAAAAGTAAAAGAAGGAATGGAAGATAAAAAGTGATTGTTTGAAAATTGAAAAGTTATAAACAATCATTGCACTCTGATGAAACCTCAGTTTGACGGATACTTCTGAATTCGATGGATCTCCTGTTCAGCTTAACGATGATCTTGTGACCTTCCGAAGAAGCGTGAGGCCAGCTACCGACTGTTGCATCGAAGGCGTCTTCCTCGTCTAACGGCTGGAGGGCTGCGAGGATTGTTTCGCGCTGGAAAGCTCCGGAAAGTCTGGCGTATTTGAAATCCGGAGCAAGTATTATTTTCTGAAAATTTTGAAAAAGCAACTATTTATTCATTTATTTAACCTTACATTTTTGTAGTCCGTGATTTCCTGAGCAACAATAATGTGGATTTCACCGTTAAACCGAACAAGATGCGCCATGTGTGACAGTGGAATGTCAAGGATGACTCGACACCACAGTACTTCAGTCATGCTTGACAGGTGTGAAGAGATCAGTGGTGAATCGTCCAGATGAAGAGGATAACGTTTTTCCCTAGTGCTCAAAATGGTTGCCTTGAGTGGTCCTACTTTGATGTTTTCCAGCAACATGACGATGTCCTCATTTGTTTCAAGATCAGCTTTCAATTCTTCGACGTGAATTTTGGTTTTTAGTGATTTGAATCCGTTTTCAATTTCCAATAAGAAGAGATGTCGGTCAGGTTGGTTCCTATCGACTTCAATAAGCAACTTCTTGATTTTTACGGAATCCTTCTTCAAAACTTTCAAAAGTTGGTTCACTGCCTCCACGTAATATGGATGAGTCGAAGCCGTGACAGCGCCGCCGTTTTTAATCTCACATCCCTGTGATTTTTTTAAAAACTTGGTTTCTTTTACTCCAATCGTTTCCACGTTGAATAGCAGCGAAATCCCATTCATCCCGTGGCGAACCTTGATTTGATTGAAAAGGCGACGATCGGCTTTCAAAATTTCTCGGAAAGTATTGTCAACCGAGAGAAGAGATTTCCTGTAATAAAAAATGCAGATGTTTCAGATAAACTTTGTGTTACTCACTGTTCGGTGTATCCCACATTTTCCGTGATTTTTCTTTTCAGGTGAACTGGAATATCAGCCATTCCTCGAGCTTTTTCATTGATGCTGAAAATGTGAAATTGTTTATTGGTATCAATAATTTGAGTTGAATTTAGCACTCTAACTCTCAACTTTCTCGGCTTCTGTCGAAAATATAAAAAAAATTGCGAATGATAGATTTTCCAATAATAATATCATGAGTGTTTTGTTTGTTGCCGCTTTTTTGATATCTTGCATTAAAACGGAGAGAATTGAGTTCAAAATTGAGAGTAGAGGGATGGGTCTGTCACAGGTTTTAAAATATATTGTTTCTTTGGAAAGACATCAAACAGAACTCCCAAACATGTTATTTTGAAATGTTTTCAACAGTATATTGCTTTTTTGCAACTTTTAATACCCTCCACAAGAACTGAGACAAATGTTTTCAAAGTTTAGAGACATGGGAGCATTCAATACAATTGTATGCTAAAGATTTTTCCCAGAAAGTGTTTTAGAACAACGTTAAGAATTCTCTAATTTGTTTGATAGTGATTAGTCCACACACTTATAAACCAACCGTTAAAATTTCTATATGCACTTTTGCTGGAGAAAAAAATTGGGAAAATAGTTTGACAATTTTCGGACTAAATGTTTCAGCTTTTTTTTGTAAAAAATACATACAGAGATTTTGCCAGCGAATTTACAACGGTTTCAAATAACCAATGTCCAAAAAATATAAATTTCTCGAACATTTTGCAATAGTTAGGAAAAGCAACTCACACGACTGGGGTCAAGATGTCCATGTTCCCAGATCGGAATCTGGTAAACCAGGCGTCGACTTCGGCGAAGCTGATATCCGGGAAGACGTTTTTTAGGTCTTTCACGGTTTGAAGAACTTCGCGATGAAGTTGAAAGTAGAGCAGAATTCCATACCGGCGGTAATCCACGTTGGCAACGGCGGCTTGCATTTCGACAGAGCTGGAATTTTCGATTTCAAGTCATTCTTCAGATCTTGAGGAAAAAAAAACGTCGAGAGAAGAAATCAAGGTGCAGAAAAACAAAATAATGATTCGAGACATTAGAATTTCCACACACTTTGGCATAAAAAAAGGTAGTCATGGAAACAGGTTACTCAACTTCCACTAGAGAATGTCTTTCTATTTTTTGAAAGAAACATCTTTTTTTTTCGAAAAGTTGGAATGGAAACTACGCTAATTTTGGGCACAGAAAATTTCTAACACGCGTGCCAAATAACAATTAAAATATGTACCCAAAACACTGAACACATAACAAGAGAAGAACTGAGAAAAGACACAAGAAGGAAAAAAGTGATTGTGTTGCCTCACATTGCCCTCTTGCATGGAAATATAGCTGATGCGCTGAGAATGTGACCCTCCTCATTTTACACACTCTCTCACGAGATGCGAGCGACATGCCTGTGGGGCTGTTCGCAGATTACGTAATACATAAAATAAGTCAACTCGTTGGTGTGGTGGGCATGTATCGGTGCGAAAATCAATAAGATAGAGAGTCTAGGTTAGGAGGAATAAACGGAAAAAGAGCCGTTGTGGCTGTCGACACTCCAAGGCTGCGAGAATGTCGGATCTTTCGTAGCTTCCAAGTGACAGCCAAGTTTTTGGCTCAACAAAGATTTGAACCGAATGAACCACTTTTGAAAAAAAGTTTTTTCAATTCTCGTGTTATGTCACAAATTCCTGAGAACACCATTCGCTGGCTGCAACGTGGCGACTGTTTCGAGTCAGTGCTCATTTCTTTCAGCGCTCCTGCACAGAGTTGCGGAGTGTACGGTTTTATGCAAACACGCTCCACTATAAAACATAAAAACGGCGCGAAGCAGAAATATTTGAGTGTGCATCAGCTGCGCAGGATGTGCTATTTAAATAATAAGAGGTTTTTAAATTATTAATTTGAGAACTCTTTGAGAAAAATAATCGAGATACCTGGAGAGACAGTTTAGTTACATATACAGTGGCGAACGTTAGTGAGTGTCCCTCTATACTTTTGTTCATAACTTTGCTCGAACTTGTTCAATCTTTAAAAACTTTTTTGTTAAATGTAGCTGGGTTTTCAACAAAACGTTGTAAAAGTTTTTTGAAACTCAATCAATTTTAGTATCTTCTGAATCTTCACAGACGTGACGATGACTCCAGATGAAAAAAAAATTTTCCGTCAGAATTTTTTTAAAGATTGACTTTGTGATGAAAAATGTTTGGTGTAAACCAAATATATACAGAAAAAATTTTGGAGCGGTTTGGAACACTTGCTCCAGAGATGTGCTCACTGGAGCATAAAAGGTATGGTTCTGGAATATGGCTATAACTCGGCTCAAAATGATCCTAAATTGTTCAAATTTTGAGAGAATGTGTGCAGGGCTGGGAAAAATGAACGCCGGCGGCGCGGCGGCGGAAAAACGGCGGCAAAATTTCGGCGTTTCGCCGGCTGCCGGCTGCGACGATTCGGCGGCAGCCGGCGAACGGCGGCGGCCGCCGGCGATTTTTATGCGTACTACGGTAGACAAAAAGTTGTGCAGTCTGCATTTGTTCGTTTTCGCACATTTTGATATTGTTTTTCGGCAAATTTTACATTATTTTTTTGGCGAAAAAATGGAATTTACTAAAGAATATGTTGGAAAAGTACTTAATGGAGAGGTGGAAAGTGTAAGAGCTCGAAAAGTGAGTAAAAAATAGAAGCACTTTGCGAAAAGTAACAATTTCCAGGTCGAGATTATCGGAAAAATGGCTTCGATTTTTAAAAAAATCGAAATAGAAGATGTGGGATCTTCAAAATTTGTTGCAACAAATTTCGTGATTTGTGTCAACTGTAACAAAATCTATGCGGAAGGTGGTGGAAAAATGAGAAAGCACGCTGCAATGTGCAGAAACAAAGAAGCTGTCAGCAAATCCGCCGCTACTACAAAAGCTGATGTTACAGAAGCTCTAGCAAAATATTTTGCTCGTTCTGCGAAACCTCTGAATTTTTTAGAATGTTCCGAATTTCGCAAGCTCTGCGAAGATTTGTTGACGCTTGGACAAGGGACAAGTTTGGAAATTGATTCTAAATCGATAATGCCGAGTCGGAAAACTGTGAAACATAGACTTATGGAAGGTTTGGAATTGGAAATCGAGAATATCAAAAAAATGTTGGAACCTGCTGTCAAGTCGATTTCGATTTCTTTTATGCTGGATTTCGGCAAGTGTCACGATAACTTTTTGGCCATCAAATGCAGCTATCTCATGGAACATACAAATGAAAATGGTACATAAGAATGGGTTCCAATTATTATCCCGCTTGCGATGAAGGTTGTTGAAAGTTCTACAAAAGACGCTCAAAAAGTGTACGAAATGGTTGCGGCTTCTATTTATGACGTTTGCTCGAGTGAAATGAACTTAAAATATTGTTATCTCTGCGCCGATGGAGCATCGAATGTTCGGAAATGCGGACAAGACCATTTCCTTGACTATGTTCGATGTGTAGCGCACGGTTTGAACATTATCGGAGAACGAACCCTCCGCCCCTACAAAAAAGCGGTAGTTTCTTTGGTTGAAAAAGACGCGTTGGGAATGTATTCAAATCTGATAAGCGATGGAAAGAAATTTGTACTTGAAATGAAGAAAATGGCATTGACAAGTGAGAAATTTGGTCTCAAACAACATGTACCGACGAGATGGTTTAGCGAATTTGAATGTATTGAGTCAGTAATGAGAAGTATCGATATTCTAACTGTCAACGCTGACGATTTTCCATCAGAAGCTTCGGATCATTTGAAAAATTTGTCAACGGTTGAGAGCCGAGTGCTCTATAAAGAACTGGCACAGGTTATTCAACCTTTAAAAGACTGTAACAGATATTTTCAGGTATACATTTTTTATTTATTCAGAAAACCTATATTTTTTAAGGCGAATTCTATCACTATTCCAAACGTTGTTCCATTCTATTTGTCGCTGTTAGATGAATACGAAGAGCAGAAAATTACTGCATCGGTATATATAAAACATGGTTTCATGATTTTTCAATAGTCACATTTTTAGAATAATCAAAAAGTGATTCTTAAATTCGCGTCTCTTGCAATCATCAAGCAGATGGAAACATTGTCGCCGCTTCATTTCTTGGCTGTTTATCTCTCCCCTCCTACCAAAAATCTGGTCGGCATCCAGATGAGACTAGACAAACATAATGTACTCGATTATTACAGTATGCTCCGAACTTATTCATATTTTTCAGATAAATATTGACGCGCAGAGTATTGTGGATTCAGAAATTCAAAGAATTTCATCGATCTTACCAGAAGAAGCCGTCACCTCACCGCAAGTAACGCCGAAAAGACAAATGACATTTGTTGAAAAATGTCTCAATAAATCGACTTCTCCCCCACCAATATCGCTGATTGAAGAAAGAATTTATTACGAGAGGGACTCTCGTCAATGTCCACCACAATTGTATTGGCCTATGGCTAAATCAATATATCCCAAGTTGGGACAGATCGCTTGGAGAGTATTTGCTGTTCCAACTACAGAGTCGGACGTGGAGAGATCGTTTTCTATTTTAAAAAATGTCTACGCCTCGAACCGACTTTCCATCGATTTGAAATTTTTGGAAAATATGATGTTAATCAAAGAAATGCCTTCGAACTGACACATTATTTCTCTTCTAATTTCTGATAAAGATGCTCCAAAAATCGTATTCTCAATTTTGTTCTCTTTTATGTTGACTTTTTCTTGGAATTTTTGAATTTTAATTTTTTAAACACATTTTCTATACTTTTTACTTTGTTGAAAAATGAATATTCGGACTTGTTTGCCTAGTTCAGCTAATTTGTACACACAGCATGAACGCCGGCGCCGCCGGCGCCGCCGCGGCGCGGCTGTGTTTTGAAAACGCCGCCTTTCGCCGCCGTTTTTCGGCTGCGCAGTAAGACGGCGGAACGCCGGCGATCGCCGGCGTTTTCCCAGCCCTGAATGTGTGTCTTAAACTGTTCTACAATATAGATACAAAACTTTGTTTTTTGGAAACAATAATTTTTTTTCATAATACATAGCTTGTCTTCTGTTCATAAAAATGAAGAAATTATAAAAAATTTTTGTTCCCAAAAAACAAATTTTGTATTTATATTGTAGAACAGTTCAAGACACACATTCTCTCAAAATTTGAGCAAATTTGGATAATTTTGAGCCGAGTTATAGCCAAACTCCAGAACCATACCTTTTATGCTCCAGTGAGCACATCTCAGGAGCAAGTGTTCCAAACCGCTCCAAAATTTTTTCTGTATATATTTGGTCTACACCAAACATTTTTCATCACAAAGTCAATCTTTTAAAAAATTCTGACGGAAAAATTTTTTTTTCATCTGGAGTCATCGTCACGTCTGTGAAGATTCAGAAGACACAAGAATTGATTGAGTTCTAAAAAAACTTATACTACGTTTTGTTGAAAACCCAGCTACATTTAACAAAAAAGTTTTCAATGATTGGACAAGTTTGAGCAAAGTTATGAACAAAAGTATAGAGTGACACTCACTAACGTTCGTACAATTGATGGTAAGCATTTATAGCATGTATTTTGTATGGAATGTACTTATCCATATTCTTGTCTTGAAAATTTTTTTGACGCCTATTGTTAGAC
The DNA here is from genome assembly GCA_027920645.1 of Caenorhabditis nigoni. Lineage (NCBI taxonomy): Eukaryota > Metazoa > Nematoda > Chromadorea > Rhabditida > Rhabditidae > Caenorhabditis > Caenorhabditis nigoni. The sequence goes on from CP115869.1 coordinate 8,111,069, forward strand.
ACAAAGACGTAATTTTTATTTTATATGTTTATTCAGCAAAAAATCGGTCAAACTGAATAAAAAATGTCATGAAAAATGAATGGAACTATTTTCTGAAAACAAAAAAATTGAGGATTTCCAATGGAAAAATTCAAATTCAAATTCGTCATTGAAAGAAGGAATGGAAGACAAGTGATTGAATGAAAATTACGAAGTTATGAACATTCATTGCACTCGGATGAAACCTCAGTTCGACGAACTTTTTGAAATCTGATGAATCTTCTTTCCAGTTTAAAGATGACTTTGTGATTGGCCGAAGAAGCGTGAGGCCAGCTACCGACTGTTTCATCGATGTGGTTTTCTTGTTGGAACGGCTGTAGGGCTGTGAGGACATCTTCTCGGTTGTATGTCCCGTATGTCGAGTAAAGCATGGAATTTTGAAAATTCGGAACAGCAATTATTTTCTGGAATATAGAAAAACAACGAAAATATTTATATACTAATTTAACATACATTTTTGTATTCCGCCAAATCTTTTAGATCAAAATTGTAGATTTCCGCAGAGAAACGAGCAATATGCGTCATATATGACAGTGGAATGTCAAGGATGACTCGACTCCACTTTGCTGCATTCATGCTCGACAGGTGTTGGGAGAGTAGTGCTGAATCGTCCAAACGGAGAGGGCCATCTTTTTCATCAGTGTTCAAAGTGCTTTCCATGAGTGATCCTACTTTGATGGCTTCCAGTACCGCCACAACGTCCTCATTCGTTTTGACAGTAGCTTCCAATACTTCAACGTGAATTTTATTTTTCAAAGATGCCAAACATTTCTTCATTTCCAATAAGAACAGTGGACGATCTGGTTGTTCTTTTTTTACGTCAATGATCCACTTGTTGACTTTGATGAAGTCTTTACTCAAAACTTTTGCAAGTTGGTTCCACGCTTCGACGTAGTAGGGGTGAGTGGAAACCGTGACGATGTTCCCATTGTGGATCTCAGAACCTTCCGATTTTTTGAAAAATCTTGTTTCTTCCACCCCGACGGTTTCCACATTGAAGAACAGGGAGATTCCACGCATTCCATGGCGAACTGTGATTTCATTAAACAGTCGGCGATCGGCTTTGAGAATCTCTCGGAAGTTGCTGTTAACCGTGAGAAGCGATTTTCTGCAAATGAAAATGCAGATGTTTCAAATGAATTTTGTGTTACTCACTGTTCGGTGTATCCCACGTTTTCCGTGATTTTCCTTTTCAGGTGCACTGGAATATCCGCCATTCCTCGAGCTCCTTCATCGAAGCTGAAAATGTGAAATTATTTATTAGTATCAATAATTCGAATTGAATTTAGTACTCTAACTTTCAACTTTACGCCAATATTTCTCGGTTTCTGTCAAAAATATAAAATTTCAACTGATAGATATTTGAATTATGTCTCAACTGATAGATATTTGATTTTATATTCTGCATTAAAATTGAGATACCGTATTTCCTCTAATAGAAGCCCACCTCGCGAGGTGCAAAAATAGAAGCTCACTCTCTAATAGAAGCCCATGGGCTTTTTCTCAATTTTAAATTTCTCAATTTCTAATCTACAGAGTTCCGGAATATTGAATTTTGAGATTCTGGAATCTCAGTGATTAGTTCACACTCCTAAATACAAACTGTCAAAATCTCTGAATGCACTTTTGGGAATCTCCCATTGGTAAAATAATTGTTTTCGGAAAGTTTTCTGGCTAAATTTTTCAGTAATTTTGGCAGCAGCGCATATGCAGATTTTGACAGTGAATTTACAAAAGTGTCAACTAATCACTGTCGGAAATAAGAATATTCTACATAATTCTAAAATAGGTCAAAAAAGCAACTCACACGACATGCGTCACAATATCGTAGTTCCCGGATCGGAACCTCGTGAACCAGGCGTCAACTTCAGCGAAGGTGACATCCTGGAACACATTTTTGAGATCTGTCACGGTGCGCAGTACGTCATGGTGAAGTCGGAAGTACAGTAGAATTCCATAACGACGATGATCGACGTTGTCAACTGCGTTTTGCATAACGACAGTAGACGATGAGCTGAGAATTCTGGAATTTTAGTTTTTGACAACAGTCTTCTAAATCTCGAAAACTCTAAAAAGAGAGGATAAAAAAAAGAAAGTGCAGAAAAACGAAAGTATAATTGTATACGTTCGAATTCCCACACATTGTGTTATAAAAAGGTAGTCATGGAAACAGATTACTCAACTTCGACTAAAGTATGTTTTTCTGTTTTTCCAAAGAAATATCTTCTTTTTTTTTGAAAATTTGGAATGGAAACTACGCTAAATTTTGGCACAGAAACATCCTAACACGCGTGCCAAATAACCATCAAAGTATTTGCCCAAAACACTGAGCACATAACAAGAGAAGAACCGAGAAAAGACACAAGAAGGCAAAAATCTCTTTTGGTGTAGCCTCACACTGCCCTCTCGTATGGAAATATAGCTGCACTGAGAATGTGACCCTCCTCATTTTACACACTCTCTTACGAGATGCATGTGTATCGGTCGTGCTGTTCGCATATTACGTAAAATATGAATTGGGGCAAATGTGTGGTATCGTGGGCATGTACAAGCGTGCAAAAATTAATATGTTAAAAAGTCTAGGTGAAGAGGAATGAGTGGGAAAAGAACTGTTCTCGGCACGTTTTCCGGGGACATCCACGTGACTACGAAAACGACGGCTGCATTCAAAAACGAGGAACACTTCACAGCCGCCGCGCCACCGGCGCTAATTTTTTCCCTGCCCTTCTACACAGAATCGCGGGTGTACGGTTTTATGTAAACACGGTCCATTTTGAAACATAAATGTTCAAATATGAGTCAGCTGAGCAGTACCTTTCTATTCGAAAATAACGGATAAGGAATGAAGAGCGGAATAGGAAAAACAGTGTTTTTTTCAATGTAAGTCGAATTTTCTGTGAAATTGTTATTTTTCATAAGTTCTATGAATTAAAAAAAACTGTTTTTTATTCTGTAAAGACTAGATGGATACATTGGCATCACCTGCTAGTCAGATTCAGAACTTTTTTAGAATTTCCATCGAGCAACGATTTTACTTTTATTTCTTCTTCAATTTTACAATATTGAGAAGTCAGTTTTTATCACTTGTTTAAAAAGTTGCAAATCGAGTGAAAAAATAAATTTAGTCAGATTTCGATTTATTTATTTGTTATGTCATTCCAAAGTTAGAAACTGTCAATTCAGTTATAATTCGATCGCCCGAATAAGATGAGAGAAAGTTTTGAGATTTGGTATTCCAAGTGACCTCCGCCCTCTAGAAGAATCTGCAGGGACAATCGTAGCCCGACTTTCTTTGATTTCCAAATGGGGGCAGTCGTGTTGCCACGTTTTCAATTTTTTCGGTTCGGAGGCTTATTGAATGGCAACTCAGGGAACTTCTCGAACAGGCCTGCAATGTCAACAATTGTTTAGTACCTTTTGATGGTAACTCGCACCATAATGTAAGAAACAATACCCTCCGCAGAAAAAGAGCCCGTCATGGCATTCACGCCGTCAATATGGACCAATTCCAAGAGAGAAATATTTGCCAAGTTACAGAAGGAGAAAAAAGCGGTGAGGTTATTCCAGTGAGGGAGTGAAATGATTTCGCTCATATCGTATGATCTTATATTGATTAGAATTGTAGCAATTCCCATCCGAAGATCTTTTTTAGGTGCTCACTAGAAAGTTGCTCGATGAGGAACTTTAATGTACGCGAAGGGCAGAAATAAGTGTGCAATTTCTCACAGTCAAGACGTGAGTCCAGGTGTCCAAGCGTAGTGATCAGTTGGTCGAAAAACTCGGCTTGATTTTCACTCTCTTTGTCGACTTCGATCTCTAGTTTTTTGACTTTCCGATTCTCATTTCCCAGACATCTTTCGAACTCATCAACCATTTCTCCACAAATATACATAAAGTTTCATTCTGATAAATTCACTTTGAGGAGAACAATATGTCAAAAAACTATACTCTTTTTATTAAAATATTCTAGAAGGTACCGAATCTCACTCCGGGAAAATTTTTCGAAAAGAGAGGCCAGCTACAAAAACAGAAATTAAGACTTTTCAAGTATGTTGAACGATTTTCAGATTGATGGTAAGAGTTCTTAATGAAATTCAAAAATAAAATAAAAATCTTTCTCAAGGCAAAATCACATCATTTAGAACTTTTTTGGAATTTTCATGGAGCAATGATTACAATGTTTTCTTGTTCAATTTCGCAATATTCAGAAGTCAAAATTTATTTCTTGTTTCAAAAATATGTTGTAGAGCGAGTGAAAAAAACAAAAGATTAGAAATAATGAATAATCGAAACAGTCAAATTGAACCACGTACGTAGAGATTGAATTCAGAAATTTTGAATTTCGTGTAACCACCACTCTCCGAAGGAATCTGCCCGGAATAAACGTTGCCATTTTTTTGAAATCCAAAAGGGAGCAGTCGTGCTGCCAAATCTTCCATGTTTGCGATTTGGACCATTATTGACTGGCAATACGGGGAATTCCTCGAACAGGTCTGCAATGTGAATATTTTTAGACGTTCTGATGATAACACTCACCATGATGTAAGCAACAATATCCTCCGTAGTAACATAGCTCATCTTGGCATACACGTATTCAACATGTCCCAAATCCGAAAGAGAAATGCTTTCCAAGGTTGAGAAACAGCGAAAATCGGTGAGTTGCTTCCAATGAGGGAGTGATATAATTCCGCTCATGTCATATGGTCTTTCTGTATCACGCATAAGTGTTGCATGTTTGATCTTGAGGCTATTCAGGTGTTCACTGGAGAGTTTCTCGAGAATTGATCTCATTAAATCTGATGGGCAGAAATCCGTGTGAAGAATCTCACAGTCCAAAGGAGAGTCCAGACGTCCGAGCGTGGCGATCAGTTGACCGAAAAACTCCGCTTGGTGATCACCGCTCTGCTCATCGAGCTGGATATCCAGTTTTCTGACTTTCCGATTCTCTCTTCCGAGACATCTTTCGAACTCATCAGCCATTTGCTCCAAAAAAGTGCATGTCTGTTGAGTAGTGGCACCGTCCTTGGTAACGGAACATCCATCCGTCGTTTTTGTAATTTGGCAGAGAGAAGAGGATCCAGGTTTCGCAGTCTTGATTTCGATAGAATCCGGTTTGAGGCAGATGCGAATCAAGTCGATTCTCAAATCGAGTCTTGCCACAAATTGGTTGAGTGTCTTGCACACTAGAGACATTGAATTTCTGTAAATAAGGGCACACAGAGTTGAATCTTTCAGCAATTAAAAAACTTACAGATCTTGCGCACTCAAATATTTTGTTACTTCTTTCAGAAGATTTGCCGACAAACTGAAGAGCACTTTTTCCTTTTCGTTTCTGAAGTTGATTAGAAAATATATTTGTGAACAATTCAAGATCCACTCACCCATCGACTACAGGCACCGGAATTTCAGCGAGTCTCAGCTCGGCAAACCAAGCTGCCACATTTCTCTTCGTGACGTCCAGAAACTCTTGGCTGAGTAGAGTGTATGCCGAATCGACACTATGATTTGTTCGATAGCAGAACAAAATCGCCGCTTTCTTATATTCGGCACCTTCCACATCAATTGTGGAGAAATCCATTTTCAATCACCTGTGAAGATTATGATTTTGAAAATATTTTTAAGAATGAGAAAGTTGACAAGAGAAGATAAAAATCATGGTATAATAGAAAATAGTAGATTTTGAAGGAGATGGCACAATGCGGCACAATGAGTTATTCAAAAAGATATCGTTTAAAAAAGGAACTGAGAATCTGAGAATGATTTCTTGGATTAGGTCTGTTGACATTCAGAATTGAGCAAAAAGGTTCCATTGGCCAGTGAGATTGTAGTTTGAGCGAAAGGAAAGTGACCTCAGACGGACGCTAGACGAAATTGGTGTAACTAGCCCATCTGGGTAGATGGTACCATGTAATGTGTGTGCGTGTCTGTTTTCTAGGAACGGAGAAGAACTGTGAGTGATAGTCAATTGGTGCAGGAGAGAGAGAGAAGAAAGAAAGAGATGAAATAAGAAATCTATCGCTTGTTTTCTGATTGGCAAAAATAGGTAATTCATATCGTCGCAAAGGCAGAAGTATGTTCGAAAAGACTGTGGAGCGAAATATTCAAAATTGAGAACATAGGTAGAGATGGAAAGATTGTGAGAAGGCGCAGACAGTCGCTGCTCGTCTAGCAAGCATTCAAAATGTGAGAACACAACCGGTATGTATATGCGATGGAGGAGAGTAACCAAGAAAGAGGGGAAGGAGAACCAAAAAAACAGGCGAAGGCAGTGTTGACCTCCTACTGTGCGCTAGAGCGCGCTTGCTGGCCCTTCTGCTTTTTGAAAGTAGTATTTTAATTATAGGAAATTGAATTTATGAAAGTTAAACTTATGAATACATTACAAATCACAAATGTCAAAGAGGGAAACAAGATAAAAAAGGCATGTACATAAAAATTGGAGGAGGTGTGAAAGCTTTTAAAAAAACTTATAAAATAGTGGCGTTGAAATCGGGTGTAGGTAGGGGTGGAAAGAGCAACGACAACGCAAGGAAGACAGGGAGAATCGAAAATGATTGATGGAAGTGTTGAGATCCACTTGCGCTAGAGCGCGCTTGCTAGTCTTGTTTGTGTATATTTTCAGGAAACGGTTTTTAACAAAAAAATAGATGTTTGACTCCATAGAAAATAGAATACACAGAAAAACAATGTCAGCGTCAGGCTTACTCGTTTTCAATAAACGGATAAGCCGATTTTTTCCGACTGTTTTCGGGAAAAAAGTTATCTAAAGTATTGAACGTTGGAGGCCCATGGCCGATACTTATTTTGACTTTTTTGATGAATGTTTGAATAAATTCTCCGGTGGAGGCGTGTATATTCGTCTTTTTCTGATTCTGGATGACAAAAATCCACCAGAGATGTCAGGAATTCCCACTTCCGACTTCCTATTTCCGACTTCCTACTTCCGACCTCCTAGTTTGAAATTTTACTTCCGACTTCCGGAAAATCAGTTTTACTTCCGGCTTCAGACTCTCAAACTCCGCGAATGAATTTTTGCGAAAAATGTTGCGAAATTTGCCCTGTTTTGGCCAAAAGAATCAAAAAATGTTGAAAGTTAGCGCCAATACCATGGCTATTGAAAAAGTTGAAAATTTGAGTTTTTTTTAGTTTACTTCCTGCCTTCCGATTTCCGACTTCCTACATCCGGACATTTTTTCACTTGCGACTTCCGGAAATAAAACGTTACTTCCGACTTCCGAGTTAAAAATTTTTACTTCCTGACATCTCTGAAATCCACATCAAAAGAGACAGAGAAGAATTCATTTCATTTCATCATGTCACCGAATTTCTATTGCAATTTGTTTGTTGAAATTGTATTTTCAATGACATTTCTATCAAGAATCATATGATGAGAATTACTAGATGAGAAACGTTTATTTAAGAGATTGTTTAGCAAAAAATTCAAACACAATTATTGAATAAAATTATAAATTTTGAATAATTTCATTTCTCGTCTTTCAATGACCATGACGAACTTTTCAACGTGTACTTCACGAAGCGATCACTTCCAAGCTGTATTCGCCCTGTCGTTTGGCCTACAATAGTCGTTTGTGGACCATACCGTTTTAAATATTGCTTTAAAGCCTCAAGGCTTTCATGGTCAATCTTCATTCCAAACAGCATGTTAACTTTGGCCGGCGTGTGAAGACGTGTCTGTAAAACAAGAATTCTAGAACTTAGAAGAATAGTTTCGATTTCCTACCTCAATATGGTCCATGATATTGGCGACAGTGTCAGGAAGAATCTCCGCATCTACATTAGGAATATGCTGGAAATCGGTTAGCCGCAACGAACATAACCCTTTGATATTCAGGTGTGTTATAATATTCCATTGAGGGATAATTTTTATTTGATCCATATCAAAAGTCATTTTCAAATCATGCACCTTGATATTAAGTTTTTCCAAGAAAACGTTTTCGAGGATCAACTTCAAATCCGATGGTGTATGAACCCCAATCGACAATTCTCTACAATTGAGCTTCTGGTCCCGTTTTGCAAGAGTTGCGCCCAATTTTTCATAAAATTCGTCTTGTCGACTTTTCTTCTTCGATTCGCCATCGCCATCTTCAAACTGAACTTGTAGTTCATCGACATTGAAATCTCTTTTCTTGGTCACTTTGCTGAACTCTTTCATTCCTTCATCGATAAAGTCTACGCCCTCATGAACGGTAGGACAGAAGCCATTTTTTTCAACAATGCATCCGTTTTCTGCTGCTGTGATTGTACAACTAAGATAAGAGACCGCTTTTGTAACATTTAACTGAATTAAATCTTCGTTGAGGTAGATTGTGATTTGCCGTGTATCAAGATCGAGTTTGGTCACGGAATCATTCAATGATCGACACACGAGTCGGAGTTCCATCCTATAACAATGGAAAACTGCTACAGAACAAACACAGGGTCACTCACAAATCTTCTCCGCTGAGATAACGCATAATTTTATCCAATGCAGGAGCGACCAGGTTTGGTAAGTTTGCTGCGGGGAGCGTACTGGAAGAATTATTGTGATTATTGGAATTTTTATTGAAAAAGCCAAAATCAACGTATCTTTTTGGCACGACTTCAAGAAAAATTTCAAGGAATTTTTCAGAAAATTTTAGAGAACAATTATGAAACGGATACATTTTGAAGTGGTGGCCTAATTTTTCCAAGTTTTCATTTCTAGTCCACCCAGTTGAAATGACCTACAAAATACACAAGGTGCAAACCATTCCTAGGCTATTTTAACCATACTTGTGGAAAAGATGGTCGGCCCGCGGGCCGGAGCTGGCTGAGCCGGGCCGAGCCATGGGCGGCCCGCTTTTTCAAAACTTCAAATGTTTAGAGCGAATTATCACTTTTCAAGATGGATTTTCTTCTTATTAATTGTAAATGAAAATCCACACTAGAGGCTGATTCTGTCAAAAAAACTGTTTTGAGGTCGTAATTAGAAAAAAAGTGTTAGCCTTGGATTAATGAAATGTGTTTTTTTGCTAAATATTCAATTAAAATGGCTTTTTATGATGGTTGTAGGCATTTGGATTGACATTCTTTCTACATATAACAAACATTTTGGAACATTTAAAGATTAAATTTTCGAAAAGTTGTCATGGGCGGGCCGGCCCGACCATTTGCATGTATGATTTTAACTTGGTGGTCTAGAAAACCACAATTGAAAAAGTTGGGCCGCCACTTAAAATTACCCACAAAACACACAAAGTACATGCCAGGTTATATAAACGTGGTGGCCTAGATAACTCAATTCGGCAAAGTTAGGCCACCAAAAAATGACCGAAAGAAACAAACAAAATTTCAACAACGACATTCCGAAGTTTCGCATATTTATTGAGAATTTTCCTTCGAATTTTTTTTTGAGAAAATGCCTCGAAAAAATGCATTTTTCGTAAAATTTTTCACAAAAGAAGTATATCTAAGTCATGCTCGATGTCGTAAAAATCTTTTTCAAGTACATACCGTAAAACCTGTATTAGAAGTGCCCCTGAAATTGAATTGCCCCTCTAATTGAAGTGCCCCCCTAGAGGCCTCACGAAAAATAGAAGTGCCCCCTTTAATTGAAGTGCCCCTCTATTTGAAGTGCCCCCTCTAATTGAAGTGCCCCATTGCTAAATTGCAGAAAATTTTTGCGTTCTAGTCAATTTGCCCAAAGAAGGGAGTCTTATGAAGTCGAATTGCGAAAAACCAATCGAAGAAAATGATTTTCTGCTGTTTTTTTTATGTTTTCATTAAAATATAGGTGTTTTTGTTTAGTTATAAAAGAATTTTAAAGGATTTTAAGAAAAAACAAAATTTTCTCCGAAAAATGTTGTCAATTTAATATAAATTTCCTGCGCAGAGACCTCACGAAAAATAGAAATGCCCCCTCTAATTGAAAGGCCCCTCTAATTGAAGTGCCCCCCTAGGGGCACCACGAAAAATAGAAGTGCCGGCACTTCTAAAACAGGTTTTACGGTATGTGAAATTTGGTCACCATTAACACTCTAAGTCACCCAAGCGGGCAACTTCGAGCTTGTCTACCTCGCTTTTAGTCAAAGATATCAAAAAGTGTTCCACTGTCAAAATGTTCACAATTTTAATATGAATATTTTGTCAGTGAACAACTTTTTTATATCTTTGTTCAGAAAATAAGATTTATGAATTTTAAGTTTTCGGCTTCAGTACTCTGTCAAAATGTTCACAGAATATTGCCTAATGATATCTGAATCGACAAATTCAGAATAATTCGAAAAATAGACTCTTAAAATTGAATTTTTTTTGAATAGAAAAAAATTATTTTGGAAAGCGAGTTCACGAAAATTGATATTCTCGCAATTTTTGTGTTGCTTTCAAAATTCGATAAAGTAAAATTTCTCCCCGTTTTTCAGGTTTATGGAGTTTTACCTCATCATCGTAATTTTTTTCAATCCAAAGCCTTACCTATTGTTCACTGGCTCAGGAATACTTTCCAATCTCAACGCTGCAAATGCATATTGCACTTCATGCAGTGTGATCGTGGGATACACTTTTTGCAGCTCATGAAACGCAGTCCAGGCGCTTGGATTCGTTTTAAATAGAAATGAAATAATTATCCATTTACTCTCGTCGCGTCTTAGATCCACGCCAAGGATGTTCATGATGCAAACTACCTGAATTTAAATGTAAATTGTAGAGCCTTATAATATTCGAGTTAATTTTTTTGAAAATTAGAAAGTGTCCGAAGTATTTTGACTCAAAATCGAGACCAAATAAGGATTGTGAAATCATGAGGAGAGGCAGACGCATCTGAAAGGTGCCATAAAATTGAAGAGGTGTGAGAAAGTGAAACCCCAATAGTTTTTTTTTCTCTGTCAAGAAAAATCATTTAAAAGAAAAATTTCGAAGGTATCAGCGTGTTATAGAAAATGTTAAGCAAAATCTAATAATTAGAAAAAGGTAGAGAAGGAAGAAAGACAAGGAGACACAGACGGTCTCTGGTTGTCTAGCAAGCAACAAAAAAAGTGAGATAAAAACCGATATGCACATGCGAGGAAAGAGAGAAACCAACGAAAAGGGGGAAGGAGAACGCTGAAACAACATTTTGAAGGAAGGGAGAATCAAAAACAATGAATGCGACTTTTCTGTTTTCCGAGTAAGAGGTGTTTTTTATGTTCATGCAAGAGGATGGAGAAAGCAAGAACAGCATCGAGAAGACAAGGAGAACCAAGAAGGAGTGTTTTCTCTGTTTTATATAAAGTAGTTTTATATGCAAGGAATAGAGAACCAAAGGAAGAAGATAAAAAAGAGCAAAAACAACGTCAGGAAGGCAGAGAGAACAGAAAAACATTGAGAGCCAAAAGCGCTACAGCGCGCTTGTTTGTCTATGCATGCGATTTTATCTTTCAGACAAAGTGATGAAGATGAAGACACAATAACAAAAGTATATGTAGGAGGAGGAAATGTACAGGGTGCGTCAAAATTATTGCAACAAAAGTTTAGTGCGGGCTGGTGGGCGCTGAAGCATTTTTCGAGCAACGGCTCAATGTCTATCATTTTCAGCATGTCTTAATTACCTTCTTCCCAAATTTTCTAGTTTTTAGGTTGACTTTTATACGAATGGTGACTTGTTCTATACACCTATGCACCCTCTTCGAGGTGGCCAAGAGGAGGGTTGGAAAAGCTCACGGAATCTAACGAACAACCTTGTGGATAGTTATCGAATATGTTTGTTAGTTTGTTACGGTCAAGAACTGTCTGAAAAACGTAAAATATCGGACTTTGATTGGTCTAGAGAGAATGAAGGTCGGCAGAGAACGAGTTTGTCTAAATTCGCTCTGAATCATAAAAAATGAGCCGGGAGCTTCGAATGAGCAGTATTTCAGTCAGTGCAATCAGGAAAAGTGAGCTCGGACTGATCCCATATCATATTGAAAAGACTGGAATTCTGTCTTAAAATAACAATCTGGCACGCATCCGGAAGTGCAACTGGACATTTGCTGGCACGCATCAATATGCAACATGAAGATGATCTTCGGCGGCGAGAAACTCTTGACATTGAAGGCCGAATCCTTATTAGAAAAACATAGAGTTTGTTGACCTAAATCTGAGCTAGCTAATAATCACGGTAGGATGGCCAACCGAACTTCATATCCTTAGTACGTCATGGTTGTTGGTGCAAAAACCTCTGAATTCAATTTTTGTAGATTTTGAGTGATATTCAGCAAAGAATACTAATAGGAAGAAATTTTGTAGGGGTATATTCTTTCGTGGACCATATAGTCGGTACGACTTGCGGAAAGTCACCCTTGTCGCCGTACATGATTTTGGTTGACGATTCCGCATATGGACTTTTTCAGTCGAGGGTCCTAGCACGCCCACATTCTAATTTGGAGTCGCTGGGAAAAAGTTTGGACCCAGGACGGGCCCAGTTATCCCCAAAACACCTCCGTCCGTAGTACAGTAGACGCGTTACTGAAGAAACGCATGGATGTTGTGAGGATCAAAAGCAACTGCATCAAACAACTTTAATAGTGTCATTTTTAGAAAGTATTCAGTAAACTATTGCCAAAATTTCAAATCTATTCGAGTTTTTTTCAGAGAAGTTACAGCACTTTGAATGTGTTGCAATAATTTTTACGCACGTAGAAGGTGTCAAATTTCTAGATGAACCATCGGATATCTTGGTGTTTTCAAGGTGGGCTATATTTAGTAGTAGTAAAACCGCCAAACCTGTATCAGAAGAATCGGCCCCTCTAATATTCCAAGGTTCCTCCGGATTCCAAGGTTCCTCCGGATTGTGGAATTCCCGGAATATTTTCCTTTGACGTCGAATGTACGGAATTTTTTAATTTCAAAGCGAATTTTGATGTAAGTGTTTTTATAGAGCCCTTCTAATACAGGTTTACAGTATGCTGGTAGTCTTTCTACATACAAAAAATTACCTGTTTCCTTCTAACTAAACTTTATCGCGGCATCACTATTGAAAAGAGCCAACATTATGAAAGTAACACACCAACGAGTTCAGAATGGCCTAAAAAATTAGTGAACACATGTAAACTCAGCTGAATATTTATTAAGTTTATCAACACAAAAGAAAAAGATATGAAACAGAAAAAACGACAAACGTGTTCAAAAATTACTAATTGATAGGTTCTCAATGTTCCGGTAGAAATGTATTGTACACATGCCATGTTCTGTCGTCACGCAAATCATACTCTAAGTGTTCACCGGCAATCAGTGGGATCCTTCCTTGGATCCTTCCACCATCCGCATTTTGTCGTCTTCCTTCTCCCCTCAATCGCCGCGCCACAGCAGTATTGTCGATCGTTCCAAAAACGAGATAGAACAGTTTGATTGGAGAATCAATGCAGTTCTGTAAAATTTTATAAAAATAACAGTATTCATATGTGTTATTTTACCTCAACAAAAGCGACAACGCTTTCAACACTTTCCAGATAGCGAGTCGAAATAACTGCCCACGGTATGTGTGAAATATTTGCCAGCGACAAAGTGGAGAGCACGGTGAAATTCGAATGTTTCAGTTCTCTCCATTGTGGTAGGCCCACTACATCTTTCATGTCGAAAACGTCCCTTCCTGCGGATGTGATTGTAAGTTTTTCGAAATTTTCCGAAGAAAGATTTCTGAAAATTGGCAACAAATCGAGAGGACAGCGAGCTTCAATGTTCAAAGCATTGCACATAAGACGAGGCTCCAATCTTGCCAGAGTTTCTCCCATTCTTGTGAAAAAGTCATCCTGAAGATCATAATCATCTTCCTCGTCATTATTCTCTTTTTCCTCTCTATCGTTTCCGTCGTCCTCTTCATCACTCTCTTCTTCCTCTTCATCATATCCAAATTCGATGTGTAGTTCCTCAACTTTTTTGTTTCTTCTCTCGACAAAATTTTCGAACTCCTTGACTCCCTACTCTATGAATGAAACTTCAAATTGGGTGGTTACACCGTTTTTCACCACAACACATCCGCGTTTCGTTTCTTTTACATTAATTCTATCTGTCATCCCCAGTTTCGAAATGGTCAGTTGCATGGATGACGGCTTCATATGAATTTTCACCTTATTGATGACCAGATCCATTCCATTGATGAAATGATACAAATCCCGGGAAACTCGACGAATTTCCTTCCTGAAACAATAAATTGAAAAAATAAAACAATTTTTGAAATACCGTAAAACCTGTATTAGAAGAGCCGGCCCTTCTATTTTTCCAAGGCACCTCCGGGGGGCCCTTCTATTACAGGGGTCCTTCTATTAGAGGGACCCTTCTATTTTTCCGGCTATTTACGTAAAATTTTTAACAAAAAATTCGACAAATTTATGTTCAAAGTTCATAAAAATCTATTAATTTCAACAAAATTGAGCAAGTTTTTCATTTAAAAAATAGTCTTTGAGCAAATTTTTATCAAATTGTGGAATTGTGGAATGTTTTTCATTGAAAATGTACGGAAATTGTTTCAGTTTCATGACACATTTTGAAGGAGTTCCTTTTTTCCAGGGGGCCCTTCTATTACGGGGGCCCTTCTATTACAGGAAGCCCTTCTATTTTTCCAAGCCCCTCTCGGAGAGCCCTTCTATTAGAGGGGCCCTTCTATTAAAGGGGCCCTTCTAATACAGGTTTTACGGTAAACGTAACTTACAAGTCTTTTCCCGGAAGCATTCGTAGAATCTTATCTTTTATCGGAGCGTCTATTCCAGACCAACAAGCTCTCCGGTTGACGCTGGAAATTTGAATTGAAAAATAGAAACAATCGTTGGATTAGTTCAGGGATGTTCGGAATGGCTGTCTCGGAATTTTTCGGAACGTCGAAAATTCCGTTTTTCAAACATTTCAGAATTTGGGAGTTTCGGAAATTCGGAATTTTCCAATTTTTAAAATTTCGGAATTTCGGAAATTCAAAAATTTCAAATTATGAAAAAGTCGAAATTTCGGAGTAATATGATTATAATATTTTCTGAGTTTTGATAGTTTCGGAATTTTTGAAAATTCAAGTTTTGAAGCTGCAATTATATTTTCCATTAAAAAATGTCGCAAACTTTTGAAAATGGACAGATAGATTTTGACAGCGCAAAAAAATATCAAAATTAGCTCCGTTTGAGACCCGCAAGCAAATTTTTCTTGACAGACAGGACTACAAAAATTGATGATACCGAAAAAAAGAAGATTCGGAAAAATTCCGATTGGAATTGGGTTCCGAAAAAAAAGCTTTGAAAAAAATCCGGTTGGAATTTCATCCCGAAATGGGTGTAATTTTCGGAATACTCGGAATACCAAATTCCGTTTAAAACACCCCTGGATTAGTTCGTTTTGTCAAATTATGAAAAACTCACATGTAGTCGTCTGGAACAGGAATGCGTCCCGGTTTCAGTGCTAAGAAACCGTTCCGCACTTCTCCAATTCTGATGTTGGGACGCATTCCACCTAGGAACAACATTCTGAAAGCTTCTTCGACGCTGTGTCCTATTCGGAAGAAGAAAGCGATGCAATTCATCTTGTACGCATCACTCGAGGGATCAAATGTAGTGAAGTCCATAGTTCGAAGATGTCTATAAAAATGCGGTATTTATGCGGGAAATTGGAAAGTTTTTTGAACATTAGATATCAAAGTACGATTCTAAAAGACAAACTGCAAGGTTTTGTTCTGCGGAGCGCGGTTGCAAATACCGTAAAACCTGTATTAGAAGTGCCCCTGAAATTGAAGTGCCCCTCTAATTGAAGTGCCCCCCTAGACACCTGGCGAAAAATAGAAGTGCCCCCTCTAATTGAAGTGCCCCTTTAATTGAAGTGCCCCCCTCTAATGGAAGTGCCGCTTTGACTTTCTCTTTTGATTTTCAGCCGTTTTTTTTTCAGTTGTTTCGATTGTATCATTGTCTAATTTTTGAAAAAAAAAACTGGCCCCTGAGACATTTGCCATCGCTCTATTACAGATTTTTGTCTCGTTCGAGCGATTTTCACAATTAAGCTTGTAGTTTTCAGTTTGAGAAAATCCTAGAAATTCTAGCGATCAAAATGTTACCAAGAAATCTGAATTTTATTCAGAAAATCACATTAAATTCAAAGAAATTTCGTTTGGTACAATATTGGATTTGAGGGAGGGACCTATCGGTACGAACGGCGTACGCGATATTCTCAGGTGCCAGTTTTTAAAAACTTCAATATGTAGTATTAGAAATTTTTTTAAATGAAGAAAATGTAATGGATTCTGAGTAGAAAAACGAAATTTTCACTGAAAAATTATGCCCGTCCAATGGAAGTCCTGTTATCAGCGACCCCACGAAAAATACAAGCGCCCCCTCTAATTGAAGTGCCCCTCTAATTGAAGTGCCTCCCAAGAGACCTCACGAAAAATAGAAGTGCCGGCACTTCTAATACAGGTTTTACGGTATTCTATTTTTAAAATACAAAGTGTGAATCAATTTCACTTCTGCTAATTTTCAAACTTTGTGAAACACCGAAACTACCGAATAGGACAAGAAATGACAGGAAAAGATCAACTTTGTGACATTTCTTAAAAATTGCTATTTTTCGGAACATACAAGCTTCAAAATATACAAGCTTCAAAACACAAAAAATTCATGGAGAACGTTTTTGGATAATCCCGTTTTGTCGAGTTATGAATCACTGACCTGTTGTTTATTGGAACAGGAATGCGTCCCTGTTCCAACTCCAAAAATGCGTTTTGAACTTCACCAATTGTGATGGTGGAGAAGTCCCGCTTCAACATTTTGAAAGCTTCTTCAACAGTGCAAACCATGTGTCTTCTTCGGAAAAAGAAGGCAGTGACGTTCATCTTGTAGGCATCACTCGAATGATCAAAAGTCGTGAAGTCTATAGTTGATATCTGTAAAAGCAAATGATGTTTTTGAAAAAACAGATACTAGCTTTAAAAGGAGACTCCGACCAAAAAACTATTTTCATAATACTATTGCAAAAAAAAATCATAAAAATAATCCGAAAAACGCCGTTGAAATTAGAAAAACTAAAAAATGGTGCCACAGAGAGATGAGTATTTGCATTGAAAAACCTAGACCATGGCGCCTAACAGACCTTTTTTTCGAGTGTCCTACAAAATTCTTAAAAGTGCAAGTTTTCAGAAAAAAAAAAGTTGGTTCACGCAACCGCGGTCTACTGAACCAACTACTTTTGTTTGAGTTTGTAGCTGCGGAGTGCCTAAAAAGTTAGAAAAAGAAACAAGGAAAAACTCACGAAGTTCTGAGAACAATAAATTCAAATTGAACCAATACAAACTATTGCAAAAGTCAATAAGAATAGACGGATATTGATTTTCCGTGCCGGCAATGGCGCAAAACCGAACGACTGTTCGAATGTGAGTGTCCCAGCTGAAATGGACTCTTTCTCTGTGTCTCGCATTGTACAGCGTTGTGTGCGTCGCGTCGAATGCGTCGCAGTGTTGCGCATATGAAACAGTACATGGCTAATGTATGCTCAAAAAATGGATAGGTTTTAAGAAGTTTCGAATTGGACAAGTGGTTTCAACCATAAATTTGTAATTTTCACTTCTCTTACATTTCAAGTCTCGAAATTCTTGAATCTCAATTTTGGGGAGAAACGAAATGACATCTACAGGGTGGATACACGACCCTTGGTTTAGATTCAAAATTTTTTCTTCTTTACTAACGGTTTCAAAGCCAGTAGCAATAATACAGCTGTTTTTACCGTTTTCGTCAGCCTCAACAGCAAATATTTCATCATCAAAAAATGCAAAAATAGCTTGAAAATGGCTAGCGTGCCGCGGAGGAGATGTTGTGCTTCTTTCTTCCGAAACAGCTGGTATTTCTCTGTCAGGAACGCCGTCTTCTGCATTTGATAATAATACAAGTACAGCTTCTGATTGGCAATAGTTTCCACCAATCTGTGAAATATACAGACGTCGTTGACCATCTTTCTGGTGCTCGTTTCCGGTCTTTGACGGATCATCTCTTGGACAGCTTTTACAACAGCTGCAGTGGTCGCGGGGGATAGATGTCCAGCTTTTGAAAATTCATCTCGAAGTCGAAGTCTCTGGTAACGTAAAACAATCCTTTGAACCAAGATTCTCAGCACCTTGAGCTTTTTGACGGCGTCTGAGTTGGACATTCCCTTTTTACACTGTAATTATCGCTGCATTGTGCGGCAAAGCTTTCGCCATTTCTTTCAAAATAGAGAAAAAGACATGAAACTTTGCAAATATGTAAAAGAGGTGTAATTAACAAAAATTTAAATATTTGCAGCCCGTTGCGCTTCTGTTCGGGCGTGTAAGTTGGCGCAAAGTTGTGTATCAATAATTAGTATCCACCCTGTAGAACAGTAGAAGCTCATGGGCTTCAATTTTTCAACCTCTCTCTCAGGGTGGGCTTTAATTAGAGGGTGGGCTTCTATTTTTCAATTATCAATTTTCAAAAAAAGTTTTGTTCAAAAAGTCAGAAACTTGACATTTCGGAAGTTAAGAGTTCTGAAATTCAGTGTTTTAAAAACTCCGAATTTCCGAATTTATGAAATTCGCAGAATCCAGAATCTCAAAATTAATAATTCTGAAATTCTGTAGATCAGAAATTAAGAAATTTTCGAATTCTAAAATCATGGTTCCAAAAATTCTGGAATTTTTAATAACCGTATTTCCTCCAATGGACGCCTCTATTAGAAAAAATACGGTAAGCGTTTACAGAGACGAAAAACCGATAACTAAAGATTCATTAAAATTGTTTTCTGGCGTTCTAAATTGATCCGTTTTTTGTTCTCACAAGGGAACGTTTTTCAGATACCGGTTGAGAATTTTCTCAAAATTTGTATACTTATAGTTTAAGACATGCTCTATACGATGACGAAAAAATTTTTAGCCCGTTCTCACTCCTAGGCCGAAAAACTTTGTCTGAAAATTTGGGCCGATTTTACCACACAAGCGATTTCAGCTTCCCCCTCCCTCCTCTACCACTTTCACGTGAGAGAGAAATGTGGCTGTGTGGTGTAGTGGTAAGAGGGTGGCTCATTAAGAGTGACTATGGCGGTTCGAACCCCACTGAGGAAAAGTTTTTTTTGCTTCTTTCGTAACGAATTTTTGATTCCTAGTTTGCCCCTCTAGGCACAATATAACACTTTTTGTTGAATTTCGGAGGTTTTCAAAAATTAAAAAAGATTTTATGAGAGTTTGATGAAAAGTTAGATAATGGTCTTTTCGATTGGTCCTTACATCTTCCTATCGTTGAAAACGAAAACTTCAGCATCTGAAAATTGCTCAATTTTGCTCTTTTCGAGGAGGGGTACTGTAAAATTGATCACATACAAGATTTGAACATATTTCTATAGGTTCCTGTTAATTTCAAGCAATTTTTAAGAAGTTAGGGATTGCCAAAGTACAGGGTGGCTTTTAATTATTGACACCGATTCAAGCCTTCGTAACTCTCCGAAAACTCTATGAAAAACTTTAAAATTTCGGATTAAAAAATTTAAGACGCACAAAATTTATATTAATGCAAAACTTTTTGAATACAATTCCTTTTACTCTGACGACAGCCTTCAGAGGCTTCGGAAGGGAGGCTACGGCGGCACGGAGGTAGTTTTAGCCTATTGGTGCCCATATCTTCTAAAGGGGGGTCATCAGAAACGTGACATTTTGTATTTTCATGAAGGAACTGTCTGGGTCCAATATCCAAAAAGTGAATAATTTATTGGATTCAAGCCTGATGAGAAAGCGATCCATTCTTATCCCTAGTTTAACTCCGAAAAATTGAGTTTGGGCCACCCTTGGGTGTCATTTGGCACTGTAAACCGTGGCCCATGCTTGTCGGAACACCCTATATTGACTTTTTGACTAGAATTCCGGGTTTAGCAACATCTTGATTAGTTAGATTGGTTTGATAGTTGATTTTGGTTCGGAAATCGAGGAAAACAAGAGATTTTTCCCAATTTCCAGTGCTTCCATCAAAGATCTTAGCCGAATCGGAATGCAAAGTTCTTTATCGGATTTTTCCTTTTTGACAGACATACATTATATATTTGAATATAATTTCGTAATACAAGACAATTTAGTCAGCTTTGACTAAAAAAAGTATCACTCGAAAGTGGTGTCCTCATGCGAGTGTTAGGCGCGTGCCGCTTAAAAAGTTCTGGTGCGTTTTGAGTCTCAACTCTTTGTTCTATCTTTTCCAAAGAGTTAATTTAGTAATTTCAGAAGCGCCCGAAACTGTTCTTTTTTGATAATCATTTTCATCAAGCTTCGAGTCATTTTGAATTCAGCAGCGAGCTTTCTGTGACTATCGTCTGAAATTCAGCAAATCCTCTCTTTCGCGGCTAGAACTACCGTAACTGATGCCACAGCTATTCTAAGATCAGTATTTAGATGACCCACGTCAGTGTGAATGAGAAAAAATTAATTGGCGGTACGAGCAACCAACATGCGATCCAGACAGACTGGTTCTGTAACATCACCCAGGAGGCTACCTTCATTTGAACCGTTGATGACGGAAAGAGGGGTTGGAAAATAAGCCGTCATTTCCTTCATACACAAAGCTATCTCATGAAATGTGGCAGGAATATTGACACTGAGTAGAGAAACAAGAAAAGTATAAAACAAACTAAATTAGTGCGCTTGGTGTGCCCCATACCTAACTTGAAAGTTTGGTGTCAATAATTAAAAGCCACCCTGTACTAACAACAATCCCATTTTTGAGGTTTTTTTTGAGGCTAAAGACGAAATTGGGATGTCATTTTTTGTCAGAATGCTATTTTTATCGTTTCTGAATGATTGGAACATTTTTATTAACTTTTCAAAAAAATTTCAAAAAATCACTTTTCAAAGTGTTTTTTTTTCAAAAATTTTCAAAAAAAATTTTTTCTGAGAAAGTTCAAAAACTAACTCAGAAGATGTAGAAATGTGGAAAAATTAGTTTTGCACTCAAGAAAATCCTGAAAAATGAGTTTTAAACCTCGAAAAATTTTTGGTTTTGGTCAAAATTTAGCACTGAAAACGCTTTCAGAAGCCATATTTCGGCTGCTTTTGAGAACGGGCTAAAAATTTTTACGAATTCGGATTCAGCATGTTCGAAAGTACCTTTGTACAAGTTTTGAGCAAATTCTCAACCGGTATCTGAAAAACGTTCCCTTGTCAGTTTTTAATCAAGTTGATTTTCTTCAAAAATCGTGTGGTTCAAATTGTTCAATTAAAGACCAGAAATCATTTTATCCAATTTACTTAAAATTTTTTCTTTAAAAAGTCGGGGGAAAAGAAGAGAAGCTGATTAACACAAAACAAAAATATTTGTCAAAAAAAAAAAATAGTCCATCAGAAATGTACCAATTGATATGTTCTCAAATTACGGTAATACTGTTTGCAATTTCCACAATCCGTCACGAATTTCATAACTGATGTAGCCGCCCCATTGCAGTGGGATCCTTCCTTTGATGTTGCCACCAATCGTTCGTTGTATTCCTAGTGGCTGGAGTCGCTGTGCAAGCGTCGCAGTGTCGATCGTTGCCCTGATAGTATGGGACAGTTTGTTTGGAAAATTGCGACAGGTCTGTAATAATTTGAAAAATAAAACAATAATGTACATGGTTTTACCTCAACAAATTTCATAATGCTTTCAACGTCTTGAGAGCGAGTGCAAATGTCTGCATCCGGAATATGTGTGATGTCAGCTAGCGACAACGAGGAGAGCTCGTCGAAACTCAAATATCTTAGTTTCCTCCATTGTGGCAATTCCACTACATCGCTCATTTCGAAAAATACATCGAAAGGTCTATGCGATGAGATCGCAAGATCAATGAAATTTTCCGAAGAAAAGTTTGCGAAAATTGGCAACAAATCAAGTGGCGTTCGTACTTTAACAATCAGATCATTGCACATCAGATGGGGCTCCAGCCTTGCCAATGTTTCTCCGATTCTACGAAAAAACTCATTCCGGTGAGCATCATGAGCATCTTCTGCTTCCCCATATTCACTTTCAAATTCGATGCGTAGCTCCTCCACTTTCTTATTTCTTCTCTCGATGACATTTTCGAACTCCTTGATACCTTGCTCAACAAATAACACATCAGATGGTGCGGTTACACCGTTTCTCTCCACAACAGATCCTTGATTCGCTTCCGACACGTTTATAATATCTGTCTTCCCAATTCTCGAAACGACTAATTGCACGGAAGACGCATTGAGATGAATCAGCACCTTATTGAGAACGAGATCCATTCCGTCAATAAATCCGTTGAATCCTCGAGAAACTAATCGCATATTCTTCCTGAAACAATAAATAAAAAAACAAACTACTCAAACAAAAGTAACTTACAGGTCTGCCGCAGGTAAGATTCGCAAAATCTTATCCAATGTCGGAGGGTCCATGCCGGGCAAACAAGCTCTTTCGACGACGCTGAAAATATGAAATTAAATAGATAAAGTCAGTTTTTGGATTAGCTTGTCTTATGAAATTATAAATCACTTACCTGTTGTTTATGGGGACAGGAATGCCTTCCAGTTTCAGAGCTAAAAAAGCGTTCTGAACTTCACCAAATGTGATGGTGGAGAAGTCCTGCTTCAACATCTTGAAAGCACCGTGGACGTTGTGTCCTGTTCGAAATAAAAAACCAATGGCGTTCATTTTGTACGCATCACTTGAAGGGTCAAACGTAGCGAAGTCCATACTTGGAAGATATCTTCAAAAATTGCGGTATTTATGCGGGAGATTAGAAAATGTTTTGGAAGTTTAAAAAGTACGATTCTAAAAGACAAACTGCAAGGTTTCGTTCAGTGAAGTGCGGTTTCAAATCAAAACTTTAAACACAGAAACAACAAAACCAGATAATAAAATAAAGAAAAAGTAAGATTTTGGCATTTCTCGAAATAAAGTGATTTTTTTTTGAACAATTACTCCAACTTTAAAAAAATACATTAAAAATGTATTAGAAAAACAATTGGAAAAACTAAATTTCTCATTTCAAAAATTTGTAGAATTTTCGTTTTTTAAACCAAATGCTGAAGTGTGAATTAAAAAACTCCTGTTGTTTCACGTCAAACGTTGAAAAAATTGCTGAAAAGTGCAAGTTTTCAGATTAAAAGTTTTGGTCCACGCAACCGCGCTCCACTGAACCAACTTTTTTTTTAATTTGTAACTGGGGAGTGAGTGTATATTAAGAAAAAGAAACTAGAGAAAACTCACGATGATCCGAAAACAATGAATACAAATTTGACCAACTCCAACTATTGCAAAAGTCAATAAGAATAGACGGATATTGATTTTCCGTGCTGGGGAGGCGAAACCAAACGTCTTCTCGAATGTGAGTGTTGCCAGTAAAACTGGTGTTTCTGTGTGTCTCGCGTTGTGCACAACGCGTAGTATGCGTCGCGTCGAATGCGTCGCGGTGTGTTGCGTATATGAAACAGTAAACGATTTGTTTATGCTCGAAAAAACTGAGAGGTTATGTTAAGTTTTCGATATCTTCAAAAAATGCGGTATTTATGGTGGAGATTGGGAATTGTTTTGAAAATTAGTCTTAAAAAATACGACACTAAAAGATAAATTGCAAGGTTTCGTTGTGTGGAGCGCGGTTACAAATATTTTGTTCTGAAAACACAAAGTGTAAATCAACTCCTGCTATTTTCAAAGGTTTTTGTTTTACGGAAATAACAAAATCAGACAATAAATGACACAGAAAAGCAAGATATCGGTATTTCAAAAAAAATGTGATAAAAATAGATTTTTAAAATGTTATTGGCAAAAATGAATTTATATTTTCAAAACAATTGTGGAATTGTTTTCTTTTTCACAAATATTTTTTGAAGAATACTGAATAGCAAAT
The DNA here is from genome assembly GCA_027920645.1 of Caenorhabditis nigoni. NCBI lineage: Eukaryota > Metazoa > Nematoda > Chromadorea > Rhabditida > Rhabditidae > Caenorhabditis > Caenorhabditis nigoni. Next base: position 8,134,898 of record CP115869.1, read on the forward strand.
GAACCGAGTCAAGCTATTGAAAAAACGCTATAAGAACAGAAAGATATTGACTTTCAGTGCCGGATTTGAGATAAAACCAAGCGTCTTACTGAATTCGTATCAGCTAAAACAGAGTTTTTCTGTTCCTCGCGTTATGCGCTTTGTGTCGCGCAGCGTGTGTCGCCATGGATACGAGGTATCCGTCGCGGTGTTTTGCGAATGTAGAACAGTAGATGGCGTATGCAATTACGCTAAAAAAATTGAGAAAATTGAAACATTTTGATTTATAAGAGAGCGGTTTCAACCCCTAACTTTTAAAATTTACCTCTGAAAATTAAACTTTCAAAGTCTCAACCAGTGTGTCTTTTCGAAAAAAAATTTCTCGAGAAATGCCTTTTTCGAGAATATTAGGTTGTTCGGAAAGTTCGCGTCATTCTTAGCTTCAGATACATTCAATGTAAAAGATGTCAAGTCGAGGTCAAATATATTTAAGGTAATGACCATTGTTATCCATGGCTTAATGCCAACGCCCCACTAAATTATGGGCGTCTTCCTCATAGAACTCCGGTGACAGCAAATTGAAATTGAAGTGGACCCTGTTTTCATACCATCTTTCGAGATGAATTTTTTTCAATCAAAATGACACTGGAAAAGACTGAATAGATAACTAACAGAACGTTCAACATTCAGACTATACGGTAGACAAGACTGATTAGTTTAGCAATGTTCAGCGAGATCGTCCTGGGACGTCCTTCCCGCATAAGGTCGGAGATTATAATTTCAAATAAAGAGCTTCGTGTTTTTCTTTAATGAAGATTCATACGGAGTCTGTGTTTCCTGATCTGACAAGAATAGGTGTCGGCCGTATAAGTGATACAATCACCTAGCAGCTTCCAATACTCCACTCCTTGGTAGACCACCACATCTACAAGACCCCATTTTTATGACGATTTTCATGTTTCGCGACGTCTGCTGGATAGGCGCCTTTGTGAATCCACTTGGTTTGTTGTTTGTTGTAATCATACATTAAACATTTATCAACACTAGTAATGATTTGATTCCACCATTCATGTGTGCAACGCAGGATGAGAAAATTCAAACCGGTACCCACACTTGTATCCAAGTGGCGTTGATCCAAAAGGCGTGGTCCATATTTTATCACTTTTTTGACTTCCCCGAGGGTTTCCAATCTAGGGCTTTTTGACAAAAGGATTGCCACGGGCTCACTTGATAAGTTTCGCACAGTTTGAAATGGGTCCCTTCCAATCCCGGTTTTTAATACATCCGAATCGAAGCTCATTTTCTTTTTTGGAGGGGGATTTTCATTCAACGAAAACTCTCCTTTTTCAAATTGATGAATCCAGGTGTACTGATAATTTGAAAGGATGCATCTCTGTTGTGAACCTCCACAATGGGCACTTGGTTTCAGCAATTTTCAGGTCAGATGGGAATTAAAACAAAATGAAAGTCCAAAAATGTGAATTGTTAGGGGTGAAAACGAAGGGCATATCTCACTACACGAGAGGAGGAGAAGGACCTCCGTCGGGTTGTAGACACTATTTGACTCCACCAATATACTGATAAAACGACTGGTCCCTTGCTTGTACCCTGCTTGAAATAACACAGTTTGAAACCGGTCAATCAAAAATGACGCGAACTTTCCGAACAACCTAATATTTCGAGAAATTTTCGATAAAAATTTCACGAAAAAAAATTTTCGAGGAATTACGAGTAATTTCGAGGAATTACGAGGAATTTCGAGGAATTCTCGCACAAGCGGAATTTCGGATTTTCGTTGCTGACATTGTTTTCTCTTATTTTTTTTTGTCATTTTGACATGATGGCCTAACTTTTTCAAGCGGAGTTTTCTAGGCCACCACTTTTTTTTCGGCTGAGAAATGTCTCAAGATGACCCTGGTGTGTTTTCTAGGTCATTTTTACATGGTGCCCTAACTTTTTCAAGTGGAGTTTTCTAGGCCACTATGGTAAAGTGACCTAGAATTACTGTGACATTCACCTGGTATGTTTTCTAGGCCATTTAACCATAGTGGCCTAGAAAACACCACTTGAAAAAGTTAGGCCACCAATTTAAAATGAATTCTTTTTGAAAAAATTTCCTCGAAGTTTTTCGAAATTTTTCAAAATTTCTCGAGAAATTCCTCGAGGAATTCCTCAAAAATTTTCGAGAAATTTCTCGAGGAATTTTTCGAGAAATTCCTCGAAAAAATTTTTCGAAGTCTTGTCGAAAGGACACACTGGTCTCAACATTCTCAAACGGATTTTTTTCAGGTTTGGTCTGATTGATTTGTAAAATTTCATAATGAGCGTTTACTGTAGAAAAGATCAAAAATAGTTCTATCAAAAACCGGAATCTGAGTTCAAAATTATAGTGGTTTATATTCTTGAACTCACGGTATTTAGGTTTTTCAAGGGTAGACGTTAGTTGGTACTGTACATATAAATGACAGTTTTAGGATCATAGACAATTTGAGAGGGATATCAGTATTCAAGTTCACAGAAGAATAACTAATTTATTAAAAACACCATGGCAAAACACTCCTGGACAGAATAGCATACGAAATTTTGTGAAGTCAGCCAAAGAGTTTTCAAATTTATTGAGTGGGCGAAAGAAAATGATTGGCATGAAAAAATGAGATAAATACGTGTTTTAGAATCAAATGATCGCTGGAGTCACATGTTCTCGAATTGCAGTGATACGGTTTCCCAATTCCACACAAAGCGACTAATTTCATACTTGATGTAGCCACCCGATCGAAGTGGAATCCTTCCTAGGATGGTGCCACCGATTGTGCGCTGCATTCCCAGTGGTTTTAATTGCTGCGCAACGTGCGCAATGCCAGTCATTGACATGATAGTATAAGACAGTTCGTTTGGAGATTCAAGACAGGCCTGTAGAAAATGCACAGAAATTACAGAAGTCATACATGTTACCTTACCTCAACAAAAGGCATGATCTGTTCTGCATTTGGAGAAGGAATAGAAACTACTGCATCCGGAATGTGTGTAATGTCAGCTAGCGACAAGGAGGAGATCACGTCGAAACGCAAATATCTGAGTTGTCTCCATTGTTGTAATTCCAATACATCTCTCATTTCGAAAAATCCGTCTGAATTCGATGAAACCACTAAGTCTGTGAAATTTTCCGGCGAAATGTTTCCAATGATCGGCAACAAATCGAGTGGCGTGCGGATTTTAATATGCAGAGCATTGCACATCAGACGGGGGTTAAGTCTTGACAAGGTCTCACCAAGTCTCCCGAAAAACTCATTCCGATGAGCATCATGAACATTTTCTTCCTCCCCTACTTCACTTTCAAATTGGATGAACATCTGCTCTACTTTTTTATTCCTTCTCTCGACGACCTTTTCAAGTTCTTTGACTCCTTGCTCAACAAATAACACTTCAGACGGGGTCGTTTCTCCGTTGATCTCCACCACAGATCCGTTTTGCGCTTCCGAAACGTTTATCATATCTGTCATCCCGATTTTTGAGATAACGAGTTGGACGGAAGTCGGGTTCAGATGGATGAGCACTTTATTGACGACGAGATCCATTGCATTTATGAAATCATTGAAACCTCGACACACCAAGCGCATATTTTTTCTGTAATCAAGGAATAAAACACCAGTTATAGAAACAAAAGTCACTCACAAGTCTTTTCCCGGAAGCATTCGTAGAATCTTATCCTTTGTTGGAGCGTCTATGCCAAGCAAACAAGCTCTTGCGTCGTCGCTGAAAATATGAACTCAAATAGATAGAGTTAGTTTTTGGATTAGCTCGTTTTGTCGAGTTATGAATCTCTCACCTGTTGTTTATTGGGAAAGGAATGCCTTCTAGTTTCAGCGCTAAAAAAGCGTCCTGAACTTCAGCAATCGTGATGGCAGTAAATTCCCGCTTCAACATTTCGAACGCGTGTTCGACGTTGTGTCCTGTTCGAAACAAGAAACCAATGATGTTCATCTTGTACGCATCACTGGAAGGGTCAAACGCAGCGAAGTCCATACTTGGAAGATACCTTCAAAAATTGCGGCATTTATGCGGGAGATTGGGAAATGTTTTGAAAATTAGTTTTAAAAATACGATTCTAAAAGATAAACTGCAAGGTTTTGTTCAGTGGAGTGCGGTTTCAAATCAACTTTTCAACGAAACGAATGATGCAATTCCCGATATTTTTAAGGTTTTTGAACACAGAAATAACAAAATCAAATGATAAAATACAGGAAAAAGTAAGATTTTAGCATTTCTCAAAAAAAATGTGAAATGTTTTAAAAGGGGACTTCGACCAAAAATTTTTATTGCATAAAAAGGTTCGAAAAGTTGTCTATTTTCTCAATATCACAGCGAAAAAACTCGAAAAAAAATCCTGAATCCCCGAAAATGCCGTTAAAAGCGAAACATTTCCAAAAAAAAGTCTCTAGGAGGGACGAGGTTTTGAATTCCCGCGCAGTGAGAAGCCTAGGCCACGGCATCATAGCGCCTTTTTCAGATGGAAACTTATCCGGTTCCTAGGTTTCGCACTGCGCGGAAGTTCAAATCCTCGTCCCTCCTATCAACTTTTGTTTGAAAATTTTTCGCTTTTTACTGCATTTTTCGGGAATTTCGGATACTTTTTTTTCGAATATTTCCGCTATAATATTGGGAAAATATACAACTTTTTGAAAATTTTAAGGCAATAAAAATTTTTGGTCGGGGTCTCCCTTCAAACAATTATTCTAACCATAAAAACCCATTAAAATATATTGGAAACACTATTGGAAAAACAAAATTTCTCATTTCAAAAATTGTTTTTGGTCAAACATTAAAAAAATTTGCTGAAAAGTGCAAGTTTTCAAATTAAACGTTTCGGTCCACGCAACCGCGCTCCACTGAACCAACTTTTTTTGTTCAAATTTGCTGCTGGGGAACAGTAAGAAGAAGAAACCAGAAAAAAACTCACGAAGGTCCGAGACCAAAGAATACAAATTTAAACAACTCAAACTGTTGCAAAAGTCAATAAGAATAGACGGATATCGATTTTCCGTGCCGGCAATGACGCATAACCGAACGTCTGTTCGAATGTGAGTGTCCCAGCTAAAATGGACTCTTTCTCTGTGTCTCGCATTGTATAGCGTTGTGTGCGTCGCGGTGTGTTGCGTATATGAAACGGTAGATGACTCATACACGCAAGAAAAAAATTTTAATGGTTTTAAATTGGATGAGCGGTTTCGACCATGAATTTGAAAATTTCACTTCTCCTACATTTGAAGCCTCGCAAATTGTGGAATCAGAGTCATCAGATTTTTCCGATAGTTTTAAAAGTTTCAAAATTAGCAAATTTTGTGGGAGATACCAAAAAAAGTCGAATGGTAGCTAACATTACGTTTACGAAATCTCAAATCATCATATTGTTTTCCAACCTGATTATAACTGGACGTAGATTTAAAAAAACAATATAAGCAATTCACGATGGCCTAAAAAATTGCGCATCGTGTTAACAGAACGGTAGCTTCATCAAGTTTATTAAAGCAAAAGGAAATCTTGTCACAAAGAAGTGAGATAACCGAGTGTTTAAGTTGGGCTTGCCCATAATCGGAAACCTATCATCGCAAAATTTCAAAAAACTTGTGATCTCATCAAACAGACAAACTCTCAAAATGAGAAACGTGGTAAACTGTCTCATAGTATCATGGTACCGATCACCACTGGGGCTGTCGCACAGCAATTACCGGAAAATTAGTTATAATAGTACTATTCTAAAAGGCATTTTGAGGTTTCGTTCTGTAGAGCACGGTTACAATTATTTTGTTTTGAAAGTGCAATGCAATTCCTGCTTTTTTAAAGGTTTTTGAAACACGGAAACCACAAAATCAGACAATGAATGGCACAAAAAAGCACGATTTTCGTATTTCGAAAAAATGTGATAGAATATATTTTTCATGTTGCTGGAAAAAATAAGTTTCTATTTTGAAAAAATTGTGGAATTGATGTTTTTTATGCTAAAATGCGGATCACCGTTGTTGTTTACTGTAAAAAGTAGAAAATCAAAAAAGTAAAAGATTATGTGAGAGCTCTCAGCAAAAATGAAGTATCTCTGTGTCTCGCGTTGTGCGCTACGTGTCGCGTTGCGTGTGTTGCCTGGGATACGAGGTATCCGTCGCGGTGTTTCGCGAATGGATGGCTCATGTAAGTACGTTGAAAAAAAGTGAGAAAATTGAAAAAGTGTTGAATTGATAAAAGAGTGGTTTCTACTCTAAAATTTGAAAATTGAACTTCTCTTTTATTCGAACACTCAACATTCTTAAATAAGCATTATCAGGTTTCGTCATCGATTTTAAAAGTTTCTAAATTTGCTTTTTCCATGGAAAAAATGGAAAATATGTTAAACGAAAAACATACATGACGATCTCAGACATTGTTGGATATATTACATGTTACAGGAACGAAAAAAAGATGAATCTAGTTTGATGGCGGAGAACCCTCATATTACAAGATTCAAGCGTCGTTCAAGGTTTTCGAGGGTGAAACTTATTTTGAACTTCATATACCGCAAATGCTTGAATACATAGAGGCTCACTATAAACGTGCTATTTGAACAAAATCATCTTGATTCTCTCAAAAATTCGAAAAGTTTGTCAACTAACAAACTGTTGGTAGTTTTACGAAAGACATTCTTCCAGTTGACAAGTTTTGGATGATCTTTCAAAGAAACCGAAAAAGCTCAAAATACACGTCTAAAGTTAAGTTCTAACATATTATTTTGTTTGTATAATTCAAAAGAAATAAAAGCATGGAAATTTTCAAAACATTCATTCGAAATAACATTTAGAAATTAAAGTGATCATGTCAAATGTTTCAGTTATCCGAATTTTTAGATGTCCATCTTGTCTGAAAAATTTCAACTACTACATATATTGAAAAACTGAATGTAAATGTAATACCTCCTTTTTTTAATAAAAAACTTTTTCAAAAATGTTTTGTAGTATTGTGCTTCTCTTTCAATTTGGCATCCCTGGCATCTCTCACCCTCCTCTTATTTCGAATATAACATTCACTGAAAATCTTTTTTTCGTAAGTGAACTAAAACATTTCACCTACCAACAAGTATACTGCTTGACACCGCATATGTAGACAGGATATGCAGCCTCTTGTTTGAAGCAATGCAGACATAACCCTACCCAATCTCTCTGAAAATAAAAAATAATTTGCGAAAATAAATGAAATCTCTTACTGGGTCAGTGAATTTCGACTTGTCACAGCAAAAACTGAAATTCAAATAATTTGAAATGAAACAAAATTTTAAAAATAACTTACTTGCATAATAATTTAAATTCCATTTTCTTGTTGACATACCAGGCATCGGTTCTAGCAGATTTGCATGAAGAACATCTCAAGCCACTAGTCTGAGGTTGATTCATCTGAGAAATAATGCGGTTATAGTACTGGTCAATAAGATATAGAAAAACGTAGTATTCAGTTGGTTTCAGCCCTTTCGACCATTTTCAATAGTCTAGAGCTTGGATGTAAAGTTTTCACTTAGAAAAATTTTGAATGTGTAAAACATAACTAGTTTGAAAGCTATGCATTCACTGAATTTCTTGAAAACTTCTAGTTTCTCAAATACAGTATTTTTTCTAATAGAAACCCATGAGCTTCTACTTCTCAACTTTCTTCTCAGGGTGCGTTTGTGGGCTTCAAGTTTTCAATGATTTATTATTTTTTAAATTTAAAAACTCAGAAATTTGAAAATTCGGAAGTTAAGAATTCTGAAATTTTAGGATCTCAAAATTCGAAACTCGGAAATTCTGAAAATTTGGAAAATTTTAAAATTCTAAAAATCTGAAATCCCGAAATTTTCGAAATATAGCAGTTAGAAAATTCAGAAATTAAGATTGTCGAGTTCTGAAATCACAGTTCCAAAAATCCCGGAACTTTGAATACCCGTATTTTCCCTAATAGAAGCCCATGGGTATAATTTCTTGAAGACAAGTTTTTCCCGCTTTCAGTACAAAGGCAGATCAAAAATAGGTGACTTTCAAAAATTATCAACTACCTGAAAAATGAATTTTTTAAAAATTCTGCGAATCCAAAATATTAGGAACCCAGAACAAAATTTTACAACTTTCAATATATCTAAAGTTAACGGAGACTTGATAACCAACTGAAAAATATATTTTTGTATGTTCTATCAACCGGTAGTGTACATAAAAATGTTGAGCAAGAAAAAGTGAGCAAGAAAAATGAAAATTATACGAAAAATTATTTGAAAAAACATTTCGAAACTTCCGAAAAAGAGAAAACTAATATAAATCAAAAGACACCGTGTTGAACGTTGTCGTATTTCTCACCCCGATTCCTATAAAAGTGTGTGTATAGTACACAAGATTCCTCGTTTATCTCCGATTGTTTTTTTTACTGAACTGAGAGGCGAAATGTCCCACTTAATTTCTTCTAGATTGACTGGGTTAGCAAGTTTTTCGCTTTTTTTTTCTATAAGTAGGCATAGAAATGGAGATAGGATGTTTAATATTAATGACGTAAACTATACGAGACAAGAATTAGAAAGACTTTCTACAAAAAGTTTCCAATTACCAAAAAGTACAATTATTGATAAAAATAGCGAATCAAACATGAAATTTGGAACAATAAATTCGATCGCCGTGAAATTGAAGATAAATGTATTAGGTTGTTTGGAAAGTTCCTCCCATTTTTAGCGTCAGATACATTCAATGTAAAAAATGTCAAAACGATGTCAGATAAATTAAAGGTAATAACCATTGTTATCAATGACTGTCTGTCAATGCTCCACTAAATTGTGGATGCCTTGCTTCCAGAACTCCGGCCACAGCGAGTTGAAAATCAAGGCAACCCCTTTTTGATATCCTGTTTTGAAGTGAATTTTTGTCAAGCAAGATGTCGTTAGAAATGGCTGGATATGTTGTAATCAGAAAGTAGAAGATTAGAGCTATACAGTGGATAACGCAGAATCGTCTGGCCTTATACACCGAGATCGGGCTGGGTCTTCCTTTTAGCATGAGGTTGCCGATTTTAATTTTTAAAATTAACCTTTGTGTTTCTCTCCAATGGAGATCCACATGGAGTCTGAGTTATGTTACCTGACAAGAATTGGTATCGGTCAAAATAGTGGCATTATTATCTGGCAGCTCCCAATACTCCATTCTTTGGTAGACCACCACACCGACATCATCCCATTTTTAACACAAATTTCACATTTCGGGACGTCTGGTGGTTGAGCGACTTTGTGAACCCATTTGGCTTGTCGTTTATTGTAATCATTCGATACCCCTCTATCACCACTAGTAATGATTTAATTCCAACATTCGTGTGTGCAACACAGGACGAAAAGATTCAAACAGGTGAACACCCGGTAAAGAAGTTGAATTGAGCCCAAAGGTGTGGTCAATGTCTTCTCGCATTCTTAGACTTTGCCGAAAGTTTCCAAGTTATGACTTTTTGACAGCATGCTTGCCACTGATGTACTTGATATATCCCACAAAGTTTGAGACGGGTCCCTTCCAATCCCGGCTTTTAATGCATCCAAACCTAAGCCCATTTGCCTTTTTGAAGGGAGATTTTCGTCCAACGAGAATTCCCCTTTTTCAAATTGATAAAGCCAGGTTGTGATGGTAGTTCGGAAGGATGAACCTTTGTTGTTCACCTCCACTAAATAGCAATCGATTTCAGCAAATTTCCGGTCAGATAGAAATAAAAACAAAAAGGAAGTCCAAAAATGTAAATCGTTAGGGGCGATAACGGTGGGCATATCTCACTACACGAAAAGAGGAGCATGATCTCCGGTAAGGTTCAGACACTATTAGACCCCACCAATATACTGATAAAACGACAGCTCCCTCGATTTACCCCGTTCATAGAAACGAAGTTTGAAAATAGTATATCAAAAATGGGAGGAACTTTCCAAACAACCTAATAGAAGTTTTGATAAGATGAAAGATAGCGTAAGCATTAGGAGAGGCAAAAAAAAGTGAAAGTGATATCTTATACTTCTTTGATAAAGAGAGAATAAAAGGCAAAAATCCATTTGCCAGCCATTGAGACGAAAATAGAATTTTCAATCGAATATCTAGGTCAGAAAGTACTTTATTAAAACTTCGAGAATATAAAATATGTATATAATTTCTTGTGATACAATGTACAAACATTTTTCGGGGGACCAGACAATTCAATTGGAATGATGAAAAATATGGAATGTGGAAAAGTTAGCTTGAAAAGTTTAAAAAATAGAATATGCTTTTAGAAAATTCGATGCTAATAAAAATTATGAAATTTGAACTATTTGAATGAATTATTGCTCATTGTCCACGGCTTCCAAGTCTCTGGCGGCTGCCTTGGTTTCATCATCCTGGACTGGCATCACGTGAACTTGGATGTTCTGAAAATTAGATTTCTCGTTGATTTGGCTTTTCAGTATCAAGGCAGAAGCAGGGATAGCAAAAAGGAAAAAATCAAGACATCAGGGATAGAAGGGAAATAAGCAACTCTACCGGAGCAGTGACATAGGAGGTACTGGCAATCAGCTTTGCACTCACATCAGCCGGACGGACGAATCCGGTATTGTAGGTGGTGGCATAGATGTTCTGATCACTTGGAACTGAAAAAATCGAAAACAAATAAATTTTAATGTCTAAAATTCGAATTCTCACCCATCATAATTCCAGTCGTCGCTGGATTCCATGGATAGTAGCTATAGGTCTGATCTTGCTGTTGCTGAAGACCCACTGTCGACGAAGGTATCGCATACAAGTCTGCCTGAGCGTATGGGTTGGTTGCTGCTGCAACTGCTGCAGTTGTAAGCTCTCGCTCAGCTTTGGCACTTCCAGCACGACGGGTCGCTGCCCTTGAGATCTTCTCAGATCTCTCGTATTTTCTCTCACGAGCCCTGGAGACAGGTGGGGAGACTGCTTCTCCATTTTTGGATTTTCTTTTTCTGGTTTGCAGGGCTCCTTCTTTTTTCATAGATGTTGGGCGAGCAATGTGATGGAGCTTGAAGTAAAGCCCACAGGCACTGAAAATAGTACTACTTGTGTATGTCCAGATTACTGTAACTCACTTGCAAACCGGATCGCCTTCTGCGTTCCTTCTCCAGAGAGTCGTATTTGTTCCGTTGCAATTGGAACATACTAACCCTTGACGTCGGGACGCGGAACCCTGAAAAAAGAGAAGCTACTAGAATTCAGGTTAACTAATCTCACATTGCTCCCTCTATTTGCATTACTCGACTTCTTGGAAGCCTTTGGCATTTTCATGGGTGGCTGATCGGAAGGTATCTCTATCACTGGTGGAAGTCCAATAGATGGTGGATACACAATTGGTGAGGGGTACTCCGAGACCTTTGCACAATTAGAACACATCATCCCTCCATTTACAGCCTTGGCGCCATCTCCACAATTTTGAGAACACTTGACGCATTCGTAAACCGGCGTTTGCGCGGGGTAGGCAGTTGGAATGTTGATCGTGGGGACACTGGTCTCGTAAATTCTGAAAACTTGAGTTGAATTAGTACATCTTGGTTGAAAGTACTTACGGATTTGCAAAATTATTAATTAATGGCTGATTCAAGTTGTTAACTGGGATACTGTAGATATTGTAATATGGGTTTGGAATTGCCGCATTTGGATCCAGCATTCCAAAGGTTGTGGGGTACTCAAAGCCAGTGTAGAACATGGTTTGAGGAGCAACAGATTCAATTTTGCCGTCATAAACCATTGTGTTATTAGTAATCACGCTTTGTCTCTCAATAGGAGGCACATACTCGTTTTCGAGTTTCACTGAAAAGTCCAAGAATCATTTCCAATGACGAATTCCAATTTAAAAACTCACTTCTATGTAATTCGCTAATCTGTGACTCATCCTTTTGCTCGGCTGGCGGATCCATGTTCTGGGTCGGTAAACGAAGTCCTCCCGGTTGTTGTGTAAGTTGAGCAGGTTCCATTTCGGCCCAGCCGTTGTGATTTTCTTGGTAGGTTGTATCCATTCTGAAAGATTACTGTACTTTGGGGAAGATTGAGGAATGAGACGAAGATTCATGAAATGGGAGACGATTGGTTTTCGTTATCAGTTGACCAAAAAAATTTTCAAAATCAAGAAAATGAGAGTGAGGAGGCTACCCCTCGATCTGGGATGACGTGTGCCTCCGGAAGTTAATGAACAGGAAGCAGAAGAAAACAGTAGTCTGGATTTTCAATTGAAATAAATGAAACACTTCGTTAAATATAAATAGACATATTGCTCATTGTTAAGTTCAATTATTCAGAACATCAGATTCTCCATAAACACTCCTCACAAATCAACTCTCTAAATTTGTTTCCTATCAATTTCACGGGTTCCTGATATCACGCAGTCTAGAAGATATCAGTTGGAACAGTAGTAACTTGAGGGCCTTGCAACGATAAGACTGGGAAGTATAGATAGGTTGATTTTATCAAAAAAAAAGTGTTTGATGTGTATAACTGACAAGATATAATGAGGGCTGGAATGAAATAAGAAGAAGACGGTGGTATTGGCGTGCAAGTGAGAGGTTGTACTGCTCTCTGTCTCCCACTCACTCTCCCTTTTTCGACTGCTGTGCTGGCGATTATGCCGTTAGCGATGCACACAGTCCTTATCAGTGCGACGATTCCTCAAAACCATACACGCAGACAGCTCAGAGTTTTCAGCACAAGTTTTCAGACCGCCTTCTCAGGTACGGTAGCTAGCGAAATACCAATCGGCGAGTTGGGAAGATTTTGGTTGATGAGGAAATTTTTGGAAAACCATGCAACAAATTTGTGGAGAAATAAAGATATCAGACGATTAATATCAATTACAGTTAAGCGGGGGCTGAAAAATTCGAAAAAAAAACACCAAAACAGCTGAAGTGAAGACAACAAATCAATCCAGGTTCTCATATAATTCAAATACCACTACACAGGCATAGTGTGTCCCAGGGACCACAAATATTTGTTAGATCGCATAACAAACTATTTCTTGATAAGATAACGAGACCAGTATGGATACAAGACAAAATGTGAAGGTAAATAAAAAGGGATACTTGGTGAGGAAAGTATGAAAATAAAAATGTCATAAAGATAGAATTATTGAAAAAAAAATAGTTCATAGATTTTCTTCAAAAAAAACAGAAGCAACTAAAAAAGGTTTTCAGCTGTTGACTAGTAATGATTCCCTAAAATGAAACGTTGCTTACTTTGACGTCACAAATCTCTATCTTTTGAAGTGATATCAAGAAATTATTATTCCAGAAAAGATTTTTCATGATATGGCAATAATTTTTTCCAATTGACTACTGTTTACTGCACTACACGACTACAGAAATACCGTATTTTTTTTCATAAAAACCGACGCAATCCGTCAAACTTTAGCCCAACTATCTTGATTCCTGTGAAAGATATCTAAATGTAGTCACCAAAAAAAATTTTTTTCATTATAATATTACCTATATTTTATCAGTTGAAAGATTTTTGATATCACTCATTGGAACCGAGTTAATTCAGCGCAAAGTTGACGGTTCGGATGGGCTTCTTTTAAAGGAAATACGGTAATTAGGATTGCAGATCAAATATGATAGTAGTACCACGTGAGAGGAAACAAGGTAATTTTTTTTTCAAAAAATTGATTCACTTTTCTTATAATAGTTTAGCCTATAAGTGCACTTTGAGCACAATTATCTCGGTTTCTTTGAAAGATTTTTTGAAAAATTGGATAATCAGTCATTTATCATAAAAACACAACGTTTTTATCAGTTGACAGATTTTTGATATCTTTCATAAGATCCGAGATGATTGAGCTCAAAGTGGAATGATTTTCTATTGGAGCAAATGCCGAAAATCTCAAAACATAAGACAAGGAAACTCCGAATTTCACAAACTCTCAGAAACACAATCAATTTCCACTTATCTCCAATCTTGTTCTAGTTCAAAAGATAACCTGGAGCAAAAAAAATTGATAAATTTGGGGTTTTTTGTTGATAATCAGCCACACACGCACATAATATCACTTCACACCTCAATATCAGACAGAAAAAGCTAATCAATTGGAAGATAAACGACACCATAATTGTTCCTATCGATAACGTAATCAGAAGAAATTGATTGTTATTTTTCTTCTCGAAACTTTTATTTCAACAAAAAATCTACAGTATACCCGTGGGTGGACTAATGAAGGGTACAAGGTTTAAGCCATCAGAATGTTGTTAAACCGAAAATTCGCTTTCGCTCCATTTCTCAATGTTTGCGCTCAAAGAATTGAGCTTTTGAAATGAAGTACTGTCGCCTTATCAGTAGAATGGCGATTCCTGTCAAGAGTCTTACCTTTCACGCCACTTTTGATTCTTCAATTTGAAATTAGGAGAACAAAAAGTGGAGGAGAAAAGGGAAACGTTGAAAACCCCCCAGAAAACAAAGTGTTCTGAAACTATCAGTAACTGATAATCAGAAAAAATGGCAACATTATCGTGGAGAAGATTGCGTTGATATCGCCGTGGCTCAGAAGTGGTTGGGAAGAGAAATCAATTGAAGATAACATTATCAATTCTGTATAAAAAGAGAATACCGGTTTTGATACCAGACATTTTCACAATCGTGGTGGTGATCATTTGTTAAGGAGTGTTTAAAGGTGTTTTTGTTTTTTAGTTTTGAAGATTTTGTCTTGCTCCTCGCAGTTACGAAAATTCCAGAGTGTTTTATTGATTTGCAATTTTGTATGTTAACTTTTTTCCCATTTTTCATCATATCAAAAGATCAAAATGTTTTCAAAATTTCTATTGGTTTGAAAAATGCCTGGCAGATAATCCAGGCTCGTTTTTGTACTTCAAACGTAGCAGAACTCGAATAGCTGAAAAACTAGGAATGCCGATAATTTCTGTGAATGCAAAGTTTTCAATATTGGTCTGTTTCACATTCTCCAAAATTTTCGAAGTGATCGAAAAATTCACAAGCTCCAGAATCCTGCTAATGTTTAGACCGACCGAAAATCTACTGAAAAATATGTTTGTGTTTATTTATGTGTGTGTAAAAATTTAATTCTAATTTGAAAAAGCGTAGAGTCTAATAAACAAAAATTTGAGATCAAAATTTTTAGCTCATTGACCATGACTGTTCCGGCTTCCAAAAAATGATTATTTTTAATGCAAAATGATTATTTTTAATAGAAAGGGCAAGTTCATGTGTTTAAAAAGTACTTAGTACTTGCCCAATAGGAAATGTTTTAGTGATGGTAGATCAAAAATAATTTTTCAATTTCTCAAAAAAAAAAATCAAATTCTGAATAATATTTTTGCAATCACACTCTGAAATAAGGTTGTGTGAAACTATTTTTTTCCACTGTTTTTCTTCAATTTTGTATTTCAATTCTCCCGGTAAATGTCATGCCAAAGAAATGCGCTCTAACTAGGGAATGGTCAGAAATTACCTCGCGATCGAGACATACCAGTGGGCCCATCGAAAAGAGGGTCATTCCCTGGTTCCAAAACAGTTTTCAAATTTTGCTAAATGGCCCGGAGAGCCGAGATATTTGTGCTCCAAAATCGACAAATAAACCATGTAAATTCAACTTTTGCCGCAGCTCCCTCTCCCCACTTCCCTCTCGCAAACACCCAATTCTTAACCACCACCATTCACCATTGCGAAGCGTGGTCCGATGGCCGAGGGGTGCGCGCGCTTGTCTGGTAATCTTGTTTCGCTAAAATGGTCATTTGGGACATTTTTCGATTGAAAAACTGAAAATTAACTATATTTTTTCCAGACTTTTACGAATTTTCAAGTTTATAAAGCGTTTTCAGAGTTGCAGGTTACTAGTGTTTGACTACAGCCCAAGTTTGTGGTCCACCTTGTTGGCATGTTGTCTGTTCAGACGTATAACACTTTCCTTCCAAGCATTTATTGGGTCTATTCACATTTGGACGTTATCAGTAGACGATGCACATGCACACACACACACTCATAAGAAGACACTAGATGGTACAAAACGAGAGAGAAGGCAATAAAATATTTACATACACCTTGTTCTCTTTCTCATTCTCCCATTACGTCTGCATTTATTAGTTGGGTGTTGGGTAGGGGGGAAAGAGAGGATGGGGCGAAAAGCAAAGTAATAGGATCATTATCATCATATGAGAGTATAAGACAAAAGGGTATAATCGTGGCTGGAAAGGAGAGTGAAGAGAGCAAACTTTTAGAGGTGTTGAACAGGTTCGATGGCGTGCATTGGAGTCGATGATTGGCTGGGGGATGGGGTCATTGGGAGGGTGACAGGTCCAACGGTGGTGGTAGACGATGGTGTGGTGGATTCTGAATTGGTTTGAAATGTGCAAACAAGTGATATGGTAGTCTTCAAATTGCTATCATATCAACAAAAAATTTTGAAATTGTTTACTGCACTGATAGCGGTGATTCATCAAAACTATCACTCACTTTCCTCATGATTTCCCGGTGTGGTTGATTGCAGAAGGTGAGCAGACGATCCCATCTAAACCGTCCATACGAATATAGGAAGAATGACGTCACTTACCTCGGATTGCGTAACATGGTCGTTGGTAGAAGTCTCTCCCGGCTCGGTAGTATTGCCACCAGCGCCAAAGAGGCCATCGGTTACGGTTGGGTTTCTGGAATTCCTAAATTTTTTTAAAGGACACAATTTGGTGGCTTACCTGACATAAAATATCGCTACCAATGTGGACACCGCGATCAGAATCACAATTCCAGCAATTGGAACCGCTACCTTAGGAGAGGCAATAGCTTTCAAGTCGACCATATTTTTGAGAGCAAATGAGCCAATGGGCTCTTCTCGGGCCCCATTTTACGTTGTTTGTGACGCACATCAAATCTTCTTTTGGCATTCTTAACGGGGAGAATATCCATCTTAGGTGCCCAAATATACACAGATTCTGATGAAATAATCGGGTTTAGGATTGTCTCCTGTATAAGCCGCTGCGTTACGAACAAGAGGGATCTTTCAGTTATAGTTGGTCTCAATAACGAGGGAAGGAATATTGACATGTGGGAAGCTCAGAGTGAACTCGTGCGAAGTTTCAGGAAAATAAAATTTGAGGTCAAGTAATCATTAAAAAAAAGAAAACAGAGTTTTCTCGTTTCGGGATAATCTTTAAACGTGATTATTGGGAATCGCTAGATAAAAATAATTTGAATCTACAATTGACGGTTAACACTCTATGAAAGCCCATTGTATACTTTCTCTCAATTATCTAAATTTTTATAAAATATATAAATAATGTAATAACTGATAAAATGTTAGTGATAATATGACAAGCGTTTTCTATTTAAAATATTTTTATCTTTTACAGAAATTGAGATGATTGAGCTCAAAATGAAGGTATACGGTGGCTTTTGAATATTAGAGTGTTCGCGGTAGTTATGGTTTCGGCCTAAAGTGTGCTCCTATTTTTCAAACTCTTTTTTTTTCGAACTCTAGGGCAATATTTCATTTTATGACCTTTTAATCTTGTGAAACTAGGTTCATTTTTGCCAGACTTGATCATTCCCCTTTTCAGACTAAACAATTCCTCATGAGAATTTTCAGACAACAGAAAAACATCTAAATATTTTTCAACTGATATCATATCTGCAAAAATTACATGCAATTTCAGGCTAACTCTCGGCAAGATAAGCAGTATCAGTGTGTCAGAAATAAGAAAAAGTGCTGATATTATTATCATCATCACTAGGAGACGCTGTACTCATGCTGATAATTGGCAACTGGTCCTTCTTTCTTCAGTTTTGCAAATTACAGTGCCCTAGATGTGCATTTTGAGTTCCATTATTTCAATTAATTCGGGATTTATCAAAAATGTGACAATTAAGAAAACATTGGCGATATTATGACAAACATTTTATCAGACCACAGATTTTTGTTCTCTTATATAGAAATTGAGATAAACGCACTCAAAATTTACAAATACGGCGACTTTCTATCAGGGTATTTACAGTATGTTGGTTTTTGTGAGGTTGCTATAGCTATTACGAAAAATTCCAAGACATTCCATCAAAGCATTTGTCTTTGCCTCATTATTTAAAATACGTTTTTGCAAAAACTTTTATAGCCAATTGTTTGAGAGAATACCAAAACAATTGAAGAATTAGAAAAATTAGGCAATTGATCATTTTCCAGAATTAATTTAGGTCTCGAAACTGATGGACTGTAGTATGTTTATTTCACGTAAAAGCGCCCTTTTTGCAACTTTTGAATCAATTTACCGTAAACGCTCTCAAAGAAGACACTTTCAAACGTTCTGTTCTTTGAGCTCATGTTTCGCAGATTGTATAGGAGATATCAAAAACGTGTGAACTGATGAAAAGTTGGTGATATTATGACCAACATTTTGTCACTTGACAGATTGTTGTTATCTCTTTCAGAAACTAAGATAATTGAGCTCAACGTAAACGTATAGGGTGGACTTCTATTAGAGTGTTTACAGTATTTTTATTTTTTTCCAGATTTTTGATCTTTTGGTTTTCCTGTCCAGGAAGTTTTACATGTTTTTTTTTCAAGTTATATGATAATCATAAAAATGTTCCTTATTTTTTCCATTGGGCTTTGATTTCCATACCGACTTGATTGAAAGCAAAAAATCGAGAAAAGAGGCAATAAATGAGGCTTATTACCATACTCATCAGCCGTATTTGTCATTTGTTTTTTTTTTCGCTTCGCTCACTGAAGATTGAAAAACAGAGTGTATTTCCATTTTTCCGGCTGTAGTTATTTTTCTAGATTAGCATGATTTTTCAGTAATTCTAACCCACAATAAGCTTTGTGAATATGCACTCTGTGCTTTTTTTTGCATAGAATTTTTTTTCATTTTTCTTCAGATTTTCATGACGAAAGGAAGTGCGTCAATCGTTCAGGTTGACATAACAGTTTTTGAAGTTTTGAAAAAATATTTTAATGCGCGAAAACATTGAAAACGGTTCCGGTGTGAGATTTTTCTCCCCATTTCTTCTGACTTCTTTTCCATTTTCGAGTTTCAGCCAACCAATATTATCGGAAATCAAAGTTTTCTTGTTTTTCTAACCGTCCCTTTTTGATTGATTAAAAACAAAAATTCCAGCTTGTGTGAAACTTCGAGACTGAACTTATGAGGAAAAAGGAAAAAGTAATTATCTCTGAGCAGCAGATGAAAAAAAAGAAGAGAGTCATTTTTAATTGTATTATGGTTTTGTTGGGCTCAATGTTGGAGAAACGGCTTGCATTTTTCAAAAAATTATAATTACCATTTTTAATACGTGAAATTTTAAATAAAAAATTGAGCGTAATTTTTGACCAATGATATCCGGTGGAATTCTCCCGATACGAATTTTAAAAATCCGATAAATCTAAAAAATTTGACTTCGTTCGGTAAGTAATTACGATCGGAATATTTTGTGTTTTTTACTCGGAATCAGTTTTCAAATTTGTGTGTCCAAAACAAAGATTTTTCGGACGATTTTTTCACCCCAGACTCACACAAAAGTTTTCTTGCAGCTTTCGGTGTGAATTGAATTTAAAAAAAACACTTTTCGACCATTTTTTTACAAATCTTTGGCAGTTTTGTGAGAAGAAAATGGGATTTCAACTTTTAAATTCGAAAATTGAGTAATTCTAATTATGAAAAGTACCCTAATCAGAATATCCAGAAGTTCCGGAATTCCGAAATCGAGAATCTTGAAAATTCCGAATAAATGGAAAACCAAGTCCAAGATCTCGTAGTCATGATAAATTAGCAAAAAATCTTAATCGGAGAAATTTTGTTTGTTACACAATTTCGAATTTGGCCTAAATGGCGGTGTTCCAGAATTCGATCCTTCGGAGCTTTATTTTGTTTTCCTGTTTCATATATTTTCAAACTTTATGGTTGTATTATCAGCGCACTACATATTGTCCTGCACAGAATAAAAAATAAAAAGTCTATCAGACATCTAATTTTTGATTTCCATTCGCTTTTTTTTTTGTTCTTACATGAAAAACAAAACAACACTCGCCTGAAATAAATCAACCTGTATTCCCATACTCAAAGAGACAAAAACAATTCCTCTACCCGTTCACAGTCTCATCTGAATATTAAATCCACCTGTTTTATGATATCTGTTCTCTCTCACACACCCATAAATTATTCCAGACCACAAACTGACGCAATTACATAAGTTTTCTGCATCGTGTGCTTTCATGTTTCACCTGTGAACTCGGGGGGAAGAAACAAAACTTTTGGTAAAAGTTTCAAAATCTGTTGTGTTTGGTGTTTGTGTGGCATGTGCAAATTCTTTTCCATGTGACTTCACATTTTCTCATACACTTCTTATACATTTCCCTATGCTATCGGAAAAATGGTTTTAGCTATTTTCAAGCTTTTGAATTTTCCCTATTTTTGAAAAATTATAAAAAGCTCAAAGTTTAGATTACGTTTTGTGCATTTTTATTACGTAGGCTAAAAAGTGCAACAAAACGCAACATTTTGATTCGAATGAAACGGGAAACTAGACACAATTTTTTCTGTCTGGGGATAATATCCATTTCGATTCTGGCTCTTTTCTATTCATCCATTATTCCCTCATCATAATGGCTTGTCTAGTCGGATTGAAGACTGGTTGACCTTCAAAACCGATGACCGTTGTTTTCTTCTCAGTTTAAATATTCTTCATAATTTATGAAGATTTGGTCTGAGAGCATCAAAACACGTCAGAAAATTAAATTAACAAATTTATGCGATTTTTTCTCCGATTTTTCATTTAACTTCACTTCCTTAATAAATCTCACAAAAACAACCTTTGACACGAATTTCCATTTAATGCTCATTGATCATATTCAGGAGCACATCATCTTTCCCTCCGAACGGTGTCTGTGTTTACGCGTCAGGGTGTCTTGGTTTTCTCGTTTTAATCGGTAATAATATGTCCCTCCCAACCGACTACTACCTCCCAGTCTAACATGTTTTCTGAGTCCTAGACTAATTCCGGTGGCGCCTCCGTCTGTCTCTCCGGATGTATAGGAATAGCGATTTACAAATTTTGTCGAAATATACACACTCGTTTTTTACGCTCAGACAGACCAAATCCGACGATTTTGGAACAGTTTGCGAAAAACATTTTTTGCTGCTTGAGTTTTTTTTTCCTGGTTACATGAAAATTGATAGTTCTTGCACGGAATAAACTAACTAGAAAATCCGTACACTATCACTTTTTTCCGAGTTTTGTATTAATTGAAACCTCTCGATCTTGAAAGTTTGTTACACAATTTTTCTACCACACTTTTCAAACAGGGAGTTCTTGATTTGTTTTTCTAGCCCAACATTGATTTTTAGCCTAAAAAGGTTTCAGCGGAACTTGTCAGAATTACCAATTCCCTGCTCTTGAACAACCAATCCTGATATTTCTGTTTATCATTTTCTTATTTTCTTGATTTTGCGTTCTCCGGAAGTCGGGTCTCCTCATTTTTCATATTTTGATAATTTTCAAGCTAAATTGGTTTTTTTTTCTCAAATTGAAGTGAGTTTATGTGGTTTAAATTGTCGTAGTATGTAATTTCAAGTAAGAGCAAACCCAATTTTCCGAAATCCGTAGTGAACATTTTGTTTATTAGTCTTTGGTTGTCCCGGTGACCGCGCAGTTCAAAGGATTACTGTCAATAACATTTGAAGACAATTTCTCGGATCTTTCTCAGTATGTTTAGAAAAATGGGGGCCAGTACCGGTCAAGAAATAGAACAACAGATTGTCT
This sequence comes from Caenorhabditis nigoni, assembly GCA_027920645.1. Lineage (NCBI taxonomy): Eukaryota > Metazoa > Nematoda > Chromadorea > Rhabditida > Rhabditidae > Caenorhabditis > Caenorhabditis nigoni. The sequence goes on from CP115869.1 coordinate 8,156,611, forward strand.
AGTTGCTTTTTGGTTCTCTTGATTATTTTCAAAAGTCTGAATCTTGGCTGTCAAGTTCCCAATCACTTCCCATTCACATAAATATTTGAAAGCTCCTAGTTTTTCAGCTCTTGGCTCATTTATGACAGTCACCTGTTTTCCACGGTTTCAGTACAAAAACAGTCCAAAAAAAGAATCTTTAAGAAATCGGCAAATAGCTGGAAAACTAGAAAATTCCGAAAAGTTCTTAGAAATTTCAAATTGTCATGTTAGGTATAGCTTCAAAAAATCTGCTTCCCTTTTTTTACGTTTTTTTAAAAATTATTTTGTTATAAAATCGGCTTATGACAATATTTCTGATTGTCGTCAGTCTAAGTTCGGACGATTAGTTTATATAAGTAGGTCGATTTGAATCATTTCAACCTGACTCATATTAAAACAACAAATATTGTGAGCCAGTTCACCCGGACCCCGAAAACAATCTTGATCCTGACTCCCTCACTTCAATCCGTCAATTTCTAACCCTCTCAAAACATATTTTACAAGTCAGAACCATGAACTCAGAATTTTCGTATTTTCCCTTTTCTTCTGAATACTTGTTTTCCCATGACGCTGCACGCAAGATTGATAGCTCAAAAACTGCATTTAAATTTATTCGCAATTTCTCATTGCGAATTTCAAAGTTTAAACTGAATAATTAACCCGAAAAGAAAAAAAGTGCTATCCCCAAAAGCGATCAGAGCGTGAGATTTGTCCTCCTCTGACGTAGTGGGATGCTCCAAAAACTTGTATTAGATGACGAGAGAAAAGAAGCGAGAGGAGGTAATCTTGTCTAAAAATAAACACAACCGAGACAATCTGATCCATATAAACAACAAAAAGTACGCCGACTTGATACAGAATATTCTCTCCTTTTTTGCAGTACGTCACTTGAAAGTGATAGAAGTTCAAATGTGCCGAAAAATGATTCTCTAAAAAGAACGTGTTTATGAAAATGAACAAGAATTTCCCGGAAATTGTTTGCAGGTTTCATCTGACCGTAAAGTAATTTGAAAAATCCTCTGAAAGAAAAAAAACTTCAACCTGTACTGTTTGTTTGTTTGAAAAGTGCCAGTCCGTCAGCTATCATTGCAATATACTGTAAAACCTGTATTAGAAGTGCCCCTGAAATTGAAGTGCCCCTAGAGGCCTCACGAAAAATAGAAGTGCTCCCTCTAATTGAAGGGCTCCTCTATTTGAAGTACCCCCTCTAATAGAAGTGCCCCTTTGCTAAATTGCAGAAAATTTTTGCGAAGAAATTGATTTACTGTTGGTCTTTTTGTTTTCATTAAAGTAGAGGTGTTTTTGTTTCGCTATAAATGAATTTTCAAGGATTTTAAGTAGAAAAAACGAAAAATTTCCCGAAAAACGTTGTTTTTCTAATAGAAATTCCCTGCTCAGAAACCCCACGAAAAATGGAAGTGCCCCCTCTAATTGGAAGGCCCCTCTAATTTAAGTGCCCCCCTAGGGACCCCACGAAAAATAGAAGGGCCGGCAATTCTAATACAGGTTTTACTGTATCTTTTAAGAGATTTGTTTTGTATGGCTAAAATTTTTTCAAATACAAGGACTTGTTTGAATCCAGAAATATTTTGAAATTTTTCGTGAATTTCCCACTTATCCAAGTAAACAAATCCGTAAAACCTGTAATAGAAAAACCCCATACTATTAATCTTGAGCGAATTTTTCTCGACTACTGTCGAAGATGTGAATGAGTGGTTAACTGATAAATTGCTTATCATAATATTAGTAATGTTTTGTTAGTTTTCACATTTTTGATATCTAGCATAGGAATTGAGAGAGTAGAACTTAAACTTGACAGTGTGAGGCCCTTCTATTACAGGTTTCGCTATATGTTCTTATATTGATTGAGATCCGAATGGCCATAAAACTACAGTAGGAAAAACCTAACTACATTTTTTCGAATTCAAAATTTCCTACAAAATCTAATCCGTCTTTTTTTAAGTCCTTTCCCTATCATCATCCCACACATTGACGATTCTCCAATTTTCAATTAAAATTGTATAGCGGCTGGAAAATGATTTTTTAAGCATTAGTACCCACGCACCCTAATTTTCCTTTGTTCCCGTCCAAGGAAAAAAAAACCGAACGTTCATTCCACCCACCGTGAAGCCATTTTTCTGTCTGTCTGCAAAAATGCACTATCAGTTGAAATTTTATCTTTAAAGTCTTCCAGTCTAATCTTAATTTTTTCAAGAAATTATTTTTAGATTTTCGAAAGATAAAACTTCAGTTTCCTAGACTAATGATCCTGAGAGCCTAAATGAAATATGTGTGGGAGTGATTCTCAGACTTCATTTATGAAAAATTTCCAAACTTTGGTCATACACATGAACATTTTTAATATATTATACTTTTTGGTTTTCCTCCTCCCGCAAAAGTTTTCCTTCCTTCTTCGATTCATAATTAAACCAAGCAGACACACCCAAAACTATGAAACTTGTTTGTTGAGAATGCGGCACACGAGGTCCCACCAAATTTATCTGACTTTTTTATCTTATTCCACCCTCAACTTTTCAAGATACTTCCTCTTTAGTTCATGGATGCAAAACTCAAGTGTCCTAGATTCACTCAAACCTTAATTTTGAAAAATTGAGAGAACGAGGACTCGGAAACTGGGATTTCTCTATATTTCAAGTTTAAAGAAATCCTATAGTTTTGAAAAATGTAGAAATGTAGCCAGTGGAGCATGAAGCGAGACACGTAATAACTGAAGAGGCACAGGATGGCACCATTGATAAGATCGAGAGATTAGAGCCTTAATCTACATTCCTCGAATTTTGTCCATTGTTTCTCCCACTCCCATTTCTTGCTAACACATCAATTCTAAGGATACTCACGTAGTGATGTTATTTCAACACCTCCCCGGACCCAAAATAAAACTTTCCCACCCTATCAACCTCCAGAAACGTCGAGAAACTAATCGTATGAGTATAAATATTCTCTAGATAAACTGACTTTGTGCATTGTGCGTTGCTGATACGTATTGCGTTCCATTTCGTGAGTCAAAATCGTTTCGGATAAGTTGGGGATAATTCCAAGATTTGATATTGAGAGGGAGAAGAGTTACAAGAGAAACTGAAACGTGCTTTAACTGCGTTGGCGAATCCTGTTTTTTATTTGTCAACTTTGAAGATCTTCGTAAAGTCTTTTTTGTGTTTTTGATATTGTATTCGTTAGTTTCCGTTTTTGCTCTAGTGGAAACCCAAACTACACGTGTTCTTTCAGATCAATTAACTCGGTTCGTATAAGTGATATAGAAATTTTGACAACTGAAAAAATATTGGTGATTTTATGATAATTAATTCATCAGTTAGACATGTTTTGATATCTCTTGAAGGAACCGAGATAATTGAACTCAAAAATGACATAGAGGGTGTTCCCGGAAATTTTTTCTCTGCCTTTTTAAAGATTTTCCAAAGTTAATAAAAAAATTATCAACACAATTCATGAAAATTTTGAAAAAGGGGTGAGAAGATAGGTTTTCGCAAAAATTTATTTCCGATAACTCATAATTTTCTCGGTCCAGTTTTTTGCAATTACCAAGTTCCCAATAATTAGATTTTTTGTTCAAAAATTCGGGCTCAATGAAAATTTTGAACAGAATTCCTACCGGATCGAAAAATTTCAACTAACGAAATATCGAGAAAAATTTTGTTTTTCCTAAAAAAATTGGAAACTTTCTGAAATTTCACTATTTTTTTAATTCGAAAGACCCAAACCTTATTGCGCCGGGCTCTGATTTTTCAAATATCTGGAAAAAATCATTGAAATTCTAAAAACATCCTGTTAGAACATCTAGAACACGGAAAAAGTACCTACTTCCTCTTCTTTTGACTCATCCATCACATGGAATTTGGAATGATCTAAAACAAACTTTTTCGAGGAATCCCCCCGCCTTTTCATGTTTTGGCGGGGTGCAAACCTCTCTCTCTCTCTCATCCATTTCATCTTGATTCCGACGACTTCCCCTTGAATTTCAAATATCCCCCGGATGAAATTATGAGAACATTTTTCGATTCTCTCTTCCGTCTCAAATTTTTTTCTCTCAAATTTTTTAGGTCCATTTTTTTTGAGAATGTGCCACATGAAAAGTGGAGCAGAAGTTTGTAGATTTGTGAAAGTTTTACAACTTTTTTAATCTGGATTTTAATCCGTTTGAAATTTTGCTTTTGTATTTTTTGTAACGGTTTTTCGCTGATTACGATCCTCTGGAGCCCGCATGATCCTTTTTCCTAGTAATACAAAACATAACATTTGTAAAATCAAAACTTCACAAAATCAAAAATAAATATAGAATTCTTCGAGCCGGAAAAGTTCATCGAGTATGCTCCTCTTCGTTTGACTCATCAGTCTCGAGACAGCAAACCGCGTGAGTAATTATCGTCTAAATAGCCTGGGAGCATCTCTCTTTGAAGCATCAAATTTTGCGTTACTTGCAATTTCAGCCCGCCCGAACACTACTGAGTATGTCTACAAATCCGTTAGCTTCTATTTTTCCATATCCCAGAAAGAAGACTAAAGGGGTAAACCCCTCTAAAAATTTAATTAAAAATGCTTTGGGTAAATAAAAATGAAAGCTTTCGGGGTGCTTTTGGTTTTCGAAATATTTTCTGCAAGCACTTTTGACTGGACATTTGATTTTTGTACAAATTCTCAAATTTTCTAGTCCCTGGCTCTTGGGCCATGCATCAAAACAAGTTTTGTACTTTCAAATTGGTTTTGACAAATCTTCCTTAAATCCACAGAAAATGTCTATTGCGTGAGATATTGAAGAGAAAAAAGAGAATTAATTGACTCGATTTGTTAGGTTTTCTTTTTCCAGATGGTAATTAGTCACTGCAGAAAAGATATGCGTAGGAGGGAAAAAAATGCAATTTGACACTGAAATTGTGAGAGTCTTGTTATAGCCCTATCCCTATTGCTCATCCATTTTTGGCATCGGTTTTCTAGGATATTTGATTCTGAAAATCATCTGACTTTACGATTTTTCATGTCTGATCTATTTTGTTTTTATTGATAATACTAGAGAACTGTGTTGCCTAGTAAATATCTGAAAACCGCTTATATTCTTATTGGTTTAAATTTGTACAGCGACCTCACATTTGATCTACGGAAAAACGTTAGATTTACAATAATTTAGATTTTCATATTTAAAGAAGATATGGTTGGAAGGGAATTATAACTCTGAAAATTCCAAAAAAAATTGAGCCGCTTTTTTTCGATCGGAATTTTTTTTGAATTTTTTCGGAGTTAGAATTTTTGGACTACGGTAAATCAGAGGCATAGAAGGCTTCTTTACGTTACTCAAAGGCAATTACCGTAAAGCCTTTAATAGAAGGGCCCTGACTTTCAATTTTAAGCCCATTTATCTCGATCCATGACAGAGATAGATATAAGAACTGTCAACTGATAAATTTTTTATCATAATATCACAATTATTTTATCAGTAGACACACAATTGAACACAAAATTGACAGCATGGGGGCCTTTCTATCGGTTTTACCGTACTTCCAATTTTTTTTGCCGTTTTCGGATTCTGCCAGTATTCAGCAATCTCGCTAGTTTTTGTTATCAAAAATTCTAAAATTTTGAAACTCAGAATTCCCGAAATTCCGAAAAATTCCAAAAAGGCCATTCCGAGCATTCCTGAATTTCCACTAAAACTAATATTCTGCATTATTCAAAGCTGTTCCAGCTATATTGTTTGATCCCGAGAAGTGACAAACAATAGACGTCAACCAGCATTTTTTTTTCACCTGTGTTTTGTAAAATCAGTATCTAGACTTGGGTTTTCGAGCTTTGTCATACAGATCTCTATTCAATTTTTCAGCATTTTTTCTCTTCTCAAATGAGTGACTCGTGACTTTTCGAGAACAATTACTCTTATTGTTTCAATTAAAAAACGAAAACTCATCTTCTCTCATTATTCATCACACGTACTTTTTGTGCACTTCTAGTTAAACTACTCTAATACTACGAAACTTTTTTAATTCCCTAGTTAGTTGTGGGTTCAAAAACTTTATTTTGAGCAAGCTCAGACTGATCGAACTGATAAGAGGACGATAAAGAAACAGGATGCATTTAAGAGAAGGAGGAATTTGAAGCTTAGCTCAAAAACCGAAATTTTCTTTTGGAACTCTCCAAAATTCTCTTCCAAATTCTTTGCAGAAAAATGACATCAGATAGGTTCCTACAGATAATTTTATCTAAATAAATATTCAGATTAATGTTCCAAAATCTTGTTTTCCTACCTCCCATTCCTTCACGTACTAATATCAAAATAATTTACTAGAAAGAAATTCTTGGCACCCTCCAGGACACACATGAATTTCCGAAATTGTACTTGCCAGTAGATGTCTGCACACACATGAATCCTCTCAATTTCTTACTCCTTCCCTCTTTTTTCTAACTAGCCTATCAATCACCAATTTTCTTCCTCTTTCTTTTTATTTTTTCTGCCTTTTTCCTAAAATTCGGGTGGTTTATAATCACCAAAGATGTGAGGGAGGGCAAAAGAGCACTGTGAAGAGCAAAGATTCTTAGAAAAGTGCGACCGGAACGGAAAACGATCAGTTTTGTGGTTGTTGCATTTTCTACCATAAGAGAGAAACCATTTTGGGTGATCTAAATGACAAATGACAGGTTGACAAAAGGGAAGAAGAAGACCGAAACGGTCAATCTCGTGAGAAAGGAAACCCGATTTGCAACTGATACCGTATCCCTACCCGCGCACTATAAATGTTCTGGTCTTGAACAGGTCAAACCCATAGTGTATCAAGAATTAGGTAACAAATCGTTTTTTTGTTTGGTTGGCTGCAGAAGATTCAGAATGAAAATCAGAGAATCACTATATTAGTCAGCGAATGGTTTGTACTTCTTATCAATTCATCTTCCTCATAGCATGAGGAAACTTTTTCTACAGTATCTGTCAATAAGAACGTATTTTTAGTTAATTTTCGACATTACGAGGAGCTCGGCCGTCAAGTTTCCTATAACTGTGAAAATTTTGGAGAGTGTAAAGTAGGTCTAGATTGAAAACTTTGCATTCACAAATTTTTTTTTAATTTCTAGTTTTACAGCTTTTTTCCGAATTATGAAAAACACCAGTTTTGGCCATTTTTTATATCGAAAACGTGAAAAAATGTGTCTTGCAGAAATCAGTGAATAGCTCGAAAACTAGCAATTACCACAAAATTCTGTGAACGCAAAGTTTTCAATCTTAGTCTGCTTGACATCCTCCTAAATGTTCAAAATTATAGCAAACTTGACTACTGAGCTCCAAATTCTTGAAAATGGTATAAATCCACTGAAAATATGTATTTATCTATCTTACCGAATGGTAATGTACATTCAGTGTCATTTCAACGGAGTGAAACAAGATTACTGTAGATCAAAATCAAAAGTGATTTAGCCTTACTTTCTATTTTTATCCATTTGATCTCTTTAGTTTTATCAACGTACTGCTCATGACCTCATTCTATAAATTATTGTTTTCCACACTCTTTGAGCTATCCTAATCATCCATTTCAATGAGATCCGTATGATCAGATTCTGTAGTTATTGCAAAAAATCTAATTTAGGATTGTAAGATTCCTAGGAACCACTTCGTTATGCTCCTTATGTTCAGTGCAACTTGAACCGAGAAATCTCCTCTTTTTCTCCTCGAATTCTCCTCGAATTCTTCCCGAATCCTCCCCTCAAATTCTAATGATGTAATCCCTCACCCTCTTTTTTTGTCTCTTCTCTCTTCTCTCTCCTCCTCAAATCCCACGTCTTCCATAGTTCAAATCCATGTTGAGAAGAGACTCCGCCCCTCTTTTTTTTGCTCTCCGCTTCTCATCCAAGGTTGCTCCTCCTCCAATTAATGCGGTGTCCCCACCCCCTTTCACTCATTTTCCTTTCAAGCTCATTTTCTTTGAACTTTTACTCTTTTTTGTACTCTCTTAAAACTATAAACCGTTTTCTAGAACAATATGGTGGAGAATACTAATGCAACAGATTTCGAGTTTCCTATTTTTGATTGGTGTTTCGATATGGAGATGTGGTTGCACACGATGGCCACACAAAATGTGTCGACACAAATGAAAACGAAATATGCACACTACAAAACTTTTAGGTATGCTTTTTTGAAATTTTTTAAAAGCTTTTTCTGAGCTCTTCCTCTTTTTTAATAGGATTTGTTCCATTTCTCTCGAAAAGTTGAAAAGCATAAGCCGAGCGTAAGACGGAAGTCAGGTTTTGCGTGTGAATCATGCCTCTTCCTCGAAAAAAGTCAAATTTTCTGACGACGAAAGACAAAATTAAATCCGGATAGGAAGTGACCTGGCTGGAACAGAATTTCGGCGTTTCCGCAAACATCTCAAACTTGTTTTTTTTTCAGTTATCGCTATAATGGATTCTTCACATTAGTGCTGATTCTGCTCGGACTTAGTGGAAGTTGCCTTCTTGTGAAACAGGTATGAGGACATCAGAAATGACTCATTATGTTTTTATTTGCCTTTACAGATCTACAGCTCTCGGGTGTTTTCAAGACGGCTCGCTGTACATCTAGGGATGATTTGCTTTTGGGATATGTTGTATCTACTTTGCTGTCTTTGTGAGTCGTCCTACTGTTGCAACAAATAAAACATCTAAAATTTCAGCAACCTACTGTATCCCATCATTGATCTACAGTGTCACCCCAATCTATGGACCATTCTCTTACATTCTATTTTTCCTCCAACCCTTTGCATCCTTCTGTGTGTCTTGCACAATTTGGCAAGTCTTTGCCATAACACTAGAAAGATATCTGGCCGTCTCATCACCATTGGAACAGCGTACTCGAAAAGCAAAGTTCGGTGTCGGTTGGATTTGTGTGGGGATTACCATTGGTGCATTCATCCTCAATCTGCTACCGGTCCCTTTTGAAAACGAGCTTGTAAGAGTTTTCATATCCACTAATCTTTCGCCGAGAGATTAACTCTCTGATTTCTTGGAAATTGAGGATTTATCGTGTTTCTTTGTTCCAGGTTGATTGTTTCGAAATGGGCGTTGATGATCAAGGCGCGCCAACGTTCAAGAATCATACCATGATGAAACCTTACTATGATGATAGGACTCGAATTTATAGATTTTGTGAGTTTAAGCTTCCCTAATTGATTTTCACTTTCAACTTTTCAGTGGTCCATTTCTTCCCGGATCTCCTATTCCGTGCTCCAACTCCAATTATTGTTATTGGAACTTTGACAGTCCGTACCATTCAAGCATGCAGTCAGAGGAGTGTAGGAAACTTTCAAATCGGAATGAGAATGAATCGAAATATGCCACTTCGGTTGTCGGTAAGGATACTGTAGGTGTTGACCCTTCTGCAATCAAGCAAATTTTCAGCTACTCAATTTCAAATTCATCCTATGTAACACCCTATACATGTTCAACACAATTCTTCTGGAACTTTTGGAATATGGAAATATGGAGTATGAAATTTTCAACAAGATCTTGCTAAACATTAAAATTTTCAGAAATGGAGACTACGACGGTTATATTAATTCCTTCTACCTAACCGATGCTTCCAATATGCTTTTGGTCGTTCATAGTGCGACTAACTGGCTTCTCTTCTACAAGTTCCCAAGCTGCAGAGTGAGTTCAGCTTGACCAAAGGATATCATTCTTATAATAAATAAATGAAGTGGTGTCTATCCTCTTCTTTTCTTCTTTGTTTGTCTGTCCGTTTTTTCCCAGAAGGGAAGTTTCCTAAAGGAAAAACCCGCCAGGTCAAATCTGATCTATCTTCTAATTTTAGGGTTGTTAGGTCTCAAAGATCAGAGTTTTTAATTAGTTTTCAAAAAGTGAGGAGCGGAGCGACGACCTCGCGCCGAAGGCGCACCAGCCAGCCGTTTGTAGCGCCGGAGGCGCGGCAAACAGGCTGGTTTTTAAGAATGAGAAAGTATTAAGAAGGAGAAAATAGAAGAAAAATGATCTGTCCCTTTAAGAGGATAATTAGCAATTTGTGTGTGTGGGGCTTCGGATGACGAGTCCTTGTCTCGTATTTAGGCGCTTGCTGTTTTTTGGTCTAGAGTCTAGTGATCATAATGATTCATGACGTTGCTTTTGTAGCGGTATATATAGGAAAAAAGCGTAGGAATGGGAGAAATTGTATTTCATGATTTGGCTAAACAATAATGTCTCATTTTCAGAAGAAGGATGTGGTGAGCATGACACTATCAACGTCCGTCAAGTACAATTCTGTGAAAATCCGCATTGCTGAATACATTGGAAAACAAATTGGTCCATTTGCCTCAACTCTTGGAGCTGATATAATTCATAAACTCTGCGAAGACGTCCAGGAAGTCCGCACCATTGTCCATGGAGATTTACAAAAAGATAGTGAGCAGTACGAGCAGGAAACCCTTGTTGGTGTTCAGTTCGGACAATTTGTCAAGGATGTGTTCCGATGGTTTGGTGATCGTAGCAGCCGTATTTCTAAGAAATTCATGTACAAGCAGTATTCGAGTGCCGCAAAGACCGGAAAACTAAACTTCAATCCAACTGATTGGAAAAACATTCGAATCATTGTCATAGATACTTTGGTGGCACATTTATTGGCGCACGCTAAGGAAAACAATGGGAAAGCGAAACATCCTTATTCGAGAGAAGATATTGAAGAATGTGCAACACGAGTCTTCAATCATGTTCTCAGCGAGATGAAGAATGTTGCTTTATGTGCAAATGTTGAGGAAAGACAAAAAGTGAGAGGAAAAATACTTTCGGCTGAAGGTTCAAACTAAACTTTTTTCTATTTTCAGGGAAGATCTGAACGTTTCGTGCGCTCCAATTCAACTACAACTGCTATGCCAATGTTCCGAGAGCCACCAAGAAAATCTCATTCCGTTTCTATGCGATTCCAGTATTCTACTTCAGTGGACAGTGTTCAGATTTGCGAACAGCAGAGTTTAATTAATAATGTCTAACTTTTTTTCAGTTGTTATAATTTGTAATTATTTGTCCCCTGTAGATTACATCTCTCCGGTTGTTTTTTTTTCAATTGCTTTAATACAAAAGAGTATACAAAAATACTTTTTAAAGGGTCTTGATTTATTTTGTCGATTTCTCACTGTCCATTTTGTCCCCATGCCTTTGTTAAAAACATTTATTTGTCCAAGTAAATAAAATATTTGTTGAATTTTGTATTAAAATTCATAGAAAAGAAGAGATCACAAATACTTGATTTGGAAAGAGGAGGAGGAATCAAAGAAGTAAAAAAAATAAAATTTTGATTTTTATTTGGTTTTATCCACGGGGGTCTTGGTGTACACCAGATAGTACCACCAGTAGAAGACGTTCCACACAAAGAAGGCAAATGGGAATAGGTATCGGCAAGATTTGTCGATTTTCAATGCATGCCTTGAGTGGTTGGCGGAGATCTGCAACAATTTCCCTTTATTGCTGATGGTTATATTGCTAATCAAGAATCATTGGCTACACACCGATGCGTTTGTACTTTTAACCGATTTTTGTGGTTTGGTAGAAAGATAAAGTGAAGAGGAAGTCACATTTGATATGGTTTTTGATTTCGATTTCTTTGATTTTTCCTACAGGTTTTCCCCTGATTTTTGTTTTACTAGCTAGCCCAGATCATAAATCACTTAACTAAAATGCACTTCTTCTTCTAACATCAAAACATCGTTGCTCTATGTATCGGAAGTGTAGGACACAAAACAGAAGACGATTTGTATTAACATGATTATGGAGTTGTTTTTTACAAGATTTCAAATTTTAAGCAGGATTGAAACGGTGACAGTTTTAAAGTGTGACTAATGCCTGTGGGGACAACAATTGTAGTTCACAAACTACAAAATAAAAACACCGATTCGGTTTTCCTTGGAACTGAAACAGGGATTTCAGTTAAGGCCTTTTTTGGGATTTTTCTAAGTTTCACACTTCAGCAATTTTTGGAATGTTCTCATTTTCAAAATTAAGCAAAATCATTTTGGAAAAGCGAAATAAATTAGAAATAATTCCAGTTGACAATTGTAGGGGGACTTTTTCGAAACTCCGTAGTCCAAAGACCTAAAACTTCGAAAACAAAAAAAACATTACGACCGGAATTTTCGAAATTCTGAAATTTATTTTCGTATTTTAGTCCGAAAAGCATACCGTAGACCAGAAAGCTGAAATCCTGAGAATTTGGAAATATCTTTTTTTATTCTCGAAATTTTGAAATAGCGCCACATCCATTCCATGAAAAGTATGGTTTCAATTAACCTATTTGGATTTTTCACTAATTTTATTCCTCCGAATTTCAGGTTTCACCATCTCCTTGATTGCTCATGTGATCTCCAACAAGGATGTGTCATTCAAATTTAGATTACTAAAAATGCCGAATTTCCTAATCTTCCTCATTCCAAAATTTTCGATACATCAATCAGTAATGTCAACTGATCCAAACAAACATTTATCATCATCGTTATCCGAATTGTTTATCTCTAGAGCAAGCGCCTATTTCAAAGAATTCCTCTTCCTCCTCGATGGATTTGTTGGGATTTGTCAAGATAGAAATTGTCATTGTTCGCAGTGTACAATTTTAAGCTGCTACGCAATTCGACAAAATCTCTTTGGATTGTTACCAGAAACATGACAGACAGATAAACAACAAGGAGTGTTTTGCGTATTCGGTGGCACCTGGTGTGTGTTGTGATAAATCGTAAATGTCGATGGGATTAGAGTTGGTGGAAACAACGAATTTGTTATTTTGAGGTTTATTTGAGAAGTTTTGAGTGGTTTTGAAATAGGGGAACATTGAAACCCTTTTGAAACTGGATTTGAACAACTGGGACTTACACTATAAATCAAAAGTTAGCTTATTTTATGAAAGTACCGTCAAACCTGTGGGACCTCCCAACTTTTGAGCTTAAACCAAATTATCTCGGCTCCTGTTAAAGATTTGAAATATTTGTCAACTGATAGACTGTTTATCATAATATCAAAATTGTTTTGTCAGTTGACAAATATTCGACACCTTGCATGAGAATCGAGTAATTTCAGCTCTAACTAGACAGTGTGGGGAGCATTCTGCATACAGGTTTTACGGTATTAGCAGCTGGCAAATGTTGTGTTTCCATACATTATAGTAAACTAAACCTACAATTTATACCTACAGTACCAAAAAACATAGCTTTTTTTGACTTTTTGGATCAAAATTTGTTTGCTCAAAAGTTCAGATTAAACTTAATAAAATAAAACCTCCAACTTTGGTTGCATAGTTCTCATTTTAGTACTACATTTTGGCGTTTTTGGTAACACATTATCTCACTCAGAACGACTTACCAGCTTAGCGGTCGACTAAAACCGTGAAGTAAAAATACCGTATTTCCTCTAATAGAAGCAGACCTCTTTTCGAAGCCCACCTCTAATAGAAGCCCACCCTGAGAGAGAGAGGTTGAAAAATAGAAGCCCATGGGCTTCTAGTAGGGGAAATACAGTATAATGAATTGTGTACCGATACTGTATGTGAACATTTTTAACTGACGTAAGCGCTATAGAGAAACTCATAATGTCAACTTGGAGCCAACCTATCTTGGTTCTAGTGGAAGGTACAAAAATGGGTCAACTGATAGAATGTTAAGCACAACTTCAAAAATATTTCATCAGTTGGCCACTTTTCGATATCTTTTACAGAAACCGGCATGAATTATTTCAACATTGAAAGTTAAGAAACCATTCTGTTGAAGTGTCTACGGTAAGTGCTAATCAGCTCTGGATAACCACCCCGCTCCGCCCGATATAGTACCTGGAAATATGTAGCAACCATCAAACTCTCATTCGCACTGTTTTGATTGAGACTCTTATCAATGTACTTCCTAGTACCATTGGCTCCATTTTTCTTCGGTTTTGTACTGAACTTTGTTTCTTCTGAAATCATTTTTCTAGTCAGAACCGCTCTCTTCATTGTTACCTGAACTCGAGTCAACGTCATCCTTGCGACAGGACACGTTATCATAGATCGACATAGCCATTCCTGGAAAATGTCTGATTGAAATTGAATTTTAATCCCCTGGCTCCGGCAAACAGAAAAGCGCTTATTCACCATCATCCTCTTTTGCATCGTAGTCGAACTCATTATCAATGAATTTGATTCTCTCGCTTAAAATATCCTGCACAGTGTCCGGCTTCCCATAGCTTCTTGGACTTTTCTCGGTCTTCAATCCTGAAAAAGTCGAATTTCCGAAATCTGTCTCTAATGGCTTTGTTATCCTCTCTAATCACTCGTATTAGCCGAAAATGTATTATACCAATTAGGCAAACACTCTAGTTATTAGTGATCAGATTATTTTTTGGTGGGGCGGGGGAGAATAATGGATTTTGAGATATAATAAAGAATTATGGAACTAAAAAGCAGTGCTTTTTGGAAAGGGGGTGGCTTTATGGGTCTTGTGGAGATAAATAAGGTTAACAGAACGACCGGAAGATCAGAAAATCAGGAAGGATGAGCAGGTTAGTATGGTTAGAAAGGGGTTGAAGAGGAAATGGAAAGTATTAAATATGTGTTTTGAAATAGAAAAAAAGTTGAGGGTCAATCGTATTCAATTCTTCACTACATATTACATACTTTCCAGGTTTTTCAAGACCACTGAAATGCACAACAGGTTCACGGATAGTTGAACAACAGGATGACACTGGTTAGTAAAACGAAAACTGGTATAGACAGTAGGAAAACTGTGTACAGTACCGGACCAAAATTAAAAAAAAGTCTGCGTTTCACTTTCTAAAATTTCTCAACTTATCAGGGGAAAATAGCCAAGTTGGAAGTTCTGGAAAATTATATCAAAATTTTCACATTAGGTTGAAAAAATTGAAACTGGCAACATTTCTGTCAAGTTCCATTCCAGCTAGATAAAACCGAAATTTCCAAAAAAAGCTAAAATTGAAACTGAAAAAAAATTGCGCCACTTTGAAATTGATTTTATCGCTTTTGTTGAATTTTTACAAAAAAGTTGTCAACTACAAGAATCAAGCGTTGATTTCGTTTAGTACTCTTCGAAAGTTTCAGACAAATCGGAAAATTATGGATAACTTTTTTCGGACTCCAAAGTTGTCTACCGTATTTTTTCTAACAGGGTAGCTCAACCAAACCATAAACTTTGAGGTCAAATATTTCAGTATCTATGAGAGATATCAAAAAGCTGTCAACTACTAAAATATTGATGATTTTATTTCAAACATTTCATCTGTTGACAAATTTTTTATATCTCTTTCAGGAATCGAGATAAGTGAGCTCAAAGTTGACGGTTTAAGAGGGCGTCGTAAAATACGGTGTCTTCCACTAAAAAAAAGTAAAAAAAATTAAGTATTTTAGTCCAGTACTGTATTTGTTAGTTGTGTGTTCGATTTTTGAATTTTTTACCGAAATTGAAACTTTGGGATTATGACCCTAAAGAGACAGACAGGTAAGTCCATTTACACTCACGAAATCAGAAAATATTAGTACAGATGTTAGAAACACCAATAAAAACAACCCATCAAACACGCTCGCTTTCTACACCTGTGTATCTGTGTCTATGGGGAGAAATCGCCTTGCCAGCCCCTTCAAAAATGTCTCCGAACATTGCGGAGAAGCTCTTACGTCCGTTCTCGGTCGAATAAGTACACCAATCGTCGGACATTGCTTCAACCACATTACCGGCGGCTCCTCCTGCAATCCGCATGCTTTCCTTGATGCCGCGAACCAAATAGTCCCTTGCTGGAATTTTATTTGTTTTCCGAACTAAAAAGGTGAATTTCTCTGAAAACTCGGTGTGTTGTTGTTTTGTTTTTTTCCTTGCTCGTGCATGGACACACAAGTGACAGATATATAGAAGTGGAAACAAAAAGAGAGGGGAGCAGGGGAGAGTGCAAGAAACTATTTGGTTCGTGCGTGGTAACATTCTGGAAGACGATGAAAAATAAGGATTCGATCTGAAAATCATAAATGAACTGATTGAAAGAATAGAGGCACAAAAGTGTGATCGTGCACAACCATCTGAAATTTTCATTAGTTTTTCACTACAACTTACTCCTCCCTGTCAATACCACACTTTGCATTTTCTTTGCCATACTATCAAACTTTTCCGACTTTCGCATGTAGCTATTTATAGTTGCAAACTCCAAAAGTGCACAAAAGACGAAGAACATACACGCTGAAAGAAGTGTTGGATAAATCCCAAGTGGGTTGCAGCTGTTCTTTGATACCTCCGTACCACAAGTCGATGGCTTTGGCGTAACTCACTTGGGGCAGCCCGAACCGTAGTCCATTTCCCTTGAAAAAAGCAATATTTCATTTTTGCAAGAGAGTGTTGAACAATTGAACTTACAAGAGTTGTCAGAGAGACAAGTGTTGTGAAACTGAGGGTAACTCGAGCCGGGACAGCTGGAAGATTTTTTGAAATTTTTAAAGACGACTTTTGATCTAGTACCTCGTCTGTCTATCCAGAAGGAAACCCAGGAAATCATGACAATTAATCCAGTGGGAATATAGGATTGTACAAGATTGTAGCCAATGGAACGGGATAGATATAGGTTTCCAGTAAGGCAACTGAAGTCGTCTGAAAATGAAAAACTAGACATTTGGTATACAAACCTTAATTTCTTTAAATTATGGCGGGTCAGATGGTGGGTCATTGGAAAAAAACTGTAAATTTCCTTATGAATGTTCTTTTAGGTATCTAACTCGTGGGTCAAATATCAGAGGTACCGGATGTTTACCGGCCGCGCCATGCGGCCAAAATGCCAAATCAAAGATCGAATAAACCTACATAAACGTTCAATTTTTAAACCTAATTATTGTTTTACCACCTGTTTTTTTAACAAAAGTTTTTTCAAAACCAGAGGACTAAAAAATTTTAAGAATTGAAAGAAATTTTGAGTAGCTAATGAAATTCCAAGGACCAAAAAAATTCTTAAGACCGAAAGTATTTCTGAGGACCAAAAGGAATTCGAAGAACCAAAAAAATTTTAAGACCAATATAATCTGAGAACCAAAAAAAAATTACAAGGACCAAAAAGTTCCAAGAATCGAAAATTCCCAAAAAAGCTTACCTGACTTGAACGAGTCAGCAGTTAGTGCATATTGATATGACCCATTACAGTATGCATTTGAGACATGTTCAATTTGAAATTCAGGCAACCCGATCTCCTCGTTAAACCTTACAGGATTCTTATCAAACCACGTAACGTTGACTTGTTTGGCAATGTAAGCATCTAAATTTTTCCAATTTTGGTTTTGGAAAAAATAAAAAAAGAGTCTTGGAAAATCCAATTTTGGAGAAAATATAAAAATATTCTAGACTTACAACTCAGAACTCGAATTGAGCACAACTGCTGGTCCATTGGATAGTATCTCAGATTCAAACTACATGCAACTGTTAATGTGCATCTACAAGAGTAGGCGACTGTTCCATCGGGTGCCACGAAAAGATTAAAGTTAGGTACAGTAACCTCTTGGAAGCTAGCCTGACGAGCATTGGCAAAGTACAAATCGGGAAGCCTTCAAATTTCCGTTCTTTGATTCCTTTTTTCCGTGTTTTAGACTCACCAAATCTGTTTTCGAATTTCATCATTGTTGATGAGCACGTAGTCAGAAAAATTATGCGCTAGACGAGTGTCCTGCCACGACATGTAAACATATAAATCAACGTCAAACGACTGAAACATGATGACATATGAGATAGAATGGGGGAAGATAAATGAGTACCATTTCTGATGAGCGGAAGTTTCCTAAACTTTCTAGATACATTCCAAGTTTGACACCAAGTGGAATTGAAGCATTTGCGGTTGGAGGTCGTGTGTTGGCTTGTTGGAGGAGATTGTAGATGTTTGGTTGGGTAAGAGGGAAGGTGGTGGATATGGAACAACTGGAAGAATAGGTATATAGAGATTTTGGGTTACGATAAAGGCTACAAAACATGATAATGTTCCTATTTTTTCAGGTAAAATCTAGGAGAAACTTTTTTATCATTTGTCACATTTTTTTGTAAAAATTATTAAAAATCTCAAAAAAGACTACAATTTTGAAGTGGAAAATTTTTAGGCAAATTTATCCGAATAAAATATGTTGTTCGTTTCAAAAATAGTATAAAAATATTTATTTTCTAAGAGTATTAACTTCGAAATTTCTGAATTTCTGAATTTCTGAATTTCTGAATTTCTGAATTTCTGAATTTCTGAATTTCTGAATTTCTGAATTTCTGAATTTCTGAATTTCTGAATTTCGGAATTTCTGAATTTCTGAATTTCTGAATTTCTGAATTTCTGAATTTCTGAA
The DNA here is from genome assembly GCA_027920645.1 of Caenorhabditis nigoni. Lineage (NCBI taxonomy): Eukaryota > Metazoa > Nematoda > Chromadorea > Rhabditida > Rhabditidae > Caenorhabditis > Caenorhabditis nigoni. The sequence goes on from CP115869.1 coordinate 8,174,927, forward strand.
TTTCTGAATTTCTGAATTTCTGAATTTCTGAATTTCTGAATTTCTGAATTTCTGAATTTCTGAATTTCTGAATTTCTGAATTTCTGAATTTCTGAATTTCTGAATTTCTGAATTTCTGAATTTCTGAATTTCTGAATTTCTGAATTTCTGAATTTCTGAATTTCTGAATTTCTGAATTTCTGAATTTCTGAATTTCTGAATTTCTGAATTTCTGAATTTCTGAATTTCTGAATTTCTGAATTTCTGAATTTCTGAATTTCTGAATTTCTGAATTTCTGAATTTCTGAATTTCTGAATTTCTGAATTTCTGAATTTCTGAATTTCTGAATTTCTGAATTTCTGAATTTCTGAATTTCTGAATTTCTGAATTTCTGAATTTCTGAATTTCTGAATTTCTGAATTTCTGAATTTCTGAATTTCTGAATTTCTGGATTTCTGAATTTCTGGATTTCTGAAAATGGCTACATTTCTAGGTTTTCCGGTATTTTTTTGTTATTGTTAGCTTACAGTATCAAAAATATTCGAAGCGTTTGGGAGCTGGAAGCCGACTGTTGTCTCATCTTCTAATATCTGAAAACAAAAATGGGAAATTCTCTCGAGTAAAAAAACGAATGTCAGAAGCACAAAGGTTATGATCGCAAAACAATAGTGGCGGTCTGTTCTGAATGAGTTTGTTGGAATGGAAGTAAATACCATCAATTATTCCTTCAACAACCCACCACCACAACTGCCTCAAACACACAATTTCATTACGAGAGTAGAGTGAGAGGGTTCGGCTCTTTTTTTATCCCATCTCGGAAACTCAGAGAGCCGTTCGCTAAGTTTTTATGGCAGTTCTCGGATAGGATTCCTATTTTTTCATAGGGTGGCGGAAAAAAAAGGAGAAGAGGAAAACAAAGGTCCACAGAATCGTCTTAAAGAAATAAAAGTGCATGGCTCAAAGAACGTCTTTTTTGTTCCTTTTGTTGCAAGAGATAAAAAGAGCAATTCCCCAAAGATGTTGGTTTTTCCAAGTTCATAAAACATTTGAAACTTTATGATCTTATGGAAAATTCTCTCTTTTTTGTTCTCTAAAAAGTAAAACAAGAAAGCCAGAGGAGTAAAGAAAAGAGAATTATTATTCTATAAAGACGGAAGGTGAACACAGGTGGGTTATTCTTTGTTTTTCTAGATTTTCATTGGGGTTGAGTCACCAGAGAGCCACAAAGAAATGACTATATAAAAAACGACAGAGAGGGGAAGAACGGAAATTGTGGAACATTTCTATAATGGAATCAAGAGTAAACGGATGAAGAAAAAATAATTTATGCTGGGTCCCTCCAAATTTGATTTCTCTAGTTCTGGAGGTTTTTTGCTCTCGACCAAACAAAAATGGACCAAGACTTCAAGCAGTAGTAGCCATCAAATGTTTATGTGGGGTCAAAATAAATTGCAGTTGGAGGAAAAAAATGTAACAACAATTTCTAATTACAGGAAGACTACCAGGGGGTTGAAATAAGATACACACATTATTTTTGGGAGTCACAAAACACAGATTTCGAAATGAATGGCTGGAATTCAGCCATGTCCAGAATGATCCGTTATAGACATACGATGGGCTCTCTAATTATGCACATATGTAATGCTGCTAAAACTTGAAAACATCAGTTTCAGTTGAATGAAATGGAAGTCAACAAGGAAGGATTCTAGAATTGTTTGGGAGAATCTCAAAAATCAAATCTTTTGTAATTACCGTATCTACTTCTTACTAACATGGAATGACTCCCAAGTGTTACCCTCGAAAAAAATCGAGACCTATATGGTTGAATAGAGCGTAAAAAGTTATCTAAGAATCCAAAAGGAATAGTTGGTAAAAAATTTTTATAAGGAGTTATGGACCAAAACGTACCAAAAAATGGCAAAAATTTCAAAAAATCATAACTTTTTAACTTTATGTCCGTTTGTTGAAATTCAAAAAGCAGTAGATAGACAATCAACTGAACTTTTGGAAAAAAATTATTTTGATTTTTTTCCTCATGATTGAAATATTGATTTTTTGAAAAAATCGAAAAAATTTTCAAAATCTCAAAAATCCCAAGTTAACTTTTTTTCTCATTGTGACCATTAAATTCAGCACATTTGATTTACTATAAAAACATGTCAATACCCCGGGGGAAATCATGCTCACACAAGTTATGCCGAAAAATATCGATTTTTGGCACTTGGCTGCTTTGGAATCTTTGTCCTCGGCGGCCGGTATGGTGAGGGGCATACTTGTTTTTGTGATTTTTACATGCGTATTGTTTGCCTAAAGTGTTTGAAATAAAATCCTACGACATATAAAGTCAATTATTCGAATTTCGTATCATGTCTCAAAATTACCACTTTGAAAAAATCAAAATTTTGACATGTGACAGGGCATATCTATAGTCAAACTTAACGGAAACAGTCAAACTCTTTTTTTAACATAATCAGAAGAACATAATCTTATCAATTTCTTGAACAGAATTTTGATTTAGGTCCTAGAAATAAAAATATTTACGATTATTAGAGCCTGACTCCTTGTTTTGGTGAGGTGTGATATGTCGAAGACCATAACTATAGTTAAACTTGATGGAAACAGACAAACTTTTGTTTTAACATAATTAGAATGACAAAATCTTGTGTTTGGCTTGTACAGAATTTTGAATTAAGCCCTAAAAACAAAAATATTCATTGGTGATGGGACACCTCTTGTTTTGGACCATAACTCAAAAACGTGACGAAATTTCAAGAAACTGTTAACGCCATTCGATTTAAAATTAAAAAATACTACTGTAAAAATAATATTAGTTTGGTCCGTGTGGTGGAAGTAGGTGTAACAGATAATGGTCGAATTCTAAAATCCAAAACTGACAGGATACCTTTTGAAAATCGTTCATTCCGCCTACATCAACCATACGGACAAAACCAATAACATTTATCTTTAGTTAATTTTTGATTTTAAATCGAATGGCGTTAACAGTTTCTTGAAATTTCGTCACGTTTTTGAGTTATGGTCCAAAACAAGAGGTGTCCCATCACCAATGAATATTTTTGTTTTTAGGGCTTAATTCAAAATTCTGTACAAGCCAAACACAAGATTTTGTCATTCTAATTATGTTAAAACAAAAGTTTGTCTGTTTCCATCAAGTTTAACTATAGTTATGGTCTTCGACATATCACACCTCACCAAAACAAGGAGTCAGGCTCTAATAATCGTAAATATTTTTATTTCTAGGGCCTAAATCAAAATTCTGTTCAAGCCGTTGATAAGATTATAAACTTCTAATAACGTTAAAAAAAGAGTTTGACTGTTTCCGTTAAGTTTGACTATAGATATGCCCTGTCACATGTCAAAATTTTGATTTTTTCAAAGTGGTAATTTTGAGACATGATACGAAATTCGAATAATTGACTTTATATGTCGTAGGATTTTATTTCAAACACTTCAGGCAAACAATACGCATGTAAAAACCACAAAAACAAGTATGCCCCTCACCATACCGGCCGCCGAGGACAAAGATTCCAAAGCAGCCGAGTGCCAAAAATCGATATTTTTCGGCATAACTTGTGTGAGCATGATTTCCCCCGGGGTATTGACATGTTTGTATAGTAAATCAAATGTGCTGAATTTAATGGTCACAATGAGAAAAAAAGTTAACTTGGGATTTTTGAGATTTTGAAAATTTTTTCGATTTTTTCAAAAAATCAATATTTCAATCATGAGGAAAAAAATCAAAATAATTTTTTTCCAAAAGTTCAATTGATTGTCTATCTACTGTTTTTTGAATTTCAACAAACGGACATAAAGTTAAAAAGTTATGATTTTTTGAAATTTTTGCCATTTTTTGGTACGTTTTGGTCCATAACTCCTTATAAAAATTTTTTACCAACTATTCCTTTTGGATTCTTAGATAACTTTTTACGCTCTATTCAACCATATAGGTCTCGATTTTTTTCGAGGGTAACACTTGGGAGTCATTCCATGTAAGGAAACTTTTCTGTGTGTGTGTGTGTGTCTGTCTCGGACATTAACTTGAATAACTCAAAGGAACATGGGACTCCTATAGTGGTGTGTGGTATGTAGTCATGGACTGCCGAGCGCTTCATGTTTATGGTGTCCAGGGTCTTCTAGCTCATAGGGAACCTATAGGGTTAAGAATCGAAATTTTCAAAATTATGCTCAAACTCACTAAAACTTCAGGAAATTTTGCGAAACGGTTTTTAGGCCTATCCAGATGCTGTCTACAAAGAATTGAGCTCAAAACTCAAAAATTAAAATTTTTTGAAAAATTTGTTTTTTTCATTATTCACTTCTATTTCGATCATGTGACCTACTGCAAATGCGCGTTTTAGCAAACTTCGTTTTACAGAAATTGTTTAAATATATTTCTGAAACTTCCTGATTCCATATTCATTAACATTTTCCTTGGAAATTTTTTTTCAAAAATCAACTTTTTTCGAAAAGAAAAAATTCCGAATCCGCATTCTGAATTCCAAAAGTTGAAGGTCAAAGAATTAGAAATAAAAACAAATCAGTTATGAAAGATATTGAGAAAGTTAGTTATCAGTTATAGAGAAAGAGATAAAGATTTTGAATGTTCGGTTTTCAGATTTCTTTTTTTGTTTGATTTTCGAAATTTTAATCAAAAACGGAGAAATCCTGAAATTCAGATATTTTGAAATTTGATCTGGAATTCGGAGATTCAGGAACTGCAAACTTTGAGAAGTTGAGAACTTTAAAAAAATTTGAAAATCAGCTCCTGGATGTTTTAGAACCAAACGGTTCCAAACCATGACGTTTCACAACTTGACATTTTAGAACCCGACACTTCAGAACCCGACGTTTCAAAACCCGACAACTTTTTAGCATTTTCGCGAATTGCTCATTTCAAATTTAATGTTTTCCTCATCTACCGTAATCCCGATAGTTCCATACTCGGGAACTCATAAAAAATTTTAAAAAAAACTGAAACTTTCAAAAACTGTATCTAAACCTTTGCCTGCGAATATGATTTCCATTTTGGAACACTTTTCGTAATGACATAATTTTCGAAAATTTCAATTTTTCGACTTTTTGAGAGTTCGGGTTCTGAAATGTCAGTTTCTGAAACGTTGCCGTTCGGAATCTTTGTGTTCTGAAACTTCCTAGATTCTGAAAATCAGATAAGAAAGAGTTTTCGAGTTGATTACACTTTCTCAAATTCTCGAAATTTTGAAATTTTGAAAAAAAATGGAATTCGAATCCCCGGAAACTAAGAAAATGGAAATTCTGAAATTTTGAGGTCTAGAAAAAAATATATTCGCAGTCAAGAAACTATTAAACTCTTAAAGTGCAATGTATTTTTCTATGCATATTTCTAAGCATTCAAATATCTTATTTTCTAAAATTCTAAAATTCCAATTTCTGGATCCCAGGATTATTGTATTTCTAACTTTATGAGTTCTCGAGATTTTCTGTTTTTTAAATTCTGTACCAGGAGATTGTAGCCGCCGACAGGCGGCGGAAATCGACTGGTTTGTTCTAATAGCCGACTTCCCTATACGTTTGCTTTGAGCTCAATTATCTCGGTTCCTATGAGAGATGTCAAAGTTTGGTCAACTGATAAAATTATGATGATAATATGATAATTGAGTATGATAAGTGAATTATCAGTTGAAATGTTCTGTTATCTTCTAAAAAACTCAGATATTTAAGCTCAAAGAGTATGGATAGGTTTCTCTTAAAGCGCGGTAGTTAAAAATATATACATTAAAAAATAGGTAGTCATCAAAAATTTCAAAAAGCAAATTTTCGAAACATTGAGATTGCCGTACTTGCTCTAATAGAATTCCCCCCGTCTACAAATACACTTTGAGCTCAATTATCTTGGATCATATGGGAAATAATAAAAATCTGTCAATTGATAAGATATAGGCAATATTATAATGAACAACTTATCAATCGACAGATTTTTGATATCTGTGACAGGAACTGAGATAATTGGGCTCAAATTTTGGGTGGGCTCCAATTGAAGCAAATCGTTAATTTGGAAAATAATGGACATTAAAATTTTGACAGACATCGAATAACACAAAATCTGTTGATGTTACATTTTGAATCGTGTTATTTTTATCAAATACAAACCAAGAATGATATCAGCAACTTTTTCTGAACTACAGTAATCTAAAATGACATCACCACACTTTCCAAACTCTCAAACTACACAAAACAACTTCAAAACCAAACTAAAAACTCTCATTCCCCTTCCCTACAAATCCATCTCATTTTTGTACTTTTTTCTCCGATACAATGAAATGAAACAACGCAAGAGCTTAGAAATGAAATGAGACAAAAAAATAGTGGAAAGCGATGCATCGGAAATGCGGTCCGTCCCTTCCCGTCAGAAGATGAAGAATTATAAGGCCTTTTTCCGACGAAGGTTCGCCGAAAAAACTGCATTTATATATAATCTCAGTTTTTGGAGAAGGAGTGGACATGCCGAAAAAATTATATGGTTGGTGTTAGGATTTTTGGAAGAGGAATCTTATGGTAGCTCTGATTCAGAAGATCAGAAAACAGAGAAAATATGAAAAACATGAAAAACACCTATTTAACTATACTAATGTGATATTGTATAACACATTTTCCAGGTGGAACTAGAAAGAAACAAAAAAAAGAGAAACGAATGGAACGGAAACCTATGAACTCATATATAAAAATGTCACAAAGGATAACATCTCCTTCTTCACATCTTGAATGACAGAAAAGAAAGGACAAGGAAGGAAAAGGACGGGAAAAGAAACATTTTTTGCTGCTCTTTACTTCTTTCCGCTCATCGGACTATTCTCTTCTGTTTATGTTGTTTGCACCCTTGGCTGTAAACAGCGGGAGGTCGTTTTTTTCTAGAGTTCATTCGCACGTAGAAAACGCCTGGAATTGAATCAATTTGAGCAATTTGAGAAGACATTAATGGTCTTAGAAGAGCGACAAAAAGTGGTGGTACAATTGAATCAAAATGTAGCATGCCTCCCGAAAAAATTGGTCATACGGGAAACTGGAAAAATTGGGGAAAAAAGCTGACAAGGGAAGTACCCGAAGTGTCCCCTCGCTTTTTCTTAGATATTGGTGGCAAAAAACGTCCCTTCCCTGGACTAGCACAAAACGGATAATATAAGGTGCCCATAGGCAGGTTGAGCAGAATGGCAAAACTTTTTGTGATTTTTTTCAGAAAAAGTGGGTCAAGTCTATTCAAAAAGTCATAACTTTGTACAGACAAAAGATAACGTTTCAAGCTAAACTGCATCTTATAGAACGAGGTTGAAGCTACAAAAAACTTAATTACACCATTATTCTATCTCTGCGAAGAAGTCCACTAGGATGGGAAATGTCCTAATGGTGCGACTGTGTAAAATCAAAAAATGTCGATTTTCGAAAAAATACCTCGCTGAGACCATGTCTATTCAATTCCTCTCATGTCATAATGCACAACTACTATCTCAAATATATAGCTCACCGTCCATTTACGAGAGATTTTTGAAGAAATAATTTTTCCAAATTCAATTCCATGTACCCCTATACATCATCACTTTTAATATGTGAAAAATTGTTTTCGAAAATTTTGACTTCTCGAGCACGATTTGATAATTTTCTGTCAAAAAATAACTAAATCAACTGATTCTTCTATTCTTAGGACCTTTATTTTGTATATGGAAAAATGAGTTCAAAAAATACCATGTATAGGGGTACATGGAATTGAATTTGGAAAAATTATTTCTTCAAAAATCTCTCGTAAATGGACGGTGAGCTATATATTTGAGATAGTAGTTGTGCATTATGACATGAGAGGAATTGAATAGACATGGTCTCCCCGAGGTATTTTTTCGAAAATCGACATTTTTTGATTTTACACAGTCGCACCATTAGGACATTTCCCATCCTAGTGGACTTCTTCGCAGAGATAGAATAATGGTGTAATTAAGTTTTTTGTAGCTTCAACCTCGTTCTATAAGATGCAGTTTAGCTTGAAACGTTATCTTTTGTCTGTACAAAGTTATGACTTTTTGAATAGACTTGACCCACTTTTTATGAAAAATCACAAAAAGTTTTGCCATTCTGCTCAACCTGCCTATGGGCCGCTTATATTATCCGTTTTGTGCTAGTCCAGGGAAGGGACGTTTTTTGCCACCAATATCTAAGAAAAAGCGAGGGGACACTTCGGGTACTTCCCGTGTGAGTAAATTTTTTGGGAATAAAAATAGACTATTTTTAAAATTTTTGAAATAGAAATAGCAAAAATGCTTTAGGCAAGTTTGGGTAGTCCGGGAATATTCCATCCTAAAAGCAAATAAACAAATGTGTAGGAGCTGTCTTTTTTGAAACTAAATTCTAGTTTAGCAAGTAGTTAATTGAGAGGAAACAATAATTTCATATTCTTAAATGCAGGCTGGATCGGACTGTAGATGAAAACTTATGTTACCTTAAATGCTCTAATAGAATGTCGCACTTTCACTTTGAGCTCAATTATCTCGCTTACTATGAGAGATATCAAAAATTTGTCAACTGATGGAAGGTTTGTAGTATTACAAAAAACATATTTTTGCCACCATTCTGATACAAGCAAATAAATAAATTTCAGACTACGAAATTAACTTACTGATTTTAAATCAGTCTTTTTCGTATAGAAAACATTCCGAAGTTTGAAGTTTTCCAATTTTTTCAAAAAAAAGTTTTTTGGTTCTTGGAGTTTTTCAAATTTCATTTATATGTTTAGAATTTCAGAATGTGTTCAATCAAAAAAAAACATTTAAAAAAATTCAATCGAAGAAAAAAACCAAGCTGAATATTTTTAAAACAACGATATTTTATATATTTTACAGTACAGTCACTGACTCCATCTGATTTAAAATATTTCAGCTCTGAAAAGTGATATCAAAATTTTGTCAACTGACAAAATGCTGGTATCAACATTTTTGATTTGACATATTGATCTTACAGTGACAGTATTGTTATAGCGTGCTAGAAAAGAAAGCGCGGTTCACATCAAATTCAAAAAATTTTGAAATTTTCGAAATGCAAAAAAACATTTTTCAAGTTGTTTCTATAGTTTCAACATGTAGAAACGAAACAACCACTTTTCTTCTCCCTACTACTTCTGTCTCCCAAAAATCTCTATTTGTCAGAATACTTGCATTGAGATGGGACGGAAGCTAGCAATTTGTGTTATTTGAGCTTGAGCCAAAATTTTAGAGGTGTGAAGAAAAAAACCGCGGAGAAGATGAAGGAAAACCAAAAACTGCAGGAGCGAGAAAAAATAGAAAAAAAATGAGGGAAACAGGAGATGGATCATCAAACACGCACTATTGGTTAAGAACAAAAAACTGGGAGGGTATGAAGGAAGTGTGAATAAGACGACTAGCAGCCGCCGGATGCTCTTTTTTCTAGTGTCCGAAATTGGACTTTATATGTCCCAACGTTTGACAGAGTGATAGGACAACCGAGTCGGGCACCCACATGACCTAGAATGCATTCGTGTCTCCGAGAAGAAATTTCTGAAGGAAGGGGAGGGAGCCGAAAGGGCCGAACCCTATAATTTGGGAAGCAAAGGTCCTTACAAAAAAGACCAAAAGAGAGATGAAATTCTAGAATCGTGGAGGAAAAATCTTTGTGAGATTTGGGGGGAGGGGGGCTGTCAAATGCAGAGTGAAGTAATTTTTTGAATTTCGTTATTGCTCAGAGCATCACAAAATCTCAAAGAGTTTCTGATTTCTGAGAAATTTTAGACAGGTTTGGTTTATTGGATTTTTGGTATGTTTTCAGATTCTCTAATTTTGAAATCAGAGTCACACACTTAAAACAAAGGCTTTTTTGAATTATCTTGTTAAAACATCTGCTCATTTCTAAGGTCTTATGGTAATTTGACGCTGTCCAAATCTCACTTAAAAGAAAACCAGATTAAGACATTCAAAAGCAATCCTCAGGGTTCTAGCCCAATACTACAATTTGCAACAATCGTTATAGGCTTTCCTCTTGCCGTTCGTTATTTTTTCCCACACTAAAACAGCTGGAGTTCAACCTATAATACCTTATTCATGGGATATGGGAAGCGCTTCTCCCGGAGAGCGCATATACACACATATACACAAACCGCGGGTGAGGAAAAAAAAACACAACAAACGAAAAAAAAGAGATGAAAATGAGAAGAGTTTGACACAAAATGTGTGAAATTGCTGTCAAGGAGACTCCGATACTAGGATACTCTGGTCTCTCCCGTATTTCGTTATTTTGCTGTTCGTTTTTTCGTTTTACGAAAAAATGGAATCGAAAAAAAGAGGAAAATCATGCCTGCAAATGGCGGGGACAGGCTTTTTTTCCAGAATTCTCTCGGCCCAGGTTTCTATTTTTTTTTGAAAGAACATCTTGGAGTTTATCAAAACACCGTGAAACCTGTATTAGAAAGGCTCGCTCTTTTATTGTACCTTCGGAGGACTATCCAGTTACAGGGACTATTCAATTCAAGGGGGACCCCCTATTTTTCAATCATATTTTTCTAGATTTTCATGCGAAAATTTGGTGAAGGTTTCATCAAAATTGAACACATTCAATTATACGGGGCCCTTCTACTAGACGCACTATTTTATTAAAAAGACCTTTTAATACATGTTTAACGGTAATAATAGCAAAAGTTCTGTTGAAAAAAGTTTGCAAGGAACGGAGTCTTGTTAAAAGTGTATGTTTTTCGACCGGAAATTTTCTGAAAACTTGGAATATTTTCAAATCTAAAAAATCCAGGTCTCGATTTATCAAGAGTGCTGAGAAGGTAATTTTGAAGCAAGTTTCAATGAAAAGGACCGTGAAGTTCAAAAAACAAAAAAAAAACACCAAAAAGAAACTTGATCCAAATATACTGGAGTCTTCATATCTATCAAGACACATTTAGAGTCACGTTCAAAGATAAGAGGAAATTTTGGGACCACACTTATTCCCAGGAGTTTCGTGAGTGGGAGATAGTGTATGATTCATGATCTTCTCAGAAAAAAAAGAGATGATGATTGTTCAGTGGGGTGGCGGCTTTTTAAACTTTCTGGATGAAAACATTGACGGATGAGGCCAAGTGTTAGTTTCGCACTTTTTTGACCCTGGCGAGAATGAACTTTTGGGGTTTTGAACTTCATCTTAATCCCAAAAGTTTCAAGAAATGTATTGTTTTTTTTCTGATTAATAATGTTTTTTTAGGTTTGAGCGATAATTACTTCTAACTTCGAAGGAAAACAGAAATATAATTTGAAAATTCTACTCATCTATCAGCGACAAACAAAACAAAAACAAATGGCAAGAAAAAAAAGTTATTGCGTTTTGCAGATGGAATGCTCTCCCGCATAATTACACATAAATCGAAAGGAGTAAACTTGTTTTTTCTTGGCTCATCTGATTTTTCGGATTTTTAAAACGCGAAACTCCTCTCTGATCTTTTAGTGACAATCAATCAGCGACAAATGAACTTGGAGGCAAGAGTTTAGTTTTGAGTGTCTCACTCGACACCTCATTTTTCCTCCTGATATATGATATCTTTGTTAAAAAATGACAAATGACACGTTTGGGGAGAAAAAACAGCTGAACGCTAATTTCGATAAGCACATAACAATTGAAAACACTGGCTGCTGATTCAGTGTGTTGAAAAGAAGCTAATCAAAGTGATTGAAGATTGAGTGTAATATCAACGAGACTCCTTGAAACAATAAATAGAGATGAAAGTTTTTCATCATCAAAGTTCAAATATTGTGAGAATCTTGTCTGTTGTGAGATATCTCCAATGAGATTAAGAGAACATTATACTCAATTGTTTGATAGCTAATTTTACATTTGATGTGAGCCATTCGAACTTCAGCAAACTCTATGTTGAAAAGTTTTTCTTGTCTTTGACCGATGTTTGCTATATAATTGATTGGCGTGGATACAGGGTGACAAGAAATTATGGGAACACACTTAACCGGTCATAAAAATTTCCAAACAAGAGATAGCTTAACAATTTTTTCATTGAACAACAACTATGTGACTGGGACTATAATTTTAGAAAAAGTTCATAAATTGGCCTCCTTTCCGGGGACGGGCGGCCTTCAGACCCCTCGGAAAATTAGTAATCTTGGCCGCGTGGTTTTTGAAGTTCTCATGGCCCAAGCTCGGACCCAATCTTTCTTCAAGTCTTCAACATATCTCAAATTTCTTCTAACAAAATGTGGCTTTAAAACGTACCAAAAATTATTATCAAGCGGTTCAGATCAGGGAAGTTACAGAGCCTCAATCTTTGGTGGAGATTTCTGGAATTTCAGCTTGGCACCGCGCATATGATGATTTTGCGTCATAGGCAGAGGCCCAGTCTTATTGGAATGTCCAGTAAACACCATCAAGGTGGAAAAGAGCCATCAAAACAGTTTTGTTTTAATACAGTCTTCTCAATGATAACTTTCATTGATTTTGGGTCATTTTTCAACAAAAATCAAGTTAGTCTTTCCAGTTGATGTAACGGCGGCCCATAGCATCCCAGAAGCAGGGTAATGGCATTTTTTATTGATAATAGTCATAGGAAAATTAATAATATTGTTTAACAACCGTTGACGATCACTTTGACTGTTCGACGTTCCTTCCAGGGCCTCCCCCTTTTAAAATTTCGTAAGCCGCGGCCCATTGACTGTGGCGAAGTGCGTTTTCATACCGGCTCGGCTTGGATTTCTCATTAGGGGAATAAGTTTTTTTGATATTGCAAGAACATGATAGAAGACGGGTTTTTATCATGTTTCGAACAGTTTCACGATTTGCTCCCAGCTCTCTCGCGAGGTTTATCATAAATGTCTGATTCTCGCGACTGGTCCTCTTTCTGATCTTCTAGCAAAGTTGGTTTTTGCCAGCCGACTTTTTCCTTTTGTGTTCAGATTGACCAGATATCCCATCTTTATGTAACACTTTAGTTTCCGAATTTAAGTGAAATTTGAGCCGTTTAACGATATCGGCAATAAGCATACCAGTTGCGAAAAAATTAAGAATAATGGCACACTGCGGACTCGCCTTCATAACTTTCTTCAAAATCGGAGATATGACGAGATTTTTTGCGGAATAATAGAAAACTTTCATATGAATGAGAATAAAACAAAACGTCTCTAATCGGAGCCACAGTAACCCAGTCGCAACATAGCAAACTTTGTTCCCATAATTTCTTGTCACCCTGTATACCCTTAAGAAAACAATGGAATTGATAAGGAAACTAAATTTTATTGGTTCAATAAATGTACAAACTAGCGATAAAGGGCGGCGAAAAACTACTATAAATTTTCAGATCATTTTACACGGTATTGGTTTTTCTTTATATAATTAAAAAAAGCCAAATGCAATTATTCTTCTGGTGGATAATCCAATTCGCCATCTTTTTCTGAAATAAAATCAAATGGTTAATGATGCGATAAAATAGATTTCTCACATTTCTTAACCCAAGACTCTCCATACTGAGCTGGCGATGGTCCATGCGGTTGGTATTCAGGTTGGCATTCGCCGTAATAAAAGCTGATATTGTCCAATACCGATTTCAGTGATTTTTTTTGTGGTTGTGGTTCTTTGGTTTCATGTTTGGTGGTATTCAGATTATCATTTTTCTTCGCAAACAATTTTTCTTCTTTTTCGACGGCAAGTTCCTGTCTCGCTTCTTTTTCAGGCGGGAAACTAAATCGGATCGGCACCCGTTTGCGAATATTAGAACTTGAAAGGCGGATGTTGGAATTGGAAAATCCAGCCGAGTGACTTGCATCGGTTGGCGTCATAAGTGTACTAGTGATAATGGAGCTTTGAGGAATTTTGTTGTTGCTCTCCTTTCTTTGCTCTCGTTCCGAGGTATTTGTATCTTTCTTGAGAGTCTTTCCGGTGTCTAAAAATTGAGTATATTTTAATCTTTGACAAAAATTTGAATACTGAAAATTCTTGGAATTTAGTTTTTTTTTCTACACATAAATTATTGGTGGAAAAAAAAAACTTCGAATTTTCAAGAAAGGCAATTTTCAAACAAACTGTCTACATGGACTAAAGAGTTTTAGGCGATAATGTTTTCAAATAAAAATCTTTCCTTATCTGATACAAATACGTTTCTGGGCAAGATTTGGTAACTATTTTTTTCAGCTTCAACAGTTTCTCAATAGAACTCACCAATGTGCTCTTTTTCAGATTCTTTCTTGCGATCGGCAGGATCCTGATTCGTCTTTTGGTTATCGATTTTTGAAGGTTCCGTTTCCGTTGTCAAGGCGTCGAGCGGATTTCTCTTCTTGAAGACGACTCGAGTATTGTTAGCTGTAAAAAAATTCCTTGCATTTATTTAAACAAAAACAACAACCTCTATAGAAATTCTCCAATTCCTCATTTCTTTTTTGCAGTTTTTCGTTTTCCAAGCGGATTTCTCGCATTTTGCCATCAACAAATTTGGTTATCTCATCTTGGTGTCGAATTACTCTCCTGGAACGCAAATTTCCATTTTAGGGTCTCGCAGCGAACGGAAAAATAGTACGCGTTTGTAGAGAGACGGCAGACAAAAAAAGAGAGGGGCGAGTAGAACAGGTGTTGTGGTGGTCCTGCCATCCTTTTGTGTGTGTGTGTGTTGTTTTGTTGGCACCAATGGGCCGCTAAGAATGGAGAAGGCAATGAGGGCATGAACATCATCAAATGTTACTTGATGTTGCGGTGATTGCGTACTTGGTGATTATCTGAAAACTAACGTGAAAACTAACAATGAATTCCATTTACAAACAAACATTATTCATATAGATTTTTGAGAAAAAATTCTATCAAAATTGTCTATTTTTTCTGCTATTTTAGCGGCGGAAAATAAGAAAGAAAAAGTGAAGAGCAAAGCGGCGAGAACGCGCCAAAGGCGCGATAGCCAAAATAGTTTTTTTTTAAATAACTAAGGGAGACATTGAAAAGTTAAACTAGAAGATCAATTACTTGAGCAACACGGTTAACGCACCCAGTTCCGCTCTTCAGAAGAATACAACGTAAAAGTGGGAAAAATAATTCAAACATTTGATCGGAGTCTCTCTTCAAGTATTCACTGACGATGATAGTGCTGCACCAATTGCGTTAGAAGGTGCCGTACGATTATTTCGCTCAAAAATATTCTTGATCGTATCGAAATTTCGTTTGTTACTGAATAGGTACGACATTTGTATCATCACAGGAGTCGTTACAAAATCAAACTGATTGCCGTAAAAACTTGCCTGAAAGAATCAAAGATTGCATTGGGTTTTCAGAAGAACTTACTTCTGCCTGGTCCCTTTCAAATTGATAGTGAATGCGCATGCTTGTCTGAAAAATATTTTTCAAAAAATAGTTTTGTTTTGCAGTATTCCATCAAACTCACCATTTTAAACGCAGCCAAACCAATAGTTTGATACAAAATGAATCTGTCTGGCTTATTATTTATAATTGACTTCAAATGAGCTTTTCTTGTAATGCTCACTGAAATTGGAATGTACAATATCGCGGACGAATACAACAATACGTGAATTAGGATGCTTTCATACTGTAGACATTTATAAATGTTTCTAATTTAAAAAATTATTTTACCAGTAACATTTCTTGATATATTAAGTACATGGTTTCATCTGTCAAGACTAGAACATCAAAAATGAACAGTTTGAAATACCCAACAAAATACAAAGCAGACAATATTACATGTATATGAATATTAAAAAACATTAAGATAAAGTCTGAACATTGTGTGATAATCCATGCCAAAACAGGATGTCTGACATGGAGAGGTGGTTTTAGAAAGATGTTCAAAGTTTTTTTGGACCTTGTGAGCATAATATTTAGTAAAACATAACTATGAGCAATACAGTGCGTCCAATAATTATAGGACCCCCCTAGGTTTTGGGGGTCCTGAAAAAACTAAAAGTGATATCAAAATTCTGTAAACGCCATTCGATTCAGAATACAAAATAACCCCCAGGTACAAACTTTCATGTTCCTACCTCATTTCACACCCCCGTACCAACAAAAATACCCTCCAGCAGGCGTCCAATAATTATAGGACCCCCCAGAAAAATGAAAAATCTCAACTATTTTAGGGTTAAAAAATTGAAAAGTTTTTGTTGGAAACTGTTGAAATAGTCTTAAAACAGTCTATTTTGACCGTTTACACAAAAATTGATTCCTCTATTCAAGTTTTAAAAAAATTATTTTTAGACATTTTGGCCATTTTTTGGGTTTTTTGAATAAATCGCGAATAACTTGGCTCCCGGATAAGATTTTGCGCTCAAATTGATAGGAAATATTTCTGCAGCAATTTGGAGTGTCCACGAATTGTCTTGGTGCAATTCCGAGCTGTGGTTTGTAATTTAGGCGAAACTGAAATTTTCAAAGCATACCTAGAAATTCGATAATTCTTATTTTCGTTAAAAACTCATTTTCACAAGTAAAAATCTTTTTTTCGTACAATCTAACAAGTTTAATGACAACTTCAGTAACTTAGAACATCCTTCCAACTTTTTATATAACTTTGAAAAATTTTTGTTTTGGCATGTTTTTTTCAGATCAAAGCTCAAGCTCAATTATGAGCTACCAGTGGTCGAGATTGCCTAGAACAATTGCAACATGATTGTATGCATTCTTGAGATAATTTCTATTAGTTTCAGCGCAAAATCTTATCCGGGAGCCAAGTTATTCGCGATTTATTCAAAAAACCCAAAAAATGGCGAAAAAGTCTGAAAATAATTTTTTCGAAAACTTGAATAGTGGAATCAATTTTTGTGTAAACGGTCAAAATAGACTGTTTTAAGACTATTTCAACAGTTTCCAACAAAAACTTTTCAATTTTTTAACCCTAAAATAGTTGAGATTTTTCATTTTTCTGGGGGGTCCTATAATTATTGGACGCCTGCTGGAGGGTATTTTTGTTGGTACGGGGGTGTGAAATGAGGTAGGAACATGAAAGTTTGTACCTGGCAGTTATTTTGTATTCTGAATCGACTGGCGTTTACAGAATTTTGATATCACTTTTAGTTTTTTCAGGACCCCCAAAACCTAGGGGGTCCTATAATTATTGGACGCACTGTATAGACATAACCGAATATTCGAATATGGTAGTTCAATAAAAGTGATTCAAAATTGGAAACACATTTGATGTCATTTCCTTGTCTTGGTTTTTCCGAAATACGTATAAAAAATAGGGAACACTGGATAGTACATATAAAAACATACATAAAGCGAATGTGAATAGACTATTGATTGCAGTCAGCGAGAATAAAAATGGTCCAAGTGAGGTCTGGGGAATATTAGTTTGATTCATTGATTAATGATTTAGAAGTGAAATGTGACACTTTCGCGTTCTGTTGAAGTACTCGTCAGGCTACTATTATAAAATGTCAGAAAACGGAATGAGAATTCTCAGAAAAAATTAATTGAAGAAAAAGTTCAATCAAAGAACTGGTTACTATGAGATTTTGAGATTTCTTTCTTTTTTTACACAACATTTTGGAACTTCTGAATATTTTCTACATCGAATTTCGCTTTTTCGTATATCAGAAGCTTGAGAATTTCGAAATAAACATTTTCGCTCTCTTTGAAATATGGATTTGAGAATCTGAAGCGATTTTGATCATCACTAGATTGTTTTAAATTACCAAAAACCACTATTTACAGAAAATAACGCAGGAAATTCGTGATCCAATAACACCAATATCAATGTTTTCGATCAGTCAGTAACATTCCAGCTTCAAAGACCTTTCTCACTGTTTGAGACGCATATTGAATTTCTTCAATAATGACTCTTAAACTTGTAAATTTCGATTCCGAAGCCGAAAAACGTTTTCACACTGATGAATAGAGATTGTTTAGAATTTGGTTTAATTTTATTGAGAAAATATGCAATTAAAAATTATTCAATCCGTAGTAATAAGCTGGACCAATTGTGTTATTTGGATTTCCATAATGCTCATAATTCATATTCGTTGGATGTCCGAAATTCTGCATATTCCATTGATTCATGACTGATTGTGTCATTTGTTGTCCCATATTGTATCCATAATTCCACATATTCTGATTTAGGTTCATCCAGTATTGGTGAGCAGTTCCCGTCATTGAATAATCGAAATTTTCTTGATTTGGATAGTGATAAGCATTCGGAAAGTGTCCGTTTGAATTTATTTTTGATGGTGGCGATGTAGTCGGAGGAGGAATTGGGAAGGTGTCAGGAGCATATTGATTAGTAGTTCCGGACATTGAAAAATTAAAATTTTCCTGATTTGGATAGTGATAAGCATTCGGAAAGTGTCCGTTTGAATTCATTTTCGCTGGTGGTGATGTACTCGAGGGAGGAGTTGGGAAGGTTTCAGAAGCAATCCGTTTGGTACCACGTTTTGGAAGATTGTTCTTGTGATTTCCAGTTGGACGAAAACCAGATGCCATTTTATTATTCTCGACTTTCAAACCCTTGATAGATGGATTCTGAAATTATAGAAAATGTAATATGAAAATTTAATTTTTTATGCAAACCTGATATTTAGTAACAGCTATGAACCACACAGTTTCAATTCTGAATTCCTCGCAGAAATCCGAATTTTCGACTTCATTTTCCAATTTTAGAATTGTGACAACTGGACGCCATTTGTGCAAACTTTGGATGAAAATGTTATCTTTTTCCTCGGCTTTCGGATCAGTTGTCAATCGAATTTGTTCAAATGATATCGGTCCGTTCATCCAGAGCATTCCAGTTTGTGCTTCACTGTTATGTTTAATTTTTTGAATTGGAGTGATTGGGTCTCCTTTGGCATAGTTGTCCCATTCATTGTTCCTGAAGCGGTATCTGGAAATAGGATAAAAGCAATAAGTTTAAATTCTTCAAGTCCAACATTTTGATAACGCTGCAACTCACGTCTAGAACTTTCAAAATTAAAGAATTGTGAAATATTCTGATTACCAAAATTTTGTTCAATGTGGCCTTCCTATTATAGAACCCTTAGACCTAATTTATTCTTTATAGTTATCAAAATTTCAAAAAAGGTGGTTATTTTACAGTAACCCTTAATCGAAAACCGCCAACTCACTTATGATCATCCATTCTCTCCATATGTATGTAGATTTCGTACATTGCGTTTGGATTCAATCCAGAAACAGAATATTCCAGAATCGGAAACATTTTTCTTCCGGTCTGGCGAGTCACCATCATTTCCATTGGACTGTTGAACTTGTTCCAGAGGTCAGCATTATTCAGAGTAACTTCAATCCGAGACGAAGAGCTCATCATTGATTGTTCTGAAACATAGAATAGGTTAGGAAAAGAAGGAAAAGAAGATGGATAAAGGAAAAAAATCGATCAGACAGATCAGTCCAGTAGAGGGAAGTCAAAACCACCCAACCTACCAGTAGATGAGAAGAAGACTGAATGATTGAATGAATAACCGGAAATAACTAGACGACACTTCCAAATGGATAAGTGGGCGGAGCATATTCTGTAATCTCATAAAAAATAGGAGGGACACCTAACTATACCAAAAAACAGAGTATACTGTGACTGATAGATAGTATACCAGGATACTGTAGACCTTATTTCTACTTCGAAGAATCTGAAAAATCATATGAACCTGTATAAAAAATTCTAGTGTTTTTGAAACTGACAGAATTCTTTCAAAATTGGAAGTTTTCACGAAAAATTGGAAGTTTTCACGAAAAAATACCATAAATGACAGGTCACTGTATACTGATATGTATACGGTAAACGCTGTACTAGAATGGCTCCCACATTGTTCCCAGCAGACAAAAGTATCACCAAATGTAACTTATAGCCGGATTAATTTTTATGAAACAATAACGATGAAAAATGAAAAAGGAAAAAAAGGATCCATTTCCATTAATGATGATTTTTTCTCTTTTTTTAATAAAAAAATTTGCCTGTGAGTGAGCAAATTTATTACCCGGTTTTTGTGAATAGCTGTTTTCGTGAAAACTTCCAATTTTGAAAGAATTCTGTCAGTTTCAAAAACACTAGAATTTTTTATACAGGTTCATATGATTTTTCAGATTCTTCGAAGTAGAAATAAGGTCTACAGTATCCTGGTATACTATCTATCAGTCACAGTATACTCTGTTTTTTGGTATAGTTAGGTGTCCCTCCTATTTTTTATGAGATTACAGAATATGCTCCGCCCACTTATCCATTTGGAAGTGTCGTCTAGTTATTTCCGGTTATTCATTCAATCATTCAGTCTTCTTCTCATCTACTGGTAGGTTGGGTGGTTTTGACTTCCCTCTACTGGACTGATCTGTCTGATCGATTTTTTTCCTTTATCCATCTTCTTTTCCTTCTTTTCCTAACCTATTCTATGTTTCAGAACAATCAATGATGAGCTCTTCGTCTCGGATTGAAGTTACTCTGAATAATGCTGACCTCTGGAACAAGTTCAACAGTCCAATGGAAATGATGGTGACTCGCCAGACCGGAAGAAAAATGTTTCCGATTCTGGAATATTCTGTTTCTGGATTGAATCCAAACGCAATGTACGAAATCTACATACATATGGAGAGAATGGATGATCATAAGTGAGTTGGCGGTTTTCGATTAAGGGTTACTGTAAAATAACCACCTTTTTTGAAATTTTGATAACTATAAAGAATAAATTAGGTCTAAGGGTTCTATAATAGGAAGGCCACATTGAACAAAATTTTGGTAATCAGAATATTTCACAATTCTTTAATTTTGAAAGTTCTAGACGTGAGTTGCAGCGTTATCAAAATGTTGGACTTGAAGAATTTAAACTTATTGCTTTTATCCTATTTCCAGATACCGCTTCAGGAACAATGAATGGGACAACTATGCCAAAGGAGACCCAATCACTCCAATTCAAAAAATTAAACATAACAGTGAAGCACAAACTGGAATGCTCTGGATGAACGGACCGATATCATTTGAACAAATTCGATTGACAACTGATCCGAAAGCCGAGGAAAAAGATAACATTTTCATCCAAAGTTTGCACAAATGGCGTCCAGTTGTCACAATTCTAAAATTGGAAAATGAAGTCGAAAATTCGGATTTCTGCGAGGAATTCAGAATTGAAACTGTGTGGTTCATAGCTGTTACTAAATATCAGGTTTGCATAAAAAATTAAATTTTCATATTACATTTTCTATAATTTCAGAATCCATCTATCAAGGGTTTGAAAGTCGAGAATAATAAAATGGCATCTGGTTTTCGTCCAACTGGAAATCACAAGAACAATCTTCCAAAACGTGGTACCAAACGGATTGCTTCTGAAACCTTCCCAACTCCTCCCTCGAGTACATCACCACCAGCGAAAATGAATTCAAACGGACACTTTCCGAATGCTTATCACTATCCAAATCAGGAAAATTTTAATTTTTCAATGTCCGGAACTACTAATCAATATGCTCCTGACACCTTCCCAATTCCTCCTCCGACTACATCGCCACCATCAAAAATAAATTCAAACGGACACTTTCCGAATGCTTATCACTATCCAAATCAAGAAAATTTCGATTATTCAATGACGGGAACTGCTCACCAATACTGGATGAACCTAAATCAGAATATGTGGAATTATGGATACAATATGGGACAACAAATGACACAATCAGTCATGAATCAATGGAATATGCAGAATTTCGGACATCCAACGAATATGAATTATGAGCATTATGGAAATCCAAATAACACAATTGGTCCAGCATATTACTACGGATTGAATAATTTTTAATTGCATATTTTCTCAATAAAATTAAACCAAATTCTAAACAATCTCTATTCATCAGTGTGAAAACGTTTTTCGGCTTCGGAATCGAAATTTACAAGTTTAAGAGTCATTATTGAAGAAATTCAATATGCGTCTCAAACAGTGAGAAAGGTCTTTGAAGCTGGAATGTTACTGACTGATCGAAAACATTGATATTGGTGTTATTGGATCACGAATTTCCTGCGTTATTTTCTGTAAATAGTGGTTTTTGGTAATTTAAAACAATCTAGTGATGATCAAAATCGCTTCAGATTCTCAAATCCATATTTCAAAGAGAGCGAAAATGTTTATTTCGAAATTCTCAAGCTTCTGATATACGAAAAAGCGAAATTCGATGTAGAAAATATTCAGAAGTTCCAAAATGTTGTGTAAAAAAAGAAAGAAATCTCAAAATCTCATAGTAACCAGTTCTTTGATTGAACTTTTTCTTCAATTAATTTTTTCTGAGAATTCTCATTCCGTTTTCTGACATTTTATAATAGTAGCCTGACGAGTACTTCAACAGAACGCGAAAGTATCACATTTCACTTCTAAATCATTAATCAATGAATCAAACTAATATTCCCCAGACCTCACTTGGACCATTTTTATTCTCGCTGACTGCAATCAATAGTCTATTCACATTCGCTTTATGTATGTTTTTATATGTACTATCCAGTGTTCCCTATTTTTTATACGTATTTCGGAAAAACCAAGACAAGGAAATGACATCAAATGTGTTTCCAATTTTGAATCACTTTTATTGAACTACCATATTCGAATATTCGGTTATGTCTATACAGTGCGTCCAATAATTATAGGACCCCCTAGGTTTTGGGGGTCCTGAAAAAACTAAAAGTGATATCAAAATTCTGTAAACGCCAGTCGATTCAGAATACAAAATAACTGCCAGGTACAAACTTTCATGTTCCTACCTCATTTCACACCCCCGTACCAACAAAAATACCCTCCAGCAGGCGTCCAATAATTATAGGACCCCCAGAAAAATGAAAAATCTCAACTATTTTAGGGTTAAAAAATTGAAAAGTTTTTGTTGGAAACTGTTGAAATAGTCTTAAAACAGTCTATTTTGACCGTTTACACAAAAATTGATTCCACTATTCAAGTTTTCGAAAAAATTATTTTCAGACTTTTTCGCCATTTTTTGGGTTTTTTGAATAAATCGCGAATAACTTGGCTCCCGGATAAGATTTTGCGCTGAAACTAATAGAAATTATCTCAAGAATGCATACAATCATGTTGCAATTGTTCTAGGCAATCTCGACCACTGGTAGCTCATAATTGAGCTTGAGCTTTGATCTGAAAAAAACATGCCAAAACAAAAATTTTTCAAAGTTATATAAAAAGTTGGAAGGATGTTCTAAGTTACTGAAGTTGTCATTAAACTTGTTAGATTGTACGAAAAAAAGATTTTTACTTGTGAAAATGAGTTTTTAACGAAAATAAGAATTATCGAATTTCTAGGTATGCTTTGAAAATTTCAGTTTCGCCTAAATTACAAACCACAGCTCGGAATTGCACCAAGACACTTCGTGGACACTCCAAATTGCTGCAGAAATATTTCCTATCAATTTGAGCGCAAAATCTTATCCGGGAGCCAAGTTATTCGCGATTTATTCAAAAAACCCAAAAAATGGCCAAAATGTCTAAAAATAATTTTTTTAAAACTTGAATAGAGGAATCAATTTTTGTGTAAACGGTCAAAATAGACTGTTTTAAGACTATTTCAACAGTTTCCAACAAAAACTTTTCAATTTTTTAACCCTAAAATAGTTGAGATTTTTCATTTTTCTGGGGGGTCCTATAATTATTGGACGCCTGCTGGAGGGTATTTTTGTTGGTACGGGGGTGTGAAATGAGGTAGGAACATGAAAGTTTGTACCTGGGGGTTATTTTGTATTCTGAATCGAATGGCGTTTACAGAATTTTGATATCACTTTTAGTTTTTTCAGGACCCCCAAAACCTAGGGGGGTCCTATAATTATTGGACGCACTGTATTGCTCATAGTTATGTTTTACTAAATATTATGCTCACAAGGTCCAAAAAAACTTTGAATGAAAGTTTGTATCATATGCCGAACCAAACATTCTTTGGGATCCTCATCAGGACTTCGGATATGCTCGACAAGATCCGCTGCTGATAGTTTCGTGACCTGTTCTCTCACATCTTGTTCACTCAGCTCGGCATCTTCATGCAACAATATTCGCTCCTTCATAATTCCATTTTTGCAGATAATGATGGAATCCTTGGTACAATCACTGTTCAAATAGACACCTAGTTCCAGCTGAGACCAAACACTTCTTAGAAACGGGTGGGTACGCTTGAATCTCGAGAAATTGATCCTGAAATTTATTGTAAAATCACATCTTTTCAAGAAGCGTATAGGTTTAGTTTTCTCTTCCTTTCAATTGCACATCTGTTCTGTTTTCGACCTTACACGGGAATCCTCCCATATGTTACACTAAGATTTACATGAAACGCATGCTAAGTGATAGTACACAGGCTGCCTAAAACAACTACAAAATTATAGCTGCCCTCGTGTAGGTGTGCTTAAATAACGAGGCATTTTATGATCTGTCGTGAGTGGAGTCGGTACCGTTTGATCGATCATAACTCCTTTCATTTTTATGGTGGACGTTCAACAGTTAATCTAAAACCATAAAATGTCTTGTCATTTGAACAAATTTTCACGGGGAAACTATAATTTTGTATTTGTTCTAGGCAGCCTGTGAACAATCATTTAGCATACGTTTCATTAGAATCCCATTGTAACATATGGGAGCCTTCCCGTGTTAATAATCATCAAATTCAACAAAAATCTCACACGTCTGCAATATTCATATTCTGGATAATTTCATCTCGAACGAGTGCCGGATATTTGAAAAGTTTCATTTTGTATGGTTCCATCTTGATAATCTGAAAAAGTAAACATTTTTAATGATGGGCCAAAGAACAAGAAATCCACTCTATTTATGAAAAAGTGCATTTTTGGAAGCACATGGCGGTAGAACAAAGCACATGTTAAATGCTAAACGAGGGGAACATACTCTATATTTGAGACAACTCTTTGACAGAAATAAGTCGTGAGTAGAAACTCAGCATGTGAAAGGGTGAGCAAGTGTGTGCTAAGCACATATTGCCATGGAAACGGACGAAAACAGAGCCAGAACTCACGCATACCCTTCTTTCTTCATACCTCATCTGAGAATGAGCACGTTGAAACACTACTCATGATGAACACCGAGGAAATGAAATAGTAATCCAATTTTGAGTCTACGAATCACACAGAAAATGGGACCAGGTGTAATATTGACAAATTGGGCTCGCCAGATTCTTCCAAATGGAAAACAACGGAGAACAAGTCAACAAAACAACAGTAAAATCAGACGTTAAGTTATGTTATGAAATTTAACACGGATATTAACAATGAGTAGGGGAATGAGAAAGGCATAAAAAACTGAATTAGTGTGCTTGGGGTGAATTCATTGCAAGATGAGCACAGCTCACTTGTCTGAAACATCGTGTTATGAGAGAATAAAGCTTAAAAGAAAGTAAAAACGTTTTGAGTCTCTTTGGTTTCTATCTCAACATTCTTAACAAACTTTTAATTTTTGGTTTCTTTTAACATTAAAAAACTTGAAAAACGCTAAGACCTGAAAACCAATCTTAAATTTAATGATTGCTAGCATACTGCTACAGTCGTAAACTGGTATACCAGAATACCACCCTCTACAGTAGTTGTCTCAAATATAGAGTATGTTCCCCTCGTTTTGCATTTAACATGTGCTTTGTTTTACCGCCATGTGCTTCCAAAAATGCACTTTTTCATAAATAGAGTGGATTTCTTGTTCTTTGGCCCATCATTAAAAATGTTTACTTTTTCAGATTATCAAGATGGAACCATACAAAATGAAACTTTTCAAATATCCGGCACTCGTTCGAGATGAAATTATCCAGAATATGAATATTGCAGACGTGTGAGATTTTTGTTGAATTTGATGATTATTAACACGGGAAGGCTCCCATATGTTACAATGGGATTCTAATGAAACGTATGCTAAATGATTGTTCACAGGCTGCCTAGAACAAATACAAAATTATAGTTTCCCCCGTGAAAATTTGTTCAAATGACAAGACATTTTATGGTTTTAGATTAACTGTTGAACGTCCACCATAAAAATGAAAGGAGTTATGATCGATCAAACGGTACCGACTCCACTCACGACAGATCATAAAATGCCTCGTTATTTAAGCACACCTACACGAGGGCAGCTATAATTTTGTAGTTGTTTTAGGCAGCCTGTGTACTATCACTTAGCATGCGTTTCATGTAAATCTTAGTGTAACATATGGGAGGATTCCCGTGTAAGGTCGAAAACAGAACAGATGTGCAATTGAAAGGAAGAGAAAACTAAACCTATACGCTTCTTGAAAAGATGTGATTTTACAATAAATTTCAGGATCAATTTCTCGAGATTCAAGCGTACCCACCCGTTTCTAAGAAGTGTTTGGTCTCAGCTGGAACTAGGTGTCTATTTGAACAGTGATTGTACCAAGGATTCCATCATTATCTGCAAAAATGGAATTATGAAGGAGCGAATATTGTTGCATGAAGATGCCGAGCTGAGTGAACAAGATGTGAGAGAACAGGTCACGAAACTATCAGCAGCGGATCTTGTCGAGCATATCCGAAGTCCTGATGAGGATCCCAAAGAATGTTTGGTTCGGCATATGATACAAACTTTCATCTTCAAGAAAAAGACACTCATTTGCAATAGAAAAATGGATAAATTGAACGACGAATACTTGTTGAATATTATGGGAACGTTTGATAAAGTATATGTATCAAATTTTATGAAAGAATGGACTGTGACACCGAAGGATATCCGACTTTTTTGTGAAAGAGTCAAGGACATAGACTTCACTCTGAATTTCAAAGAGGGCGAGAAGAATTTCAAATTTGATAAAGCGTTTGAATCCGAGGAGCTCAATGCAACTTATTATGATTATTGTTGGCTGGACATCGACAATTTGTTGGCAAGAGAACATAAAATGAAATGCCTCGAGTTACAAAATGTGACTGAGCAAGATGTCAACAGCATTCTCACTCAATGAATCAACGGGAACTCCAGTGTTTTAAGCACAGCTACATTTTGGGTGTCGAATCAGACTTTTGATCCTGCTATCTTTAAGAACATTAATGCAATTGAGACAGAGTGAGTACTTTTATTTAAAAATTGTTTTTGATGATTCTGATTTTCAGTGAGGAGGACTCAAAGTCAGACAACACAGAAATGAAATCCAAACACTTCACTATTTATAGAAAGTGTGATGGACGAGAGGCAACAGTCACTTTCTGGGACGGCTTGATTATCTGGCACTTGGAAAATTGAGAATAAAAATGCTCGCCAATGATGAATAGTTAGTCTGAGTAAAACTAGCAATAAAAATGTATCTTCATAAGCTTCATCACTCAAATCTCTACACATTCTATTTTTTTTTCTCTTTCAAACAAACCGAGAATCGTACATTAATACTTCATGTGTACTTCATTTCTTCTCCGAACTCTTTCACATTTTATTACTGATTTATAATCCGACGATTATCTTTTTTTTTAATAATAAAATTTTCTGAATAAATTTTACTGTGACAATTCTTATGTGAATATCAAAACTCTTTTTTTCCTTCAGAAATTATTTTCACCATCGTGCCGATAACGAATGAAAATCGGTGTCTGCTTCGTTTTTTTCTTCGAATGCCATTCTGGTTGCTTAGAGGGGAAATCCATCATCTGAAATTAGATTAACAAGAAAAATCACAACTGGCGAGAATAGAAAATATTAGGTCGTCTCAAAAGTAATCTGTATTTTTTAGGCATGCATTTTTCCCATGTTTGCGGGTCGATTTTCGTTTTCTTTTTTTATTTTAGTAATGCTTAACTCATGTTCAACAAAAATTGTCAGCTTGTTTCAAAAAATCTCAGTCCATGGCCGAGAGCCTCGCCACCGAAACCCATAATATTTGAGACTGTTTTCTTTCCGAGTTTCTAAAAGAAGAATCCGCTGCCGCTGCTCATCGATCTATATCCTCCTTAATTGATGACAAGTCACTTGAGTATCAACCGATTTTCAAGTTTCGATGCCCATATCGAGAAAGGGCTGGAAGCTGAGCCGAGACTCACTGTTCGTAAAGTGTGTCCTACTCTTGGTCAACCTACTACGATTGTATTACATATCTCCGAAGTTTTGAGCACAGAGAAAATTATGGTCAACTGGTACAACACCATTTTAGTGATTTCCAAAAAAATCTAGTTGTGACTTGAGTTGGTCTTTGCTCACTCGTGAGCGAATCTTCAATGGGATCCATTATCGTGTGTCAGAAAACAAAAAAAGGTGCCTGTAGGTTGAAGAATACAGAAAGTGTCAGTGGATCAAGATATGCCAAACTCCAGAAATCAATCACAAAGTAGAAATTCGTCAAAAAAGGGAGATGTTGAACATTAGGTGGGATTTCTATGGGGTTCTCTATGGAGAGCTTTTTCCCATTGTGCGATCGTAACTACGGACATATATTTTCTCTACCTACAAAAAGAGTTCAATTCGTTTTGTGCACTGCGTCCAGAACCGGGCACAATTGTTCTGCTTCACGATGACGCCTTCCCATACACGGCTTTGGTTACTCGCAAAAAAATCTAGAGTGTAGGTATCTGAGTATTCGCTTATCCATCATATAGACCGGATCTCGCCCTATCAGAATTTTATTTATTCTACTCGCTTTGGAATGGTTAACAGGGTAAGCGCTTCGATGGCAGATCGGACCTAAAATCATGTATGGATGCCTTCTTCGCTCAACAGTCAACCGCGTTCTAGACGAGAGACATTGAACATCTACCAAAACGTTGGCAGGGTGTGATGAACCATAATGAACATTAGATTACTTATTGAAATAATACCAGAGTTGAATAAAGTTTCGTTGAAAAAATCTCAAAAAATACAGACTACTTTTGAGACGACCTAATAGGAATCCCATTTTCTAACAGTTACCAAAACTCCACTCTTTTTGGGATATTCAGTTTCAGACTGATTTTCAGGTGTTTTGATGTTCAAATAACATTTTGATTTTTTTAGTTACTGCAGTTTTAACCTGCGTGACAAACTTCAATTTGGACTGAACTTTTCACTGTGACATTTTTTGCGACATATTCTATTCGCGATTGCACTCCGAAGATTGAGTAGGTGTGGGATTTGACTTGTTTTCCTTTGGTTTTTCATTAGCCCCGTTTGCCACTCTTCCACCTGGTCCCTCTTGCTGTGTGATGCGTAGACGCGAAATGGATTACTGTTTTCCTTCTTTGTGTCTTAGCATGAGCAGTGTTTCAACTTGCTCATTCTCAAATTAGGTGAGGAGAAAGTTCTACATTCGAAATTTTGCTCCAACACAAAATAATGTTCAAAATATATAGAAAGAATAAGTCCAGGTCCAATCTAATAACTATCTTTATAACTAGGTTCACTTTGAAAACAGCGTCCTGGGTTCACTTTTTGTCATCATCTTCATTCCTTCTTCACAGATCTTTTTGAATAAAAAATTAAAAAGTCTTGAACGACCATCCAATTACACAATAATTTTTTCTTTGTCTCTCGTCAATTATTATCATTTCCCTTAGGAAGGATACAAAAACACTGTCATAAAAATCAATTCCTACTTTCAAAAATACTAATATAGGTGAAGACAGCCCACCTGGTTTTGACTCCGCCCCTCGAGGTTCCCTATAAATACCGCTGGTAGCTACCATTAGTATTCATTTCCTCACCTGTGCAATCCCGATCTCCCCTTATATTTTCCCTGACGACTTTCTGCATGGACGTCGGGAAAATGTTTCTCTTCATTTTTCTGGAAATATTCCTTTCTATCTACGTATTCCATTCTTTTTTGAATGTCTACACAAGTTTTTGGTCAGCTCTTCAATTAATCATCCATGAACCTGGCTTGAGAAACCTCGTTAGCTCCAGTAGCAACAACGACGTCACACTGGACCAACTACTGGAGTCAGAGAAACTGATTTCACTACTCCTCCACAGTCACCATGTAGCTACTCCAAACGACTCCATCACAACAACAGCCTCCTCGCCTATATGGAAATATTGCATTGCTGTTTAACCTGGACAGTCTTGAACAGAAAGCTTCTCTAGCAATGGAAAAAACGAACAAAACCGGAAACAAGGTAATAGTTTACAACTGAATATGTATTCATAATCAATTTTTTACAGACCATTTTCATCAAAAAATTCAATATTACCATGCTTATTCGTCTGGAGGAAAACCTAATTGAAGAAGAAGAAAAATTCCTGCAAAGGATTTGTCATTAATCGAGAGGCGTTACAGGATATCGGAGCTGTCGGGCCAGTTTCAATTGACAGAGTGCAGACGTCATTTGCTGATCTACAGCCTTACCTTGGAGACATCGTGGGATTCCCAGAGATTGGATTCGCCAGAATGTCCGAGATGGCAGAGAACAAGATCTGATAATTGAATGCATACTTTGACTTCCATTCAACTGCTCCCTGGACTATCCAAGACATTGTAGATAATTTTATTTTGTTTGTAAACTTATTTTTTCTTCAAAAAACTACGACGATAATTCTTATAATGAACCAATTTTAGAGTTTCTGTTTTCTTTTTTCTTCTTTGTATATCATTCCATTCTCCTAGAGGAAAAATCCCTGAGAAATAATTTGATCTGCTATCGAATTTTTGTGTCTTGAATCTCAATTTGAAAATTGTTTACCTAATTTTCAGGTTTCATAATTAGTCAAATTCATTTCAAGAAAGCGAGAAGCGGAGCAACAAAATCGCTTCAGAAACTTGGCCGGGCCCTGGATTTTAGAACTTAGACCCTGGATTTTCAAGAATACAGAAAAAATGATTTATAAGAAATTTTCAACCAAAAGGAATATGAAATTCAAAAAAGCAAAAAAAAAGAACGAAAATAAACATGGACCAAATATAGTGGAGTCTCCATATCTATAAAGACACATTTAGAGTCACGTTCAAAGATAAGGAGAAAATTCGGGACCACTTTTATTCCCAGGAGTTTCGTAAGTGAGAGATAGTGTATGATTCATGATCTTCTCAGAAAAAAAGAGATGATGATTGTTCAGTGGGGTGGCGGCTTTTCAAACTTTCAGGATGAAAACATTGACGGATGAAACCAAGTGTTAGTTTCGCACTATTCTGACCCCGGTGAAAATGAACTTTTGGAGTTTTGACCTCAAAAAATGTAAGAGATTTTCATTGAAATTTCCTGTTGTAGAAAATTATTTATTCAAGTTTTAAGAATGATTACTCTGTAGCAAACTAGAAAATAATTTGAAAATTCAACTCATCTATCAGCGATAAACAAAACAAAAACAAATGGCAAGAAAAAAAAGTTATTGCGTTTTGCAGATGGAATGCTCTCCCGCATAATTACACATAAATCGAAAGGAGTAAACCTATTTTTCCGCACTCATCTGATTTTTCGTATTTTTAAAACGCGAAACTCCTCACTGATCTTTTAGTGACAATCAATCAGCGACAAATGAACTTGGAGGCAAGAGTTTAGTTTTGAGTGTCTCACTCGACACCTCATCTTTCCTCCTGATATATGATATCTTTGTTAAAAAATGACAAATGACACGTTGCGGGAAAAAAATAACTGAACGCTAATTTCTACCAGCACATAACAATTGAAAACACTGGCTGCTGATGGAGTGTGTTGAAAAAGAAGCTAATCAAAGTGATTGAAGATTGAGTGTAATATCAACAAGACTCCTTGAAACAATGAATAGAGATGAAAGTTTTTATCATCAAAGTTCAAATATTGTGAGATATCTCCAATGAGATTCCGAGAACTTGATAATAAATTTTCTAATAACGGATTTGACTTTTTTTGAGTCGTTTGAATTGTAGTCAACCTTGTATTAAAAAATTCATCACCATCTTATCAGTTAGCTCAGATCTTCGCTTGACAATAATGAAAAAAAAAACATTTCTGTATTAGAAATATATTTATTGTTTCAATCAATCAGAAAACAACAAAAACTCTAAAAATATGCCCCTTTTAATTATTTACATGAATATTATATTTTTTTTCTATATTCTGTTCGTCGATTTTTCAAATTGTTTTCTATTTGTTATATGATCGAAGGGCCATCTGTCCTGGAACAAAATTAGATAATTAATGGCACAACTTAAGCAGATTTCTCACCTTCTTTCAGAACCAATCTTCGGAGTAGTTGGCGGGAGTAGGCCCATGTGGTTGGTGGAAGATCTCGCCAGGCTTAGCATAGGCCTGCTGAGCAAACGACAATGGCGCCTTTGGAACTTCAGGATTAGTAACAATTTGACGAGCCACGCTATCCGGTCTCCAAGTTGATTTTATTATTTTTTTGACGGAAAGGTCTTGTCTATTTTCCTTTTCTGTGCGACAAATGAATCTGATCGAAGGCCGTTCGCGATATTCTCCTGTTGCCATTTTGTGGTAGATGTTGGCAATCGATTGTTCAGCCATTTGACTTGCATTGGCCGACGCAATAACAGGAACACGGATGGCAGAACTATGCAGAATCAAATTGTCATTTTTCTCTTGTTGTGAAGTCCGTGGATCATTCTTGGGAGCCTTTCCGGCGTCTAAAAATAAAATATATACCGTAAACACTCTAATAGAACACCACCAGAAATCGTCAAATTTGAGCCCATGTATCTAATTTTTTGTGAGAAAAAACAAAACGTAGTCAACTGATAAAACGCTGATGATATCATGATAAACGTTTTATTAGTTGACAATTTTTTAATATCTTTCAAAAAAAGTGAGATATCTGGGCACAAAGTGAACGGTCCGGGTGGCGTTCTATTAGAGTGTTTACGGTATTTATCTCTGACAAAAACTTGAAAAATTAAACAACTTCAAAATTAGTTTTTTACTTTACATAAATTATAATATTAGTGTTTGCAAAAAAACACTTCGAATTTTAAAAAATAACAGTTTTTAACCAAAATGACTACAAGGGCGGGAGATTTCTCAGCGGTATTTTTTTAGAATAAAAATCTTGCCTAATCTAAGACAAATACGTTTCTGGGCAATATCTGGTAACTATTTTTTTCAGTTTCAACAGATTCTCAATGGAACTCACCAATATGCCTCTTTTCAGGTTTTTCTTGCGATCAGCACAATCATTATCCATCATTTCGTTCTCTTTCTTTGAAGTCTCTGAGTCCTTCTTCACTACAATCATCGACTTCTGTTTCGGGAAGAGGTTTTGAGGCGAATTAGCTGCGAAGATGTTTTCTTGCATTTATTCGAACGAAAATCAACCACCTTTTATAAGTGCCTCTAACTCTTCGTTTCTCAAGAACAATTTCTCATTTTCCTTGCGGATTTCCAACATTTTTGTGTCGACAAATCGGGATACAATAATTTGATGATCAATAATCTTTTGCATTTGAAAGATCCTCTCATCCTTTTCCATGAGCGCTTTTTTAATTTTGCTATAACACATTGTCTGGTACATTTTACCTGAAAAAAATTATTCGAAGGTAGAAAAAAACGGAGGAAGAGATTGGAAAAAAAAGAATGCACAACTATGGCAAACCGACAAGAAAACACAACACACCTAATTCGCGCGTAATCGGAAGGGTCTCGCAGCGAACGGAGAAATAGTATACGTTCGTAGAGAGACGGGCAGACAAAAAAAAGAGGGGCGAGTAGCACAGGTGTTGTGGTGGTCCCTACCGGTCGTCCTTTTGT
This sequence comes from Caenorhabditis nigoni, assembly GCA_027920645.1. NCBI lineage: Eukaryota > Metazoa > Nematoda > Chromadorea > Rhabditida > Rhabditidae > Caenorhabditis > Caenorhabditis nigoni. The sequence continues at coordinate 8,208,478 of CP115869.1, forward strand.
GTGTTGTTTTGTTGGCCCCAGTGGATTGCTAAGAGAAGAGAAGGCAGTGCACGAAAATCATCAAACGCTACTTGATGTTGCGGTGATTGCGTACATGGTGATTATCTGAAAACTAACTTTTAAAGAATAAATTCCATAGGCGAAAAAAAATTCCATTTCATTCAGAGAGGTTTTTGAGAAAAATTCTATCAAATTTGTCCTTTTTATGCGATTTTAGCGACGGAAAATAAAAAAGAAAAAATGAAGATCAAAGCGGCGAGAACGCGCCAAAAGCGCGCTAGTCAGAAAAGTTTATTGAAAAATTGATTGAACGTGGGGAGACAATAAAAAATTTGAACTAACACTTGAGCTGAACGGTTAACGCAACCAGTAGGTGAGCAAGGCCTCTACAGTCGAATAGCTCAGTTGGCAGCGCCGCGTGTTCCGCTATTCAGAAGACTACAACGTAAAAGTGAGAAAAATAATTCAAACATTTAGTCGGAGTCCCTTTTCAAGTATCCAATGACAAAGCTAGTGCTGCGCCAATTGAGTTAGAAGGTACCGCACGATCATTTCGCTTAAATATATTCTTGATCGAAATCGCGTTTGGCACTAAATAGATACGACATTTGTGTCATCACAGGTGTCGTTACAAAATCAAATTGATTTCCGTGAAAAATGTGGATTACGTTTAAGACGACTAAATACAAATCAAATTATGAATTACTGATTTTTAGATTTATCTATATTTCCTACAATACTGTAGAAGGCGTAGCTTTATTGACGGATATGTACGTTGCCCAAACCAATATGAGACGATTCGAAGAATTTCTCGTGGAGAAATACAAAAAAAATTGACCAAAACAAATGATTTCAATCAGTCAGTAACATTCCTGCTTCTCAAAAAAAACCTATTTCATTTTTTCGGACGCCTATCTTTTTTTTGGATTTCAATTTCAAAATCTAAAAATGATTTGCTACATGGATTGAAATTGTTAAGAATTTGGTTTGATTTTATTGAAAAAAGTATGCTATCAAAAATTATTCAATCCGTAGTAATATGCTGGACCAATTGTGTTATTTGGATTTCCATATTGCTCATAATTCATATTCGTTGGATGTCCGAAATTCTGCATATTCCATTGATTCATGACTGGTTGTGTCATTTGTTGTCCCATATTGTATCCATAATTCCACATATTCTGATCTGGGTTCTTCCAATATTGATAAGAATTTCCCATCATTGAATAATCGAAATTTTCTTGATTTGGATAGTGATGAGCAAACGGAAAGTGTCCGTTTGAATTCATTCTCGCTGGTGGTGATGTAGTCAAAGAAGGAGCTGGGAACGTGTCGCGAGCATATTGATTAGCAGTTCCCGTCATTGAAACATCAAAATTTCTCGGATTTGGAAAGTGATGAGCATTCGGAAAGTGTCCGTTTGAATTCATTTTCGCTGGTGGTGATGTACTCGAGGGAGGAGTTGGGAAGGTTTCAGAAGCAGTCCGTTTGGTACCACGTTTTGGAAGATTGTTCTTGTGATTTCCAGTTGGACGAAAACCAGATGCCATTTTATTATTCTCGACTTTCAAACCCTTGATAGATGGATTCTGAAATTATAGAAAATTTAATATGGAAATTTAATTTTTTATGCGTACCTGATATTTAGTAACAGCTATGAACCACACAGTTTCAATTCTGAATTCCTCGCCGAAATCCGAATTTTCGACTTCATTTTCCAATTTTCGAATTGTGACAACTGGACGCCATTTGTGCAAACTTTGGATAAAAATGTTATCTTTCTCCTCTGTTTCCGGATCTGTTGTCAATCGAATTTGTTCGAATGAAATTGGTCCGTTCATCCAGAGCATTCCAGTTTGTGGTCCACCGTTGTGCTTAATTTTTTGAATGGGAATGATTGGGTCTCCTTTGGCATAGTTGTCCCATTCATTGTTCCTAAAGCGGTACCTGGAAAAAGGTTAAAAGTTATGTTTACATTTTTCAAGTCCAACATTTTGATAAGGCCAACACTTAGGCTCTATTTAATTTTCATAGTTTTCATACTTTCAAAAAATGGTTATTCTACAGTAACGCTCTTATTCAAACCCCCCCCCCTCCCCCAACTCACTTATGATCATCCATTCTCTCCATGTGGATGTAGATTTCGTACATTGCAGTTGGATCCAATCCAGAAACAGAATATTCCAGAATCGGGAACATTTTTCTTCCGGTCTTGCGAGTCACAAGCATTTCCATTGGACTGTTGAACTTCTTCCAAAGGTCGACATTATTCAGAGTAACTCTGATTCCAGACGAAGAGCTCATCATTGATTGTTCTGAAACATAGAATTGGTTAGGGAAAAAGGAAAACGGAAAAGAAAATAAGATGAATTGTAGAACAAAAATCGATCAGACAGAAAAGTCCAGTAGAAGGAAACCAGAACCATCCAACCTACCAGTAGATGAGAAGAAGACTGAATGATTGAATGAATAACCGGAAATAACTCGATGACTCCCCAAAATGGGTAAATGGGTGGAGCTTATTCTGTAATGTCATAAAAAATAGGAGGGACACCTAACTATACCAAAAAACAGAGTATACTGTGACTGATAGATAGTATACCAGGATACTGTAGATCTTATGCCTTCTTCGAATTATCTGTAAAATTATATGAACCTGTATATAAAATGCGAGAGTTTTCAAAACTGTGAGCTTTTTGGAATATGGAAGTTTTCCCAAAGACATCAATATTTCAATCCAGAAAAGAAATGAACTGGTTTATGACTTTGCTGAGGTAAATTTTTATTCGAAAAAATTCAGAACATGATCAAATTGAATTCTAGAGGTAAGCAAACAGATCAAGGTGATACGAAACATTTGAAAATTGAGATCTCAAAAATTCGATGTTACGATACACCAAAAGCACCTTAAAACTTGTAATAGAAAGCCCGTTAACAATTACTTTCGAGCTGATTATCTTAGGTTCCCGTAAAAGATAGAAAAAGTATGTCTACTGATAAAATGTCAATCATTCAATCTGAGATTTGTTGTTAGTTGACACATTCTTAATTTTTACAGATGAGCCGAAAAAATCAGCTGAAGCTGGACAATGTGGGGGGCCCTTCTTGTACAGAGTTTACGGTATACATTTCAGTATACTGTGACCTGTCATTTATGGTTAATATACAGTGGGTGGTATCCTGGTATACTAGTTAACGGCTTTAGCAGTATACTGCCAGTCAAAAATTTCAAGAATAGCTTTCAGACCTTAGCGTTTTTCAAGCTTTTTTAAAGGTGGTGTGCGGTGAAAAATTTTATTGTTTTATTTGGTGCAGAAATCCATGTAGATTCCCATAAAAACAAAGAAAAAATTCAAAAAAAATTCCTTCATTGAGAAAAACGGCATCGAAATTTCAAAGTTGTATCTGGTGGCCGGCGGCCGAGTTCGAGTTTTCTAGTCCATTTGCCGGTAAAAGCGCGCGAAATTCGAATGTTTATTTCTTTTTTATGTTTTCTCTGATGTTTTTTAAAGATTTCAAAATGTTTTTGTCAGTTTCCTTCCAAGTGTATGAAAAAACCTGACAAAAATCAGAGAAAACACTGAAAATCAATAAAAGTTCGAATTTCGCGCGCTTTTACCGGCAAATGGACTAGAAAACTCGAACTCAGCCGGCGGCCACCAGATACAACTTTAACATTTCGATGCCGTTTTTCTCAATGAAGGAATTTTTTTTGTATTTTTTCTTTGTTTTTATGGGAATCTACATGGATTTCTGCACCAAATAAAGCAATAAAATTTTTCACCGCACACCACCTTTAAACTTAAAAGAAAACAAAAAATAAAAGTTTGTTAAAAATCTTGAAATAGAAGCCGGAGACCTTCAAAACGTAATTACTTTCAGGAGTTTGTAAGCTTCTCTATTTCCAGTTGGGGAAAAACAATCGGCAAATCCGGATTCCTGTGTTAGGTATCTTTTAAGCTTTATTCTCTCATGACGATGTTTCAGACTCATAAGAGAGCTGTGCTCATCTTGCAATGATTTCAGGTTTCAACAATCTTCAAAGCAAAAGCAAACTAGAAGGGTATGAATGATAACATCAATAAATTTAAGCTTAATTATCTCTAGTCCAATGTAAGGTATTCGAAACGTGTCAATTAATAAAATAATTGTTATAAATGACAAAGAATTTCTCACCTGACAACATTTCTATCAAAACTCGAAAAAAAAGCAGGAAAAAGAAAATGAAAAATGATGAACGGCCATTTTTATTGCTCTTTTTGAGCACTCTGGTACAGATTTTTGGGTTTTTTGGTAATTAACTATTTTTCGATTTTCACTTGATATGATGCACCAAGCACACTAATTCAGTTTTTTCTGGCGAGCCCAATTTGTCCCTATTACACTTACATGTTAGTCCTATTTTCTGTGTGATGCGTGGACGCAAAACATTCCTATATGTTTCTTTAATACATATGTGTTCAGCCTGAGAAATGTTTCAATGTGCTCATTCTCAGATAAGGTATGAAGAAAGAAGAGTTTGCGCGAGTTCTGGCTCTATTTCCGTCCGTTTCCATGGCAAAAAGTGTTCAGTACCCTTGTCACAAATAGAAATTGGACTGTGACACCGGAGGATAACAAAGTTTTTTGTAAAAGAGTCACGGACATAGACTTCAGTCTGTACTTAACGGAGGGCCAGAAGAGTTTCGAATTTGATGAAGCGTTTGAATCCGAGAAGCTCTGTATTTATTGTGATTTCAAATGGCTGGAAATCGAAAATTTGTTGACAAGAGAAAATAAAATGACACGCCTCCAGTTATACGATGTGACTGAACAAGAGGTTAAAAACATTCTCACTCAATGGATAAACGGAAATCCCAGCGTTTTGAGTATTGTTTGGCTTTTTGTGAAAAATCCGACTTCTGATCTTGTTATCTTCAAAGATATTGCTGCAAATGAGATAAAGTGAGTACTTTTTCAGTTACGTTTTGTTAATTCCGACTTTCAGTGAGGAGGAATCAAAGTCAGACGACACAGACAAGAAATACAAAAACTTCAATATTTATAAAAAGTGTGATGGGGAAAAAAGCAACAGTCAAATTTATCAATGGCTGGATTAACCTGTGCTCTATTTGAAATTCAGTAATAAATCGTCAACTTTTCTGTGTAAAATTAGAATTAAAAATATATCTTTATTATCACCACTACTAAAATATCCACTTGTCAAAAAACATTATTTTTACTTCTCTAGCTAAACGGAAAGTCAAATAGTAATTGTTTAAAAAATTTTTCACATTTAAGGAAAAGTTTATAATATCACCCAGTACTTGAACTTTGAGCCTAATTATCTCAACGTCTATGAGAGATAAAAAACTTAGCGAATTATAACATTGGTGATTCTATGACAGCCACTTTAGCAATTGACCAATTTTTTGTATTTCTGTTGGGAAAAGAAATGATTGAGCTTGAAGTGTATTATTCCGATAGGACATCAAATTTTTCTCATTTTCTCTCTGAGTACCGTGAGCTAATTTAAAATTGGGATTCATTTTCAATTATTCTAATCTTTTTTTCAGAAATACTTACCGTCCTCACATAAATAAAGTAGCTTACCGTATTTCCTCTAATAGAAGCCCACCTCTAATAGAAGCCCACCCTGCGAGGTGCTTCGAAAAATAGAAGCTCACTCTCTAATAGAAGCCCATGGGCTTCTATTTCTCAAGTTTTTAATAAAAATTTTCTCAATTTCTGAGTTACAGAATTCCTGAATTTTGAATTTTAAGTTTCTGGAAACACAAAATTTCATAAATTCGGCATTTGGAGTTTAGAATGGCAGAATTAAAACTTCGAATTGAAAAAAAAACACCGAAGCTCAGAATTCTTAACTTCCGAATTGTTAAATTTCTAATTTTTTGATCAAAATTTTTCCGAAAATGATGGGTTGAAAAATAGAAGCCCACCCTCTAATTGAAGCCCACCTCTAATAGAAGCCCACCCTGAAAGAGAGAGGTTGAAATACGGTATATTTTTATTATCTCCTTTCTCGGTCATTCCGTTTTCCCAGATAAAAAATTCATCAGGCCAAATTAAATCGACCAGTAAATTCTTACGGTTGGCAGGTGTGAATTACAATTTGACAACGGGTTGCCTGAATTCTGAAATCATTGTATGAGAAATAAATGGAGCGGAGCTTCTTTTCTTTCTGCCAGCTGGAAGGAAATGAGTCAGAATTTTTGCTCCAACACAAAAAATGTTCAAAATAGCAGTAATAAGTCTAGGTCCAATCTAAGCATTATCTTTGTAATTCTTTTTTTTTTTTAACAAAACTTTTTAGATTGAACAAAAACTTGAACGATGATTACCGTCCAATACCCCAAAAATGGCTTCTCTGTCTCTCGTCAATTATTATCTTTTCCCCTCGGAAGGATACAAAATCACTGTCATAAAAATCAATGACTTCTATCTTAAATATCAATATAGGTGAAGACAGCCCACCTGGTTTTGACTCCGCCCCTCGAGGTTCCCTATAAATACCGCAGGTTACCTACCATTAGTATTCATTTCCCCTCCTGTTCAATCCCCATCTCCCTTTCTATCTTTTCCTGACGACCTTTTGCATGGACGTCGGAAAAGTATTCATCTTTATTTTTCTGAAAATATTCCTTTCTCACTACATATTCCATTCTTTTTTGAATGTTCGGTGTCAGCTCATCAATGAATCATCCACGAAGCTGGCTTGAGAAACCTCGTTAGCTTCAGTAGCAACAACGACGTCACACTGGACCAATTGCTGGAGTCACAGGATATCAGAGAAACTGATTTCACTACTCCTTCACAGTCACCATATAGCTACACCAATCATGAGGACTCTATCACACAAACAGTCTTCACGTCTATATGGAAAATATTGCATTGCTGTTTAACCTGGACAGTCTTGAAAACAAAGCTTCTCTAGCAATGGAAAAAAAAGAACAAAACCGGAAACAAGGTAATAATCTACAACTGAATATGTATTCATAATCAACTTTTTTGCAGACCATTTCCATCAAAAAATTCAATATTACCATGCTTATTTGTCTGGAGGAAAACCGAATTGGAGAAAAAGAAAAATTCCTGCAAAGGACATGTTATTGATCGAGAGGCGTCACAGGATATCGGAGATGTCGGGCCAGTTTCAATTGACAGATTGCAGACGTCATTTGAGGATCTACAACCTTACCTTGAAGACATCGTGGGATTCCCAGAGATTGGATTCACCAGAAAGGCCGAGATGATGGAGAACAAGAGAAGACCTGATGATTGAATGCAGACTCTTACTTCCATTCAACTGCTCCCTGGACTATCCAAGAGGTTGTAGATAAATTTATTTTGTTTTTTTAACTTGTTTTTTCGTGGAAAATCAACGTTCGATAAATATATAATAAATGAATTGTGTGGTTTCTCTTTTTTGTTTTGCCAGGACGAGCTGTCAGGCCTAATTTGATCTATTATCAAATTTTGATGTCTGGTAAAGTCGAATCACAATTCGAAAATTGTTCACCTAATATTCAGGTATCACAATTAGTCAGATTCATTCCAAAAAAGCGAGAAGCGGAGCAACAAAATCGCTTTGTTGGTGCCAGCTAAATGTTAGAAACGCCGGAAGAGCGGCAAACACGCAAGTTGAAAACCCACTTTCATATTATGAATAACACCATTAGACGATTCTTTTCTCTCACAAGATATTACTTTTGTTAATAATTCAGGTGAGTTTCATCGTTCGCCTCTTTAAATTGATTTAATTCATCCGAATCATCATCGTCTTCTTGAAAGAAAAGCTACCATTTGTTTTGTTATTCGCTATACCATTCATTACGTCTTCCATATATAACTTGGTCAAAGCGCGTTTTTGCCCGTTATCCGTCTTTTCGCGTCTGTCAGAATGTGTTTAGCATAACTCTTCACTCTTCCAACTGGTCCCTCTTTCTGCCCAATGTTTAGACATGTGCAGTGTTCAATACATCAGATAAGGTGAGAGGAAAGAAGAGTGTGCGTGCATTCTGTCTCCTTCTCCGTATTCTTCCTTCCATCTGGCGAGACGAGCCGAGCGCAGTTTTCGACCCCCATATGTGTTGCGTGTCTAATGACAAATTCACCCTCTTTCTTTGTATTCTGATGTGTATACACAACTAACCGTGGATTACTTGACTTTTTTGCCCTGCCATTCAAACTGTTCACTTTTTCAGAGTACCAACATCGAACAATACAAAATGAAACTTTTCAAATATCCGGCACTCGTTTGAGATGAAATTATCCAAAATATGGATTTTGCAGACGTGTGAGTTTTTTTTTGAAAGTGGAAATAACACATTGCTATTGAAATTTAAAAATAACCGGCTAGGGAATAGTGTGAATCGGGTGTGTAGTTATGACACATACCAAAAAACTTGTATTAGAAGGGACCGGCCCTTCTATTCTTCCTAGGTACCTCCGGAGGGCCCTTCTATTAGGGTGTTCAGTAAATAATGTCGTTCTTTGGTACCACTCTTCAAACGAAGATAACTTCGGTGAAACTCATGTTCATCAAACAAACTATGTACCATTCGAATCAGTACATTTTTGCCTACAATAAACAATTTTGAAAATTACATGATGATATAAACCAGAGGCCCAGGAAGTGACGAAACATTTGAAAGCCTTTTTGCATGGTCATTTTTAATGAACTGGTTCTCTTTGGAGAGGCTTTCACGATGTTTGAAAAAAATGGTAAGCGATAGAGGAGATGTCGACAAGTATGATGATCAGCCGATAATTCGGTTACTGCACGTATTCCATTTTTTGAGCCGCCATGATTGCAACATGTGACATGGAGTTGTCTTCGGGTAAGATTGTGCCAATTTTTTGACTTGTGCTGGCAACTTGGATAACAAATTTTCTTTATTTCTGGACAATTATAAATCGCAATGTTAGTTTTTCATCTTTTCAGGGCGTCATAATGAATAAAACCAAAAGCCAGACACCAAATAGTCACCATAGCCTCTTTTTGGTAAATTTCTGGCTTTGTGAGATGTTGCACTTTCTGTCCTTCGACAAGATATGGCGCTGATTGCATTTTGTTGTAGTATAGAAACCAGGTTTTCTTATACGCTACAATTCGATCCAAAAAATGATCATTTTTCTATCGTATGAGATGATCTTGCAATCTAGAGTAACGTTGCAATTTCTGGCAATTGCTAAGTTTATGAGAGACACATTTATCTAGTTTTTTCGTATCCCCAATTTTTTATATATGTCTCGAAATTGTTCCTATACTGACTCCAAACGCTACCGAAAGTTCCCGGACAGTCGATCTCGGATCTCCTTCCACCACACTTCAGAATTCCTTCCACGATCCTTTTTTCCTTCGAGAGATGTATCTCTACATGTGGATTTTGTGAACCATCGCTGTACTGATTTTTTGTTAGTACTCCTTTCTGCGAAAGCACGGTCAATATTTTCGGTTGTTTCGGATGCATTTCGGTCGAGCCCGGGTTCGTATTGAAAAGCAGCCAAAAATCACTCATTTAAAAATATTTCTCCTCGAAGTACCGGGAACATTTTGATACATGTTAGGTAAGAATTTTTGACGACTTGATTAGGTGTGTGAGAAGCAGAAAAAAATTTTGATATTAGAACGAGCCATCGCAGAGAAAATTGCGCACGAACAAAAACGACATTATTTACTGAACACCCTAATATTACAGGGGCCCTTCAATTAGAGGGGCCTTTCTGTTTTTCCGGTCATTTTTCCCAACATTTTTCATCAAAAAGTTCAACGAATTTCCGTTCGGAGTTCATGGAAATCTTCCAATTTTACAAAAATTTAGCAAGTTTTTTGTTTAAAAAAAGTGGGTTTTCAACAAATTTCTATTGAATTGCGGAATTTCCAGGATAATTTTCATAGAAAACGTACGAATATTTTTTAATTTCAAGACCCACTGTGAAGGGGTCCTTCTATTACGGGAGCCCTTCTATTACGGGGGCCCTTCTATTACAGGGGGCCCTTTCATTTTTCCAAACCCCTCTGGGAGGGCGCTTCTATTAGAGGGGCTCTTCTATCAAAGGGGCCCTTCTAATACAAGTTTTACGGTAACCTTTGTCATTGAAAAGCTGAGAACACCGACAACTCACAGAAGATTATGTCTCAAGCAGGGATGTGATTTTACGTTTACGGATTTTACGAACGTAACAAATTTAATTTGTACAATTTAGAGGGTTTTGGTACTCGAAAATTTTTACGAATGCCTTAAAATCAAATCCGGGAAGTTCGAAAAGACTGAAATTATTTCTGTCAAGAATTCACAGTATTCCTAACTATTTTATGTTACTGTTCTAGTTTTGAGAAGATTTTGTTTTTGCATCTCATTTTAAAATATGAATCATTCTTATTTTCAAAACATTTTCCTCCTAATCTGTTGCTTTTTTCACAAATTTTCTGTGTTCTGTCGGACTTATAGCAAATTCGGATATCCTAATCGTAATCAAATTGTTTCCAGCTTTCAAATGATGTAAGTCATGTGTAATAACTTCGTACCCGATTTAAACTATTCACTGGTGATTCAAATGTAACTCTTTTTTCAAAAATACAGTATTGCAATGAAGTTTAGGCTCAATCTCTCTACATGCAAACGTACCCAACCGTTTCTGAGAAGCGCCAGGTATCTGTCAGAACTGAATATCGAATTGAAGAGTGATGCTACCAAGGATTGCATTCTCATCTACGAAAACAAAATTAGTGAGGAGAAAATTATGTTGAATCTTGATGCCAAGCCAAGAAAACAAGAGACGAGTGACAGAAAACACATCTCGGAACATTCAGTAGTGGAACTCGTCGAACATATCGAATGTCCTTATGAAGACCCCAGGGAAAATTTAATTCATCATATGATACAAACATTCCAGTTCAAGACCAAGAAACTCACATGCAAAAGGAAAATAGATGGATCGAAAGACAAATACTTGTTGAATATTGTGGAAATTTTTGATGAAGTATATGTATCGAATGCCGGAAATATCGACTGGACTCCGACATCGGAGGATTTCAAAATGTTTTGTAAAAGAGTCAAGAACATAGACTTCTGCATGACATTGAGAGAAGGCGGGAAGAATTTCAAATTTGATGAAGCACTTGAATGCGAGAAGCTCTGGATTCATGATGATTCTAGATGGCTCGACATCGATAATTTGTTGGCAAGAGAAAACAAAATGACACGCCTCAATTTAAACAATGTTACTGAAGAAGATGTCAACAAGATTCTTACCCAGTGGATCAACGGTAACCCAACCGTTTTGAACAGTGCTTCGCTTGCTGTATCAAATCGGACTTCAGATCTTGTTATCTTCAAGGATATTGCTGCAAAGGAGATAGTGTGAGTGATTTTGCAGAATATTTTTTGGAAGATTCAGACTTTCAGGGAGGAGCAATCAAAGTCAGACGACACAGACAAGAAACTCAGACGCTTCAATATTTATAGAAAATGTGATGGAAAAGAGGCAACAGTCACTTTCTACGACCGCTTGACTCTCCTGTACCTTTCTGAAAATTGAGTATAATAATGCTCTTCAATCGTGAATTGTTTTGAGTTTTATTAGCATTAAAAATATATCTTTATTATCTCCACTACTAAAATATCCATTTGTCAAAAACCCGTTCATTTGTCCTATTCATCTTCTTATCTTATCTTATTTAAGAACCTTACTACATTTTGGAACCGATTTGTAATCCGACGATTACCATATCTAATAGAAAACCATGATTCTCCGTGGTTTTATTCAAAATCAAACCATTTTTTCTCATTTTCTGTCTGACTAGGAAACTATCTGAGCATGACTCCAAGTTACATTTCCTGACCCGTGTCATTAGAAAGCCCATAAAATTCATATTTACATGATCAAAGCCCATCTTCAAACATTTCTCATCCTGTGCAACAGTTTTTTAACAAAAAACCATTTTGGGTAATCACCTGGGGTCACACATCGAAAGTGATTTTTTTTGGAAATTTTTGAAAAAGTTCTGAAAAATGTCCCAATTGTTTAGAAAAAATGAAAATAGCATTGTCACTGAATTTGGCGGCCCTATTTGGTCGTTAAGTCCCTTTAACAAGCCAAAAACCGCTTGAAATCTACAGAAAGCTCTCTTTTGACCTAATTTTCTCAAAGCTCACCGCCGATTCGCCAAAACAGAAAATATATTCGGAATCAGCATTTTACGGGATTCCTAATAATATGAGTCATGAAGTGTAACTTGGAATCATACTCAGATAGTTCCCTAGTGAGTACCGTAAATGAATGTTACTTTGAGCCTTCATTCTCAATTATTCTCAATAATCAAAATATTCCTTCCAATATTTTTTGCAGAAATAATTACCATATTCACATAAATAGAGTTGTTTATATTTATTTTTTCTTTTTTTTCTCATTTCGTTTTCCAATATGAAAATTTGTCAGACCGATTTAGATCGACCAGTATATGAGTCATGAAGTGTAACTTGGAATCATGCGGTTGGCAGGTATGTATCACAATTCGAAAGCTGTTTACCTGAATTCTGAATATGAAAACTATTTTATTGTCTCTCCATGCAATCTATATAATAAATAAATGTAGCGGACGAGCTGAAAGAAAATGAGTTAAAATTTTTGTTCCAACACAAAAAACTGGTAAAAATAACAATAATAAGTCCAGGTCCAATTTATTCACTGTGTCTGTAATTTAGACCGTTTTGAAAATAGCGTCCTGAGTTCAATTTTTGTCATGACCCTATTTTTCACAGCACGTTTTGAATTGGAAAAAATTGAAAAAAAAAACTTGAACGTTGGTTACCGTCCAATTACCCAATAACGTCTTCCCCGCCGCTCGCCATTTATCATTTTTCCTGGGAAGGATGCAAAAACACTGTCATAAAACCAATTACTACTAGCATAAATATCAATATAGGTAAAGTTAGCCCACCTGGTTTTGACTCCGCCCCCTCGAGGTTCCCTATAAATACTGCTGGTTACCTACCATTAGCATTCATTTCCCCTCCTATCCGATCCCGCTCTCCCCTTATATCTTCCCGGACGGTCTTCTGCATGGACGTCGGGAAAATATTCTTTTTTATTTTACTGAAAATATTTCTTTCAATCTACGAGATCCATTCTTTTTTTGAATGATTACACAAGTTTTGGGACATCTCGACAAAAAGCTACACCGAAACAAGCACAACTCCTTGGTAAGTCAATTTCCTGATTATTTTTCAAAAATCCAAAAATATTTTCAGGCCATCAACAAAGACTACAAAGCCTCAATTCAAGACCGTCAACTCGGCGTTGTCATTGCCGCCAAATATGGGAATCTCGCTACAACTTCAAGTTGGAGGACACCGCCACCAGATACAAGGATACTATCTCCCATATTTTTTGAGAAATTTGGGGATTATCCGTTGGGCTCACAATGACCAGATCATTAATCAATAGCACCCGATGGGTATTTCAATCAGAGAGAAGATCCCAATCATCGACTCCAGGACGCTGTTTATGTCAGATGATATTGTTGGATTCCCAGAGATCGGATTCGCCAGGAAGACCGAGATGGCAGAGAACAAGAAAAGATGATTGAATGCAGACTCTGAATTCCATTCAATTGCACTTTGGACTACACGAAGTGTGTTTTAAATTTCATTCTGTTTCCTAACTTATTTTTTTGAATATCAACGTTCGATAAATAAATGAAAAATAATTAAATTGAATGGTTTCTTTTCCGTATATCTCTCCGTTTCCTTACAGGAACAATTCTTCGAGCCAAATTATCTCTGTCATTAGACTTTTGCGTCTGACAGGTTTCAATCACAATTCGTAAGCTGTGTATCTGAATTTCAGGTGGCAAACATGGTGATGTAATTGCTTTGTAGGCGCCAGCTTGATGCTAGAAACGCTGGAAGAGCGGCAAACACTTAACACACATTCTCTGAGATTTTCGAGCAACCCACTGTACAAAAAAAAATCAAACTGTTCTAAATGTGTTGGTATTACATACAGTTAGTACACTTGAACTTCTAAGAATTTTGAGGATACTTTTGATTGGCTCCGCCCACTTGGATCTGCAAAACTCGCTGATCAAAAAATAAAATTTTTTATTTTTCGAGATAGAAACGAAATCTTTTTTGCAGTAAACGTAGTTTGTATTTTGAAGCATTTTTTATGTTGACACCAAAAATTTAGGGTCCCATCTTCCAATAGAAAACTTCATTCTTTCGTGATTTTCGGATTTTTTCGCTGTTTTTTCAAGTTTTCGTCCTTATGAGACTGCGTGTGAACGGATTTCTTTGCAGATTCAGAATTCTCATAAAATTTTTCTATAGAAACTTTTAAGAAATTATCAAATTGTTAGGACCATAGTAACAAATTTCGGGAAAATGTCGTTTTTTCGACTACTGAAAAATTTCGAAATTTAATTTTGGTTTTCGATTGTTTTGAAATTCTGTTTTCTTTGTGAATTTGAACATAATTAATAAGAATACGTTTTTTAAAAGCAATACCGGTTCACTTATCGCTTTATTTTGAGATTTATCAATGAGAACCTCTGAAAAATTAAAATTTGGGTTCCGATGACTATAACTTTTTGTAGAGAAGAGTTACAGTTTTGAAATGTTTTGAGGAAAGATGAATAAACATATGATCAATTCAAAAAACAAAAAATTCTGTGTTTTCAATGAAGTTCAAAAATTTTTTGGAACATTTCATGAACTAAACCTCCTAAAAAATTGGAACATTTTTTCATGGTTTTCTAGCATGTGAAGTTTTCTTTTCCGGAAAATGCGTGATATGTCAAATTATTTGTAGAGACTAGTTACTTTGAAAAATTTAGGTCCGATATGGCTGAAGGTCCAAATATGTGGTTCAGCAACAGTCAAAGTTACAACAACTTATCACTTGAATAATATTTTCATAGACCAACTATTTCTTAATGTCTTGCTTTGAATCGATTATATTGTACATTTCAATGATTTTTTTGATTGATTTGCATTTTATTTGATTTCGAAACATCAACTGGTTCTAGTTCCCTTCTTGCGTCTCCATTTGAGCAAATCCTGGCTGAAGTTTGTGCTCAGATCCCGAGTATAAAAGACAAAACATGATAATTCAACGTTATCAATTGAAAAATTAATCAATTGTTTTAAAATCATAAGAAAAAATTGGTCTATGAAAAAATTATTCAAGCGATAAGTTGTTGTAACTTTGACTGTTGCTGCACCACATATTTGGACCTTCAGCCATATCGGACCTAAATTTTTTAAAGTAACTAGTCTCTACAAATAATTTGACATATCACGCATTTTCCGGAAAAGAAAACTTCACATGCTAGAAAACCATGAAAAAATGTTCCAATTTTTTAGGAGGTTTAGTTCATGAAATGTTCCAAAAAATTTTTGGACTTCATTGAAAACACATAATTTTTTGTTTTTTGAATTGATCATATGTTTATTCATCTTTCCTCAGAACATTTCAAAACTGTAACTCTTCTCTACAAAAAGTTATAGTCATCGGAACCCAAATTTTAATTTTTCAGAGGTTCTCATTGATAAATCTCAAAATAAAGCGATAAGTGAACCGGTATTGCTTTTAAATAACGTATTCTTATTAATTATGTTCAAATTCACAAAGAAAACAGAATTTCAAAACAATCGAAAACCAAAATTAAATTTCGAAATTTTTCAGTAGTCGAAAAAACGACATTTTCCCGAAATTTGTTACTATGGTCCTAACAATTTGATAATTTCTTAAAAGTTTCTATAGAAAAATTTTATGAGAATTCTGAATCTGCAAAGAAATCCGTTCACACGCAGTCTCATAAGGACGAAAACTTGAAAAAACAGCGAAAAAATCCGAAAATCACGAAAGAATGAAGTTTTCTATTGGAAGATGGGACCCTAAATTTTTGGTGTCAACATAAAAAATGCTTCAAAATTCAAACTACGTTTACTGCAAAAAATATTTCGTTTCTATCTCGAAAAATAAAAAATTTTATTTTTTGATCAGCGAGTTTTGCAGATCGGATCCAAGTGGGCGGAGCCAATCAAAAGTATCCTCAAAATTCTTAGAAGTTCAAGTGTACTAACTGTATGTAATACCAACACATTTAGAACAGTTTGATTTTTTTTGTACATAGGACAATGGGTCGATGCTCGAAAACTACAGAGAATGTGTGTTAAGTGGTTAAAAATCCAATTAATTGTTATGAATAACACCATTAGACGATTATTTTCTCTCACAAGATGTTATTTTTGTTAATAATTCGTGTGAGTTTCATCGTTCACCTCTTTGAATTGATTAAGTTCATCCGAATCATCATCGTATTCCTGAAAGAAAAGCTAACATCATTTCGTAGTTCGTTTTACCATCCATTACATCTTTCGAATAAAAACTAATCAAATCGCGTTTTGACCCGTTCTCCCTCTTTTCGCGTCTGTCAGAATGTGTTGAGCACAACTCGCCACCCTTCCACCTTTTCCCTCTTTCTGCCCAATGTGTAGACATGTGCAGTGTTCAAAACATCAGATAAGGGGAGAGGAAAGAAGAGTGTGCGTGCATTCTGACCCCTTCTCCGTACTTTTCCTTCTATCTGGCGAGACGAGCCGAGCGCAGTTTTTGACCCCTACATGTGTTGCATATCTGATGACAACTTATCCCTCTTTCCTTGTATTTTGATGCATATACTATGGGTTATTGACCCCTCTTTTTCCATTCAACACGTGCAGTGTTCTACCGAGAGATGCTCCCGAAAAGCCACTTTTTTACATGAACCGTGGATTACTTGACTTTTTTACCCTATCATTCAAACTGTTCACTTTTTCAGAGTACCAACCCAACCATACAAAATGAAACTTTTCAAATATCCGGCACTTGTTCGAGATGAAATTATTCAGAATATGGATTTTGCAGACGTGTGAGTTTTTTTTTTGAGTTTGGTAATTTAATTGAAAATAACTAACTAGGGAATCGTGTGAAGGGGTATGTAGCTATGACACATGACCTATATTATTAGAAAGCTGAGAACACGTTATTCAAAAATATGCAATGAGATATACTATAAAGCTGGCAGCTAACAAAGGAACCATGTTTAGCCGTCATCTCAGAATTTTTTCTAAAATTGCTCAGTTATAGTTTCGATTACGGGCTTTCTCGTGGTGTATTTCGTTTTCTGCACAATTTTCTAGAAGTCGAGAAAATTTTGTCTGAAAATATGCTGTTTTTCTGTCTCTCCTCCTTCCCTTCCACTCTCCCCCCTTTCCTCTATACATTCTCGAATGTGGTAAAAGCGAGCAGCAGTGGCCGATTGGATAGTGGGAATCAGGGCTGGGCATAAAATTTTTTTTTTTGGAATCCGTAAAACCGTAAAATTTCCAAAATAACTGTGTGTGGCAAGCAAAACTAATTTTTTTCAAGTTTTTTCGCTGCTTCATGTATGTAATTTTGCGAAATTTCAACTCATGAACTCAAAAATTATTTATTGTCACCCCTTTATCAAAAATCTCAAAATTCATTTTCCAAAAAGTTCCTATAAAAATTACAAAAACTTGGGAAAAAAAATCAAAATTGCCCAATTTTGTCATTGAAATCTCAAAAAGTTACATACTTAAAATAGCTCCAAACAGGCATTCTATTAATTTTACGGTTTTTACGGATTTTATGGGGATGAATAGTAATCACAAGTGTGGGCTTCCATTCCGACATTGTCCATTTTCTTTTTTGTTTTTTTCTTTGATGTTGGAGGAACGCTTTGCATTCTTCGAAAATCAAAATTATGTTTGCTCCATAATTTGAGTAGGAAAAAAATCGAAAAAGCATTGAATTGAAAAATTCATTTTTGACTGGTTTCGAAAAATTCAATGAATAGTCAAAATGTCAGTCGAAATCCTCCGATATGACCATATCGGGTGCGGAACAGTGATAAACCAGTCGGTTTGAGCCCCCTGCCGGGGGCTCAACCTCCTGGCTTCTGTATTTTATAATATACACTTGAGTCTCTAATTTCAGAACTTCCCACTTTCCGAGTGACCGGAGTTTCAGAGTTTTTTTTTTTAATTTCCAAATGTTCGATTTTTGCAATATCGGAATTTCTAAATACCGTACTTTCTCTAATAGACACCACCTCTGATAGAGGCGCACCGTGGCTTTTCCATTTTCTCTTTTCGTTAACTGCAAACGTATTTATTTTTCAGTTTTCCGAAAACTTTCGTCTTGTTGAGTTTAGAGCACTCTGATAGTGAGAATGTGGTCTCATTTTAAATTTCTAATGTTTCGAATTTCGAACGAAGATTCATTCAAATTTCAATTACGGAATTTCTAGAATTCTGAATTTTTCAATAGCCTATTTTTTCCTGGCTATCTAATTTATGATTGTCGAGTTTTCTGAATTTTAAAAGTTCAGAATACGCACACACTTGACTATTCATAAGCCTGTGGTTATAAATCACGTTGTAATTGTAGGGAAGAATCAGGAGGCAGGATGTTTGGCACCTCCGGAGCTCTTTTGCTTAGAAGACCTGTAACCTTATAGACAGGGATTTTGGGAACGGTATTCGAAATTCCAAAAATCCGTATGTTTAAATTGAGTATTCCCAGAATCAGAAATTTCGAAATTACGAAACTCTGAATTTTTCACATTTCGAATATCCAAAAATTTCAAAATCGAAATATTCCAAGATTCCGAAATTTTGAAACTTTGAAACTCGGAATTTCCGAATTCCCAAAAAACCCAAACATCTTAAGAAGAAATCATTCAAAAAAACTCAGACATTTTTTACAAAAAAAACGGACATTAAAAAAAATTGATTTGGCAAATTGAAAGTTAGAACATCTAGGAATTTTGAGTAATTTGTCCGGAAATAGGGCACTTTCGTTCTAGCGTTTGCTTGCAAATTTAGTTCAAAAGTTAATTTTCGATTGTGCAAATAGGAAAACCATCAAATTGATGTTCAGTGCATTCTCACGCTTCCATTTTCCCCTTGGAAATAAATTCAGTTGATTCTTGGAAAGAAAATGGATTTCAGAGAAAATTTGTTACGAATACAGCCTCAGAAAGTTTAGGAAATATCTGAAAATGATGCGTGTAAAACGAAATACACTATGACACACATTTTCAATAGGCCGCAGTATCAAAAACTGAGTGATTCTCAAAAAAAAAACGAAAATTTCAAAAATTCAATTTTGAAAGTTTGAGCTTAAATTTTTGTAGGCAGTATTTAGAAACGCCTAAAAACCATTTTGCAAAGTTTCATGAAGTTTTAGTGAGTTTTAGCATAATTTTGAAAATTTCGATTCACAACCCTATAGGTTCCCTATAAGCTAGAAGACCCAGGACACCATAGACATGAAGCGCTCGGTAGTCCATGACTACATACCACATACCACTATAGGAGCCCCATGTCCCTTTGAGTTATTCAAGTAAATGTTCGAGACGGACACACAGACACACACACACAGAAAAGTTTCGTTAGTAAGAAGTAGATCTATCAAGAAGTATGTAAATCTATGTTTTCAAAAGATTTGAGTGCTATTGATGATTTTCGAAGGACTATGATTCATAGAAATTTCGGAAGAAATCAGTTATTTGGGATTTCAAAATGGGCATAGGCTACAGAATTTCGTGAAAAGACTTATTTTATCATTTCCATGCATTTTGAGTTTATTTTAGCACATTAAATTTGTTTTCGAAAAATAGTAAAATTTGCCAACGGGGGTACCCATGGCAACTTTTTTTCAAGAAACATTTTTATGACAAATAAGGAAACTTTGTTAGAATGTAGAGAAAAGTTTAAAAATACGATTCACACTCAAAAAATGCCAAAAAACTCTCATTAACTCTTTCAAAAACTCACTCCAAAAGTGATAAATCAACACTGAAATCACTTAAAAAGCCCATCACTCGACCTACAGCAACTTGTGCAGAAAACCAACTACACCACGAGGTAGCCCCTATTTGAAACTGTAAATGAGCAAATAAAAAAAATTCTGAGATGACGGCTAAACATGGCTCCCTAAAGCAGGAATCATTCTCATTTTCAAAATATTTTTCTCCAAACTTGTTTGCTTTTTTCACAAATTTTCTGAGAAAGAAAAATTTCTCTGTTCTGTCGGCCTTATAGGAAATTCTGATATCCTTATACTTGTTTACTTGTTCTCCGCTTTCTAATGAAAACGGTCTTGTGTCATAACATACCCGGTTTACACCATTCCCGAGTGATCTGGAAGTATCTGTTTCTCCAAAAAATCCTATATCACAATACATTTTAGGCTCACTCTCTCTACAATCAAGCGTACCCACCCGCTCTTGAAAAGCGCCAGATATATGACGGAACTGAATGTCAAATTGAACGAAGATGATACGGAGGATTCCATCCTCATCTACAAAAATGAAACTAGTGAGGAGAAAATTATGCTGCATCTTGATGCCAAGCCAAGAAAACAAAAGAGGAGTGACGGAAAACACATCTCGGAACTTTTGGTAGTGGATCTTGTCAAACACATCAAAGGTCCTTATGAAGATCCACGGGAACTTTTGGTGCAACATTTGATGAAAACGTTTCAGTTCACGAAGAAGACACTTGAGTGCAAAAGGAAAATTGATGAATCTGCAGATACGTGCAATACGTGTTGAATATTATGCCAAAATTCGATAAAGTCTGGTTATCAAATGTCGTAAATTTTAATTGGACTCTGACAAAGGAGGATATCAGAGTGTTTTGTAAAAGAGTCAAGGATATTTCCATCAGTTTGATATTGAGAGAGGAAGAGAACAAGTTCAAATTTGATGAAGCGCTTGAATGCGAGAAGCTTTGGATTCATGATGATTCTGATTGGCTGGACATCGAAAAATTGCTGACAAGAGAGAATAAAATGAAGCACCTCCAGTTATGCAATGTGACTGAACAAGATGTTAACAACATATTTACTCAATGGATCAACGGACCCACCAGCGTTTTGAGTAGTGTTTGGTTTTCTGTGAAAAATCCGACTTCAGACATTGTTATCTTGAAGGACATTTCTGCAAATGAGATAACGTGAGTGCATTTGCCGAATTTTTTTCTATATCTCTGACTTTCAGTGATTTGAACTCAGAGCGAGACAATACAAACAAGACATCGAAGCGCTTCAAAATTAATAGAAAATGTGATGGAAAATTGGCAATGGTCACGATCGGCGATGGCATAATTACCCTGGTCGCATAATAAGATTCACATCAGTATTGAGAAGTATGGTCAATCATTTGTTTTTCAAGTTTCTATTTGAAATATATGTACCTTCATTATTCCCATCACTATGACGTCCACTGTTCGAAAAATCTTACATTTTTTCTCTTCCGATCGAACGAAAAATCAAATCTCAATTTTTCATGCACACTTCTTCCTAAATATTTCAAAAAAAATTTCACAAAAAGTACTGATTCATAATCCGACAATTTTTTCTCCAAGAAAAAATAGCGAATCTTCTCTCTAACAAGCATCGTGAATATATTTCATGATGATCATTCATTCTCAATTATTAAAATGTTCCTCTTGATTTTTATACTGTTCTCTACTTGCTTCTTATTCTCATTTTCTATTTTATTTTTGTTATTTACCATACAAATTTTCGAATTTCCAAAACTAGTCATGTATTTCCGCCTCTATCAATTTCTCGTATGCCGCCTTTGTATTACTAAATGAAAAGAGCTACTTGGCTGACTAGAAATAATGAGCGAAGCTTCAAAAATTGTTCTGATCGTCTTTGTGCGTTTTGCAATGCTCTAAAAAGCGGCCAAAATTGCTTCCAGCTGCATTTTCCATTGGAAACTACGCGCTTCAAAAATGCACGGAGAGGATAAGAAAGAACTCTGAAATTTTGCTAGAATCAAAAATGCCAAAATCAGAGTTGATTTTGGGCAAATGTTGTTTAAAATGTATGTATCTCTATTATCCCCTACCCCCCTCGCCCCATTAACAAATCCAAAGTAAGATATAATGTCGAAAACCCATATTATTTTCTTATCCCAACCAAACAAAAATAATCGTATCTCAATATTTCATATGTAATTAATTTCATCTCAGTACTCTTTCACATTTCAAGACGTTTTTAGTATCTGACAGTTTTACTTTTTCTCAATATGAAACACTTCATCCCCTTTTCTCCATAAGGTGTCGTTAATAAATTATACTGTAACCATTTATTCTCGATCGGAATCTTCCTTTTGATTTTTTTTCAGAAATCTTTACCGCCATCACATTGAAAATTGAAGAAGATGTGTCGTCTTCAAAATTTTAAACAGCAACTGTTTTAAAGAATTGAGGTTCTCATATTTTCCAATTTTCAAAAAAAAATGTGGTCTCTAGATTTTCAAAAGTATCTCACAGTTTGAGAATAGTTAATTTAAAGAAATAGTACGAGTAGAACTAGGATTACACACTTTTTCGAGGGTTTTTTTTACTGCCACAAATAACAGTATTACTTTTTAAAAGTCTTCTTTCCTGCCATAAATTTCAAATCAGTTGCAGGAAAGGACTAGGCATCACTTTCCCCCTCAATTTTCCCTCTTTTAGGTCATTACACGTCAATCCAAGCCAGAAATTCCACGCCAAAAATAGCACGCCAAATCATCGAAGCGCTTCAAAATTAATAGAAAATATGATGGAAAATTGGCAATGGTCACGATCGGCGACGGCATAATTACTCTGGTCGCATAATAAGGTTCAGTATTGAGAAGTATGGTAAATCATTTGTTTTTTAAGTTCTTATTTAAAATATATGTACCTTCATTATCCCCACCACTATGATGTCCACTGTTTAAAAAATCTTACATTGTTCCTCTTCCAATCAAACGAAAAATCAAATCTCAATTTTCCATGTACATTTCTTCCGGAATATTTCTGAAAAATTTCACACTTTAGTACTGATTCATAATCCGACAATCTCACTTTTTTCTCCAAGAGAAAATAGTTAGCATTCATTCTCAATTACTGAAATGTCCCTTTCGACTTTTATGCTGTTCTCTACTTGTTTTTCGTTCTCATTTCCTATTTCATTTTTGTTGTTTACCGTATTAGTTTGAATTTTCACAGTAAGGCATGTTTTCCGCCTGTATCAATTTGTCGTTTGCCACATTCTTATTACTAAATGAAGAGAGCAACTCGGCTGACTAGAAATAACGAACAAAGTTTCGAAAATCGTTTTCATTTTCTTCGTGCGTTTTGAGAAGCTCCAAAAAACGGCCACAATAGGTTCTAACTGCATTTTCTCTTGAAAAATACGCACTTCAAAAAGCACGGAGAGGATAAAAACGAATTTTGAAATTATGCTAGAATCAAAAATTTCAAAATCAGAATTGATTTTATGCAAATTTTGTTTAAAATGTATGTATCTTTATTATCCTCTTCCCCCCCCCCCTCTTAACATATTCAAAGTAAGATATCCAATGTCGAAAACCCATATAATTTTCTATTCCCGACCAAACAAAAAATTAAATCTCAATATTTCATATGTAATTAATTTCATCTCAGAACTCTTCCACATTTCACG
The DNA here is from genome assembly GCA_027920645.1 of Caenorhabditis nigoni. Lineage (NCBI taxonomy): Eukaryota > Metazoa > Nematoda > Chromadorea > Rhabditida > Rhabditidae > Caenorhabditis > Caenorhabditis nigoni. Next base: position 8,232,007 of record CP115869.1, read on the forward strand.
ACGTATTTAGTATCCGACAATTTTACTTTTTTTTTCAATATGAAGCACTTTATCATCTTTTCTCCATGAAATCGTGAATAAATTTAACTGTAAGCATTTATTCTCAATGATCAAAATCGTCTTTTTGATTTTTTTTTCAGAAGACGTTACCGCCATCACATTCCTTCAGTAGATAAACCGTTGTTTTAAAAGTGAAAAAGATGTGGCATCTTCAAAATTTCAACCAGCAATTGTTTCGAAAAATTGAGGGTTTCATACTTTAAAAATTTTCAAAAAAAAATGCGGTCTTTAGATTTTCAAAAATATCTCACAGTTTGAGAAAAGTTATTTTGAGTAAATAGTACGAGTAAAACTAGGATTACAAACTTTTTCGTGGGTATGATCTGGGTGTGTGTCCCAGCTCAACAAAAGTCTAAAATGTAATTATAGTGCATCGACACGGTCAGATTCAGAGGACTTTCATACCAAGCAAAAAGGGCGGAGTTCAACATTGAAAAGCAATATGATAGAATGATAGTAATAATTCTCTAATATTGGCAGAAATAATTCTTTAAAGCACGTCAATTAATTCATGAAAAGCGCAGAAGGGAGATTGCTGGCGCTTTTCTCGTGCATCGATAAAACAGCAAAATTCAAAAAGTTCAAAAGAAATTAGTTTGTTCGTGAACAGACATATTAAAAGATTTGACACTCTATGCATCAATTTTCCCCTCTATTTTCCCTTTTCTAGGTCATTCCTACAAGCCAGAAACTCCACGCTAAAAATATCACGCCAAATAAAAATGCAGAAAATTTTGAACGAAAATAATGAATTTCCTTCAAATCTACAGTAACCTGACTGCTTCAAATCCTATCAGGGGTCTCAATTCTAAATTTTATGGGTTGATTATTATATCAAAAATTGTTCGTAAAATTCTATAAAAATTCTGCACAGATCAACGGGGTGAGTCACTCGGACAAAAAGTGCGAAAGTCTACAACAAGTGCGAAAGTCTACAAAGAGTGCGAAAGTCTACTAAGAGTGCGAAAGTCTACGTTACTGCCATAAATACCAATATATGTAAAGACAGCTAAACTGGACTCGACTCCGCCCCCTCGAGTTTCCCTATAAATACCGCCGGTTACCTACCATTAGCATTCATTTCCCCTAGCATGTCTCCCTAAACCTTTTCCTGATGACCTTCTGCATGGACGTCGGCACGGTATTTCTCCTTATTTTTCTGAACATATTCATTTTGAACTACATATTCCATTCTTTTTTGAATGTTTCCACAAGTATTGGGACATCTCCACCAGAAGCTAAGTCAACTAGCACGACTCCAGATGAACCAAAAATCAGCGAATCCGCCACCCTCTTAATCGCTTCTATAATCAACGTCATCATGACTCGTTCAGTTGCTCGCGTCCCCAAGAAAAGTTAGTTTTCAATCCACGAGGGTCTTTTTTTACCATTTTTTCACTCACCCATTTTCAGACAACGTCACCATGACCCTCCTAAATACTATCGTCGAGCTCGAACGGAAAAAATTCCAAAGAAGCGTCAGCCGCCCACTTCTTCTACCGAGGGCATTTCTCGAAAAACGCCAATAGTAAGTGAACCAAACCTGAGTCAAAAATCGAATTCAAAAATATTTAGACACTCGCTGGTCAAAGTTGGAGGAAGCAGAGTAAAAGAAGTGGACCAAGGAGTGGGCAAAAATCAGGGAGGTCCAGAAAGTTCAGGCAGCTCAGGGACTCATAGTGCTCAGGTCCCAGATCAAAGACGAGGTGGAGGATGGGCCGAAGTGGGCAATGACTCTTAGAAGTAGACGTTAAGACTCCTTAAAATTAGATCAAAGTTTCTAGTTACTTTAAAGTTATTTGTCGTTATTTCCTCCTAATTATTATGTCACATTAGTTAGTTGTTCTGATTTGTTTTGGTTTTTTATTTAATCAATTGTCTTTTCAACATTTTCTTGTGATCCTCACGAATCTTTGTTTCCAATTCTGGAATTTCACCACCTACCTATCTTTCTTCCATCCTACAACATTACCCCATAAGTCATTTGATCTTCTGCCGCTACTGCCCCCCTTTTCCCAGAACTCAATCTTTCAAGTACCCTAATAAAGTTATTTTTTCTTTATCTTGTATTTCTGTCATTCTTCTTCGCACCTCAATAAACAAAAAAACAGCTTCTGGGCATATAAAAACGAAATGTCATAATTTTAGCACTTTCCCTGCACATGTACTATCCAAAAACCCATTTGCAAGTGGTCAATCTCTATACGACCATCTGGGAAATAAAAAAACTCAAATATTTTAGAGAGCAACATTGAATTTTTTGGTTGGAAACTGCTGAAATAGTCTTAAAACAGCGTATTTGGTCAGTTTATACAAAAATTGATTCCTCCATTCAAGTTTCGGAAACTTGAATCTCTAGCTCGCCCTTTGAGCTAAAAAGAATGTACCCTAATGAAAAATTTTCAAAGTTGCTTGAAATATCGGAAGGATGTTTTAAATGGTTTATATTGTTATCAAAATGTTTATTTTGTACTGAAAATTAAAGTTTCAAAAATCAGATTCTCGTTTCAAGGTCAATTTTTCAAATTTCAGTCAAGCTTCAATTACTTTTCAAATTTCAGCCAAGCTTCAAAAAGACTGTTTTAAAAATTTTTCGGCTTATTTTGACAATTCCGACTTCGAAAACAGACATCTTATTATTTGGTGTGGGCTCAGTTTGGTGTGATACCTCAAAGGTATGTTTTGGCATAAACTGGAAAAAGATTTGGAATGTACTGGTGGTCCTGAACTGATCTTCTGCTCCGAATCTGATCATTCGGCACCGATCCATTCCTGAGCACCCCCCGCCGGTACACATTCAAGACATCATAACTCGTTTGAAGAAAAGTGAAAACTGTTGAAATTTTAACAGTAGATTATTGAAACGATAGAGGAACAAAATTTGACTATAGTTTTTGAATCTTCCACCATCGGTTCTGATAACAGCCGATTCCTTCTAGAGAAGAGTCGATCACGGCACGCAGGCGTTTTGGCTGAAAAGCCTCTTATAATTTTTCGTGGGCAATCATTAAAGCATCCAAACTTGGGTAGTTTTCCGTAAAAACCCTCTGGCACGACCCTTAGTTTGGATTAGATTTTTTTATTATTTTTTACTACCGGTTTCAAAGTCAGTAGCAATTATACGGCTGCTTTTACCGTCATCGTCAGCCTCCTCAGCAAATATTTCATCATCAAAAAATGCAAATATTACCTGAAAATGGTTTTTCCGGAATTGGGCGGATTCTCTCTCGGCCAGCTTCAACGACAGCCGGAGTAGTCAAGGTGAATGGATTACCAGATTCTGGAGAGTCATCTTGAAGCCGAAGTTTCTGGTAACCGGAGTTTCTTCAAAATGAAGAAAAGGACATGAAACTTTGCAAATATGTTATTAAAAAATGTAATTAACAAATTTTTGAACGATTGCAGCCAGTTTCGCTCTTGTGCAGGCTTGTAAGTTGGCGCAAAGTTGTGTATCAGTCTTTAGTATCCACCCTGTATACTGGGTTCTATAATGGTGGTGAATACTCAAGTGGCATGTTCTCCTTGAAATTCCGATCCAAAAAGATAACTAGACATAGTAGAGATTTGATTTTTTTTTTTCTGCTGTGAAATGGTCTCAATCCAAGTTCAACTTCTCGAGGGGCATATTTGAAAAGAATTCCGAGAACATTATTTTTTCATGTCTTCCCACCTTTAAAGCTCTATTGGTTTTGTTTATCACAGCTATCTCCTTCGCAGTTTTTGTGTTTTTTTTCCTGACATTTTGAAAAATAAACTTCATGGACGATTTGTGATCCCAGGGACTGTTGGCGTAGTTTCTGGTGGACTGATGACGTTTGTTCTGTTTTCTTGCTTCTCTCTATTCCTGTTTGAACTTTGGCGTCTCTTCTGGATTTTGTTAAACGTCTGAGGCTTTTGCTACACTGAAAATTTTAAAAATATGATGAGAAATATTCAAAGTTCAAAACTTCAATGGCCTCAAAGCGCGTACCGGAAAAAACTATTAAATAAAAGAGCTTTATGGATATTTGAAACAAGAACACATTTTAAGAAACCTTCAGATAATTATTATACAAAAGAACGGCGAAACAGGATTTCACATGTCATAGAATCCCGTGAAACTCAATGAAGTGGTCAGGCACTCGGAGAGAAGATTTGGTGGAATCTGAGATTACAGAGATTCAATTTAAAAACCTTCCTAAAAACAATCTTACCCCGTCTCCTTTCTTTTTGAACATCTTCTCGATTGCAAGGGAAACCTTCTTTTTGAGACTCTTCAAGTTATTGTATGAAGCGATGGTTTCAATTTGCGACGTCGAAGCGGTGACGCTAATTTTCGCCATATTGGGAATGTTGGTTGATGTTTCTTCTGGAGGAGTTGGCTGGACAGAAGCCTTGGTTGATGTCTCCAGCGATGCTCTAATTACTTGAAAGTTTTGATTGCCTCCTAGAGAAGCTTTCGATGACGTGGAAGATGTTTCACCCGATGTTTCAATTTTTGCTGACGTTTGAGGTTCTGGATTGGATAGTTGAGCAGGAATCTTTAATGACGTGGTAGGAGTCTTCTCGGCTTTTTCAACCTTCACATCAGTTTGTGTTCATCTCGTAAAAACTGGATTGTGAACATTGGATTGTGGAGAATGGAATACGATACGTAGTAGGAAAGGAGTATTTTCAGGAAAATAAAGAGAAATACCTTTCCGACGTCCATACAGAAGGTCGTCAGGAAAGAATATAGGAATAGATGAGAGGGGAAATGAATGCTAATGGTAGGTAACCAGCGGTATTTATAGGGAGCCTCGAGGGGGCGGAGTCAAAACCAGGTGGGCTGTCTTCACCTATATTGGTATTTAGTGAGTTTCATAGCAGTGATTTCGTATCCTTCCCAGCAGAAATGATGATAATTGGTGAGAGGCAGGGAAAACATTATTGGCTAATTGTCACTATCGTTCAGGTTTTTCTATATGTTTTTCAATCCAAACAATTCTGTGAATGGAAAGGATAGTTTAGGGCAGTAAGAACCCTATGTGTTTTTTTTGAGTGACTCGACCAGAATTCAGAAAATAAGAGTGATGAGGAGTATGTCAGACAATCTAACCCCATGACGTTACCTTACAAATGAACCAGGTCTAAAATAAGGTGTGATTCTAGTTTTACTCGTACGGTTGCCTCAACAAAAGTTTACTCAATCACTGTGAAAGATTGTTCAAAATCTGAAACAACATTTTTTTGAATGTATGAAAACCCTAATTTTTCAAAAAATGCTGTTTCATATTTTAAAAAAGTTTATTTTTCAAAATGCTAGAAAAAGAATACACAAAAACTGCGAAGGAGATAGCTGTGACAATTTCTCACTACTTTCATTTACATCGGACCTGAAACTATACTACACTTCAAACGGTTCATTGGACATAAATAGATCTGATATTGAATATGTTTTGCTCTGAGCAGCTACGCAAATATTGAATGCAGGCTCTGTTACAGAAAAGTTATCAAGTCAAATAGTCTTTATCACAAAGCTCACGCGGTCGCTTATTTACGCCTAAAAACGTAAGATGAATCATTTGAATAATAGGTTTTAATCATTAGATTTTCAGATGGAAATGTACTGTTTGTGAGACAATCGGCTTGAAGGTACCGGTGTATTCCCAGAGATTGGATTCGCGAGAAAAAATGTTGAATATGTTTTGCTCTGAGCAGCTGCGCAAATAATGAAAATCATGACATTACTCGTATAAATATGATCGGACTATTTCGTTTTCCATTAAAAAAAATGTTTTTCATATTTTTATTTCTCTCAGGTTTAAAACCTTTCTGTGATTGTTATCATAATGGTGGTCCAAGTTACATGGATTCGCCACGTTGGTCGCTACTGCCAGATTATGCGGAATCCGAACTCAATTGGAAACCTAGAAATTTCGTACATTACGATGTATGGAAAAATTGGAGAACTGGTGAACGCAAACAATTTCCAAGAAGTGAGTTTTCCATTTTTAATCATTTTAATTTGAAACATCATAAGGTTGTGGTGGATTGGATGGAGAAGCAGCCGTTGTTTGGCCGGAGGATTATGACTATCAATTTGATAGTCATTTTCTGTGGAGCTGTGAAAAGAGCGATATCGATGGATCATTGAACTTGGAACCATCGGCATGTGTCGGCGATGAATCGGCTCAGAAAGCTCTTCACATCAAAGCTGGAGAAACAGAAATTCACAAGAATGGATCAGTAGTAGTTTCCTGTAAGCGGTTTGAAGGAAGATTGCAAAGAGTGAGCACGCCAGGTGAATCAGCTACTTTTCAGCCCATTAATTCAACGTTTTTATAGTTTCTGGATGCTTCTACAATAATACAGTGTATCCCTTAGGTGTATATTGGTCAGAACCCAACATTGGGGATTCCCAGACTTTACAAAGGTTCATGACTTGCTACAAGTCAGAATCCGGTTACTTTGAAAAGAAAGTTGCTGGTGAGTTTCAAAGATTTTTTTGAAAGTAACCATAATACTCAGGATGTGTACTACCATCGGAAGTTCCCCAATATATTCTGCTGAATCAAACAGAGGCCATAGCAGACAATGAATTCGAAAAATGCGTCAAAACTGAGCTTGGAAAAGTAGAGTTGATATCTGTTGAGAAATTTGGTGCGTAGAATTCAAAATTTTTCGATGATTATCCGAGGTTTCAGAAGACACATGTAACTTGAATGGAGTAACTTACCAAAGAGGACAATGGTTTGATAAACAACGTGGAGCGAATTTAAGATGTGCTCTCGGGAGAGTGGAAAAAGCTTGTAAGTTTGAGAGAAAATGATTGATATGCGAATTATCACAATTCAGCATGCGAGATAGGAGGAGTACTTGTTTGGCTCAACCATGAAGTGAAACTATCGAATGGATGTACCTTCTTGTGTCACCCACAAACTAATGTATACAATTGCGATGTTCCACTTCATGAAATGAAAATTTCACGTGCTACTGAAGCAGCGAATAAGTAGATCTATTTATTTTTAAGCGTACGCTTGTCTGTAAATAAAGTCTGTCAATCGATTTTCTGACAATGAATTGCATTTCTCGAAATGTATTACATAAACATTCTTATAAGCGAAAGTTTGTTAACAAAGGAACCTCAACAGCTCACGAACCCAGATTTTGATGAAAAATTCAGGAGAGAAAACATTCCAGGTGCAATCTGATCGATAATTATGTAACTCGGTCCATTTGAAAGATAATGTCCTGGGTTCTTTTTTCAGCATACTTTTTATTCACAAAACATTTTGGATTGAAAAAATCTGAAAACTTGAACGATGTTTCCCGCCCGATTACCCAATAATGTCTTTCCTGTCTCTCGCCATTTATCATTTCTCCTGGGAAGGATACAAAAACACTGTCATAGAATCAATTACTACAGGCATAAATACCAATATAGGTAAAGACAGCCCACCTGGTTTTGACTCCGCCCCCTCGAGATTTCCTATAAATACCGATAGTCACCTACCATTAGCATTCATTTCCCTTCTCATGTAACACCCACCTCTCCCTTATATTCTTTCCTGACGACCTTCTGCATGGACGTCGGAAAAATATCTATCTTTATTTTTCTGATTATTCCTATTCAACTACGTATTCCATTCTTTCCGAATGTTTACACTTGTTTTGGTGCATCTCGACAAAAAGCTACGCCAAAACCAGCACAACTCCTTGGTAAGTCATTTTCCTAATTATTTTTGAAAATGCTCCAAAAATTTTTTCAGGCCATCAACAAACATCACAAGTCCTCAGATCAAGATCGTCAAATCGGCGTTGTCATTGTACGTATTCCATTCTTTGAGCAACATAACGATCGTTGTCAAAACTCAGGTGGAACCCAATTTCGTTAGTTTGGTGGCATTTTTGGCGGGAAATGGATGGAATTCGCAGTAACAAACGATGCAACAATCCCGGCTGAGTTACGAAAAAAACAGTTTTATTTTGAAATTAGTCTATTTTTCAGATTCAGACGCCTTGAATGCTCCACTAGCGTCCGATGAGGAGACACGTATGGTGAGGGAATGTGTGAAACGAGAAGAGCCTGAATTTAATGCGCCAATCGAGCCGGATATGGAACAGGTGGCTCGGAACAATAAAAGAAGTGAGTTTTTGAAAATACAAAATTTTCGTTAAACGATACAGATAAATGATCAATACATATAAGGACTAATTATTAAAAAATTTCAGATCTATGTAGCAGCCAGAAATCTACCACAAGCATCTGAAGACCAATCACGATTGGCAACGAAGAGGACAGAGCGGGAAGAGCCGGAACTTGAAACCATTATTCCAAATGAAGGTGAGTTTGGAAAGTTCAATATTCGTTGTGTCCAAATTTATTGTGATCCAAGTTGTATGGTGTACTTTCAAAATCGTAATTTTACAGAGATCGGAACTCCAAAAGTGGAAAACGCATCCTCAAGTGAAGGAGCTGAAAGCATGGAGATTAATATTCCAGACGTTGAGGAGGAGACAGACGATTTAGAAGTGCAGCCGGCTACTTTTGAGCAATCTTCAAGTTCCACCAAAATGATTGAATGCAGGCTTTGTAACAGAAAAGTTATCAAGTCAAATAGTTTTTATCACAAAGCTCATGCAGCCGCTCATTTACGCTTAAAAACGTAAGATGAACCATTTGAGTAATAGATTTTAATTATTAAATTTTCAGATGGAAATGTACTGTTTGTGAGACGATTGGCTTGGAGGTACCGCTGGATTCCCAGAGATTGGATTCGCGAGAAAAACCGAGATGGAAGAGAATGAGAAAAAATTGGATAATCACTTGGAGACGCTGAAACTCCCATTCAATTGCTTTCGGCACTATTCGAGGTGTTCTTAAAATTTTATTTTGTTAGGTATCTCTTTTTTTTTCGTTGAAAACTAACGTTCAATGGATAAATGAATAAATTGAGTGGTTTTTTTTGTCTTGAAATATCTCACTGAAGAAAATGCACATCACACGAAAATGCTGTCTTCACAGAAGGTGGACTTAATGAGAGAATCCGAAACATTTGATTTTTAATAAAACATCTGTTAAGATGAAAATAAACTCAATTTTGGCGGATACCGTAAACACTCTAATATATAGCCACTCCTAATTGAACGCCACCTTCTAATAGAATGCTTCCTGGAAAAAAACATCTTCCATTCCCCAGATTATTAAGTTTTTGCTTTTTAGGGAAGATTGAGAAGTACGCAAGTAGACTGTTTTTCAGAATTTTCCGGTTTATTTCCCATTTTTCGGTTTTTTTTGGTTAAAAATTTTTTCGTTCCGGTAGGATCTCAGAAGAATCTTCGCTCAGTTTTTTCGCGTCAAGAAAATGCTGTCGAGTAAGAGAACAACAGCCTCTAATTGAATACCACCCTCTAATAGAACATTCTCCCAGCTATTCATTGAAAAATAAAACGCCATGGTATTAAATTAGAATTTTTACGGTAATAGTCATTTTGGAATGAACTCGGAAAGGTCCAATTCACATCTCATAAATAAACAGGGTGGTGGCAGCCTTCGGGTGTGATGTGCTTTTGCTCCGCTGGGATATCTCAAGATGGAAATTGCGCTGGTCGTAAGATCATCGGTGAGTATCAGGAAGTGTTCGTCGATCATGTCCTCCATTTCTGTCGTCGATTCCATCACCGTAGGACCATTTCACAGCAGGAGAATGCTTTCCGTCGCCTCAGCTGATTTGGCACGGTTTCTATAAACTCAAATAATGCCATCCCTCCGGACGCTGTCCTCGTTGTTGAAAAACTCTGACGAGGTAGCTTTTGAGAAAGCTCCAACCAAAAGGAATATGAAGTTCAAAAAAGCAAAAAAAAAAACAGAGAAAAAAAACAAGGATCAAATATAGTGGATTCTTCATATCTATAAAGACACATTTCGAGTCACGTTCAAAGATAAGGAGCAATTTCGAGACCACTGTTAGTCCCAGGAGTTTCGTGAGTGGGAGATAGTGTATGATTCATGATCTCCTCAAAAAAAAAAAGAGATGATGACTGTTCAGTGGGGTGGCGGCTTTCAAACTTTCTGGATGAAAACATTGACGAATGAGACCAAGTGTTAGTTTCGCACTTTTTTGACCCTGGTGAAATTGAAATTTTGGGGTTTCGAACTTTATCTTCAAAGAAATTAACAATGGAATCCGTCTGTCAGTTTCAGTACAGTAAAATCTGGTGACAGAAATCACGGTTACAATGCAAAAACAGCAAATTTCAAACACCATTTTCTCGACATCTAGGAAAGTTCAGAACATGAAATATTTTGAGTTGAACTTATAGTCCACTGGATTTCATATTTGAGACATTTCCTCTGAAAGTAATTGGAAAAATTTTTCACCAATAGAATTCACTCGAAACTTGAACTTTCAAAAATTTTATAAACCTGCTATTTCTGACCTACTCTAAATTTTTCTTCAAAATCTGGGCTCATATACGGTTCAAAAGTAAGAAAACGTTTTCATTATTAATGTTATAAAAGAATTCAAAAACAATTATGAGGGATTTTAATGTCAAAAGTTTTCAAAAACAAGGAAATGCTCTGAAAGATTTACTAATAGTAATTACCAGTCGGTTTGAGCCCCCTGCCGGGGGCTCAACCTCCTGGCTTCTGTGTATTGTATTATTAGGAATACTAATTTCTTCGTATTTTCTCTAATAGAAGCCCACATCTAATCGAAGACCATCTCTAATGTCTGAATCGACGGTTTTCTAAATTTCTCAATTCTCGAATTTCAAACCAAGGTTTACAATTTTTGGAACTTCTGCATTTGTCGAGTTTATCGATATTTCTGATTTCCCAACTTCGAAAAATAACTAAACTTTTGAAACTCTGAGATCCGGAATATTTCAATTCCTAAATTTCAAAAGTGCTGGATTTTTCCATATCCGAAATTTTAGTTTTCCTGGATATTCTAACTTCTGATTGTTAGGGTTTCTGAATTTCTGATTTTTAGAATACCCACACACATCACTATTTCTAAGCATTTGGTTCTAAATCACATTGAAAATATAGGAAAGGGACTTCAATATCTGTATTCATATGGAGAAGGTTTGCCCCTCAGGTGCTGAACTTCATTCTGGAATTTACAGCATTTTTCTAGAAACTTCTGGAATTCTCTAGAACTTGCTAGAACTTTCCGGAACAGTCTGGAATTTTTTGGAACTTTCGAGAATTTTTTGGAATATTCTGGAACGTTCTAGAATAATCTAGAGCTTCCGAGAATATTCTTAACTTTCTTGGAATTCTCTTGAACGTTTCGCAGTAGGAAGTTAACACTGTAAGCAAATTTACAGTGGTCACAGAATTTGACTTTATCACGAAAAAAAAAACAAATGTTCCAAAGATTTTCAGTTTTGAAGATTTTAGCTTAATTTTTTGTAGGCAGCACATAGATAGACCTGAAAACCGCTTTTGAAAACTCCGTGAAGTTTTAGGGAGTTTGAGCAAAATTTTGAAATTTTCGATCCTTAAACCTAGATGTTCTCTATAAGCTTGAAGGCCCAGGACATCATGGACATGAAGCGCTCGGTGGTCCATGACTACATACCACACACCACGATAGGACTCTTATGTCTCTTCGAGTTACTGAAGTAAATGACCAAGACGGACGCATACACAGAAAAGTTCCCTTAGTAAGAAGAAGAGTAGATTGGAATATTCCTATGTTCCCAAATATCGAAAGTCGGAATTTCCGTCATTCCGAAAAATTCTGAAAAGGCCATTCCAAGCATATCTGATCTTATAGAGAATGCATGTCAGTTTTTTCAGACCATGCCGTTTTTTTCAGACCATGCATAATTTCAAAGTATTGGTTCTTATTATGGGAAATTTGGCATACTCGAGGGACCTGACATTGTGAGAAAGAGAAAAAAAACTTTTAATGATGAACCAAACAATGATACAGAGCCAAACACCTAACCTTAAGAAAAGATCATATGAAATCTTTAGAAACTCGGAAATCTGAAAACTGGAAAATAGGAACTTTGAGTAATGTGTCAAAAAAGGCGATTTTCTCTCTTGCGTTTGCGAGATATTCCTTTCAAAAACCTTTTCTTAACTGTGCGAATCAAAATAATGTTCAGTGCAATCTTAAGCTTCAATTTTCTGTTTGGAAAGTGATTCAAATTTTCGGAAAAATTGATTTTTCAAGGAAAATATTTACGAATATACCCTCACAACGTTTCAGAATTATCTCAAAATAATGCATGTAGAACAAAATACACTTACACCCACATTTCTAGTAAGCCAAAGGATCGAAATTGAAGTGATTCTCGAAAAAAGAAAATTTTCGAAAAATTTTAATTTTTAAGATTTTAGCTCAATTTTTTGTAGGAAGCACATAGATAGTCCCAAAAAACGTTTTGCGAAATTTCATGAAGTTTTAGTGAGTTTTAGCATACGTTTGAAAAATTCGATTCTTAACCCTATGGGTTCCCTATAAGCTAGGAGACCCAGGACACCATAGACATGAAGCGCTCGGTAGTCCATGACTACATACCACACACCACTATAGGAGTCCCGTGTCTCTTTGAGTTTTTCAAGTAAATGTCCGAGACAGACACACACACACACACAGAAAAGTTTCCTTAGTAAGAAGTAGATTCGAGTGTCTCACCCGACACCTCATCTTTCCTCCTGATATATGATATCTTTGTTAAAAAATGACAAATGATACGTTTGGGGAGAAATTACAGCTGAACGCTAATTTCAATCAGCACATAACAATTGAAAACACTACCTGGCTGAGTGTGTTGAGAAGCTAATCAAAATGATTGAAGATTGAGTGGAATATCAACGAGACTCCTTGAAACAATGGATAGAGGTGAAATTTTTTTCAACATCAAAGTTCAAATATTGTGAGAATCTTGTCTGTTGTGATATATTTCCATCGAGATTCAGAGAACTTGATAATTAATTGTCTGATAGCAGATTTGACTTTTTTGAGTTATGCAAACTCCAGTGGACTCTGTTCTCATATGTTTGGCTCAATTTCAACCAAAAAAAAGTTTTGTTATGATATCTTTAATTGGCTTAGATCTTCATCTAAAAATAAATAAAAACACCTGGAAGCATGAGAAGGACATCTTTCATCTATTATCAATAAACTTTTAAAATAATCAATAAACTTATAAAATAAATACTAACAGAAAAAATAAGAACTGATTGATTATATATGGTATACTTCTAAATTATTTCACATGAACATCATATTTTATGTTGTGTTTGGTTGATCATCACAGAGCACTATCTTTGTTGAATTTGAGGAAAAAAGTTGAATGGATCGAATCACTTTCACGGTAGACTTCTGAAAAAACAAAAAATTTAATGACGAAAACTTAAATAGATGCCTCACAGTTCCATGGTTCCGAATATCGAGCAGGAGAAGGACCATGCGGTTGGTATGCGATTTCACAGTTACCGTAGTAAAAAGACTTGTCAGTCACTCGCGGCTTCGGACCTTCCGCACGGTGAAGTTTTGGCTTAATCAATTGGTGAGCATTGTGACTAAGTTTCAATCCTTTCTCGATTTTACGATCGTCGTCCACTTTTTTCGGAAAAGTGAACGGTACGGGGGGAAGTCTCTGACATATTTTTGCTGTGAATTTCTCGATCTTCGTAAGTTCCTTTCTGGAGATTTGACTGGAAATAGCTGGCGTTGGAATATGGCAAGAAATCGTGCCAGAATTTCGACATTTTGTGGTGTTGTTCTCCTCAGCATATGACGTTTCCTTTTCTTTATGAGTCTTGATGTGCATTTCAGCGCCTGAAGAAATATATATTAACTTCTGTCAAAAATCTGAATCACTAGACTTCTTTGAAATTTGTTTTTCTCACAAAAATTCACAGAGAAAATGAAAAATTTCCATTTTTCGGAAATGATCATTTTTAACCGGGAGGACATGGGCGGGAGGTTTTTCCACAGTGATAATCGGATAAAAATCAGGCGTGTTCGAATAAAAATTTTGCCTCTGATACAGTCGTATCCTTTCTGAGGCAAGATCTGTTAGCTATAGTCTTTTCCCGATCGTTTCTCAAATTTTATAACTCACCAAAATGCTTCTTTCCAACTTCGTTCTTGCGGACATCAGAATCCTGATTCTTCTTCAATGGATCATTATTTGTGATGATTGTGTCCGTATTCACGTTGTTAAGCGGTTTTTCCTTTTGGAAGAAGTTTTTGTGAGGATTAGCTGAAAAACATATTTCCTTGCATTTATTTGAACGAACATCAACAACCTTTCTTATATGCTTCCAATTCCTCAAGTTTCAAGGCCAATTCATCATTGAGTAGACGAAAATCATGCATTTTACGATCCAAGAAGTCGATTGTTATGCTTTGATGCTTGATAATATCCTTTAGTTTGTGGATCTCAGCATCTTTCTCTTCCAACAAAAGAGTCGTTTTGGAGCACATTTCGTAGTGCATTACCTGAAACAAAAATGATTGGAAGATACAAAAATAAACAAATGAGAGAGATTGAGAAAAAAATTAATGCGTAACTAATGCAACCGACAATGGAACACAACACACCTAATTGGCACGGAAATCGCAAGGGTCTCGCAGCGAACGGAGAAATAGCACACGTTCTTAGAGAGACGGGCAGACAAATAAAAAAAGAGGCGAGTAGCACTGGTGTTGTGGTGGTCCCTTACCGGTCGTCCTCCTGTGTGTGTGTGTGTGTGTGTGCTGTTTTGTTGGCCCAATAGGTTGCTAAGAAAGGAGAAGGCAGTAAGGGCATGAACATCATCAACAGTTACTTGATGTTGCGATGATTGCGTACATGGTGATTATCTGAAAACTAACTTTTGAAGAATAAGTTATCATAGGCGAAGAAAAATTACATTTCATTAAGAGAGGTATGAGAAAAATCCTATCAAATTTGTCCATTTTTTCTGTGATTTTAGCGGCGGAAAATAAGAAAGAAAAAGTGAAGATCAAAGCGGCGAGAACGCGCCGAAGATGCGCTAGTCAGAATAATTGGGTTTAAAAAGATCAATTGTGGGGAGACATCGAAAAAGTTGAACTAGCTTCACTAATACTTGAACTACACGGTTTACGCACCCAGTTCCGCTCTTCAGAAGGCTAAAACGTAGAAATAGGAAAAATAATTCAAAAATTTGGTCGGAGTCCCTCTTCAAGTATCCACTGACAAAGCTAGTGCTGCACCAATTGGGTTAGAAGGTGCTGTACGATTATTTCTCTCAAAAATACTCTTGATCGTATCGAAATTTCGTTTGTTACCGACATTTGTATCATCACAGGTGTCGTTATAAAATCAAACTGATTGCAGTAGAAACTTGCCTGAATAACTCAAAGTGGAAAGAAGTTCGATGACGGCTGTATGTAGTGGACCACGATTGAGAATGTACTGATTATTAACCTTTTTTTTCGTTTTGAATGAATCTTGTTTTGAAAAAAAAGCGAAAAATGTAAATTACTTTTGAGACACTTAACACAAATCAAATTATAATTACTGATTTTCGGATTTATCTATATTCCAGATAAATCTGTACGAGGCGTAGCTTTATTGGTGGATGTGTACGACGCCCAAACCAATATGAGACGATGACATTTTCGTGGACAAATCTAAGAAACTACAAGTGGCTTCGCGATAACGATTTGAGAATCTGAAAGCAATTTTGATTATCACTAGATTGTTTTCAATTACCAAAAACCACTATTTACAGAAACTAACTCTGAAAATCCGTGATATTTTCTCCGATCACACAGATATCAATGATTTCAATCAGTCAATCGTATTTCAACTTTTCAAAATTCATGCATCGCTATTTTAGACGCTTACTGATGCTTTTGAATAAAGTCTCTGATACTAGTAAACTTAAATTCTAAAACCAAAAAAAGTTTTGATACTGATGAATAAAAAAAATTGTTAGAAATCAATTCATATTTATTGAAAAAAGTATGCAATTAAAAATTATTCAATCCGTAGTAAAATTCTGGACCAATTGTGTTATTTGTATTTCCATATTGCTCATAATTGATATTATTTGGATGTCCGAAATTCTGCATATTCCATGGATTCATGACTGGTTGTGCCATTTGTTGTCCCATATTGCATCCATAATTCCACGTCATCTGATCTGGGTTCATCCAATATCGATGAGAATTTCCCATCATTGTAACATCGAAATTTTCTTGATTTGGATAGTGATGAGCAATCGGGAAGTGTCCGATTGAATTCATTTTCGATGGTGGTGATGCAGTCGAAGAAGGAACTGGGAAGGTGTCAGGAGCATATTGATTAGCAGTTCTCGTCATTGAAAAATCAAAATTTATTGGATTTGGAAAGTGATGAGCATTCGGAAAGTGTCCGTTTGTATTCATTTTCGCTGGTGGTGATGTGCTCGAAGGAGGAGTTGGGAAGGTTTCAGAAGCAGTACGTTTAGTGCCACGTGTCGGAAGATTGTTTTTGTGATTTCCAGTTGGACGAAAACCAGATGCCATCTTATTGTTCTCCACTTTTAGACATTTGTTAGCTGGATTCTGAAATTATAGAAAATTCAATATGTAAATTTAATTTTTTTTTCTGCATACCTGATATTTAGTAACAGCTATGAACCACACCGTTGGAATTCTAAATTCCTCGCCGAAATCCGAATTTTCACCTCCGTTTTCCAATTTTCGAACTGTTACAACTGGACGCCATTTGTGCAAACTTTGGATAAAAATGTTGTCTTTTTCCTCTGATTCTGGATTAGTTGTCAATCGAATTTGTTCAAATGAAAGTGGTCCGTTCATCCAGAGCATTCCAGTTTGTGCTTCACTGTTGTGTTTAACTTTTTGAATTGGAGTGATTGGGTCGCCTTTGGCATAGTTGTCCCATTCATTGTTCCTGTAACGGTATCTGCAAAACGGGTGAAAGTGATAATTTTGATTTTTTTGAATTTAAAATTTTGATAAGGCTTTAACACCTAAATCCTTCAAAATTAAAGACTAGTGAAATATTCCGATTATCAAAATTTTGTTCAATGTGACCTTCCTATTATAGAACCCCTAGACCTGATTTATTCTTTATAGTTATCATAGTTTCAAAAAAGGTGGTTATTTTACAGTAACCATCTTAATCAAAATTTCCCAACTCACTTATGATCATCCATTCTCTCCATATGTAAGTAGATCTCATACATTGCAGTTGGATTCAATCCGGAAACAGAATATTCTAGAATCGGGAACATTTTTCTTCCGGTTTTTCGAGTCACAAGCATTTCCATTGGATTGTTGAACTTGTTCCAGAGGTCCGCATTATTCAGAGTAACTTCAATCCCTGACGAAGAGCTCATCATTGATTGTTCTGAAACATAGAGTTGGTTAGGAAAAAAGACACCGAAAGAGGTTAGAAGATAGTAGAAAAAAGTATGAAAAATCAATTGATCAGACAGAAAAGTCCGGTAGAAAGAAGTCAGGACCATGCAACCGGCCAGTAGATGAGATGAAAACTGAATGATTGAATGAATAACCGGAAATAACTCGACGACACTTCCAAATGGATAAGTGGGCGGAGCTTATTCTGTAATGTCATAAAAAGCAGTAGGGTGGACTAACTTTACCATGAGACGGAGTATACTGTGACTGATAGATAGTATACCAGGATACTGTAGATGTTACGTCTTCTTCGAAGAATCTGTGAAATCATATGAACCTGTATAAAAAATCCGAGAGTTTTCGAAACTGTGAACATTTTCAAAATTGGAAGTTTTACAATAACATCAATTTCTAATCTAGAAGTTGACGGAGATGGATCCCTTTTCATTTCTTCCTCGTTTTTCATCATCATTTTTCTATCAAAATGTGGATCATTTTGTTCGATCCGGCTGTCAGTTACGTCTGCTTATGTCTCTTGGAGACAGTGTGGGACCCTTCTAGTACTGGATTTACGGTATACATATCAGTATACAGTGACCTGTTATTTATGGTTAATATACTGTAGTGGGGTGGTATCCTGGTATACCAGTTTACGACTATAGCAGTACACTACCAATCAAAAAATTTGAGAATGGATTTCAGACACCAGAGTTTTTAAATGTTACTTTGAAAACCCAAAATTTAAAAATACGTTAAGAATTTCAATGTTCATATTATGACCAAGAATTTATCATCTGACAACTTTTGTATGTCTTTTGTAGGAACCGAGAAGAATTTCCTTAAAATTTTAATTTAGAGAATCCTATGAACAAATATGGTTAATATCAGTGCCAAATTTCATAACATAACTTAACGTCTTATATCACTGGTGTTCTCATGATTTCTTCTCCGTATTTTTCCATTTGTAAGGATCTGTTGAGCACAGTTTGCCACCCCTCTTCCTGGTCCCACTTTCTGTGTGATTCGTAGACTCAAAACTGGATTACTATTTCAAACTGGATTACTATTTCCCTTCCTCGGTGTTCAGCATGAGCAGTGTTTCAACATGTTCATTCTCAGATGAGGAGTGGGAAAGATGGGTGTTGTAGCTCAGTTTTCGCCCGTTTCCATGGCAAAACGTGCTCAGCACACACTTGGTCACCCTTTCACATGCTGCGTTGGCGCAACTACATATAGATTAATTTCCCTCTCATTTTGCATTTCGTATGTGCCTTGTTCTACTGAGATGTGCTCTCAAAAATGCACCTTTTCATAAATAGCGTGGATTTCTTGTTTTTTGCCTCATCATTAAAAATGTTTACTTTTTAATTTAATTTTAATTCAATTTATTGAGCATCTAAAATGCGTGAATTATATGGGTGAGGCCATACTTGTAATCCGGGCCTTTTCCGGGCCTTCGCGGGCCCTGCCATAATTTCTTTCAGAATCAATATTTTTAAACCAACTAAATCGGATATGATAGAGCTTCTGAGATGAAATGAATTACATATGAAATATTGAGATTAGATGTTTTGTTTGGTTGGGAAAAGAAAATTATATGGGTTTTCGACATTGGATATCTTACTTTGGATATGTTAATGGAAGGGGGGGGGGGGGCGAGGATATTAAAGACACATACATTAAAAATAAAATTTGCCCAAAATCAATTCTGATTTTGACATTTTTGATTCTAGCAAAGTTTCAGAATTTTTTTTATCCTCTCCGTGCATTGTTGAAGCGCGTAGTTTCAAACGGAAAATGCTATTGGAAGCAATTGTGGCTGCTTTTTAGAGCTTTGCAAAACGCACAAGGACAATCAGAACGATTTTAAAACTTCGCTCATTATTTTCTAGTCAGCCAAGTAGCTCTTTTCATTTAGTAGTACGAATGCGGCTTACGACAAGTTGATACAGGTGGAAAACATGACTTGTTCTGAGAATTCAAGATAATATGGCAGATAGCAATACTACATAGAAAATGAGAACAAGAAGCAAATAGAGTACGGGTATAAAAATCGAGAGGAAAAAAATGGTAGAAAGAAATGAGCATGAAAAATTGAGATTTGATTCTTCGTTCGATTGGAAGAGAAAAAATGTAAGATTTTTCGAACAGTGGACGTCATAGTGATGGGAATAATGAAGGTACATATATTTCAAATAGGAACTTGAAAAACAAATGATTGACCATACTTCTCAATACTGAATCTTATTATGCGACCAGGGTAATTATGCCATCGCCGATCGTGACCATTGCCAATTTTCCATCACATTTTCTATTAATTTTGAAGCGCTTCGATGTCTTGTTTGTATTGTCTCGCTCTGAGTTCAAATCACTGAAAGTCAGAGATATAGAAAAAATTCGGCAAATGCACTCACGTTATCTCATTTGCAGAAATGTCCTTTAAGATAACAATGTCTGAAGTCGGATTTTTCACAGAAAACCAAACACTACTCAAAACGCTGGTGGGTCCGTTGATCCATTGAGTAAATATGTTGTTAACATCTTCTTCAGTCACATTGCATAACTGGAGGTGCTTCATTTTATTCTCTCTTGTCAGCAATTTTTCGATGTCCAGCCAATCAGAATCATCATGAATCCAGAGCTTCTCGCATTCAAGCGCTTCATCAAATTTGAACTTGTTCTCTTCCTCTCTCAATATTAAACTGATGGATATATCTTTGACTCTTTTACAGAACAATCTGATATCCTCCTTTGTCAGAGTCCAATTGAATTGATAACCATTTGATAACCAGACTTTATCAAATTTTGGCATAATATTCAACACGTATTGGTCTGCAGATTCATCAATTTTTCTTTTGCACTCAAGTGTCTTCTTCGTGAACTGAAACGTTTTCATCAAATGTTGCACCAAACGTTCCCGTGGATCTTCATAAGGTCCTTTGATGTGTTTGACAAGATTAACTACCAAAAGTTCTGAGATGTGTTTTCCGTCACTCCTCTTTTGTTTTCCTGGCTTGGCATCAAGATGCAGCATAATTTTCTCCTCACTGGTTTCATTTTTGTAGATGAGGATGGAATCGTCCGTATCATCTTCGTTCAATTTGACATTTAGCTCCGTCATATATCTGGCGCTTTTCAAAAGCGGTTGGGAACGCTTGATTGTAGAGAGAGTGAGCCTAAAATGTATTGTGATATAGTATTTTCGGAGAAACAGATACTTTCAAATCACCCGCGAATGGTGTGAATCGGGTATGCAGTTATGCTACATGACCGTTATCATTAGAAAACGAAGAACAATTAAATAAGTATAAGGATATCATAATTACCTATAAGGCCGACAGAACAGAGAAATTTTTTTCTCACAAGGGAACCATGTTTAGCCGTCATCTCAGAATTTCAGAATTTTTTCTAAATTTGCTCATTTCTAGTTTCGAACACGGGCACTCAAAAAATGCCAAAAATCTTATTAAATTTTTCAAAAACTCACTCCAAAAAAGAGAAATTAGCACTGAAATAACTTAAAAAGCCCATAACTCGACTTCTAGAAAAAGTATAAAAACATTTTGGATTTACCGTAAAACTTGAATCAGAAGGGCTCCTTTAATAAAAAGTTTTCGGTGAAAAATATTCCGGGAATTTCACAAGTCAAAAGAAACTTGTTGAAACACTATTTTTCATGAAAAACTTGCTCAATTCTTGTGAAATTGGTATATTTTCATGAATTTTGAACGTAAATTCGTCAAATTTTCTAATGAAAAATTTCCAGAAATATGTCCGGAAATATAAGAGGGCAGCTCTAAATTTTTTTTGAGAAAAAGTTGCCCTTTGGCAAATTTTACATTTTTTCGAAAATTTTTTTAATGTACTAAAATGCACTCAAAATGCATGGAAATGATAAAATGTCTTTTCACGAAATTCTGTAGCCTATGTCCATTTTGACATCACAAATAACTGATTTCTTCCAAAACTTCAATGAATCGTAGCCCTTCGAAAATCACCCAATAGCACTCAAATCTAGTGAAAACATAGATTTAATTACTTCTAGACAGATTTACCACTGTTCCGCAACCAATATGGTCATATTGGGGAATTTCGGCTGATATTTTGACTATTTATTGCGTATTTTTCGAAACAAGTCCAAAATGAATTTTTCAATAAATCTCTTTTTCGAGTTATTTTTACACAAACTATAGAGCAAACATAATTTCAATTTTCGAAAAATACAAGGCATTCCTCCAACATCAAAGAAAAAAAAAGAAAAAAAGAAAATGGACAATGACGGAATCGAACCTCAAACTTTTGATTCCTATTCATCCCTACTATCCACTTGGCCACTGATGATTGTTTTTACCACAGTGGAAAATGTATAGAGAAAAAGAGGAAAGTGGAATGGATGGAGGAGAGAGAAGGATAACATATTTTCAGACGAAATTTCTCGACTTCTAGAAAATTGTGCAGAAAACAAAATACACCACGAGAAAGCCCGTATTCGAAACAATAAATGGGAAAATTTAGAAAAAATTCTGAGATGACGGCTAAACATGGTTCCTTTGTTAGCTGTCAGCTTTGTAGTTTATCTCATCCATATTCCTGAATAACGTGTTTTCCGCTTTCTAATGATATAGGTCATCTATCATAGCTACATACCCCTTCACACGATTCCCTAGTTAGTTATTTTCAATTAAATTACCAAACTCAAAAAAAACTCACACGTCTGCAAACTCCATATTCTGGATAATTTCATCTCGAACAAGTGCCGGATATTTGAAAAGTTTCATTTTGTATGTTGGGTTGGTACTCTGAAAAGATGAACAGTTTGAAGAACAGGGCAAAAAAGTCTAGTAATCCACGGTTCATATAAAAAAAAGTGAATTATCGGGAGCACATCTCAGTATAACACTGCACGTGTTGAATGGAAAAAGAGGGGTCAATAACCCATAGCGGATACGCATCAGAATACAAAGAAAAAGGGATAAGTTGTCATCAGATACGCAACACATGTAGGGCAGGGATGTTCGGAACGGAATTCGGAATTCCGAAAATTCCGAAAATTCCGACCATTTTCGGAATGAAATTCCGACCGGAATAATTCCGAAGAAAAAATTCGGAATGAAATTCCGGTCGGAATAATTCCGAACGATTTTTTCGGAATCAAATTCCGGTCGGAATTTTTCCGAATCTTTTTTTCGGAATGAGAACTTTTTGAACTACGGTGTGTCGCGGAAAAACTGCTTGCGGGGAGAATTACTTTCAATTTTTTTGCGTTTTCACTGACTTTTCAGAATGT
This sequence comes from Caenorhabditis nigoni, assembly GCA_027920645.1. Lineage (NCBI taxonomy): Eukaryota > Metazoa > Nematoda > Chromadorea > Rhabditida > Rhabditidae > Caenorhabditis > Caenorhabditis nigoni. Next base: position 8,254,684 of record CP115869.1, read on the forward strand.
TTTTGTCAATTTTCTCCTGATTTCGGCGTTTTGTGATGAAAAAAATGTAATTTTTACTTTAAAATTTAAATTTTTAAAAATTCCGAAAATTCCGAAATTCCGAAATTTTGAAAATCGGAATATTCCGAAGTTCCGAAATTCCGAACATTTGAAAATCGGAATATTCCGAAATTCCGAAATGGTGAAAACCGGAATATTCCGAAATTCCGAAAATTCCGAAAAAGGCCATTCCGAACATCCCTGCATGTAGGGGTCAAAAACTGCGCTCGGCTCGTCTCGCCAGATGGAAGGAAAAGTACGGAGAAGGGGTCAGAATGCACGCACACTCTTCTTTCCTCTCACCTTATCTGATGTATTGAACACTGCACATGTCTACACATTGGGCAGAAAGAGGGAAAAGATGGAAGGGTGGCGAGTTGTAAGAAAAATTAAGGAAAATATTAGGCAGCAGAAGAAGGTATGGAAATTGGCTCAAGATCGTGCTTGGGCAGATAAGATCAAGGATCGAAGATATCGTAAGAAAATAAGAGCAAGTCGGCCGAAATAAGGCGAAGTGGCTGAAAAAACGCAACTGAATTCCAATGCGGATTTTCTGTCTGATCTTTTGGGTTCGACCGATAAAAATGCTCATGTGCAACGCTCTTCAAGTTTTCAATCTGGGTCCTCTCTCGATTGAATTCCACGTTTCCATATCTCGATCAAGAAAAAAGAAGAAGAAAATTAGCTCGTTATTGACTGCTGGATGACACGGAGACCAACTTAGAGGAACACGGACTATTGAACTCTTTTGCCTCAACCATACTTGTAATCCGGGTTTTCGCCGGTCCTTCGCGGGCCCTGCCATACATTCTTTCAGAATCAATATTTTTACACCAACTAAATTAGATATGATAGAGCTCCACGAGTACTAAAAAACGGTTTACGGTTTTTTATTTACGTTCAAAATTCATGAAAATATACCAATTTCACAAGAATTGAGCAAGTTTTTCATGAAAAATAGTGTTTCAACAAGTTTCTTTTGACTTGTGAAATTCCCGGAATATTTTTCACCGAAAACTTTTTATTAAAGGAGCCCTTCTGATTCAAGTTTTACGGTAAATCCAAAATGTTTTTATACTTTTTCTAGAAGTCGAGTTATGGGCTTTTTAAGTTATTTCAGTGCTAATTTCTCTTTTTTGGAGTGAGTTTTTGAAAAATTTAATAAGATTTTTGGCATTTTTTGAGTGCCCGTGTTCGAAACTAGAAATGAGCAAATTTAGAAAAAATTCTGAAATTCTGAGAAATATTGCTTCAATGTACTATATTATATCGAAAAAGGGGTGAGTAACCCGGACAAAAAGTTAACATTTATGTCATTAACGTAAACTTTTTACAGTAATATTGTTGTTTGTAGCAGTAAAAAACCCCACGGGGTGTTTGTTCACAGCCTAAGTTCAAGCAATAAGAATCACGAAGAGAATTTCAGTAAATCTAACCGCAAAACATTGCCTAAAAATGAACCGAGTCTAGAAAAAGTTTGTAATCCTAGTTTTACTCGTACTATACCCTCAAAAAAACTTTCCTCGAACTGTGAGATATTTTTGAATATCTAGAGACCTTTTTTTGAAAAATTTGATCCTACTTATTTTCATCATGAATGGATCAACAGATTTTTTGAAAATTCTCGAAAAGTTTCAAAAATGACAAAATTCAGTTGATTTTTCAGAAAGTCTATCAGAGCTTTTATTTTTGGGTCAATCCAGACGTTTTTCAGTTCATTCAACTTTTTTTTTAAATTCTCTCCAATCTCTACTTAATTTGGAAAAGAATGTTTGACACAGAGTTTTTTAATGCCGAAAAAGATGATATTCCGTGTCATATTAAAAACGGGGTGAGTCACTCGGACAAAGAGTGCGAAAGTCTGCTAAGAGTGCGAAAGTCTACTAAGAGTGCGAAAGTCTACGTTACTGCCATGAATACCAATATAGGTGAAGGCATCCCACCTGGTCTCGACTCCGCCCCCTTGAGGTTCCCTATAAATACCGATAGTCACCTACCATTAGCATTCATTTCCCTTCTCATGTAACACCCACCTCTCCCTTATATTCTTTCCTGACGACCTTCTTTCTTATCATTAAAAATTTCAACTTTCTCAGAGTGTCAAGATGGAACCATACAAAATGAAAATGTTCAAATATCCGGCACTTGTTCGAGATGAAATTATCCAAAATATGGATTTTGCCGACGTGTGAGTTTCTCTTTTGAGTTTAGTAGCTGACTAGTGATAAATAACTAACTGACTAGTGGTCTTGAAAACTGACTAGTGGTCTTGAGCAGGTATGAAGCTTTGGTGTTTACAACCACCTTTTGGAAACTTCTCATCCCAAAAGAATAGTATTGTAACATCGATATTATCTAACTTTAAACACATATTTCGTTTCTGTTCAACTCGAAATGTATGGCTTTTAATACAAATGACATGAATGGATAGAGCATTCAATTTAAAGTAATGTTTCAAAAAATGAGCATTTGTCAGTTTAAAGTAGTTGAGAAATTCTACTTCAAAGTCGTTTCCCTATCTAAAAATCAGGAAAATTATTTACAAATGAGAAAAAGATTTTCAGTACATTTTCACGCTCCCATTTACCTTTTGATAAATGATTCAGTTGATTTTTTGAGAGTAAATGATTCACAAAAGTAAATTTCATGAATACGGCCTCAGGTATGCAGTTATGACACACGACCTATATTATTGGAAAGCTAGGACTACATTATTTACGGATATGCAATCGGAATTTGCAATAAAACAGATTTAAAAAATGATCTCAAGCTCTGGATTGTCTACTGTTTTGTTCAAGTAAAATATAAATTTTGGATTTATATGTTCAGTGTTCATGCAATCCAATTTTTCTATTGGAAATGAAATTAAAAAATTGACAATCCAGACCTTTAGAACTAGTTTTTTCAGAAAAATAAAATTTTCCCTGCTTTGTCGGCATTATAACATTTTGATATCATATAAAAAACTTGTTCTCACCTTTCCAATGATATATGTAGGTTGTGTGCCATAACATCATACCTCATTTAACCATTTCTTAGTGATATAAAAGTATCTATTTCTTCAGAAATATGGTTTCAAAATGAATTTTAGGCTAAATCTATCTACATTCAAACGTACTCACCCGTTTCTGAGAAGCGCCAGGTATCTCCCGGAACTAAATGTCGACCTGAACAGTGATAGTACCGAGGATTGTATTCTCATCTACAACAACGAAATCAGTGAGGAGAAAATTATGCTGAATCCTAATGCCAAGCCAAGAAAACAAGAGATTAGTGGCAGAAAACACATGTCGGAACTTTCAGTAGTGGATCTTGTCAAACATATCAAAAGGCCTTATGAAGATCCCAGGGAAAATTTGATTCATCATTTGATGCAAACGTTCCAGTTCAAGAAAAAGAAACTCAGATGCTATAGAAAAATGGATGAATCGAACGACAAATACTTGTTGAATATTATGGAAACGTTTGATAAAGTATATGTATCGAATGTTGGAAATAGAAACTGGGCTCTGACACCGGAGGATTTCAAAGTGTTTTGTAAAAGAGTCAAGGACATATTCTTCTGCCTGACGTTGAAAGAGAAAATCTTCAAATTTGATAAAGCATTTGAATCCGAGAAACTCTATTCTCACTGTGATTCTAATTGGCTCGACATCGAAAATTTGTTGGCAAGAGAAAACAAAATGAAACACCTCCAGCTAACCGATGTTACTGAACAAGATGTCAACAAGATTCTTACACAGTGGATCAACGGAACCTCAGCCGTTTTGAACAGTGCTTGGTTTTACGTATTAAATGGGACTTCAGATCTTGTTATCTTCAAGGATATTGCTGCAAAAAAGATAGAGTGAGTGATTTTACAGATTTTTTTGTTGATAATTCTGACTTTCAGTGAAAAAGAATCAAAGTCAGACGACACAGACAAGAAATGCAAAATCTTCAAAATTTATAGAAAGTGTGATGGAAAAGAGGCAACAGTCAGTTTCACCAACCGCTTGATTACCCTGTACTCTTTTTAAAATTCAGTATAGGATTGCTTTTAGTATTAAAAAAATACATTTTTATCATCGCCACCACTGAAATATCCACTTGTCAAAAACCCATTTATTTGTCTCATTCGTCTTTTTTATCTTTTTTCATTCAAGAACTTTTACACATTTTGGAACCGATTTATAATACAACGATTACCATAAACACTCCAATAGAAAACCTTGGATTCATTTCAAGTCAAACAGTTTTTTCTCATTTATTCTCTGAGTATCGTAAAGAGATTCACTTTAAGCATTCATTCCCCTATAATGAAACTTCCTTTTTGATTTTTTTTCTCATTAATCATGACCATTGTCAAATGAATAAAGTTTTATTTTCTTTTCTTCTGATGTCATTCCATGTTCCCAGACGAAAAAATCATCAGACCGAAATAGATCGACCAGTAAACTCTTGGGGTTGGCAGGTATGAATCACAACTCGAAAACTGTTTACCCAAATTCTGAAAAAAAATTTAGTTTATTGTATATTCATGCAATACTTTATATTATATAACAAATGAATTGAGGAGTGTCTCTTTTTTGCCATGACGAGCTGAAAGGAAGTGAGTTAGAATTTTTGTTCCAGCACAAAAAAAGTTTAAAAATTAGTCATTTCAGTCCCAATCTTATCACAATTTCTGTAACTCTGTTCATTTTGAAGATAGAGTTCTAGGTTCAACTTTTCTCATGACTCTTTTTTTATAGAACGTTTGGATTGAAAAGATCGAAAAAAAAACTTGAACGATGGTTACCGTTCAATTGCCCAATAACGTCTTTCCCATCTCTCGCCATTCACCATTTCTCCTGGGAAGGATTCAAAAACACTGTCATAAAAATCAATTACTACTAGCATCAATATCAATATATTAGGTTGGTCCATAAGTTTCTTTCGATTTTGAATGCTCAACTTTGAAGATTCATATCTGGCGAGTGAGACTATATTTCTTAGTGATTGTTTTTTTGTTAGATAGAGTATCTCAATGACTTTCTGTACACACTTTGTCTTTTTTCTCCTACTTGTGATTCGCGAGCATGTTGCTGGCTTTCGGGCCTTACCGTCAACTCTTTCAAAACGGCGTTTTGTTTTTATTTCTTCCTGGTTGAACGAGACATGTTATCCATATGAAAATGAAAGTAATAGATAGAGGGGGATCTCTTACTACTCCTACCACCAAGCATTAGGCTCATCGACTTGAATTCAAACATTTAGGGCTGGAAGACGAAGCTTGGTCCGAAAGTTGGTCTTGGACCTATTGAAGATTCCTATTGAAACCGATCCGCTTCAAACCTTTTGTAAAATGTCAAAGGCATTGTCAGTTAGTCAACCAAGTATTGTGATTGAATTGAGGTCTCTTGGCGGTGTCAAAAATTTGGTCGATTCGTAACCTATGCTTGGAAGGATGATGATATGGATCGCCATGTAGACATGGGCATGTTTCTCCCATCATTTCGTGACACGATCAATTGGGTGAATGATCTAATCACTGTAGATGAGAAGTGGATAAGTTACTCTTTCAATGTGCGGAAGAGTCAGTTGATTGCCAAAGAACAGTTAGGTCTGGACGTTCCGAAACTTAAATTTCCCGTGAAAAAGGGTATGCTATATGTTTGATGGTCTGTCAAAGGAATGGAGACTGGGAGCTTTTAGATGAATATACCAATATAATAGCCGCCATTAATAGTTCATAATTAGAGAAATTGAATCTGGCATTCGAATCGAAACAAAGAGAAAAGACAAAGGTTTACTTCCAAAACAACAGTGCGATATTGCCTGGCACCAGAGGAGTCAGCCAAAAACTCATGTCGTTTGGCTGGACTATTCTTTTACACCCGTCGTATTCTCCGAACCTTTTCCTTTTGGGTGAATAGTCGTTCGAGGCTCTAAAGCACCATCTTGATAGAAAAGACTTCGCTTGAAAAGATGACTCCAAAAAGGAGTCCGCTCACTTTTCCAATCGCAGCCCTCCTCGTTCTGGGTTGATGGGATCAAGAAATTACCAGAGCGTTGCCAGACAACTATCAATGCTCATGGACATTACTTTCATCAATCTAGCCCCCTCCGTTCTGAGAAAAATTTGATAAAAAATTTGACCAAAATCGAAAGAAACTTATGGACCAACCTAATAGATGAAGACAGCCCACCTGGTTTTGACTCCGCCCCCTCGAGGTTTCTTATAAATACCGCTGGTAACTACTAATAGTATTCATTTCCCCTCTTGTGCAGTCCCTATCTCCCCATATATCTTTTCCTGACGACCTTCTGCATGGACGCCGGAAAAATATTTCTCTTTATTTTTCTGAAAATTTTCCTCCCTAACTACTTATTTCATTTTCCTGAATGTTTCACTCACGTTTTGAGACATCTCGACAAAAAGCTACACTGAAACCAGCACAACTCCTTGGTAAGTCATTTTTCCTAATCATTTTTCAAAATCCCAAATATATTTTCAGGCCATCAACAAAGACTACAAAACCTCAGATCAAAACCGTCAAATCGGCGTTGTCATTGCAGCCAAATATGGGGATCTCGCTACAACTTCGAGTTGGAGGACACCGCCACCGGATACAAAGATACAATCTCCTTTATTTTTTGAGGAATTTGGGGATTATTCGTTGGGCTCACAATGACCAGATCATTGAGCAAGAGCACTCAGATGGTCATTTCAATCATAGAGAAGATCCCAATCATCGACTCCAGAATGCTGCTGATGTCAAATGATATTGTTGGCTTCGAAGAGATTGGATTCGCCAGGAAGACCGAGATGGCAGAGAACAGGAGAAGAAAATTGAATGCAGACTCTGACTTCCATTCAACTGCTCCCTGGGCTACCCTAAGTTTTGTTAAAATTTAATTTTGTTTCCTAACTTATTTTTTCGTTGAATACCAACGTTCGATAAATAAAATTAATTGTAATTAAATTGAATGGTTTCCTTTTTTTCTTCGTATATCATTCCGTTTCCTTACAGGAATAATTCTTCAGGCCAAATTATCTCTGCCATTGAAATTTTGTGTCTGGCAGGTTTTAATCACAATTCGTAAGCTGTGTATCTGAATATCCGATAGCAAACATAGTGATGTGATCGCTTTGTAAGCGCCAACTTGATGCTAAAACGCTGGAAGAGCGGAAAACATGCAAAAGGTTGAAAATCCATATAATTGTAAATAACACCATTAGACGATTATTTTCTCTCACAAGCATACTTGCTAAATCTCGGCCCGGCCTGGGTCAGCCCTGGCCCGGCCCGCCGGCCCGGGTTCGAAAAATTTCAAAAAATTTCTGATAATTTTTGATACATTTTTGTCAAAATAATCATTTTAAAGCACGAAATTTATTTCATGACCCTTCTTAAACCTGAAAACGAAGAACTATTGATAAAATGTTCCCAAAAATCCAGTTTGCTCTCAAAAAATGACACTTAAAAATTTTTGCCTCAAAAACCCGGGCCAGCCGGGGCGGGCCAGTGAAAATTGCTCCACCGGCCCGGCCCGGCCCGCGACATGTATGCTCACAAAAGATTATTTTTGTTAATAATTCGAGTCAGTTTCATCTTCGCCTGAATTGATTAAATTCATCCGAATCATCGTCGTATTCCTAAAAGAAAAGCTCCCATCATTTCGAAATTCGTTTTACCATCCAATACATCTTTCGAATAAAAACTACTCAAATCTCGCTTTGACCCGTTCTCCCTCTTTTCACTTCTGTCAGAATGTGTTGAGCATAACTCGCCACACTTCCACCTTTTCCCTCTTTCTGCCAAACGTGTAGACATTCAATACATCAGATAAGGTGAGAGGAAAGAAGAGTGTGCGTGCATTCTGACCCCTTCTCCGTACTTTTCCTTCCATCTGGCGAGACGAGCCAAGCGCAGTTTTTGACCCCTACATGTGTTGCGTATCTGATGACAACTCATCCCTCTTTCTTTGTATTCTGATACGTATAGGCAACTATGGGTTATTGACCCCTCTTTTTCCATTCAACACGTGCAGTGTTCTACCGAGATGTGTTCCCGAAAATTCACTTTTTTACATGAACCGTGGATTACTTGACGTTTTTACCCTATCATTCAAACTGTTCACTTTTTCAGAGTACCAACCCAACCATACAAAAAGAAATTTTTCAAATATCCGGCACTTGTTCGAGATGAAATTATCCAGAATATGGATTTTGCAGACGTGTGAGTTTTTTTTTAGTTGGGTAATTAAATTGAAAATAACTAACCAGAGAATCCAGAGAAGGGGTATGTAGCTATGACACGTGACTTATATCATTAGAAAGCTGAGAACACGTCATTCAGGAATATGCGATGAGATATACTATAAAGCTGGCAGCTAAGGGAAAATAAGGGCTCAAGCTCTGGATTGTCACATTTTTGCTCAAGTATGAAATGAATTTTGAATTTACCGTAAAACCTGTACTAGAAGGGATTTTTTAATAGGAAGTTTTCAGTGAAAAATATTCCGGGAATTTCACAATTCAAAAAAAACTTGTTGAAACACTATTTTTTGATGAAAAATTTGCTCAATTCTTGTGAAATTGGTATATTTTCATGAATTTTGAACGAAAATTCGTCAAATTATTTAATGAAAAAATTCTAGAAACATGTCCGGAAATATAGGAGGGCACCTCTGAATTTTTTTTTGAGAAAAAGTTGCCATGAATACCCTCCCTTTTGGCAAATTTTTAATGTGCTAAATTGAATTCAAAATGCATGGAAATGATAAAATAAGTCTTTTCACTAAATTCTGTAGCCAATCTCCATTTTGAAATCCCGAATAACTGATTTCTTCCAAAACTTCAATAAATCGTAGTCTTTCGAAAATCACCAAATAGCACTCAAATCTAGTGAAAACATAGATTTACTTACTTCTTGACAGATTTACCACTGTTTCGCAACCAAAATGGTCATATAGGGGGATTTCGACTGACATTTTGACCACTTATTGGATATTTTTCGAAACAAGTCCAAAATGAATTTTTCAATAAATTGCTTTTTCGAGTTTTTTCCTACTCAACTTATAAAGCAAACATAGTTTTGATTCTCGAAAAATGAAAAGCATTCCTCCAACATCAAAGAAAAAAACAAAAATATATGGACAATGACGGAATCGAACCCTAAACTTGTGATTCCTATTCATCCCCACTATCCACTCGGCCACTGCTGCTCGCTTTTACCAGAGTGGAGAATGTATAGAGGAAAGGGGGGAAAGTGGGAGGGAAGGAGGAGATAGAGCGAAAAAGGCTTATTTTCAGATGGAATTTTCTCGACTTCTAGAACTGTGTGCAGAAAATGAAATACACCACGAGAAAGCACTTATTCGAAACTATAAATGAGCAAATTTAGAAAAAATTCTGAGATGACGGCTAAACATGGTTCCTTTGTGAGAAAGAAAATTTTCTTTTTTCTGTCGGCCTTAAAGGAAATTCTGATATATCCATACTTATTTATTTGTTTCCCGCTTTCTAATGATAACGGTCATGTGTCATAACTAAATACCCAATTTACACCATCCCCGAGTGATTTGAAAGTATCTGTTTCTTCGAATATACTATATCACAATACATTTCAGGCTCACTCTCTCTACAATCAAGCGTACCCACCCGTTGTTGAAAAGCGCTAGATATATGACAGAACTGAATGTCGAATTGAAAAGTGATAGTACGAAGGACTGTATTCTCATCTACAAAAATAAAACCAGTGAGGAGCGAATATTGCTGCATGAAGATGCCAAGCCGAGTGAAGAAAATACGAAAAAACGCACCTCGGAACTTTTAGTAGCGAATCTCATCAAGCATATCAAAAGTCCTTATGAAGACCCGCGTGAAAGTTTGATTCATCATTTGATGAGAACTTTTGAGTTCAAGAACAAGACAGTCGATTGCAGTAGAAAACTCGATGAATCTGCGGACAAGTATTTGCTGGATATCATGGCAACATTTGATAAAGTATATGTGTCAAATTTCGGAAATATCGATTGGGTTGTGAGAAAGGAGGATATTCAAGTTTTTTGTAAAAGAATCAAGGACCTATACATCAGTTTGAAATTGAAAGAGGGAGAGAATAGATTCAAATTTGATGAAGCACTTGAATGCGAGAAGCTATGGATTCATGATGATTCTAGTTGGCTGGACATCGAAAACCTCCTGACGAGAGAAACAAAAATGACGCAACTCCAGCTATACGATGTGACTGATCAAGATGTTAACAATATATTCATTCAATGGATCAACGGAAACGCCACCAACGTTTTAAGCTATGTTTGGTTTTTTGTGAAAAATCCGACTTCAGACATTGTTATCTTTAAGGACATTGCTGCAAAAGAGATAACGTGAGTGCATTTGTCGATTATTTTTTACATCTCCGACTTTCAGTGGGATGAAATCAGAGCCAGACAATACAGACAATACATGGAGGCGCTTCAAAATTAATAGAATTTGTGATGGAAAAATGGCAACAGTCACGATCGGCGACGGGATAATTACCCTGAACGCATTTCAAGATTCAGTATTTTGAAGTCTTGTCAATCGTTTGTTTTTCGAATTTTAATTTCCGCTTAAAAGCTTTTATTGAAAACATATGTACCTTCATTATCCCCACCACTATGATGTCCACTGTTCAAAAAACTTTACATTGTTCCTCTTCCAATCAAACGAAAAATCAAATCTCAATTTTCCATGTACATTCCTTCCGGAATATTTTAGAAAAATTTCACACTTTAGTACTGATTCATAATCCGACAATCTCACTTTTTTCTCCAAGAAAAACATAGTTCATCTTCTATCTAACAAGTATCGTGAATATATTTTGTGGTGAGCATTCATTCTTAATTATAAACTTCCCCTCTTGATTTTTATACTTTTCTTTACTTGCTTCTCATTCTCTTTTTCTATGTATTTTTTGTTGTTCGCCATATCAATTCGAATTTTCAGAACAAGTAATGTTTTGCGCCAATTTGTTGTATGCCGTCTTTGTATTACCAACTGAAAAGAGCAATTTCGTGTTTAATTTGTCCGAATTTTTATATGTATTAGGTTGGCCAGAAAGTAACTGTCCATTTTTTATTAGTAAATAACACAAATACAAGAATAATCCAGAATTAGCAATATGCACCGTCGTGATCCACAACATGGGGCCTAGCGTTATCGTGCAAAGAGTACACTCTGTGTCGATGCAAAGGCGACAAGGTCAATTTTTGCTGCAAAATCTTCAATTGTTTTGAAAACACGTCTGCGGTTATTGTGCACCAGATGGAAGCAGTTCCCATTAAACAAACTGGGACCTGAAAATTTTAGCGGATAACGCTCGTGTCAATTTACGAGGCTTCGCTCCGAAAACGGATACTGTAAATAACAATTTGATTTCTGTGAATTTTGTGGGATTTTCTAAACTAATTTTAGATTTCATGGTATGAAAATGATCGCTAGCATCTCTAAAATCTGTTTTTCATCTAAAAACCAAACTTAAATGCGAAAGTACCTCAAGCGAGGCGAATATCTGAAATAGTACTTTCTGCCGCGCTTTTTTGTAGATCAAAAAATGCGACAATTTTCAAATTCTCAGATCCCACTTTTTTTAATTCGACAATAGGGTCCGCTAACCGGAAAAAAACGGACACACATACACAGAATTTGGTGATTGTTAATAGTAAAGATTGAAACTTTAATCTGATGGAAAACTTCAGATTCACTTTTTAAATGATGTTGGAAACAAAACTTACTTTCTTTCGGAGTTGGACGAACTCGTGCGTCTGGTGTCTTCATGGCACTGGTCGACGGTGCTGAAAACAAATAATTAAGATTTGAATTTCAAACATGATTTTTTTTCACCTTGCGATGGTGTATGTCCAAATTGGGGTCCGAAACCGGGGAACACAAAAGCTCCAAACTGCGGGCAATTTTGAGGAAGAGGGGAAGCATATTGGTTCATTCCTGAGTAGTGATGGAGCTGATGGGCAAAGAGGTGAGAAGGAACATTGGTGAATGGCGATGGAGGTAAAAATGGCATCTGTGGGACCGGAGCCTGAACCTGTGATGGGGGTAACGGCGCAAAAAAATGTCCTCGAAAATCATCGAACTTTCTCTGCCAATACTGTGGATCCATCACCCCTGTTTCCTCTTCTTCCTCCGATTCTCCACCAACCCCATCATCGTCTGCGCTATCCATCTGCTGAGGATCGACGATGCTTGTGGGATGGGGCACGACATTTTTTTGAGCGGCCTTCTCTTCAGACTCCTTTTCCCTTCTTTTTAAGCTCCACGACGCCTGTTCCTGAATCAGCGTTGTCCAGGATCTTCTCTGAAAATTCAGAAGTTACAACAAAGTCAATTTTATCAAAAATCTCAGGTTTTATGGAAGTAAAAATCTGGTCTATTCTTTGACTTGAATCGGTTGCGGAAATAATGTGATTAGTCTGAAAAAATCATGAACAGAGAATGAAGGTATAATGCATGAATGGAAACCATGTGAAATTAGCACTTACAATTGGCGTTTTTCGAGAAATGCTATCGGTAGTAGAAATGGGCGGCTGGGGCTTCTTTTACGATTTGTGTGATCTCTGAAAATGGATAGTTTAGAAAAAAACTGAGATAAAAGAACTCACGGTCAGCTTGGGAATTAATTAGCGTTCTTTGGTGTGAATTCTTCCGTTGTAGCTTGACGATAGTTTTTAGCAGAGTCATGGTGACGTTGTCTAAAAATGGGTCAGTGAAAAAAAATGGTAAAAAATATCCTTTTGGATTTAAAACTAACTTTTCTTTGAGACGCGAGCAACTGGACGAGTCATGATGACGTTTATTATGGAAGCGGTAAAAAGGAGGGCGAATACGCTGATTTTTGGTTCATCTGGAGTCGTGCTAGTTGACTTAGCTTCTGGTGGAGATGTCCCAAAACGTGTGGAAACATTCAAAACAGAATAGAATCTTTAGTTGAGAAGGAATATGTTCAGAAAAATAACGAGAAGTATCTTTCCGACGTCCAAGCAGAAGGTCGTCAGGAAAAGATGCAGGGAGAGATGATTACATGAGGGGGGAAATGAATACTAATGGTAGGTAACCGGCGGTATTTATAGGGAACCTCGAGGGGGCGGAGTCGTGACCAGGTGGGCTGTCTTTACCTACATTGGTATTTATGGCAGTAACGTAGACCTTCGCACTCTTTGTAGACTTTTGCACTCTTTGTAGACTTTCGCACTCTCAGTAGACTTTCGCACTCTTTGTCCGAGTGACTCACCACGTTATATAGTGACTCACCCCGTTATATGACATGGAATATCAGCTTTTTCAGCCTTAAAAAATTCGGCTCTATATGATTTCAGCGGTACCTAAAGAAAATAACGGTCCGCAGGGAATATAGCGGTCCGAAAAGAAAATGACGGTTCGAAATGAAAGTTTACACGGAGTGTTCGGGAATCACTTTCAAATCTTGTTTTCAATCACTTTTTGATTTCGAATAGAATTTTGTAATTTTTTTCTAGTGTATTGAAGGAAAATTATCATTTGTTTCTATGATTGACTCGCTAGCAATCATTTATATAATATGTACCTAAAAAGTTCAAAAATGTTCAAGAACATATTCAGGAAAGTTAAAAAATATGGTAGAAGAACCTAGGATATCTCTTCAAATTCTAACAATACCATTATTGATGTGATGCCACTTTTGCTCTTTGAGCTTGATAACCTCTATTTTTGTAAGAAGTATCATAAACATTCTTTGGAACTTCTCTCAGTGGCATCCCAGCAATAATGGTATTGTTAGAATTTGAAGAGATATTCTAGGTTCTTCTACCATATTTTTTAACTTTCCTGAATATGTTCTTGAACATTTTTACAAGACAAATGTATTTTTGGTTTGTTTTTGAAACAAAAATTAGAATTTTTTGAATTTGCCGCCATTCTTATGGGAACCAAATTTTCAAAAAAAATTCGCGGAATTTTCACTTTTTTTTTTTTAAATTTGGAAACTTTGAGGATTTCAAATACAGATTCTACAGATATTTGAATTTTTTAAAAACTATGTCGGTTTATATGTCGGATGGTTTTAATGTCGGATGGTTCATATGTCGGATGGTTCATTATGTCGGATCGTTTAAATGTCGGATCGTTTAAATGTCGGGTGGTTTGAATGTCGGATGGTTTATTATGTCCGATATAATGAACCATCCGACATATGAACCATCCGACATATAAACCATCCGACATATGAACCATCCGACATATGAACCATCCGACATATGAACCATCCGACATAATGAACCATCCGACACATGAACCATCTGACACATTTAAACCATCCGACATATAAACCGTCCGACATTAAAACCACCCGACATTTAAACCATCCGACATATAAACCGACATAGTTTTTTAAAAATACAGATATCTGTAGAATCTGTATTTGAAATCCTCAAAGTTTCCAAATTTTTAGAAAAAAAGTGAAAATTCCGCGAATTTTTCTTTGAAAATTGGGTTCCCATAATTTTTGTCCCAAGAATGGCGGCAAATTCAAAAAATTCTAATTTTTGTTTCAAAAAGAAATCAAAAATACATTTGTCTTGTTATTTGTATCACACGAATTTTCAAAAAATACACAAAATAAGTAAAAAAAATAATGCAATTTTCGATTAGTAACCTCCTTCTGCTCTTCTATTGCTCATCCTCTTCTTTCCTTCCGATTCTCTTCGTCCAGATCCCACTTCCCGCTTTGAATAGCTCAGAACTCGATCATAAACATTCTTATACCCGTTCACCGATACATATCTATGTACCTAAAAAAATCGAAAATGTTCAAGAACATATTCAGGAAAGTTAAAAAATATGGTAGAAGAACCTAGAATGTCTCTTCAAATTCTAACAATACCATTATTGCTGGGATGCCACTGAGAGAAGTTCCAAAGAATGTTTATGATACTTCTTACAAAAATAGAGGTTATCAAGCTCAAAGAGCAAAAGTGGCATCACAGCAATAATGGTATTGTTAGAATTTGAAGAGATATCCTACTTTCTTCTAACATATTTTTCAACTTTTTAGGTATTAGGTTGTTCGGAAAGTTCCTCCCATTTTTAGATTGTTGTTTTCAAACGTTGTTTTTTTGAACGCGGTAAAAGCGAGGAAGCTATCGTTTGATCTGTATATTGGTGGGGTCTGATAGTGTCTACACCCCAACGGAGATCATTCTCCTCTTCTCGCCTAGTGAGATATGCCCACCGTTTTCGCCTCCAGTAATTTCCATTTTTGGACTATCATTTTATTTGTATTTCTATCTTATCTTGAATTAACTGAAATCGATCGCCAATTAGTGGAGGTTAACACCGCAGATGCACCCTTTCGAACTTTCATCACAACCTAGATTCATCAATTTGAAAAACCAGAATTCTCGTTGGACGAAAATCACCTTTCAAAAAGGCAAATGGGCTTAGGTTTGAATGCATTAAAAGCCGGGATTGAAAGAGGCCCGTCTCAAACTGTGCGGGAATTATCAAGTACATCAGTGGCAGGCCTTTCGTCAAAAAGCCATAAATTGGAAACTCTCGACAAAGTCAAAAAAAAGTGGGAAGACATTGACCACACCTTTCGGCTTAATGCAACTCTTTTCCCGGGTGGGCACCTGTTTGAATCTTCTCATTCTGCGTTGCACACAGGAATGTTGGAATCAAATCATTACTAGAGGAGATAAATGGGTAATGTATGATTACAACAAGCGACATCAAAAGTGGGTTGACAAAGCCCCTCAACTGCCAGACGTCCCGAAACAAGAAATTATTGTTAAAAATGGGATGTTGTCGGTATGGTGGTCTACCAAAGAGTGAAATATTGTGAGCTGCCAGATGATGTTGTCACTTTTACGACCGATATCTATTCTTTTTAGGTGACATAAATCAGACTCCATGTGAATCTCCATTGGAGAGAAAAACAAAGATTTATTTTCAAAATTAAAGTCGGCAACCTCATGCGGGAAGGAGGACCCACACCTTTATCGCTGGACTTGATTGAACAATTCTGTTTTGTTTACCGGATAGCCCAAGTGATGCACTTTCTGATTAGCACCTATTAAGCCATTTTTAATGTCATCTCAATTAAAAAAAATTCATTTCAAAACAGGACTTCAAAAATGGGTTGACTTGATTTTCGACTCGCTGTGACCGGAGTTCTGGAAGGAATGCAACCACAATTTAGTGGGGCGTTCGCAGATAGTCATTGATAACAATGGTCATTACTTCCAATTTATCCGACATCGTTTTTACCTGTTTTACTTTGAATGTATCTGACGCTAAAAATGGGAGGAACTTTCCGAACAACCTAATACATATTATATAAATGATTTCTAGCGAGTCAATCATAGAAACAAATGATAATTTTCCTTCAATTCACTGGAAAAAAATTACAAAATTCTATTCGAAATCAAAAAGTGATTGAAAACAAGATTTGAAAGTGATTCCCGAACACTCCGTGTAAACTTACATTTCGAACCGTCATTTTCTTTTCGGACCGCTATATTCCCTGCGGACCGTTATTTTCACGGCGAACCATTATTTTCTTTAGGTACCGCTGAAATCATATAGAGCCGAATTTTTTAAGGCTGAAAAAGCTGATATTCCATGTCATATTAAAAACGGGGTGAGTCACTTGGACAAAGAGTGCGAAAGTCTACTGAGAGTGCGAAAGTCTACTGATAGTGCGAAAGTCTACAAAGATGGCGAAAGTCTACAAACAGTGCAAAAGTCTACAAAGAGTGCAAAAGTCTACTAAAAGTGCGAAAGTCTACTAAAAGTGCGAAAGTCTACTAAGAGTGCGAAGGTCTACGTTACTGCCATAAAGACCAATGTAGGTAAAGACAGCCCACCTGGTCACGACTCCGCCCCCTCGAGGTTCCCTATAAATACCGCCGGTTACCTACCATTAGCATTCATTTCCCCCCTCATGTAATCATCTCTCCCCTATATCTTTTCCTGACGACCTTCTGCTTGGACGTCGGAAAGATACTTCTCGTTATTTTTCTGAACGTATTCCTTCTCAATTAAATATTCTATTCTGTTTTGAATGTTTCCACACGTTTTGGGACATCTCCACCAGAAGCTAAGTCAACTAGCACGACTCCAGATGAACCAAAAATCAGCGTATTCGCCCTCCTTTTCTCGCTTTCATAAAAAACGTCATCATGACTCGTCCAGTTGCTCTCGTCCCCAAGAAAAGTTAGTTTTCAATCCAAGAGGGTCTTTTTCACCATTTTTTCACTCACTCATTTTCAGACAACGTCACCATGACCCTCCGAAAGACTTTCGTCAAGCTGGAACGGAAAAATTCCAAAGAAGCGTCAGCCGCCCACTTCTACTACCGATGGCATTTGTCGAAAAACGCCAATTGTGAGTGGACCAAATGCGACTCAAAAATCGAATTCAAAAATTTTTAGACACTCGCTGGTCAAAGAAATCAGAGCAAAAGAAGTGGACCGAGGAGTGGGCAAAAATCAGGGAGGTCCAGAAAGTTCAGGCAGCTCAGGGACTCATAGTGCTCAGGTCCCAGATCAAAGACGAGGTGGAGGATGGGCCAAAGTGGGCGATGACCCTTAGAAGTAGACGTTAATAATCGTTAGTTGTTTTGATTTGTTTTGGTTTTTTATTTCATCAATTTTCTTTTCAAAATTTTCCTGTGATCCTCCTGAATCTTTGTTCCCAATTCTGTCATTTCACCACCTTCCTTTCTTTCTTCCATCCTACAACATTATCCCCATAAGTCATCTCTTTTGATCTTCTGCCGCCCCTTTTGCCCTACTTTTCCCAGAGCTCAATTTTTTAAGTACCGTAATAAAGTTATTTTCTCTTTATCTTGTATTTCTGTGACTCGTCTCCGCACCTCAATAAACTAAAAACCAGCTTCTGGGATCATATAAAGACAAAATTTCATATTTTTAGCACTTTCCATGAACATGTGCTATCCAAAAACCCCATTTGCAAGCGGTCAATATCTATACGACCACCTGGAAAATAAAATAATCTCAAAAATTTTAGAGAGCAAAATTGAACTTTTTCGGTTGGAAACTACTGAAATAGTCTTAAAACAGCATATTTTGTCAGTTTATACAAAAATTTAGCCCTCCATTCAAATTTTAGAAGATATTATTTCCAGTCATTTTCGTCATTTTTGGGCTTTTGCAATGAACCTGCTTAACTTGGCTCCTGGGTTAGATTGTGAGTTAGAGAGAATATTTGAGATTATAGAGGGAATATTTGAGAATGGTCATGACCATGTTGCAAGTGTTCAAGGTTTTGTTGAGCTTCGGAAACTTGAGTCTGAGCTCCAGCTTTGAGCTGAAAAAAAACCCACCTGAACAATTTTCAAAGTTGGCTTAAATGTTGGAAAGATGTTCTAAATGATTTATATTGTCATCAAGTTTGTTTTTTCGTACTGAAAATTGAGCATAAACTCAGTTAGCAAATAAATCAGACTACTACAAATGTTATTTTTTTAGTTTCTGCTCGAAATATTACCCAGGAGCCAAGTTATTCAAGATTCTCTCTGAAAACCCAAAAAATGATGAAAATGTCTGAAAACAATTTTTTTCAAGAACGAGACACTTCGGAAATCTCTGGAAAGTTCAATTGGACTCTGACACCGGAAGATGACAAACTGTTTTGTAACAGAGTCAAGGACATAGACTTCAAATTCAAAGAGTGAGAGAACAATCTCCAATTCGCTGATGAATTTGAATCCGAGAAGCTCTGTACTCATAGTTTTTCTAATTGGTTGGAAATCGACAACTTACAGGCCAAAGAAAATAAAATGACCCATTTCTCTTTATACGATGTGATTGAAGAAGATGTCAACAACATCCTAACTGAATGGATCAACGGAAATGCCAGCGTTTTAAGAATGTTTTGGTTTTTTTTTGACAATTCCGACTTCAGATCTGGTTATCTTCAAGGACATGGTTGTATATGAGAAAAAGTAACTGCTGTTTAACGATTTTTTTGATAACTCTGCATTTTAGTAAGCGAGAATCAATTCCAGTCAATACAAACAACACTTGGAAAACCTATTATGTTTATAAAAATGTGTTGGTAAAACCGCAGAAGTCAAGGTCGGTGACGGCATAATTACCCTAAGCGTATATTAAGATACTGTGTTGAAACTGTTTGCAAATGTTCATTTTTCGGATTGAGATTCTATTAAAAATGTATGTATCTTCATTATACCCACCACTAAGATATCCAAATGTCGTAAACCCATATATTAGGTTGGTAAGAAAGTTTCTTTCTTTTTTGGCAAAATTTTTGGTCCGATTTTCCTTAAAGCGGAGGGGGCGAGATCAATGAAAGTAACGTCCAAGAGCATCGATAGTTGTCTGGCAACGCTCTGGTGATTTCTTGATCCCCTCAGCCTAGAACGAGAAGAGCTGCGATTGAAAAAGTGGGGCAACTCCTATTTTGCGTCATCTTTTCGATTGAAGTTTTTCTATCAAGATGACGTTTAAGAGCCGCAAACGACTAGTTGTCTGAAAGAACAAAGTCTGGAGAATACGTCGGGTGCAAAAGAATAGTTCAGCTGAGCGACATGAATTTTTGACTGATCCCTCTAGTCACCGGTGATCTCTCACGTCGCGCTGGAAATGAACTTTGGATTTTTCTCCTGGTTTTGATTCGACTGTCAAATTCAATTTTTCTAATTAGAAACTATACGAAGCGGCAGTTATAGTGGTACCACCATCTAAAAGTTTCCAGTCTTCATTCCTTCGCAAAACCACCATGTTCCCAGCATACCCATTTTTACGGGGAATTTGTGTTCCGGGATGTCCAGAGATAGCCCTTCTTTGTTAATCGACTGACCCTTCCCCACATTGATAGAGTATCTTACACACTTCTCATCTACAATAGCTAGATCATTCAGCCAACTGAACGTGCGAAGAGATGATAGGTGAAACATACCCATGTCTACATAGCGAAATGTATTGTTGTCCGGAAAAACACGGGTTACGAATCAACCTAGTTTTTGACTTTGCCAAGAGACTACGATCCTTTCACAAAACTTGGTTGACAAGAGGACAATACCTGTGACATTTTATAAATGGTTTGAATTGGATCCACCTACCCGGTTTTTAGCAATTGATGAAGATCCGACTCACTAGGCCGTTGCCATCTTTCAAACTGAACTCTCCTGGGCAGAATTTTTCGAACCGAACCCCAATTATATGCGATGAAGGAACATGTCCTTTATATATATCCACAAATTTTTTCCGGATACCAGGTGTTTGAAGACCAAATAAGAATAAAAATATAGGCATGTTGCTTTTTTGCATTGGGATAAGGGCCAAAAGAATCGTCATTTCATCAACACGGAGTGAGATGAAAACTAACCAATCGACAGTCTGAATGACATTGAACACAGCTTTCTAACAAAAGATAGTTTGGCCAGGTACGCCTCTTCTAGAACCAGAAATCGAGCCTCAAAAACAACCCTGCCAAAAAGAGAGAAACTTTCTTACCAACCTAATAATTTTCCTCTCCCAACCAAACGAAAAATCAATTCTCCAAATTTCATGTGTTTTTTAAAATCTCATAACTCTTTTACGTTTTACTACTGATTTATAATTCAAAGAGCATTCATCCTCAATGGTTGAAGTCTCCCTTTTGATTTTTTAGAAATCATCACTGTCATAATTATCAGTCTTATAATAAATAAACGGAGTTCCGTCTGCTTTTTTCTTCCCCGTTTTTGTTACGAGTTTTCTGCAGCGCTTCCGGCGCATCAAACAGCTGGCTGTCGCGCTTTCGGCTCCATTCAATCTATTTTTACTTCTTGTTTGTTCCGCTCGGATTTCTCTTTCTCATAAAATAGAACATACGCTGCGTTTCACATTTATACGGTCACCTTAATTTTGAGGTATAATAAATGAACCGATGAAAAAAGGTTTTCTGTGACTGAAAAAATCGGATTCAGCACCTCAAATTACATACCCCTGATGATTTTCAGGATGATACCAACAAGACTGGCAATATTAGGTCACCTTGAATGAAAAATGCTCTTTGCAAGCATTTCATATTTATGTATACGGTCACCACCGAAAAAACGAGGAAAAAAGCCATCTTATTGATTGCTGTCGGCTCAATTCGGTGTGTTAACCTCAAAGGTACGTTTTGGCAGAAATTGGAAAAACATGGAATGTACTGGTGTTCCTGAACTGATTTTCTGTTCCGAATCGAACCATTTGGCACCAATCCATTCCTGAGCACCCCGGTTCTATACTGTCTGCAATAACCGGTTCTACACTGTCTGAAATGATGGTAAATACTCGAATGGCACGTCCTCCATAGAATTCCGACCCAAAGAGATAACTAGCCATAGCAGAACTTTTGATTTTTTTTCTGGTCGGCACCATGCTGCATGGATCAGCTGAGGCGACGGAAGGCATTCTACTGCTGTGAAATAGTCTTACGGTGATGAAATCGACGACATAATTGGAGGACATGATCTACGAACACTTCTTGATACTCATCGATGTTTCTACGACTAGGGACAAGTTCCATCTAGAAATATTCCACCGAAGAGAAAGCACACCACACCGGAAGGATTTCTGAGATGTGGATTGGACCTTTCCGCAGTTCATTCCAAAATGGCAATTATCTGTCCAAATTAAGTTTATTTTCATCCTAACAGATTTTTTATAAAAAATTAAATGTTTCGGACTCTCAAATTAAATCTACCTTCTGTGAAGACAACATTTTGGTGTGGTGTGCATTTTTTTTTTTTGATGGGATATTTCAAGACAAAAAAAAACAACTTAATTTATATATTATTCATTTATTTACAGAAAGTTAGTTTTCAACAACAACAAAAAAAGATGCCAAACAAAATAAATTTTTAGCAACACCTCGGGTAGTCCAAGAAGCAATTGAATGGGAGTTTCAGCGTCTCCAAGTGATTACATATTCGATCTTCTCTCATTCTCTTCCATCTTGGTTTTTCTCGCGAATCCAATCTCTGGGAATCCAACGATACCTCCAAGCCAATCGTCTCACAAACAGTACATTTCCATCTGAAAATTTAATAATTAAAATCTATTACTCAAATGATTCATCTTACGTTTTTATGCGTTAATGAGCGGCTGCATGAGCTTTGTGATGTAAACTATTTGACTTGATAATTTTCATATCACAGAGTTCAATCATTTTGGTGGAACTTGATGATTGCTCAACAGTAATCAGCTGCTCCTCTAAATCATCCGTCTCCTCCTCAACGTCTTGGAATAATGGTTTCAAGTTTCGGCTCTTCCTGTTTTGTCCTCTTCGTTGGTAATTGTGATTGGTCTCCAGATGCTTGCGGTAGATTTCGGGCTGCTAGATCTGAAATTTTGAATAATTAAAATAACCCAATCCATTTGAAACTGTAAAACATGTGTTGAAAGGACCCTCAAGTTTGTTGAAAATTTTTGGTTATCTTCTCTGAGAGTTGACATAAATTGGGTTGAATATGACAACATGAGAAGTCCTTACATGTATTGATAATTTCTCTGTATCGTTCAACAAAAATCTTGAATTTTTAAAACTCACTTCTTTTGTTGTTTCGAGCAACCTGTTCCATATTCAGCTCGATGGCGCATTAAGTTCAGGCTCTTCTCGTTTCACACACCCCCTCACCATACGTGTTTCCTCATCGGACGCTTGTGGAGCCTTCAAGGCATCTGAATCTGAAAAGTAGACTAATTTCAAAATAAAACTGTTTTTTGTAACTCACCCAGAATTGTTGCATCGTTTGTCACTGCGAATTCCATTCGTTTTTCCGCCAAAAATGCCACCAAACTAACGGAATCGGGTTATGCATGAGTTGTGACAACGATCGTCATGTTGCTCAAAGAGTGGATTAAGTACAATCACAACACCGAGTTGGCGATCTTGATCTGAGGCTTTGTGATCTTTGTTGATTGTCTGAAAAAAGTTTTTGAAACATTTTTGAAAATAATGAGGAAAAATGACTTACCAAGGAGTTGTACTGGTTTTGGCGTAGCTTTTTGTCGAGATGTACCAAAACGAGTGTAAACATTCGGAAAGAATGGAATACATAGTTGGAAAATAATATATTCAGAAAAATAACAGGGAATACTTTTCCGACGTCCAAGCAGAAGGTCGTCAGGAAAAATATGAGAGGAGATGGGGATTGCACAGGAGGGGAAATGAATACTAATGGTAGTTACCAGCGGTATTTATAGGGAACCTCGAGAGGGCGGAGAACCTCGAGGGGGCGGACCAGGTGGGCTGTCTTTACCTATATTGGTATTTATGATAGTAGTAATTGATTTTTATGACAGTGTTTTTGTATCCTTCCCAAGAGAAATGATAAATGACGAGGGACAGGAAAGACATTATTGGGTAATCGGGCGGGAATCATCGTTCAAGTTTTTGGATTTTTTCAATCCAAAATGTTTTGTGAATGAAAAGGATGCTGACAAAAGTTGAATCCGGGACACTATCTTCCAAATGAACCGAGTTACAAATATATCGATCAGATTTCACCTGAAATGTTTTTTTCCTGCTATTTTCAACAGTTTTTATAATGGAATAAAAATTCGAAACCGTCAGCTTTCAGCTCAAACTTTTCATTATTGATCCGATTTCGACAAAATACTGAAAATCTCTCGGGGTGAAAAATTTCAACATTATTGTAAAAAAATATAATACCGGATTCAAAATCAGCGTAAAAATACCATTCAGAAGCGTTTGGTTGAAATTGGATGTCCTTACCAAAAGTGAGTTTTGGGCCAAAAACTGCTTCATTTATTTATCGAACGTTGGTTTTCAACAAAAAAAAAGTTAACAAGCAAAATAAAATTTTAACAACACCTCGGGTAGTAGGAGTCAGTTGAATGGTAGAGTCAGAGTCTCTCAGATCATTCCAAAATGACTATTATACGTCCAAATTGAGTTCATTTTCATCCTAACAGATTTCGTATGAAAATCAAATGTTTCGGACTCTCAAATTAAGTCTACCTTCTGTGGAGACAACATTTTGGTATGGTGTGCATTTTCTTCGGTGGGATATCTCAAAATGGAACTTGTTCGTATGAACTTCGGTGATTATCAAAAAGTGTTCGTGGATCATTTCCTCTATTTCTGTCGTCGATTCCATCACCATGAGATCATTTCCACAGCAGTAGAATACATTCCGTCGCCTCAGCTGATCCATTTAGCATGATTTCAGCAAAAAATTCTAAGTTATTCTGTGGTTAGTTATCCCTTTGAATCGGAAAGTCAAGGAGAACGTGCCATTTAAGTATTTATCACCATTGCGGACAGTATATAACCGGTGGGATGCTCAGGAATGGATCGGTGCCGAATGGTCCGATTTGGAGTAGACAATCAGTTTAGGAACTCCGTACATTCTGAATTTTTTCCAGTTTATGCCAAAACGTACCTTCGGGGTTATCACACCGAACTGAGCCGACACCAAATAATAAGATTTCTTATTCATCGTTTTTTCGGAGGTGACCGTATAAATATGCGCCGCTTGCAAAGAGCCATTTTTAGTGAATGTGACATAATTTTGTCAATTTTGGTGGTATCATCCTGAAACTCATCAATTTGATGTCTTGAATCTGTTCAGTTTTTATCTAGTTCGACGTCGATTAGATTATTTACAGGGAACCTCAACACCTCACAAACCCAGATGTAGATAAAAATTTCTGGATAAATGAAGAATAGCCTATCTGGACATCTCTGAAAACTTTAGAATCCGCCCGTTAGTTTCAGCAGAGTTATATCAGTTTCAGTATTAAAAATCGTCGTTTCAGTGCAAAAATAGCATTTTCCAAGACGATTTTCTCAACTCATATGAGGCAAAATTTAGTGAAATTTGATATTTCAAACTCTTTCTTGGAAAAATAATTTTTCAATTTTGGAAGAAATCTGGAGAATCGTTAAAAATATCAAATATAAAAAAATCTTTTAGGTTTTGAGGAAACGTTTGAAATATCCTCGGGAAGCAGATGAGCCAAACCATACAGGATGAAGTAACAGAAGCTTCTGAAGAAATTCACGAGAAAAAGACCAAAAAGTCGAAAACGTCGTTGGAAAATACCGAAAAGAGGACAGAAGAGGATGATGGTGACTTCAGCTCGGACTAACCTGCACGGATTGACGGACATGTTTCATTTTTTTAATATTCCTTATACTTTCTGATTATTCATAACTTAATGTTCAATTATTTCCACTAATTTCTATTTATATTTTCATAGTCAATAAAAATATTTAAAAAAAAAAACCGAAGGAAAAAAAATGACATAAACTGAGAATTGTGGAAAAATGATGTAAAAAGAAAAACAAATTCAAATTCCTAAATTTGATCAAAATATCTTCAAAACTGAAAAAAAATCTGGAAACCTTAACTTGTGTATCATTTCATATTTTAGCCTAACATTTTCTGGGTCATGACTTAATTTTTTCTGGGTCATGACCTAGTTTTTTCTGGGTCATGACCTAGTTTTTTCTGGGTCATGACTTAATTTTTTCTAGGTCATGACCTAATTTTTTCTAGGTCGTGACCTAATTTTTTCTAGGTCATGACCTGATTTTTCCAGGTCATGACCTAGTTTTATCTAGGTCACGACCCAATTTTTTCTGGGTCACGACCTAATTTTTTCTGGGTCATGACCTAATTTTTTCTGGGTCATGGCCTAATTCTTTCTGGGTCATGACCTAATTTTATCTAGGTCACGACCTAATTTTATCCAGGTCACGACCCAATTTTTTTTGGTCATGACCTAATTTTTTCTAGGTCGTGCCCTAATTTTTTCTAGGTCATGACCTGATTTTTCCAGGCCATGACCTAGTTTTATCTAGGTCACGACCCAATTTTTTCTGGGTCATGACTTAATTTTTTCTGGGTCATGACCTAGTTTTTTCTGGGTCATGACCTAGTTTTTTCTGGGTCATGACCTAATTTTTTCTGGGTCATGGCCTAATTCTTTCTGGGTCATGACCTAATTTTTTCTGGGTCATGACCTAATTTTTTCTGGGTCATGGCCTAATTCTTTCTGGGTCATGACCTAATTTTTCTAGGTCATGACCTAATTTTTCTAGGTCATGACATAATTTTTCTAGGTCATGACCCAGTTTTTTCTAGGTCGTGACCTAGTTTTATCTGGGTCACGACCCAATTTTTTCTAGGTCGTGACCTAGTTTTATCTGGGTCACGACCTAATTTTATCTAGGTCACGACCTAATTTTATCGGGGTCACGACCTAATTTTTTCTGGGTCATGACCTAATTTTTTCTAGGTCGTGACCTAGTTTTTCTCGGTCATGACCCAACTTTTTCTAGGTCATGACCTAGTTTTATCTAGGTCACGACCCAATTTTTTCTGGGTCACGACCTAATTTTTCTAGGTCATGACCCAATTTTTTCTGGGTCATGACCTAATTCTTTCTGGGTCATGACCTAATTTTTTCTGGGTCACGACCTAATTTTTCTAGGTCATGACCTAATTTTTTCTAGGTCATGACCTAATTTTTCTAGGTCATGACCTAATTTTTCTAGGTCATGACCTAGTTTTATCTAGGTCACGACCCAATTTTTTCTGGGTCACGACCTAATTTATCTAGGTCATGACCCAATTTTTTCTGGGTCATGACCTAATTCTTTCTGGGTCATGACCTAATTTTATCGAGGTCACGACCAAATTTTATCTGGGTCACGACCCAATTTTTTCTGGGTCATGACCTAATTTTTTCTAGGTCATGACCTAATTTTTCTAGGTCATGACCCAATTTTTTCCAGTTCGTGACCTAGTTTTATCTGGGTCATGACCTAGATATGGTTGGGTCATGACCTATATATGGTGGGCCATGACCTAGATACAGTTACATGCTCCCCTATGACCTTCAACCATCTCGTCTGACCCTTGGCCTTCCTCTTGCTTCGTGACCCCCCCCCCCCGTGAGGTCAAAAAATGTCAATGTGGGGGGAAAATTTTCAGAAACAAATCATTCCCTGCTGCTCTCTCTTTAGAGTTTGCCGATCTTCTCTGCCTTCTCTCCGTTCCCACATTTTCGTTCTGCCAATTATGTAAGTTTGGGCTTGAAAAACGGTAGTTATGAGTAAAAGTCGTAGGTTATAGTATATCAGCGAATAGGAAAACTTTCAAGCTTTTCGAAAATTTGCAAATTGATTTAGTTGGCGCTATGAGAAAAAAGTTTTTGGTAAAAAACAACTGACGTAGGAACTTTGATAGACTTTTAACTTTGAGTCAATTCTTCTCGGTTCCTGTGAAAGATAGAAAAAAGTGGTCCACTGATAAAACAATTTTGATAAAGTTATACACATTTGGATAGTCGGCCACTTTTTTTATCTTGTACAGAAAATGAGATATATGGACTTGAAGTTGACGGTTCAGAGTAGGTCCCTATTTGAGTGGCAACGATATGATGAGCGGATTTTTTCAGGAATCCGATCTCCTGTTATACGGAAGGAACTTTCGTCAGCAACCGGTACAAGATTGTGAATCGTATCGGATTTGGTTGTTTCGCAACCGCCTTCAAAGTCCAGGATAGTCTAGACAACTATAAAGAGCTGGTGGCAAAAGTGGCGAGAAAATCGGATGACGTGTCTGGAAAATATCAAACGGAGGTGGCAGCGTTGACCAAATTGGTTGGAATGAAACATTGGCCACAGATGAAAAACCATTTCGAAACAGCTAGTTATCGTGTGATTAGTAAGTTTGTAATTTAAATGATTGAAATTGAAAAAAAAAATTTCAGTAATGACCGAAGAGGGAGAATCTCTTGGAAAGGTCTTGTCAAGAAATGAAAATGGAGCTTTCTCCAACGCGAACTCTTTTCGAATCTCGTATAGCCTTACGAAAGCACTTCATTCCCTTCACGACGTTGGATATTTGCATCGCGACATCAACCGAGACAACATCACTGTGAAACAAAAGGGAAAAGTGAGTTAGAAATTAATTAATAAGTGGAAATACGAAATTCAAATTTTCAGGAAATCTTGATCAGTGTGATCGACTTGGGCAATGCCTCCAAATCTTTCCCGCGTCAGATATGTCGCTTCAACAGCTACCCCACTAGTTGGCATGTAATGGTTGGAAAGGAATGGTGTGATCGCGATGATTTTGTTTCGGGATTATATTTGATTGCTGATTGTTTGGGTGCATCAATTTTCAACACTAAGAACCAATCACTCATAGACGCGAAGCGTGAATTCGTAAGTTTATAAAATGCTTGAATATCCAAAAATTAATTATTTCAGCACACTAACCCGAGTGCCTTCTTCCCTCCAGAACAACTCTGGATGGCGAAACTCATCACGATTTTTGACTCGATGGTTTCTGATAAAAAGACGGATTTGTCGCCGATTTGGAATTGCTACGAAACGGCACTTCCTCATGTTTCTCCTGGATCTCCGATTGAGTACAAGGAAATAAATGATACGATCGTGATTGCATAAGACTGAGACTGAAAGAACCTGAAATTCAGATAACTTGATTCTCATGATTTATAAAAATAACCCGAATAAATACTAGTGTGATGCATTTTTTGTTTTCTTTCAGTAGTTTATCAGAAGGACACAAAAAGAGAAAAACACATTCTTACACTAGTCATGTGTTTGGGAGCTGGCTATAAACAGATCAGCACAACTTAGTTTCCAGAATTTTAGGTTTTGAATTGCCACCAGACTCACGTGACAAGGTTCGCTTACGAGTGAGCAAATAACAAATCAAGTCACAACTAGTTTTAATCTGGGACTCACTGAAATGGTGTGGCATCAGTTGATCATATTTTTCTCTGTGTCCGGACTTTGAAAATGATGAAATGCTGTCATGGTAGGCAGACCGAGAGTAAGAGACACTTCACGAACAATAAGTGTCGGATCAACTTCCAGAGCTTTCTCGATATTGGCATCGAAACTAGAAAATGGGTTGGTTTGCTTTCAAGCGAATAATCGCTTTTCCGAAAGCGATTGAACCAAGGTAGCATTACAAGATACTCGATTTACTTGTCACCAATTACTGAGCATATAGATCGATTAGCAGCTGCAGCGGATTCTTTGTTTTTAGGCGATTTTCCACATTTTCTGAAATTTTCATAAAAATCTGGGTTTGTGAGGTGTTGAGGTTCTATTGTTAAGAATCTTTCGCTTATGAGAATGCTTATGTTATACATTTCGAAAAAAAACAAGTCATTGTCAGAAAATTGATGGACAGATTTTATTTACAGACAAGCGAATACTCAAAAATAATTAGATCTAGTTATTCGCTGCTTCAACAGCACGTGAAATTTTCATTTCATAAAGTGGAACATCGCAACTGTATATATTAGTTTGTGGGTGACACAAAAAGGTACATCCATTGGATAGTTTTACTTCATGGTTGATCCAAACAAGTACACCCCCTATCTCGCATGCTGAATCGTGAAAATTCAAGTATCAATAATTTTCTCTCAAACTTACAAGCTTTTTCCACTCTCCCGAATGCACATCTTAAATTTGCTCCACGTTGTCTATCAAACCATTGTCCTCTTTGGTAAGTTACTCCATTTAAGTTACATGTATCTTCTGAAATTGAAGATATGAAGATATGAATTCCCGAGTACTACCCACCGAATTTCTCAACAGATATCAAATCCACTTTTCCAAGCTCAGTTTCGACGCATTTTTTGAAAATGTTCTCTGCTAATTCCCATGTTTGGTTTAGCATGATATATTGGACAACTTCCGATTGTAGTATGCATCCTGAGTATGATGGGTACTTTTAAAAAAATCTTTTCAACTCACCAGCAACTCTTTTTTCGAAATAACCGGATTCCGACTTGAGGCATGTCATAAACCTGTGCAAAATCTGAGAATCCCCAATGTTGGGTTCTGACCAATGTACTCCTGAGGGATACACTGTATTATTGTAAAAGCATCCAGAAACTGTAAAAAAACGTAGAACAGATAAACTGGAAAGTTGCGGATTTACCTGGCGTGCTCACTCTTTGCAATCTTCCCTCAAACCGCTTACAGGAAACAACTATTGATCCATTCTTGTAAATTTCCGTTTCTCCAGCTTTGATTTTGTGGGTTTTCTGACCCAATTTTTCGCCGACACATGCCGATGGCTCTAAGTTTAATGATCCATCGACCTCGCTCTTTTCGCAGCTCCACAAAAAATGATAATGCCTATCAAGTTGATAGTCATAATCATCCGGCCAAACAGAGGTTGCCCCTTCATTCAGTCCACCACAACCTGACAATGTTCAAATTTAAAATGGTTAAAAACTAAAAACTCACTTCTTGGAAATTGTTTTCGTTCACCAGTTTTCCAATCTTTCCATACGTCGTAATGAACAAAGTTTCTAGGTTTCCAAGTGAGGTCGACGTTCGCATAATCAGGCACTAGAGGCCAAAGTGGTGAATCCATATAACTTGGACCACCATCATGATAACAATCACAGAATGCTCTCAAACTCGACAGAAACAAAAATATGAAAACCATGTTTTTATGGAAAACAAAAATAGTCCGATCATATTTATACAAGTTATTTCATGATTTCCATTATTTGCGTAGCTGTTAAGCGAAACATGTTCAACATCTGGTCTATTTTTGTCCAGTGTTATTAAAACCGGAGGAGGTGTTGTGTAGTTTCAGAATTGATGTAAATAAATGCAATAAGATTCAAAAAATTCTTCTCAGCGTTTACACTTCAATGTTTTAAAAAGCGACCCACAGTAGTTGGATAACAGAAAAAGAAATCTTGTAATTTACAAGGGAACCTCAACTTCTCACAAGTCCAGATTATGATGAAAACTTCAGGATAGGTTGAAAATCGTCTATCTAGACATCTCTGAAAATTTTAAAATCCGCCAGCCAGTTTCAGCCGAGTAATATCAGTTCCAGTACCGAAAATCGCCATTTTAGTGCATTTCAGTGAATTTCAAAGACCATTTTTCCTACTCCTAGGAGGTTCCAGAACTTGAATCTTTTTGTTTTATACGTGAAATTCAATGAAATTTCATATTTCAAATATTTCCTCAAGAACAAAAACAAAAATATGGCCAGAAGTAACCGGCGACGCCTGAGTCAAGAACAAAAATTTTTTCAAAATTTTTTTTTTCACGATTGTCCAGATTTCTTCGAAAGTTAAAAAAATCGATTTTACTAGTTTTTAAGTTGCCAAATTTCTCACTCTGGGAGTTATGGAAATTCAAAATTTTCGGGATTCAGACTTTCTCATTTTTTTAAATTCATACTATCAGAATTTCGGTGATTCCTGGATTGAGCAACTCAGGAATTCGGGAATAAAAAAACTCGAAAATTCAGAAAATTATACATATGTTTAAACTTTCGAAAACTCAGGAACTTAGAGACTCAAAAGTTTGGAGATTGGGCAATTAAAAAATTTATGAATTCAACAATTTCAAGTTTTCAATAAAATTAGGGTTGTGGGGTTATAATAACGGATTTAAACAGCTTCGGCTCTTTATCACACATAGAAATCGAGATATTTGTCGTTAAGAAAACAATACGAATAGACTTAGGATTACACAGTTTTTTCTAGACTCGATTCGTTTTTACGGTAACGTTCTGAGGGTAGATTTTCTGACTTTCTCCTTATCACTCGTTTTTTTTTCCTGAATTTTAGTCAAGTGTCTTTACAAACCACATTCTAATTATTCACAGAACTTCTTGGATTGAAAAACTTGAACGATGGTTATCCTTACGATGGTTATCCACACAGTTACCCCTTAATGTCTTCCCTGTCTCTTGTCGATTATCATCATTTCTCCTGGGGAGGATACAAAATCTTTGTCATAAATGTCAATTACTACTATCATAAATACCAAATTAGGTGAAGAAAGCCCACCTGGCCTCGACTCCTCCCCCTCGAGGTTCCCTATAAATACCGCTGGTAACAACCATTAGTATTCATTTCCCCTCTCATCTAAAATCCATCTCGTCCTATACTTTTTCCTGACGACCTTCTGCTTGGACGTCGGAAGAGTATTCCCTTTTATTTTTCTGAATATATTCCTTTCCAACTATGTATTCCATTCTTTTATGAATGTTCACAATCCAGTTTTTCCGAGATGACTTTTTCCGAGATGAAGCTATTGTCAAAAAAGAACCCGTTGAAAATATTCCAATCGAGCAAAAGCCAGAGACGTCTGACAGAATCCAGAAAAGACGCCAGAGTTCAAACACGGATAGAGTGAAGCGTGTAAAAACAGAATAGATGCCATTAGCCCACCAGAATCTACGCCAACTATGAAGACTGCAGACGACCCGAAAATCAGTGTGATTGCTCTGGCTACATTGAAACGATTTCATTCCTGAATAATCTGAACAATCTCCAAAAGAAGGCTTCGCTAGCAATGAGAAAAATGAAGAATTTTGGAGAAAACAAGGTAATAGTATAGAAACTGAATGTGTATTCTTACAAAACTTTTTGATCATTCAGATTCTGGAAAATCCAGTGAAGGAAGAAAACCAGGAACCGGATGATGCTGTGGAAGTTTGAGATCAACACTTGGCCATTGACGTCATTGATCGAGATATGCCTCACGATATTGGATCAGTCGAGCCGGTTTCAATGGAAAGAGTGCAAACGACATTCGAGGAAAACAGAATCCGTGAAACTGAAACTGCAATCACACTGAAATCACTTCTTAACCAATAAGATGTTCAATCAGTCCCTTGGATCACAAATCGTCAATGAAGCAATGGAAACATTGGCCCAAAAAATCAAAGAGTACGATAATTTGTTTCACCTTTCTCATTCTCATTATCTGTTTGTAAACTATCTTTTTCAAAATATTCTCTTTAGAAATAAATGAAGTGATATTTCTTATTTTCTTTGTATTACGCCAAAAATGCACAGTTCGAAAGAAACAAACATTATTTTTCAAGTAGTGTCAAAAAAACGAGACGCGAGAGCGTGCAAACATGCTGATAATAAAAACCATATGCTATTATCATGAATAATTTCTTAAGATGATGCTTTTTCACGAATTAGGTTAAAACGTTGTCGAAATTGCATTACTTGTCTCTTGATATTGATGAAATCAATCCCAATTGCCATCATAATCCTGAAAGAAAAAAAAAATTTATCAATGAAGCTACTGAAAACAATTTCTCACATTCTCTTTTCACCATTCCTCTGAGTAATTTGCTGGTGAGGGACCGTGTGATTGGTAGAAAACTTGATTGTCATCTCTGTATGGCTCGTAAAAGTTTCCAGGCATAACATTGTGAGATGTTTAAGCAAGGGTTGGTTTGTCGTTGGATTTTTCCTTCTTTCTTTTTTTCCTTCCTTCTTGCGTGAATATTCAGCATCAGTTTTTGATTAATCATCCCAGTTTGTCTTGACATCAGACGGTTTGCCGAAACATTGAGCAGAGTTTGAAGGGGTTACAGGAGATGATCCAAAACATTGCATTCTCTTGAGATTTCGGAATTCTTGATTGTCTTCTTGGCAGCGTTTACACTCCAATAATTCGAAACTTGAAACGCAGTCAGTGGATTACCGAAAAAGAAACCTTGTTTTGTACTGACTTCTCCGAATTATCAAACTTCTGAATTTCAGGGTTTCCGACTCACCGATTTTTTTTTGAGATTTTGAACTTCTAAAAAAGCTCTAAATATCCAAGAATCAGAATATTTTGAATCCTTTGATAAATGAAATTACTTGATTCCGTAATTATATGAAACCTTTGCAAAATGTCATTTTTTCAGACCGTTAGGCAATTCATCCGCTGTTTCAAGGTCTTCAGATTTTGATCCAGTTTTAAAACTATGTTGGCTTTTTATCACAGCCAACTCTTTCGCAGTTTTGTGTGTTTTTGGAAAACTGTTTTTAAAAATTTGAAACAGCATTTTTTGAAAAACTGGGAATTTCATACTTTCAAAAAATGATGTTTCAGTATTCGAACAATTTCTCACAGTGATTGAGTAAACTTTTGTTGAAGCAACAGCAAGAGTACAACTAGGATCATAACTTTTTCGAAACTCGGTTGATTTTTAAGGAGACGTTTTGGGGTTAGATTGTTTGACATTCTTCTCATCACTCTTATTTTCTCAGTTTTTGTCAAGTTCTAAAAATGATCCTTTTCATTTGAAGCATTGTTTTGATTGAAAACATAGAAAAAGCTTGAACGATGGTTACTGTCCAATTACCAAATAATGCCTTTCCTGCCTCTTGCCAATTATCATCATTTCTCGTGGGGAGGATACGAAATCACTCTCATAAACGTCAATTACTACTATCGTAAATACCAAAACAGGTGAAGGCAGCCCACCTGGTTTTGACTCCGCCCCTCGAGGTTCCCTATAAATACCGCTGGTTACCTACCATTAGCATTCATTTCCCCTCTCATTTAATCCCCATCTCTTCCTATATTCTTTCCTGGCGACCTTCTGCATGGACGTCGGAAAGGTATTCATCTTTATTTTCCTGAAAATATTCCTTTTCAACTATGTATTCCATTCTTCACAATCCAATGTTCAAAATACAATTTGACGAGATGACCACAAGCTGATGTGAAAGTTGAGAAAGCCGAGAAGACTCCTATAAGACTTCTGTTCAGTTAACCAAGCCAGAATCTCAACCGTCAGTCATCCGAAAATGGAAAAATCGGTCGCAGCCTCTTCGACGTCATCAAATGCTTCATCTACAGCAGAAGCCACGTTATCAAATCCAGAAGCTCACACGTCAGTCACTTCCAATTCAGAAGCAACTACATCATCGGATTCTATTGCAACGTCAGTCAAGCAGAAAAACCTCAAGTGATTAGAGCATCACTGGAAACATCAACCAAGGCTTCTGCACAGCCACCTCCTCCAGAAGGAACGTCAACCAACATTCCCAAAAAAAATTAGCGCCATCGCTTTGACGTCGCAAATTGAAACCATTGCATCATACAGTGACTTGAAAAGTATTGAAAAGAAGGCTTCCCTTGCAATCGAGAAGATGAACAAAACTGGAGATAAGGTAAGCGCTCAAAACTGATAATTTAAGACATAAACTTTTTTGCAGACAATACCCTTCAAGAATTTCAATTTATTGATTGGTTCCATGATTGTTTGCCTCGAGGAAAACAGAATTGGGTAAGATTGTTTTTAGAAAGATTTTCAAATTTAATCTCTGTAATTTCAGATTCCACCAAATCTACTCTCCGAGTGTCTCACCAGTTCATTGATTTCCACGGGATTCTATGATCAGCTGCATTTATCCATCTTTGTTAATCAAATTGATGAAATTTTTCGTTCACATTTTTCCAATTTTCTTTGTTTGTTAAATCCTGTTTTGGTGTTCTGTATTATTGTTATTTGAAGGCTTCCCAAAATGTTTTATTGTTTCGAATATCCATAAAGCTCTTTTATTAATATTTTTTTTCGCCGATTCTCGTTTTGGGGTAAGTGAGAGCTTTCTGTTTTACGGGTTCCCTCTATCCAGGTGGGGTTCTAAAGTCACCTAGCAATACAAAAGCCGTTATTCAATCATTCATTCGTTGTTTCATTCGCTTATTGCTTCTCGCTCTCCGTCTCTCTGCATTGTTTTGCTGCTGAACATGCTGTTTTTAGTTTCAAAATTAAAATGTTTGGGCCAGGAGAAAAGAGGGGCTCAAATAGAAAAATTATGCCTACGTTGAGATATACTGACTTTGTCAAGCATTGTGACTGTTTACATTAAAATTTCGAAATTTGAACATTTTTCATCATTTTTTTTTCAAAAATTTCAGTTTAGCAAAAACCAGAGACGTCTAACAGAATTCAGAAAAGACCCCAGAGTCTAAACACGGATAGTGAGAAGCAAGAAAACACAAACGTCATCAGTCCACCAGAATCTACGCCAACAGTCCCTGGGATCACAAAGTCCATGAAACAATGAAAATGGTTGCTCAGAAAAAAAAGCGTTTGATAATTCATGTTTGTAAACTATCCTTTCAAGTTGCTCTTTTCAAAAATAAATCAAGTGGTGTCTCTTTGCTTCTTTGTATGTTCGAGCCACAATTCGAAATCAGTTCACCTCAACATACTGATTACATATTTTTCAAATCAGTGTCGAAAAAATGAGGCACGGAAGCGTACAAACAAGTTGATGGTAAGAACCATGTG
The DNA here is from genome assembly GCA_027920645.1 of Caenorhabditis nigoni. Classification (NCBI taxonomy): domain Eukaryota; kingdom Metazoa; phylum Nematoda; class Chromadorea; order Rhabditida; family Rhabditidae; genus Caenorhabditis; species Caenorhabditis nigoni. Next base: position 8,290,836 of record CP115869.1, read on the forward strand.
TTATTATCATGAATTATCTCATAAGATGATCCTTTTATTTCACAAAATAGATTAAAAATTCGTCGAAATTTCATTACTTGTCCCTTGATATTGATGAAACCAATTTCAATTCCCATCATATTCCTGAAAGAGGAAAACTATCAATGAAGCTACTGAAACATATTTATCACTTTCTCTTATCACCATTCCTCTGAGTAATTCGCAGGTGAGGGACCATGTGGCTGGTAGAGGACTTGACTATTATCCCTGTATGGTTCGAAATAATTTCCAGGCAGGACATTGTGAGGTTCTTCAACAATATTCAGCGTATTGTTGGATTTTTCCTCCTTCTTTGTTTTCTCTTCCTTCTTTCCGAAATCGTCTTTTTTGATTTTTGAAGAATCCTCCCAGTTAGTTTTGACAGGAGACCGTTTGCAGAAACCTTGAGCATAGTTCGAAGTGGATTCGGTAGTTGATTCAGAACATTGCAGGTTTTTGATTCCATCGGTGCAGTTATCGATATCTGGAGTTATCACTTTGGTCGTTTCGAGTGGAGAACTGGTTGATTGTGGACGAGTTCTTGGAATCCTTGCTTGACGAAAAAAGGACAGCCCATATTGATACTCATCCTGATAAATTGCTTCGTATGTCCCCGGAGCTGGCTCTTCTTTTTCTGCTATCTTCTTTTTTCTTTCTTGGTTTCCAGATTGTTTTTGATTTTGAAACCGTTGTCGTGTTCATTTTCCGGTTTGTTGCTTTCCACACATGGTTCTGAAAATAGTTAGTAAATGATATACGCCACCGGATATTTTCGCTTTTCGATTACTCCTTCCAATTTCCGTGAAAGATACCGTAAAAACTCTATTAGATAGCCATGGCACTCTATTGTTCGGGGGTGGTCTGGGGTGGCACTGTATTAGAGGGTGGCATTCAATCAGAGGCTGGCACTTTATTATTCGGAGATAATTTTTCCTGAATCTCAGTACAGAAGTACTTGATTTTCAACTTTTTCATAAAATTTCTTTCGAGGTTCACTTGATTTTTTTTTGAGACTTTCGGAGTCTGATATCATCCTGACTAATTTTTGACAGATACAGTACCTCCTTTTCAAGCTTGAAAACAGCCAGAAAATGGTTTTTTTGTTATTCTTCAACTTTTACCACAGTGGCATCGAATACACAGAGGCTTTATATTAGGGGCTGGCACTCTATTGTTCAGAAGTGCTCTAGGATGGCATTATATTAGAGGCTGGCATTCAATTAGGAGTGGCTATCTAATAGAGTTTTTACGGTATCAAAAAACTGTGTACTACAAAAGTTCCGAATTTATAAAATTCTGAGATTCCAGAAACTCAAAATTCAAAATTCCGGAATTCTGTAACTCAGAAATTGGGAAATTTTCGGTCAAAAAACAAGAAATAGAAGCCCATAGGCTTCTATTAGAGGGTTAGCTTCAATTTTTCGAAGCACCTCGCGGGGTGGGCTTCTATTAGAGGTGAGCTTCAAATAGAGGTGGGTTCTATCAGAGGAAATACGGTATATCGTCTTTTTTTTACTTTTTTTTATTTGCTTTTTTTCCATCACTGTTGCTTTTTTTCCATCACACTTTCTATAAATATTGAAGATTTTGCATTTCTAGTCTGTGTCGCCTGACTTTGATTCCTTCTCACTGAAAATCGGAATCAACAAAACGTTTCTATAAAAGTACTCAATCTATTTCCTTCGCAGCAATTTTCTTGAAGATAACAAGATCAGAAGTCGGATTTTTCACAAAAAGCCAAACAATACTCAAAACGCTGGTATTTCCGTTGATCCATTGAGTGAGAATGTGGTTTACTTCTTGTTCAGTCACATCGTATAACTGGAGGCGTGTCATTTTATTTTCTCTTGTCAACAAGGTTTCGATTTCCAGCCACTTAAAATCACAATAAATATAGAGCTCCTCAGATTCAAACGCTTAATCGAATTCGAAACTCTTCTGGCCCTGAGTTAAGTAGAGACTGAAGTCTATGTCCTTGACTCTTTTACAAAAAACTTTGATATCCTCCGGTGTCACAGTCCAATTTCTATTCATGAAATTTGATACATGTACATTATCAAACATAGCCATGATATTCAAAAAAAATTTGTCATTCGATTCATCCATTTTTCTTCTGCAAGTTAGTGTCTTTTTTTTGAACTTGAAAGTTTGCATCATAGGCTGCATTAAAAATTCCTTGGGATCGTCATGAGGACCTTGGATACGCTCAACGAGATCTACTGCTGATAGTTTTGAGCTGTGTTCTCTCTCATCTTCTTCACTCAGCTTGCTATCTTTGTGAAACAATATTTGCTGTTTTATACTTTCATCTTTACGGATGAGGATGGAATCCTCGGTACAATCACTGTTCAATTTGACATTGAGTTCCAGCTGAGACCAAACGTTTCTTAGAAACGGACGGGTACGCTTGAATGTCGAGAAATTGATCCTAAAATTTAATGTAAAGTCATATTTTTCTCAGAAACGTAGACTATCACCGTAAAACCTGTATTAGAAGGGCCGCCCCTTTTATTTTCCAAGGTACCTTCAGAGGGCCCTTCAATTAGAGGGGGCCCTTATATTTTTCCGGCCGCTTTTCCCGAAATTTTTAACCAAAAAATTGCATAAACTTTCGTTTAAAATTAGTGAAAATCTGACAATTTCACCAGAATTGTGCAAGTTTTTCAATCGAAATGTTCTATTAACGAATTTCATTTGAATTCTGGAATTTCCGCAATATTTTTCACTGAAAAGTACGAAATTGTTGTTATTTCAAAACACATTTTGAAGGGAATCCTTCTTTACTGGGTCCCTTCTTTTACGGGGGCCCTTTTATTACAGGGGGTCCTTCTATTTTTACAGGCCCCTCTCGGAGGGCCCTTTTATTATAGGGGCCCTTCGATTAAAGGCTTCTAATACAGGTTTTACGGTACATTGGTTCTCTTTTAATTCCAATAGGAACTTTGTTATTTCCGCTACCGAGCCTATTAATATATTTGTGAACTCACACGTCTGCAAAGTCCATATTTTGGATAATTTTATCTCGGACGAGTGCCGGATATTTGAAAAGTTTCATTTTGTATGGTTCCATTTTGATAATCTGGAATAGTAATCATTTTTATGATGAGGCAAAAAATAAGAAATCCACGTGCAGCATGTGAAAGGGTGACCAAGTGTGTGTTGAGCACTTTTTGCCAAGGAAACGGAGGAAAAACACACTCACTTCCTTCTTTCTTTATACCTTATCTGAGAACGAGCATGTTGAAACACTTCTCATGCTGAACACTGAGGAACGAAAATAGTAATACAGTTTTGAGTCTACAAATCACACAGAAATTGGGGCCATGTGTAATGGGGACTTGTGCTAGCTAATATAATACGACAGAACATGTCAAGAAAACAACAGTAAAATCAGATTTTATGAAATTTGACACGGATATTAAAAATGAGTAGAGAAATGAGAAAGGTTGTTTGAAAAAAACTGAATAAGTGTGCTTGGTGTGCATCATATCAAGCAAAAAAAGTTGTCAGATGAAGAATTCTTTGTCATTTATGAAAATTATTTCATTAGTTGACATGCTTTGAATAGCTTACATCGGATTAGAGATAGTTGAGCTCAAACTTATTGATATTATCATTCACCTTTTTAACTTGCTTTTTCTTTGAAGGGTAATGCAGAATGTCTAGCTGTCTTACTTTATGTTTTGAACCAATTGTTGAGCCTTGAATTCATTGCAAGATGAGCACAGTTCTATTATGAGTCGGAAACATCGTCATGAGAGAATAAAGCTTAAAAGACACCTAACACAGACATCCGAATTTGTCGATTTTTCCCCAAGTAAACATAGAAAAGCTTACAAACATCTTAAAAGTAGACACGTTTTGAAGGTCTCCGGTTTCTATCAATACTTGACAAACTTTTAACTTTTGGTTTTTTTTTTAAGTTTGAAAAAAGCTTGAAAAACACTAAAACCTGTAAACTAATCTAAAATTCAACGACTGGCAGTGTACTGCTTGAACCATAAACTGGTATACCAGGATACCACCGACTACAGAATTTTAACCATAAATGACAGGTCACAGTATACTGATATGTACACCGTAAACTCTGTACAAGAAGGGCCCCCACACTGTTTCCAGCAGACAAAAATATCACCGAATGTAACTTATAGCCGGATTTATTTTTATGAAACAATAACGATGAAAAATGAGACAGGAAAATAAGGATCCATCCCCATTAATGATGATTTTTTTCTCTTTTTTAAATAAAAAAAGTTGCCTGTGAGTGAGCAAATTTATTACCCGGTTCTCTACTTTTCTGGATTGTGAATAGATGTTTTTGTGAAAACTTCCAATCATGAAAAAATTATGACAGATTCAAATCTTGTTTTTTTTTATACAGGTTCATATGGTTTTGCAGATTCTTCAAAGTAGAAATAAGGTCTACAGTATCCTGGTACACTTCTATCAGTCACAGTATACTCTGTCTCATGGTATAGTTAGGTGACCCTCCTACTTTTTATAACATGACAGAATATGCTCCGCCCACTCATCCATTTTGAGGTGTCGTCGAGTTATTTCCGGTTATTTTCATTCAATCATTCAGTCTTCTTCTCATTCTACTGGTAGGTCGGATGATCCTGATTTCCTTCTACCGGATTTTTCTGTCTGATCAATTGATTTTTCCTACTTTTTTCTACTATCTTCCAACCTCTTTCCGATTCTTTTTCCTAACCAATTCTATTTTTCAGAATAATCAATTATGACCTCTTCTTCTGGAATTCAAGTTACTCTGAATAATGCGGACCTCTGGAACAAGTTCAACGGTCCAATGGAAATGCTTGTGACTCGAAAGACCGGAAGAAAAATGTTCCCGATTCTAGAATATTCTGTTCATGGATTGAATCCAACTGCAATGTATGAGATTTACTTACACATGGAGAGAATGGATGATCATAAGTGAGTTGGGAAATTTTAAATAAGAGGGTTACTGTAGAATAACAAATTTTTTGAAACGGAAAAACTATGATAACTCTAAACATAGTTTGATAATTTGTATTCATCCGAATATTTCCACAAGTTTTTAGTTTTTATAGCTCTAGGTGTTGTAGCCTTATCAAAATTTTGGATTTAAAAAGTTCAAACTTATGCCTTTCAACCTTTTTGCAGATACCGTTACAGGAACAATGAATGGGACGACAATGCCAAAGGACACCCAATCACTCCAATTCAAAAAATTAAGCATAACAGTGGACCACAAACTGGAATGCTCTGGATGAACGGACCAATTTCATTTGAACAAATTCGATTGACAACTGATCCGAAAGCCGAGGACAAAGATAACATTTTCATCCAAAGTTTGCACAAATGGCGTCCAGTTGTCACAATTCGAAAATTGGAAAATGAAGTCAAAAATTTGAATTTCGGCGAGGAATTTAGAATTGACACTGTGTGGTTCATAGCTGTTACTAAATATCAGGTATGCATTTAAAAAATCAAATTTTCATATTAAATTTTCTATAATTTCAGAATCCATCTATCAAGGGTTTGAAAGTCGAGAATAATAAAATGGCATCTGGTTTTCGTCCAACTGGAAATCACAAGAACAATCTTCACGAAACGTGGAACCAAGCGTCCAGCTTCTGGAACCTTTCTAAGCCCTCTTTCCAGTACATCACCACCATCGAAAATGAATTCAAACGGACATTTTCCGATTGCTCATCACTATCCAAATCAAGAAAATTTCGATGTTACAATGATGGGAAATTCACATCAATATTGGATGAATCCAGATCAGAATATGTGGAATTATGGATACAATATGAGACAACAAATGGCACAACAAGTCATGAACCAATGGAATATACAGAATTTCGGACATCCAAATAATATGAATTATGAGCAATATGGAAATCCAAATAACACAATTGGTCCAGAATATTACTACGGATTGAATAATTTTTGATAGCATACTTTTTCAATAAAATTGGATCAAATTCTAAAAATTTCAATACATCAGTGTCAAAATGTTGTTCGGTTTAGGAATTGAAATTTACTAGTTTCAGAGATTTTACTCAAAAGATTCAATAGTGATACAGATTTTTTAAAAAGTTGAATTGTGATTGGCTGATTGAAATCATTGATATTATTGTTATCACGGATGCTCAGAGTTTGTTTCTGTAAATGATGGCTATCGAAAATGAAAAATAAACTAGTGATAATCAAAAAAACGTTCAGATTCCAGAATGGGTATGATTTTGCTTGTTCTTTTCTCACTTCAATTTTTTCTGAAAACTCTCCATCTTTTTTTTGATATTTCATAATAGTATCCTGACAAAATCACCTGTCCGAGTACTTCAACAGAACGCGAAAGTATCTCATTTCTCTTCTAATGTAAATCATCAATCAATGAATCGAACTAATATTTCCCAGACCTAACTTGAATCATTTTTATTCTCGCTGACTGCAATCAATAGTCTATTCACATTCGTTTTATGTATGTTTTTATACTGTCCATTGTTCCCTATTTTCGTATACGTATTTCGTAAAAATCAAAACAGGGAAATGACATCAAATGTGTTTCCAATATTGAATCACTTTTATAGAACTACCATATTCGAATATTCCATTATGTCTATATTGCTCATAGCTATGATTTACCAAATGTTACGCTCACAAGGTAGGTCTTTTTAGAAAGAAGTTGAGAATTATCTTTTTTGGGCCGTTGGTTCAAAGCGATACTTGTAGAAGTATTAAAAATGGGATCACTTCCAGGACTTTTGAGGCCAAAGACTAAATCAGGTTGAAAATGTTTGTGGGAAAGATGTTCCTTCAATTTCTGAACTGTTGAAACAAATTTTGATAATTTCATCCAGAACGCGAAACTTCTCATAGAGCTTTTTTCGTTTAAAAACTTTTTTTCTGACATTAAACATTTTTAAAAATTAGGACAAAATGGGGAAAAGGGTTACTATGGTCGAGGATTTTAAAACACATTCTCTGTAGTTTTCGAGCATCAACCCATTGTCATATGTACAAAAAAATTCAAAATGTTCCAAATGTGTTGGTATTACATACAGTTAGTACACTTGAACTTCTAAGAATTTTGAGTATACTTTTGATTGGCTCCGCCCACTTTGGTCCGATATGCAAAACTCGCTGACCGAAAAATAAAAATTTTTGTTTTATGAGATACAAACAAAATCTTTTTTGGAGTAAACGTATTTTGTTATTTTAAGCATTTTTCATGTTGAGACCAAAAATGTAGAGTCTCATCTTCCAATAGAAAACTTCATTCATTCGTGATTTTTGTATTTCTTCACAGTTTTTTGAAGTTTTCGTCTTTATCGGACTGCGTTTGAATGGATTTCTTTGCAGATTCAAAATTCTCATAAAATTTTACTATAGAAACTCTTTTCCTAGACCTAATTTTTCTCATGATATTGGGATGATTATTCAGTTTTTTGATTGATAACGTTAAATAATCCTTTTTTATCTTTTATACTCGGGATCTGAGCACAAACTTCAGTCAGGATTTACTCAAATGGAGACACATGAGGTGAAATTGAGCCAGTTGATGTTTTGAAATGAAATATAATGCAAAGTGATCAAAAACATTATTAAAATGCACAATATAATCAATTCGAGACCAAACATTACGAAAAATTAGGTCTAGGAAAAAATTATTTAAGCGATAATTCGTTGTCATTTTGACTGTTGCTGAATCACATATTTGGGCATTCAGCCATATAGGACTTACATTTTTCACAGTAAGCAATCTTTACAAACAATTTGACATATCAAGCATTTTTCGGAAAAGAATACTTCACATTCTAGGAAAACTTTGAAAAATGTTCCAATTTTTTAAAAGGTTGAGTTCATAAAATGTTCCAAAAAAGTGTTTGGATTTTATTGGAAACACGAAATTTTGTGTTTTTTGAGTTGCTCATATGTTTGTTCATTTTTCTTTAAAACGTTTGCAAACTCTAACTCTTCTCTTAAAAAAGTTATAGCCATCGTAACCCAAAATTCGATTTTTCAGTTGTTCTCGTTGATAAATCTCAAAATAAAGCGATAAGTGCACCGGTATTGCTTTTAAATAACGTATTCTTATTGATTATGTTCAAATTCACAAAGAAAACAGAACTTCAGAAAAACTAAGAACCGAAAAAAATTTTCGAAATTTTTCAGTAGTCGAAAAAATCGCCATTTTCGCGAATTTCGTTATTCCGGTCCTAGAAATTTTCTGATTTTTTACAAGTTTCTATAGTAAAAATTTATTAGAATTTTGAATCTGCAAAGAAATCCATTCAAACGCAGTCCGATAAAGACGAAAACTTCAAAAAACTGTGAAAAAATACAAAAATCACGAATGAATGAAGTTTTCTATTGGAAGATGAGACTCTACATTTTTGGTCTCAACATGAAAAATGCTTAAAATAACAAAATACGTTTACTCCAAAAAAGATTTTGTTTGTATCTCATAAAACAAAAATTTTTATTTTTCGGTCAGCGAGTTTTGCAGATCCGATCAAAGTGGGCGGAGCCAATCAAAAGTATCCTCAAAATTCTTAGAAGTTCAAGTGTACTAACTGTATGTAATACCAACACGTTTGGAACACTTTGAATTTTTTATGTACAGTGGGTTGCTCGAAAATCTCAGAGAATGTGTGTTAACACACATTCTCTGTAGTTTTCGAGCATCGACCAATTGTCCTATGTACAAATAAAAATCAAACTGTTTCAAATGTGTTGGTATTGCATACAGTTAGTACACTTGAACTTCTAAGAAATTTGAGAATACTTTTGATTGGCTCCGCCCACTTTGATCCAATCTGCAAAACTCGCTGATCGAAAAATAAAAATTTTTATTTTTTGAGATAGGAACGAAATCTTTTTTGCAGTAAACGTATTTTGTTATTTTAAGCATTTTTTATGTTGAGACCAAAAATGTAGAGTCAAATCTTCCGATAGAAAACTTCATTCTTTCGTGATTTTTGTATTTTTTCACGGTTTTTTCAAGTTTTTGTCATTATGGGACTGCGTTTGAATGGATTTCTTTGCAGATTCAAAATTCTCGTAAAATTTCACTATAGAAACTTGTAAAAAATCCGAAAATTTCTAGGACCGGAATAACGAATTTCACGAAAATGTCGATTTTTTCGACTACTGAAAAATTTCGAATTTTTTTTCCGGTTTTCAGTTTTCCTGAAGTTCTGTTTTCTTTGTGAATTTGAACATAATCTATAAGATTACGTTATTTGAACGCAATACCGGTACACTTATCGCTTTATTTTGAGATTTATCAATGAGAACCACCGAAAAGTCGAAATTTGGGTTCCGATGGCTATAACATTTTTAGTGAAGAGTTAGGGCTTTGAAATCTTCTGGAGAAAGATGAACAAAGATATCATCAACTCAAAAAACACAAAATTTAGTGTTTCCAATAAAATCCAAAGACTTTTTTCGAACATTTTATGAACTCATTCTCTTAAAAAATTGGAACATTTTTTCAAGGTTTCCTAGTATGTGAAGTTTTCTTTTCTGAAAAATTCTTAATATGTCACGTTGTTTGTAGAGACTGAATTCTCTCAAAAATGTAGGTCCGATATAGCTGAAGACTCAAATATGTGATTCAGCAAAAGTGAAAATGACAACAACTTATCTCTTGAAAATTTTTTTGCTCGACCAAATTTTTCTTAATGTTTGGTCTCGAATTGATTATTTTGTGCATTTTAACGATGTTTCCGATCAATTTGCATTTTATTTCATTTCAAAACATCAACGGCCCTATTTCACCTCATGCGTCTCCATTTGAGCAAATCCTGACTGAAGTTTGTGCTCAGATCCCGAATATAAAAGACAAAACATGATTATTTAACGTTATCAATCAAAAAATTGAATAATCGTTCTAAAATCATAAGAAAAATTTGGTCTAGGAAAAAATTATTTAAGCGATAAGTTGTTGTCATTTTCACTGTTGCTGAATCACATATTTGAGTCTTCAGCTATATCGGACCTACATTTTTGAGAGAATTCAGTCTCTACAAACAACGTGACATATTAAGAATTTTTCAGAAAAGAAAACTTCACATACTAGGAAACCTTCAAAAAATGTTCCAATTTTTTAAGAGGTGGAGTTCATAAAATGTTCGAAAAAAGTCTTTGGATTTTATTGGAAACACATAATTTTGTGTTCTTTGAGTTGACCATATCTTTGTTCATATTTCTCCAGAAGATTTCAAAGCCCTAACTCTTCACTAAAAAATGTTATAGCCATCGTAACCCAAAGTTCGATTTTTCAGTTGTTCTCGTTGATAAATCTCAAAATAAAGCGATAAGTGCACCGGTATTGCTTTTAAATAACGTATTCTTATCGATTATGTTCAAATTCACAAAGAAAACAGAACTTCAGAAAAACTGAGAACCGAAAAAAATTTTCGAAATTTTTCAGTAGTCGAAAAAATCGCCATTTTCGCGAATTTCGTTATTCCGGTCCTAGAAATTTTCTGATTTTTTACAAGTTTCTATAGTAAAAATTTATTAGAATTTTGAATCTGCAAAGAAATCCATTCAAACGCAGTCCGATAAAGACGAAAACTTCAAAAAACTGTGAAAAAATACAAAAATCACGAATGAATGAAGTTTTCTATCGGAAGATGATACTCTACATTTTCGGTCTCAACATGAAAAATGCTTAAAATAACAAAATACGTTTACTCCAAAAAAGATTTTGTTTGTATCTCATAAAACAAAAATTTTTATTTTTCGGTCAGCGAGTTTTGCAGATCGGACCAAAGTGGGCGGAGCCAATCAAAAGTATCCTCAAAATTCTTAGAAGTTCAAGTGTACTAACTGTATGTAATACCAACACATTTGGAACATTTTGAATTTTTTTTGTACATATGACAATGGGTTGATGCTCGAAAACTACAGAGAATGTGTTTTAAAACTTTCGACGAAAGTTTTTAGTATTTTTGGGAAAAATGCATACACAGATTAGACAATGGGATTACAAGGGTGTCAACTGACCACTATCAAAAAAAAACTTTAAAACATCTTTCTAAAAACACCTTCCCATTTTAGACAATACCATTGAACATCCTTTTTTGGCATGGATTATCACACAATGCTCAGATTTTCTCATTGTGTTTTTCAATATTCATCACTTGATAATCATTTTATTGGCGGTACAAAGATTCATGCTTTATTTTGAGTTACGATTAAAGGAAGATTTATCACACAAAGCTATACATGTAATATTGTTTGCTTTGTATTTTGTTGGGTACTTGAAATTGTTAATTTTTGATGTTCTAGTTATGGCAGATGAAACCATGTACTTAATGTTTTGAGAAATATTACTGGTTAGTGGATTTTTTTTAATTTGAAACATTTATAAATGTCTACAGTATGAAAGCATCATAATTCACGTATTGCTGTTTTCATCCGCCATGTTGTATATTCCAATTTCTGTGAGCATTAGAAGAAGAGCTCCCACAGAAGAGAAAGCACACCACACCCCACCTTGTTTATTTATAAGATATGGATTGGACCTTTCCGCAGTTAATTCCGAAATGACTATTACGGTAAACGTAATGAATGATTGATCATAATATACCGTACAAACTCTAATTTGATACCGTGGCGTCTTATTTTTCAATGTATAGCTGGGAGAACGTTCTATTAGAGGGTGGAATTCAATTAGAGGCGTTCTATTATTCGACAGCATTTTGTTGGCGCGAAAAAACTTAGCGAAGATTCTTCTGAGATTCTACCGGAACGAACTTTTTTTAAACCAAAAAAAAGCCGAAAAATGGGAAATAAACCGGAAAATTCTGAAATACAGTCTACTTGCGTACTTCTCAATCCTCCATAAAAACTAAAAACTTAATAATCTGGGGTACGGAAGATGTTTTTTCCAGGAAGCATTAAATTAGAGGGTGTCGTTCCATTAGAGGGTGGCATTCTATTATTTGGAGCACAGCTTAGAGAAAGTTCTATTAGAAGGTGGCGTTCCATTAGGAGAGGCTATATATTAGAGTGTTTACGGTATCCGTGGAAATTGAGTTTATTTTCATCTTAACAGATGTTTTATTAAAAATCAAATGTTTCGGATTCTCTCATTAAGTCCACCTTCTGTGAAGACAACATTTTGGTGTGGTGTGCATTTTCTTCGGCGAGATATATCAAGACAAAAAAACTCGATTTGTTCATTATTCATTTATTTATTGAACGTTAGTTGTAACGAGAAAATAAGATACCAAACAACATAAAACTTTAGCAACACCTCGGGTAGTCCAAGGAGCAATTGAATGGGAGTTTCAGCTCTTCCATCTTGGTTTTTCTCGCGAATCCAATCTCTGGGAATCCAACGCCTCCAAGCCGATAGTCTCACAAACAGTACATTTCCATCTGAAAATCTAATAATTAAAACCTATTATTCAAATGATTCATCTTACGTTTTTAAGCGTAAATGAGCGGCTGCATGAGCTTTGTGGTAAAAACTATTTGACTTGATAATTTTTCTGTTACAGAGCCTGCATTCAATCATTTTGGTGAAACTTGAAGATTGCTCAACAGTAGCTGGCTGCTCCTCTAAATCGTCCTTCTCCTCCTCTACGTCTGGAATATTGATCTCCATGCTTTCAGCTCCTTCACTTGATGATGAACTGTTGGAGTTCCGTATAACGTTTTTAAATTCCGGCTCTTTGTTGCCAATCGTGATTGGTCTTCTGATGCTTGTGGTAGATTTTGTGCTGCTAGATCTGAAAGTTTTAATAATTAGAATAACCCAATCCATTTGAAACTGTAAAACTTGTATTGAAAGGCCCCTAATGATCTAATTCGTTTGTTGAAAACGTTTGGTTTTGAGAATTGACATAAATTGGGTTAAAATAGTCAGCATTAGGAGTCCCTATATGTATTGATGATTTCTCAGTATTGTTCAACGAGAATCTTGTATTTTCAAACTCACATCTTTTATTGTTTCGAGCCACCTGTTCCATATTCGACTCGATTGGCGCATTGAGTTCAGGCTCTTCTCGTTTCACACATCCTCTCACCATACGTGTCTCCTCATCGGACGCTTGTGGAGCATTCAAGGCATCTGAATATAGAAAGTAGATAAATTTCAAAATAAAACTGTTTTTCGTAACTCACCCGGAATTGTGCATCGTTTGTCACTGCGAATTCCATTTGTTTTTCCGCCAAAAATGCCACCAAAGTAACGAAATCGGGTTCCGCCTGAGTTGTGACAAAGATCGTTATTTTGCTCAAAGAATGGAGATTTGGCGGTGGCCTGAAAAAAATTCTTGGAGCATTTTTGAAAATAATTATGAAAAATGACTTACCAAGGAGTTATTCTGGTTTTGGCGTAGCTTTTTGTCGAGATGTACCAAAAATTGTGTAGACATTCAAAAGAGAATGGAATATGTAGTGTAAAAGGAATAACTTCAGAAAAATAAAGATACATATTTTTCCGACGTTCATACAGAAGATCGTCAGGAAAGAATATAGGGGAGAAGTGGGTATTACATGAGAGGGGAAATGAATGCTAATGGTAGGTGACCAGCGGTATTTATAGGGAACCTCGAGGGGGCGGAGTTGAAACCAGGTGGGCTGTCTTCACCTATATTGGTATTTATGATAGTAGTAATTGACATTTATGACAGTGTTTTTGTATCCTTCCCAGGAGAAACGATGACAATTGGCGAGAGACAGGGAAGACATCATTGGGTAATCGGGCGGGAAACATCGTTCAAGGTTTTAGATTTCTTCAATCCACAATATTTTGTGAATAAAAAGGATGCTGACAAAAGTTGAACCCAGAACGTTATCTTCCAAATGAACCGAGTTACATAGATATCGATCAGATTGCACCTGGAATGTTTTTTTGCTATTTTCAGCAGTTTTTATGTTGGAATGAAAATTCTAACTTATTTCATTCTAGCTCAAACCTTTCATTATTGATCCGATTTCAGCAAAACACTGAAAATCTCTCGGGGTGAAAGATTCCAACATTATTGTAAAAAACTTTAATACTGGATTCAAAACCAGCGTAAAAATACCATTCAAAAGCGTTTGTTTGAGATTGATTGGATATCCCAGAAGCGAGTTTTGGGCCAAAAACTGCTTCATTTATTTATCGAACATTGGTTTTCAACGAAAAAAAAAGTTAACAAGCAAAATAAAATTGTAACAACACCTCGGGTAGTCAAGGGATCAGTTGAACGGAAGAGTCAGAGTCTTGCAAATCATTCCAAAATGACTGATGTCCAAATTTAGTACATCTTCATCCTAACAGTTTTTTTAAATAAAAAATCAAATGTTTCGGACTCTCAAAATAAGTCTACCTTCTGTGGGGACAAAATTTTGATGTGGTGTGCATTTTCTTCTGTGGGATATCTCAAAATGGTACTTTCGTCTGGTCGTTTGAACAACATGGATTATCAAAAAGCGTTCGTGGATCATGTCCTCCATTTCTGTCGTCAATTCCATCACGGTAAGATCATTTCCCAACGGGAGAATGCCTTCCGCCGCCTCAGCGGATCTATTTAGCATGGTTCAGACCAGAAAAAAAATCAGAGTTCTGCTATGGCTAGTTATCTCTTTAAATTGGAATTTTATGGAGAACGTGCCGTTGAGTATTCACCACGATTGCAGACAGTACAGAACCGGTGGGGTGCTCATGAATGGATCGGTGCCGAATGGTCCGATTCGGAGCAAAAGATCAGTTCAGGACTACCAGTACACCCCTAATTTTTCCTGTTTATGCCAAAACGTACCTTCAAGGTTATCACACCGGATTGAGCCAACACCGAATAATAAGCCATCTTTTTCATCGGTTTTTCGGAGGTGACCGTATAAATATGCGACACTTGCAAAGAGCAGTCAAGTTGACTTAATTTTGTCAGTTTTGTTGGTTAATTTTGTCAGTTGTGTTATATCAGTTTCAGTACCAAAAATCGTCGTTTCAGTGCAAAAACAGCGTTTTCAAAGACGATTCTCTCCACCCCTAGGAGGTTCAAGAACGTGAATATTCTTGTGTTTAACTCAAAATTTAGTGAAATTTGATATGTCAAACTCTTTCTTAGAAAAATAATTTTTCAATTTTCGATGAAATCTGGAAAATCGTGAAAAATATCAAAAATAAAAAAATCTTTTAGTTTTTGAGGAAACGTTTGAAATATCCTCGCGTAGCAGATGAGACAATGGAAACCATACAGTATGAAGTACACAGAAGCTTCTGAAGAAATTCACGAGAAAAATACCAAAAAGTCCAAGACGTCGTTGGAAAATACCGAAAAGAGGACAGGAGAGGATGATGGTGACTTCAGCTCGGACTAACCCGCACGGATTGACGAACATGCCGTGTTTATTAAATAATGCTTATACTTTCTGATTTTTCATAAATTAATGTTCAATTATTTCCACTAATTTCTATTTATATTTTCATAGTCAATAAAAACATTTTTCAAAAAAAACCAAAGAAAAAATGAAAAAAAAATGACATAAACTATGATAATTGTGAAAAAAGATGATGTAAAAAACAAAACAAATCCAAATTCCGAAATTTGATCAAAACATCTTAAAAACTGAAAAAAATATGGAAACCTTAACCTGTGTATAATTTCATATTTTGGCCTAATTTTTTCTGCGTCATGGCCTAATTTTTCTAGGTCATGTTCCATTTTTTCTAGGTCATGATCCATTTTTTCTAGGTCATGACTGAATTTTTTCGGCTCTTTCCGGGAAGAACGGTCCCAATACCGGACCGCCGGTCCCATTATCGGACCACCGGTCCCAAGAATTGCGACAACGTTCCCATTGTTTCGACAACGGTCCCATTGCTCCGATAACGGGCCCATTGTCCCGATAACGGTCCCAATGTTCCGACAACGGTCCCAAGATTATGACAACGGTTCCAATCAGGTTCAATCTGAAAACCCTATTCCCGAAATACAAAAAAAAAACGGAAAGATCTTCAAAAAATTCAGTGGATACTTTAAAATTTTACTTATACTTGCGAATGTCAGTACTTTTTGAGAGGAATTTTCCACAAAATGTTACGTTTTCTGTATTGTAAGCTGAGGCCAAAACGCCTTTTTCCGGCACTGGTGTGAACAGGGCGTTTCAGCCTAAGCCTATAATTATAAATCAAATACACTCTGGAAAATTCCATTAAAAAGTACTGGAATTCCAATTTAAAAAATTCAGCAAAGTGTTCGTTTTTGTTGCTGAAATGTGTTTCTTATTTGAAACAAAATTCAAATTTGTTTCCAATAGGGTTTCCAGATTAAGCCTGGTTGGGACCATTGTCGTAAACTTGGGACCGTTGTCGTACCCTTGGGACCGTTGTCGGAACGTTGAAACCGTTGTCGGGACATTGGGACCGTTATCTGAACAATGGAACCGTTGTCGCAATTCGTTGGGACCGGCGGTACGATGATGGGACCGGCGGTCCCGCTTTAAGACCGTTCTTCCCGGAAAGAGCCATTTTTTCTAGGTCACGACCCAATTTCATCTAGATCACGACCCAATTTTTTCTGTGTCATGCCTTAATTTTTTCTGGGTCATGCCCTAATTTTATCTGGGTCATGACCTAATTTTATCTGGGTCACGACCTAATTTTATCTGGGTCACGACCTAATTTTTTCTGGGTCATAACCTAATTTTTTCTAGGTCGTGACCTAGTTTTATCTGGGTCATGACCCAATTTTTTCTGGGTCTTGACCCAATGTTTTCTAGGTCATGACCCAATTTTTTCTAGGTCATGACCTAATTTTTTCTAGGTCATGACCTAATTTTATCTGGGTCACGACCTAATTTTTTCTGGGTCATAACCTAATTTTTTCTAGGTCGTGACCTAGTTTTATCTGGGTCATGACCCAATTTTTTCTAGGTCATGACCCAATTTTTTCTAGGTCATGACCTAATTTTATCTAGGTCGTGACCTGATTTTTTCTAGGTCATGACCTAATTTTTTCTAGGTAATGACCTAATTTTATCTGGGTCACGACCTAATTTTATCTAGGTCACGATCCAATTTTTTCTAGGCCATGACCTAATTTTTCTAGGTCATGACCCGATTTTTTCTAGGTCATGACCCAATTTTTTCTAGGTCATGACCTAGCTTTATCTAGGTCGTGACCTGATTTTTTCTAGGTCCTGAACTTATTCTTTTCTAGGTCGTGACCTAGTGTTTTCTAGGTCGTGACCTAGTTTTATCTGGGTCATGTCCTAGTTTTATCTGGGTCATGACCTAATTTTTTCTAGGTCATGGCCTAATTTTTCTAGGTCATGACCTAATTTTTCTAGGTCATGACCTAATTTTTCTAGGTCATGACCCAATTTTTTCTAGATCACGACCCAATTTTTTCTGTGTCATGCCTTAATTTTTTCTGGGTCATGCCCTAATTTTATCTGGGTCATGACCTAATTTTATCTGGGTCACGACCTAATTTTATCTGGGTCACGACCTAATTTTTTCTGGGTCATAACCTAATTTTTTCTAGGTCGTGACCTAGTTTTATCTGGGTCATGACCCAATTTTTTCTGGGTCTTGACCCAATGTTTTCTAGGTCATGACCCAATTTTTTCTAGGTCATGACCTAATTTTTTCTAGGTCATGACCTAATTTTATCTGGGTCACGACCTAATTTTTTCTGGGTCATAACCTAATTTTTTCTAGGTCGTGACCTAGTTTTATCTGGGTCATGACCCAATTTTTTCTGGGTCATGACCCAATGTTTTCTAGGTCATGACCCAATTTTTTCTAGGTCATGACCCAATTTTTTCTAGGTCATGACCTAATTTTATCTAGGTCGTGACCTGATTTTTTCTAGGTCATGACCTAATTTTTTCTAGGTAATGACCTAATTTTATCTGGGTCACGACCTAATTTTATCTAGGTCACGATCCAATTTTTTCTAGGCCATGACCTAATTTTTCTAGGTCATGACCCGATTTTTTCTAGGTCATGACCCAATTTTTTCTAGGTCATGACCTAGCTTTATCTAGGTCGTGACCTGATTTTTTCTAGGTCCTGAACTTATTCTTTTCTAGGTCGTGACCTAGTGTTTTCTAGGTCGTGACCTAGTTTTATCTGGGTCATGTCCTAGTTTTATCTGGGTCATGACCTAATTTTTTCTAGGTCATGGCCTAATTTTTCTAGGTCATGACCTAATTTTTCTAGGTCATGACCTAATTTTTCTAGGTCATGACCCAATTGTTTCTAGGTCGTGACCTAGTTTCAGCTGGGTCATGACCCAATTTTTTCTAGGTCATGACCTAGTTTTATCTGGGTCATGACCTATATATGGTGGGGCCATGACCTAGATACAGTTACATGCTCCCCTATGACCTTCAACCATTTCGTCTGACCCGTGGCCTTCCTCTTGCTTCGGTGACCCCCCCCCGTGAGGTCAAAAATGTCAATGTGGGGGGAAAATTTTCAGAAACAAATCATTCCCTGCTGCTCTCTCTTTTGAGTTCGCCGCTCTTCTCTGCCTTCTCTCCGTTCCCACATTTCCGTTCTGCCAATTATGTAAGTTTGGGCTTGAAAAACGGTAGTTATGAGTAAAAGTCGTAGGTTGTAGTATATCAGGGAATAGGAAAACTTTCAAGCTTTTCGAAAATTTGCGAAGTGATTTAGTTGGCGCTATGAGAAAAAAGTTTTTGGTAAAAAACAACTGACTTAGGAACTTTGATAAACTTTTAACTTTGAGTCAATTTTTCTCGGTTCCTGTGAAAGATAGGAAAAAGTGGTCCACTGATAAAACAATTTTGATAAAATGATACATATTTTGATAGTTGGCCGCTTTTTCATATCTTGTACAGAAAATGAGATACATGAACTTGAAATTGACGGTTCAGAATAGGGCTCTATTCGAGTGTCAACGATATGATGAGCGGTTTTTTTCAGGAATCCGATCTCCTGTTATACGGAAGGAACTTTCATCAGCAATCGGTACGAGATTGTGAATCGTATCGGATTTGGTTGTTTCGCGACCGCATTCAAAGTCCAGGATAGTCTTGACAACCATAAAGAGCTGGTGGCAAAAGTGGCGAGAAAATCGGATGACGTATCTGGAAAATATCAAACGGAGGTGGCAGCCTTGACTAAATTGATTGGAATCAAACATTGGCCACAGATGAAAAACCATTTCGAAACAACCAGTTATCGTGTGATCAGTAAGTTTGTAATTTAAATGATTGAAATTGAAATAAAAAATTTCAGTAATGACCGAAGAAGGTGAATCTCTTGGAAAGGTCTTGTCAAGAAATGAAAATGGAGCTTTCTTCAATGAGAACTCTTTTCGAATCTCGTATATCCTTACGAAAGCACTTCATTCCCTTCACGACGTTGGATATTTGCATCGCGACATCAACCGAGACAACATCACTGTGAAACAAAAGGGAAAAGTGAGTTAGAAATTAATTAATAAGTGGAAATACGAAATTCAAATTTTCAGGAAATTTTGATCAGTGTGATCGACTTGGGCAATGCCTCCAAATCTTTCCCGCGTCAGATATGTCGCTTCAACAGCTACCCCACTAGTTGGCATGTAATGATTGGAAAGGAATGGTGTGAGCGCGATGATTTCGTTTCGGGATTATATTTGATTGCTGATTGCTTGGGTGCGCCAATTTTCGAAACTAAAAACCAATCACTCATAGACGCGAAGCGTGAATTTGTAAGTTTATAAAATGCTTGAATATCCAGAAATTAATTATTTCAGCACACTAACCCGAGTGCCTTCTTCCCTCCAGAACAACTCTGGATGGCGAAACTTATCACAATTTTCGACTCGATGGTTTCTGATAAAAAGACGGATTTGTCGCCGATTTGGAATTGCTACGAAACGGCACTTCCTCATGTTTCTCCTAAATCTCCGATTGAATACAAGGATATCAATGATACGATCGTGATTGCATAAGACTTAGACTGAAAGAAGACCTGTAATTCAGATATCTTGATTCTCATGATTTATAAAAATAACCCGAATAAATACTAGTGTGATGCATGTTTTGTTTTCTTCAGTATTTTATCAGAAGGACACAAAAAGAGGAAAAACACATTCTTACACTAGTCATGTGTTTGGGAACTGGCTATAAACAGATCAGCACAACTTAGTTTCAAGAACTTTAGATTTTGAATTGCCACCGGACTAGGTTCGCTTACGAGTAAGCAAAAACCAAGTCAAGTCACAACTAGTTTTAATCTGAAATGGTGTGGCATCAGTTGATCATATTTTTCTCTGTGTCCGGACTTTGAAAATAATGAAATGCTGTCATGGTAGGCAGACCGAGAGTAAGAGACACTTCACGTACAGTGAGTCCCGGATCACCTTCCATAGTTTTGTCGATATTGGCATCGAAACTTGAAAATGGGTTGGTTTCATATTTGCAAAAATCGTTGAAGGCCCGGCCCTGCACGGAAGGCCCGGACAGGAATTTTTTGGTCAAAATTTCTCGAAAAAAATTTTTTTCGATAATTTTTTGAGAGTTTTTCAACAAAAAAAAACTAGTTTTTGAGAAAAACTGTTATTTTGCTTCAGAAATGCACCTTTTTCTTCGATCTCAACTTTGGAAAAATTCAGGAAAAACATTATTTTTCAAAAATTTGTTTAAACATTTACAAATTCGATATTTACAATAAAGCTTGAAATTAGATGATAAAAACAACTTTTTCCGAAAAAAAAAAACACACTCTTTGCCCAAAAATCAAAGCTGGCACCAACTGGCCGGGCCTTCCGGGCCTCCCGTGCCGGGTCGGGCCTTGACCAATTTTTTGAAGGCCCGGCCCGTTGCAAGTATGGTTGGTTTATTTTCTAGCTAATAATCGCTTTTCTGAAAGCGATTGAACCAAGGTCGCTTTACAAGATACTCGATTGACTTGTCACCAATTACGGAGCATATAGATCGATTAGCAACTGCAGCGGATCTCCTTTGAAGAAGTTGAAAAGAAGACAGCCTCAAAGAACAAGGGTTTTACTGACGAATCTCTCGGCCATGGAGATTTTTTGAAACAGACGGGCAGTTTTTACGCGATTTTCAACGTATTCTGAACATTTCATTAAATCTGGGTTTGTGAGGTGTTGAGGTTCCCTTGTTAAGAATCTTTCGCTTATGAGAATGTTTACGTTATACATTTCTATAAAAACGATTCATTGTCAGAAAATTGACGGACAGATTTTATTTACAGACAAGCGAGTACTCAAACATAATTAGATCTAGTTATTCGATGCTTCAACAGCACGTGAAATTTTCATTTCATGAAGTGCAACATCGCAATTGTATACATTAGTTTGTGGGTGACACAAAAATGTACATCCATTCGATAGTTTTACTTCATGGTTGAGCCAAACAAGTTTTCCTCCTATCTCGCATGCTGAATTGTGATTATTTGAGTAATAATAATTTTCTCTCAAACTTACAATCTTTTTCCACTTTTCCGAATGCACATCTTAAATTCGCTCCACTTTGTTCATCAAACCATTGTCCTCTTTGGTAAGTTACTCCATCTAAGTTACATGTGTCTTCTGAAACATTGCATGTGCAACTGGAAATTTAGAGTACTACGCACCGAATTTCTCAACAGATATCAAATCCACTTTTCCGATCTCAGTTTCAACGCATTTTTTGAAAATGTTCTCTGCTAGTTCCCATGTTTGGTTTAGCATAATATGTTGGCGAACTTCCGATTGTAGTATGCATCCTGAGTATGATGGGTACTTTTTAAAAAATCTTTTCAACTCACCAGCAACTTTCTTTTCGAAATAACCGGATTCTGACTTGTCGCATGTCATGAACCTGTGCAAAGTCTGGGAATCCCCAATGTTGGGTTCTGACCAACGTGCTCCTAAGGGATACACTGTATTATTGTAAAAGCATCCAGAAACTGTAAAAAAGTGGAACTATTAAATTGATGACCTGCTAATTTACCTGGCGTGCTCACTCTTTGCAATCTTCCCTCAAACCGCTTACAGGAAACAACTATTGATCCATTCTTGTAAATTTCCGTTTCTCCAGCCTTGATTTTGTTGGTTTTCTGACCCAATTTTTCGCCGACACATGCCGATGGCTCTAAGTTTAATGATCCATCGATCTCGCTCTTTTCGCAGCTCCACAAAAAATGATAATGTCTATCAAGTTGATAGTCATAATCATCCGGCCAAACAGAGGTTGCCCCTTCATTCAGTCCACCACAACCTGACAATGTTCAAATTTAAAATGGTTAAAAACTAAAAACTCACTTCTTGAAAATTGTTTGCGTTCACCAGTTTTCCAATCTTTCCATACGTCGTAATGAACAAAGTTTCTAGGTTTCCAAGTGAGGTCGACGTTCGCATAATCAGGCACTAGAGGCCAAAGTGGTGAATCCATATAACTTGGACCACCATCATGATAACAATCACAGAATGCTCTCAAACTCGACAGAAACAAAAATATGAAAACCATTTTTTTATGGAAAACAAAAATAGTCCGATCATATTTATACAAGTTATTTCATGACTTCCATTATTTGCGTAGCTGTTAAGCGAAACATGTTCAACATCTGGTCTATTTTTGTCCAGTGTTATTAAAACCGGAGAAGGTGTTGTGTAGTTTCAGAATTGATGTAAATAAATTCAATAAGATTCAAAAAATTTTTCTCAGCGTTTACACTTCAATGTTTTAAAAAGCGACCCACAGTAATTGGATAACAGAAAAAGAAATCTTGTAATTTACAAGGGAACCTCAACTTCTCACAAGTCCAGATTATGATGAAAACTTCAGGATAGGTTGAAAATCGTCTATCTAGACATCGCTGACAAATTTTAAAATCCGCCAGCCATTTTCAGCCGAGTTATATCAGTTCCAGTACCGAAAATCGCCATTTTAGTGCATTTCAGTAAATTTCAAAGACCATTTTCCCTACTCCTAGGAGGTTCCAGAACTTGAACCTTTTTGTTTTATACGTGAAATTCAATGAAATTTCATATTTCAAACATTTCCTCAAGAACAAAAACAAAAATATGGCCAGAAGTAACCGGCGACGCCTGAGTCAAGAACAAAAATTTTTTTCAAAATTTTTTTTTCACGATTGTCCAGATTTCTTCGAAAGTTAAAAAAAATCGATTTTACTAGTTTTTAAGTTGCCAAATTTCTCACTCTCGGAGTTATGGAAATTCAAAATTTCCGGGATTCAGACTTTCTCATTTTTTTAAATTCAGGCTATCAGAATTTCGGTGATTCCTGGATTGAGCAACTCAGGAATTCGGGAATAAAAAACTCGAAAATTCAGAAAATTATACATATGTTTAAACTTTCGAAAACTGAGGAACTTAGAGACTCAAAAGTTTGGAGATTGGGCAATTAAAAAATTTATGAATTCAACAATTAAAAACTTTCTAAATTTTCAAGTTTTCAATAAAATTAGGGTTGTGGGGTTATAATAACGGATTTAAACAGCTTCGGCTCTTTATCACACATAGAAATCGAGATATTTGTCGTTAAGAAAACAATACGAATAGACTTAGGATTACACAGTTTTTTCTAGACTCGATTCGTTTTTACGGTAACGTTCTGAGGGTAGATTTTCTGACTTTCTCCTTATCACTCGTTTTTTTCCTGAATTTTAGTCAAGTGTCTTTACAAACCACATTCTAATTATTCACAGAACTTCTTGGATTGAAAAACTTGAACGATTGTTACAACACAGTTACCCCTTAATGTCTTCCCTGTCTCTTGTCGATTATCATCATTTCTCCTGGAGAGGATACGAAATTTATGTCATAAATGTCAATTACTACTGTCATAAATACCAAATTAGGTGAAGAAAGCCCACCTGGCCTCGACTCCTCCCCCTCGAGGTTCCCTATAAATACCGCTGGTAACAACCATTAGTATTCATTTCCCCTCTCATCTAAAATCCATCTCGTCCTATACTTTTTCCTGACGACCTTCTGCTTGGACGTCGGAAGAGTATTCCCTTTTATTTTTCTGAACATATTCCTTTCCAACTATGTATTCCATTCTTTTATGAATGTTCACAATCCAGTTTTTCCGAGATGACTTTTTCCGAGATGAAGCTATTGTCAAAAAAGAACCCGTTGAAAATATTCCAATCGAGCAAAAGCCAGAGACGTCTGACAGAATCCAGAAAAGACGCCAGAGTTCAAGATTGGATTGAGTGAAGCGTGTAAAAACAGAACAAATGCCATCAGTCCATCAGAATCTACGCCAACTATGAAGACTCCAGACAACCCGAAAATCAGTGTACTATCTCTGGCAACATTGAAATGATTTCATTCCTGAATAATCTGAACAATCTCCAAAAGAAGGCTTCGCTAGCAATGAGAAAAATGAAGAATTTTGGAGAAAAGAAGGTAATAGCTTACAACTGAATGTGTGTTCTTAATAAACTTTTTTTGCAGACACTCTCCGTCACACCTCTGGGGTCACAAATCGTCCATGAATTAAGATCATTCAGATTCTGGAAAATCCAGTGAAGGAAGAAAGCCAGGAACCGGATGATGCTGTGGAAGTTTGAGATCAACACTTAGTCATTGACGTCATTGATCGAGAGGTCATTGATCCTCAGGATATTGGATCAGTCGGGCTGGTTCCAATAGAAAGAGTGCAAAAGACATTCGAGGAAAATATAATCCCTGAAACCGAAACTTCAATCACATTAAAATCACTTCTCAACCAATTAGATGTTCAATCAGTCCCTTGGATCACAAATCGTCAATGAAGCAATGGAAACATTGGCTCAAAAAATCAAAGAGTACGATAATTTGTTTCACCTTTCTCATTCTCATTATCTGTTTGTAAACTATATTTTTCAAAATATTCTCTTTAGAAATAAATGAAGTGATATTTCTTATTTTCTTTGTATTGCGCCAAAAATTGAAAAAATCGAAAGAGAGGTTAATAGAGAAATTGACTGTTATCTCCAGACTTGCAAAACGGGCCCTGCCGGGCCCTGGCGGGCCCTCTTATAACTTCTTTCGGAATCAATATTTTCTGCTCATTTAACTTTCATCTGATAGAACTCGGTAATGCCTACAAAATAATACAATTTGAAACACTGTAGCTTGTCAATGAACAAAGTTACAGACGAAACGGGCCGAAAAAAGGGGCAGGGCCCGGCCCGGATTGACCACTTTATTGCTTGTAACTTTGTTTATTGACAAGCTACAGCGTTCCAAATAGTATTATTCTGTAGATATTGCCGAGTTCTCTCATATGAAAGTTAAATGAGCAGAAAACATTGATTCTGAAAGAAGTTATGACAGGGCCCGCCAGGGCCCGGCAGGGCCCGTTTTGCAAGTCTGGTTATCTCTGTATGGCTCGAAATAATTTCCAGGATTAACATTGTGAGATGCTTCAGCAATGGTTGGTGTGTCGGTGGATTTTTCCTCCTTTTTTTAAAATCCTTCTTGCAAGCGATTTCTTCCTT
The DNA here is from genome assembly GCA_027920645.1 of Caenorhabditis nigoni. NCBI lineage: Eukaryota > Metazoa > Nematoda > Chromadorea > Rhabditida > Rhabditidae > Caenorhabditis > Caenorhabditis nigoni. Next base: position 8,316,280 of record CP115869.1, read on the forward strand.
GATTTTTGGAGGATTGTCCCAGTGTGTTTTGACAGGGAACAGTTTGTCGAAACTTTTGGCTAACTTTGCTGTGGATTCGCGAAATGAGCCAGAACATTGCAGACTCTTGAATTTATCGGGGCAGTTATCGATATCCGTAGCTACCATTTTTATCGTTTCACGTGATGAACTGGAAGATTGTTGATGAGCACTGGGGATTCTTGCTTGCCTTCTTGGCAGCATTTACACTCCCAAAATTTGAAATTTGACACGCAGTCAGTGGATTACCAAAAAAGAAACCTTGAATTTTATGGACTTCTCCGAATTATTAAACTTCTGGATTCCCAATTTTACGACTCACCGACTTTTTTTTTTGAAAAATTGAATTTCTAAAAAATTAAGCTCTAAGACTCAGATTACATGAATGCTAGTGAACGTAACCTCCTTTATGGTCTCTCCTCTCTGGAACACAGACAACAAACAATTGATAAAAAACTGATATCTAAAATAATGTTAGGAAAAGTGGGTCTAAATCAGACTGACTTTTTTCAAGTGTCCACAAATAATCGAACAAGATCAAAAACAAGGTACACATGGAAAAGAGCTAAAACGAAAATTAGGCAACACTTTTTCGTCAATAGAGCGCTTAGTAGAATGAGTTAGTTACTGCTGAGCAATTGCTCAATTGTTTGCCCCTACTCTGTGTCCTCTATTCTATGTACTATTCTATGTTCATTTATACCTGATATGTATCTTTTTCCTCTTTTCCTCTCCCTATTTCTTTTTAATGTTCACTCTAGTTCATTCTCTAATTTTACATTTCTTCTTACTAGAATTCATTATCTATTCATTCGGAATCTGCTTATCATGTATTTTAATTTATTCTTTTTTTTCACGATTCTTGCAATCGTATATAAATAAATAAAATAAATAAATCCGAAATATCGAAAATCTAGAAATTCGAAAAAAATCCAAGAAAGTCGCATATGTTGAAGTTTGGCAAACGGCTTAATTGGCGGATCCAATAGTGGAATTCCGGGATTGTCTGGAAAAAAAAAGAAGTTAGATGTGCAGGTACAGTAACCCCTCTTACCCCATTTCCTATCCACCATATTGAGCCCCTCCGAAAAGTTTCCGAATTTCGCAGATTCTTGTCTAATATCTAAGTTTCTCGTTTCCTTCTTCTTTTTCTTCTTCTCCGTTCCTTCATCCTCTAGTTCTTTCATATCCGAAAAATTTAGTTCCCAAAATTTGAACAATTTTTTTGAAATTTGACACTTCGCCAGCTTAGCAATATGAGTGTCATGGAACAGGTGATCATAGAAAAGTTTCGGTGAGAATGGTGTAAAATTGCAGAGACGACAAATTGACTGAAAATTATCTATTTTTTTTGAATTCCTTAATAAAACACCTACTCTCTTAACTGGATAAACTGATGTAAAATAGTTATGCAAATTTTTCGTCCATTGTGGGAGTAGCACTTTCAGTTTTTCCATCTCTTTGACAACTTCTTGACCTGAAAAAATTGGAAATTCGAAAAATTGTGTAAATACCTAACTTTGAGCCAATTTATCTCGTTACCTGTCAAAGATATGATAAAGTCGTCAACTGATAGATTGTTTTTCATAATATCAGAAACATTTTATCAGTTGCCACATTTGAAAAGTTCTGCAAAGGATTGAGATAATTGAGTTCAAAGATGACAGTGTGGGGGCTTTTTTACATGTTTTACGGTAGATTTTCAACGAAAAATAAGCCCATATGTTATTTGCTACTCGTTTCCTAATTTCCATAATCAATATACACTTTTTTCTGTCTAGAATTCACATCTTATAATTTATAGAATTCTAAATTTCTCAGGTATTCTGAATTTCCTGGAGCTCACATCAGACGATTCTAATTGATACAACGATCAGCTCTAGTTTACAATTCGGAGAAACAAAATACTTACCATTCTCGAACACCATCAGTAGGAATAGATTTTCAGAAAAATATATTGAAATCGTTCCAAAAACCCATGCATTAAAAGGGTTTATTGGATATTTCTAGGATTAATAAATCTTCAGATAAGATAGAAAAAAAATAAACTTTCCGATCTCCAAGCAGAAGATCTGGAAAGCTCTTGAATAGAACCCTATTCAGTCAACGGTTCGGAGGGAGGTTAAATTGTTGAGTAAGGCTGCCCAGAACGCCGGAGACTTGAGAGCGAGAGATCATAGACACAGACTGTCTGAGGAACTGAGATAGAAGTAAAAACAAGAGATTGGGCAGAGAAGAACGGTCCTCTAACAAGCGTGTACGTGTGAGGGTGTGAGTGAAAGTGTGAGTATGAGTGTGTGTACTGTGCGAGTGGAAAAAACCACAATAGCTGCCTCAAAGAAGATTTGAGAAGAAATAAGGAATTGTGGTGTCTACACGATCCCAGACGCTCAGAATCTCAGAACGTTTCGAAAATTCGGACAGTTTCTGAGATTATGAGATTCTGAGATTATGAGATTATGAGATTCTGAGATTATGAGATTCTGAGATTATGAGATTCTGAGATTCTGAGATTATGAGATTATGAGATTCTGAGATTCTGAGATTCTGAGATTCTGAGATTCTGAGATTCTGAGATTCTGAGATTCTGAGATTCTGAGATTCTGAGATTCTGAGATTCTGAGATTCTGAGATTCTGAGATTCTGAGATTCTGAGATTCTGAGATTCTGAGATTCTGAGATTCTGAGATTCTGAGATTCTGAGATTCTGAGATTCTGAGATTCTGAGATTCTGAGATTCTGAGATTCTGAGATTCTGAGATTCTGAGATTCTGAGATTCTGAGATTCTGAGATTCTGAGATTCTGAGATTCTGAGATTCTGAGATTCTGAGATTCTGAGATTCTGAGATTCTGAGATTCTGAGATTCTGAGATTCTGAGATTCTGAGATTCTGAGATTCTGAGATTCTGAGATTCTGAGATTCTGAGATTCTGAGATTCTGAGATTCTGAGATTCTGAGATTCTGAGATTCTGAGATTCTGAGATTCTGAGATTCTGAGATTCTGAGATTCTGAGATTCTGAGATTCTGAGATTCTGAGATTCTGAGATTCTGAGATTCTGAGATTCTGAGATTCTGAGATTCTGAGATTCTGAGATTCTGAGATTCTGAGATTCTGAGATTCTGAGATTCTGAGATTCTGAGATTCTGAGATTCTGAGATTCTGAGATTCTGAGATTCTGAGATTCTGAGATTCTGAGATTCTGAGATTCTGAGATTCTGAGATTCTGAGATTCTGAGATTCTGAGATTCTGAGATTCTGAGATTCTGAGATTCTGAGATTCTGAGATTCTGAGATTCTGAGATTCTGAGATTCTGAGATTCTGAGATTCTGAGATTCTGAGATTCTGAGATTCTGAGATTCTGAGATTCTGAGATTCTGAGATTCTGAGATTCTGAGATTCTGAGATTCTGAGATTCTGAGATTCTGAGATTCTGAGATTCTGAGATTCTGAGATTCTGAGATTCTGAGATTCTGAGATTCTGAGATTCTGAGATTCTGAGATTCTGAGATTCTGAGATTCTGAGATTCTGAGATTCTGAGATTCTGAGATTCTGAGATTCTGAGATTCTGAGATTCTGAGATTCTGAGATTCTGAGATTCTGAGATTCTGAGATTCTGAGATTCTGAGATTCTGAGATTCTGAGATTCTGAGATTCTGAGATTCTGAGATTTTGAGATTCTGAGATTCTGAGATTCTGAGATTCTGAGATTCTGAGATTCTGAGATTCTGAGATTCTGAGATTCTGAGATTCTGAGATTCTGAGATTCTGAGATTCTGAGATTCTGAGATTCTGAGATTCTGAGATTCTGAGATTCTGAGATTCTGAGATTCTGAGATTCTGAGATTCTGAGATTCTGAGATTCTGAGATTCTGAGATTCTGAGATTCTGAGATTCTGAGATTCTGAGATTCTGAGATTCTGAGATTCTGAGATTCTGAGATTCTGAGATTCTGAGATTTTGAGATTCTGAGATTCTGAGATTCTGAGATTCTGAGATTCTGAGATTCTGAGATTCTGAGATTCTGAGATTCTGAGATTCTGAGATTCTGAGATTCTGAGATTCTGAGATTCTGAGATTCTGAGATTCTGAGATTCTGAGATTCTGAGATTCTGAGATTCTGAGATTCTGAGATTCTGAGATTCTGAGATTCTGAGATTCTGAGATTCTGAGATTCTGAGATTCTGAGATTCTGAGATTCTGAGATTCTGAGATTCTGAGATTCTGAGATTCTGAGATTCTGAGATTCTGAGATTCTGAGATTCTGAGATTCTGAGATTCTGAGATTCTGAGATTCTGAGATTCTGAGATTCTGAGATTCTGAGATTCTGAGATTCTGAGATTCTGAGATTCTGAGATTCTGAGATTCTGAGATTCTGAGATTCTGAGATTCTGAGATTCTGAGATTCTGAGATTCTGAGATTCTGAGATTCTGAGATTCTGAGATTCTGAGATTCTGAGATTCTGAGATTCTGAGATTCTGAGATTCTGAGATTCTGAGATTCTGAGATTCTGAGATTCTGAGATTCTGAGATTCTGAGATTCTGAGATTCTGAGATTCTGAGATTCTGAGATTCTGAGATTCTGAGATTCTGAGATTCTGAGATTCTGAGATTCTGAGATTCTGAGATTCTGAGATTCTGAGATTCTGAGATTCTGAGATTCTGAGATTCTGAGATTCTACGATTCTACGATTCTGAGATTCTGAGATTCTGAGATTCTGAGATTCTGAGATTCTGAGATTCTGAGATTCTGAGATTCTGAGATTCTGAGATTCTGAGATTCTGAGATTCTGAGATTCTGAGATTCTGAGATTCTGAGATTCTGAGATTCTGAGATTCTGAGATTCTGAGATTCTGAGATTCTGAGATTCTGAGATTCTGAGATTCTGAGATTCTGAGATTCTGAGATTCTGAGATTCTGAGATTCTGAGATTCTGAGATTCTGAGATTCTGAGATTCTGAGATTCTGAGATTCTGAGATTCTGAGATTCTGAGATTCTGAGATTCTGAGATTCTGAGATTCTGAGATTCTGAGATTCTGAGATTCTGAGATTCTGAGATTCTGAGATTATGAAAAATTTTCATTAAAAAATTTCATTAAAAGAAGGTAAACTGAACAACAACAAAAACAAAAAAAACACAAACCTAAAAAAACAAACAAAAGCAAAAATTAACCATTGACCAAGATTCGGAAATTCTTCCAACATTTCTCTTCAGCAATGCGGACACGATCTGTGGATTTTAAGCCATTTCGAAGCACACTGAAAATCAGAAAGTGAGAAAATATGCCAAAAAAAAAAAAAATTAACTTGATTCACCTCAAAATGTGTTACATTTTTGCATTCTACACATTGCATCGTTGTCTGATTCAGAATCTTGCTCTTCAATTCCAGAAGGCTTGATCGGTTGATTATTCATAATTCTCCAATATGAATTGACAAATCGCTTCGAGAATTCTGGGGAATCTGGAAGTGGAGTAATTATATTGACTCAAAGTACAGTGCTCCACATAATCATTGTTCCACCCAGAAGTTTCACTGGAACCCCTATTTAGTTCAAGTTTCATGGGAAGGTGTCAACATGAAAGTTGTAGCCCCCCAGAGAGAATCATGTTGAAAAATTACAAATTTTTGGAAAGAAGATTTTCTGTGTAGAATTTTTTGCTTAAAAAGATGAGAAACAAACAAAACACTGAAAATTTGTTATTGTCGGGTCCTCAATGTATCTGGATAGACTGGAAATTGGAGTGTTTATTGAAAGATACCGGTTATCAGTAATTTGTTGACCAATTTGGCTCGAAATATCAATTTCTCCCTTTTTTGAGTTCATTCCTAATCTGTAGTCTTTGTTAGTTTTGTAAAACAAATGAACCATAAACGCCCATTCACTTTCTATCAGGTTTATGTTGTGTGAACATTCGAAAGTGAAACTCTCTGTAGCAAGGGTATGGATTGTTGTTGCGATCTGAGACAAGGAATTCGAACATTCTGGCGTCGACACCGTAATTACAAATCCATTTTCATTTCATTTCCCCATTCAAAAGGTCAGGAGACTTTCAGAGTGGCTCAAACAGTGTCTTACCATACTTCCCACATAGACTTTAAGTTCACTCGACCTCAATTTAACCGACAAAAAAGTCTGAAACTTCTTAATTACACTAACAATAACTATCAGATTAGGGATGAACTCAAAAAAGGGAGAAATTGATATTTCGAGCCAAATTGGTCAACAAATTACTGATAACCGGTATCTTTCAATAGACACTCCAATTTCCAGTCTATCCAGATACATTGAGGACCCGACGATAACAAATTTTCATTGTTTTATTTGTTTCTCATATTTCTAAGCAAAAAATTCTACACAGAAAATCTTCTTTCCAAAAATTGGTAATTTTTCAACAGAATTTTCTCTACCTAATTTCCCCAAAAAGCGTGATTTTGAGAGTGGAACAATGACTTTGTGGATGGGAAAAAACGTGATTTCCGGAATTTGGGTCAGGAAATTTTTCTGGGTCACACAGCCGACTCCGAATGTTTTGACGTACCATCTCTCAAGAAGGGCTACAACTTTCATGTTGACACCTTTTCATGAAACTTGACCTAAATAGGTGTTCCAGTGAAACTTCAGGGTGGAACAATGATTATGTGGAGCACTGTAGTTCATACTATTATTTTACGTTTCCTCTCACTAGAATTCATTATTTATTCATTTAGAATCTTCTTATCGTGTATTTTAATGTTTTTTTTCTTTTTTTCACGATTTTTGCAATCGTATAAAAATAAATAAATAAATATCCAATAATCAGAATCTTTTAAATACTTTGAGATAAATAAAAATACTTGACTCCGTAATTATATGAAACCTTTGTCATTTTTTAAGGCCGTTAGGCATTTCATCCGATGTTTGGTTTTGTTTTTTTATTTTTTGGTGGTCTTCAGATTTGGATCCAATCTTAAAATTCTATTGGCTTTTCATCACAGCCAACTCTTTCGCGGTTTTGTTCTTCTCATTGCTCTTATTTTCTAAATCTTTGTCAAGTTTCACAAATGATCCTTTTCATTTAAAGAATTGTTTTGATTGAAAACATAGAAAAAACTTGAACGATGGTTACTTTCTTACTACCAAATAGTGCCTTCCCTGCCTCTCGCCAATTATCATCATTTCTCCTGGGAAGGACACAAGATCACTGTCATAAAACTCAATTACTACTACCATAAATATCAATATAGGTGAAGGCAGCCCACCTGGTTTTGACTCCGCCCCTCGAGGATCCCTATAAATACCGCTGGTTACCTGCCATTAGTATTCATTTCCCCTCTCATAATCCCCATCTTTCCCCTATATTCTTTCCTGACGACCTTCTGCATGGACGTCGGAAAGTATTCCCTTCTATTTTCCTGAATATATTACTTTCCAACTATGTATCCCATTCTTCACCATTCAATGTTCGAAATCCAATTTGACGAGATGACCAAAAGCTGATGTGAAAGTCGAGAAAGCTGAGAAGACTTCTATCACGTCATTAAAGACTTCTGTTCAGTTAACCAAGCCAGAATCTCAACCGTCAGTCATCCCGAAAATCGAAAAATCGGTCGCAGTCTCTTCGACTTCATCGAATGCTTCATCTACAGCAGGAGCCACGTTATCCAATCCAGAATCTCACACGTCAGTCATTTCCAATTCAGAAGCAACTACATCATCGGATTCTATTGCAACGTCAGTCAAGCAGAAAAATCTCAAGTAATTAGAGCATTGCTGGAAACGTCAACCAAGGCTTCTGCACAGCCACCTCCTCCAGAAGGAACGTCAACCAACATTCTCAAAAAAAAATTAGCGCCATCGCTTTGACGTATGCAAATTGAAACCATTGCATCATACAATGATTTGAAGATTATTGAAAAGAAGGCTTCCCTTGCAATCGAGAAGATGAACAAAACTGGAGATAAGGTAAGCGCTCAAAACTGATAATTTAAGACATAGACTTTTTTGCAGACAATACCCATCAAGAATTTCAATTTATTGATTGGTTCCATGATTGTTTGCCTCGAGGAAAACAGAATTGGGTAAGATTGTTTTTAGAAAGGTTTTTAAATTTAATCTCTGTAATTTCAGATTCCACCAAATCTACTCTCCGAGTGTCTCACCAGTTCATTGATTTCCACGGGATTCTATGATCAGCTGCATTTATCCATCTTTGTTAATCAAATTGATGAAATTTTTCGTTCACATTTTTCCAATTTTCTTTGTTTGTGAAATCTTGTTTCGGCGTTCTTTGTATTATTGTTATCTGAAGGCTTCCCAAAATGTGTTCTTGTTTCGAATAATCATAAAGCCCTTTTATTCAATAGTTTTTTTTTTCCGATACTCGTTTTCAGGTGAGTCATCACACAAAATGAGCTCTCTTTCTTACGGATTCCCTCTATCCAGGTGGGGGTCAAAAGTCAATAAGACAGCTAGCAATACAAAAGCCATTTTCAATTATTCATTCGTCGTTCCATTATTTTATTGTTTCTCGCTCTCCGTTTCTCTGCATTTTTTGCTGCTGAACATGCCATTTTGAATTTTCAAAATTAAATTTTTTGGGGAATGAGAAACGGGGGGGGGGGGGGGGGCAAGTAAAAAAATTATGCCCAAGTTGAGATTTACAGATTTTTTTCAAGTATTTTTCACATTAAAATTTCTAAATTCAAACATTTTTCATAGTTTTTTGAAAAATTTCAGTTTAGCAAAAGCCAGAGACGTCTAACAGAATCCAGAAAAGACGCCAGAGATCAACCACGAAAAGAGAGAAGCGTGTGAAAACAGAACTAACGTCATCAGTCCACCAGAATCTACGCCAACAGTTTTTTGAATCACAAATCGTCCATGAAGCAATGGAAATGGTTGCTAAGAAAAAAAGGGTTTGATAACTTGTTTCAGTTTTCTCATTCTTTGTTTGTAAACTATCTTTTAAAAATCTTTAGAAATAAATGAATTAGTATATTTTTTGTTTGTAGGACGCCAAATAGACACAACTCAAAAACGGTTTGTCTAATTTTCAGAGATAATAGTTATTTTTCAAATTAGAGCCAAAGAAGCTTGCGAACATGCTGATAGTAAAACCGTATTTTATTACCATAAATAATTTCATTATACCATTTGATTAGTTTTTGAAACATTTTAATCAATAATTTGTCGAAATGTTAACACTTGTCTCTTTGTATTGATAGAGCGCATCCGAATCCCCGCCGTAATATTCTTGAAAGAAAAAAAAACTATTAAAGAGTTACTACTTTACATTCCTCACATTTTTTTTCACCAGTTCTCTGAGTAATTTGCTGCTGAGGGACCATTTGGCTGTTAGAGAACTTGACTGTTATCTCTGTATGGCTCGAAATAATTTCCAGGCAGTACATTGTGAGCTGCTTCAGCAAGGGTTTGTGTGTCGGTGGATTTTTCCTCCTTCCTTGTTTTCTCTTTCTTCTTGCTGGAATAGTCGTATTTGCCATTATTCCTAAATTATCCGACTGAGACGTCAATTTCTGCACTGAACCTTTTGGTAGTCGAATTGAACCATTTATGATGTTAAACACGAGATCCACCAAGCAAATGAGTGCCTTGTCCGACAATGATGATATTTGAGAAATTCCTTCATTTTCGTTCAAAGTATTGGAAAGTGCCAGAATTTTGTTGAAAGTGTCCAAATCCCCTTCAGGGTATTCATTTGGGTACGAAGCCATGAGTAATTTTACCAGGAAGAATGTTATCACGGTAACGAATCTCGTCTGGGCAGCTCTTATGAAGGTCAATAAGAAGGTATGTGTAAGGCTTGTTAGTCGCTTCGGAAAAAATTGAAAGAAAGGTATTGCAGGCACCAGGCATAAGTTGCGATCCCAAACAACGAACACTTGACTTGTCGGTGTTGTTTTTGAATAAAATGATACACCTTGTCTGTAAACGTAAATTTCAAATCACTTTTGAGTAGAAAATGGTGTGAAGTAGAAAAATAATGGTCATATCATAGTGATGAGCCAAAACTGATACAAGTCGCTTCATTCCTAAATTTTGGTCGACTTTGGTCATTAAATCATCAATAACAATCAAAGCTTGATCTTTCTTGTATTTCTTCAATTCCTCCCGATTTGGTAATCCTTCCCGCAAAATTATATCTTTACGGTTTTTCATAGTCTGGCACACTTTCAAACGTATCATAGTACCAAAAGCAGATTTTACTATCCACATCAAATATTTCGTTTCTCTTCTCCACAATCTGACGAGCCAGAGTACTTTTTCTTCGTCCACTGGGGCCAACAATTAGCATAGTACTTTGCCATGCAAGCTTCATTTTGGTAATGGATGTTTCTAACAGTCTTTACATTGGGCACACTCTTTTCTCCATTAAAATCTCCCTACTTTTTGTCATTTTTATCACATTTTCCCTGTTTCCCCAAATTTTGTCCATTTTTCTCAAATTCCCCTACTTTTTTCACAAGTGGTCATTTTGCAATCCTTTTGCTTCATTCAAGGACGTCATTTGACCGAATTGTCATCATTTTTTAGGCCAGCCAGGTCTCCGCAAACACTCCGGCGCAACATTGCATAAATCATGACAAAGTCTTATTAATTTATAAAAGTTTATTCAGAGAAACCAAAGGGTAAAGTTGAACCATCGGCTAACAAACGTCTCTCATTGAACGTATATTTGAAAGTTTTTACAATATCTCTACAATAATCATTATGATCCTTGTCGCGTGCCATGACCATTTGCGGGAGAAGAAGAGCTGTTCGAGGGGCAACGTGCTCGATGACTTCATCCACCACCGTCCTCATCCGTTCAAAAGTTAGTTTTTTCTCGACTTCTGAATTGGTCGTTATCCCCTTCGTCTTCACTACTACATGTTCGTTACCATTCGATAGAACTTCCTTGTAATGGGGTTATTCAGCTAGGTAAAATACCGGTAAAAAACCAGGTATTTTACCTGAATCGCTTATTCAGTAAACAAGTAAACAACCCCCTGCTACAGGTATTTTACCTGTGTGTGTGCCTGCGTCTCTCGAAAACAAGAGGTGTCGCACTGAATAAGCGCTACAGGTGAAATACCTGTATTTTACCGGTATTTTACCTATCTGAATAACCCCATAAAAGCAGGTCTTGGGTCCCAGACTCACAAATTCGGTCATGTCTCCGCTCAATTCATTTGTTAATTGACCGAGATACGATCCCTTCTCAGACTCCGATGGATCCCTTCGGGAGTTGTGAAGATAATGGAATCAGTGTCTGGAAAAAAAGAATAAGAAAGATGAAAAATGAGAAATTTGAAAATTACCGGTATAACAAATGTTTTTAGGACCAACCAACTCAATTTGGAAACTGCTATTTTCCAGCATTCGCCTCGAAGAGGGCTGGGTCCAACGTTATTGCCTCCTTCTCTTTGTATCTAGCAACAAACGCCTCCTTCTCTTCTTCGGTTTGTACATTTTTTGGCCAGCCAGAAGCGTACTGAAAATGAAAAATTATCATTTTTCCCTAGAAAATAAAAACTTACGATTTTTTCTTTCATCATACTGTTAATATACGATGTAAATAGTCCTCTTCTGTTTTTTTTTGAAAGGTATATGTATAAGAAAGAAAACAATTTTAGTCCAGCTGAAATGTGGATGCCATTTCTATCCATCCTTTTCATCTTCTCCATTTGCCAACTCCCGACAATGAGGACAGTGGATCTTCAAATATTTGACATTATTTCTCGATTTTACTTTTTCTTTGAATCTCAGAATTTTTCAATTTTTCAGTTACGCAATTCAAATTTTTGAAATTTCCGAATTAATGAATTTCAATCAAAATATTATAGTAATCGTCCAAAAAAACTTACCAGATTCATCGTCCCAATCCACCTAAGTCTCGTGCTCGGAGTTCTTTGGTCCACCACATCCTTCTCATCCTAGTCTCCCTGGCCTCCTTTCGAGCTTGGAACTCCTCGAATGAGTCCCTACTTTCTTCCGAATCCAGTCGAATAAATAGATAATATAGAATAAATAATCAGAAAAATAGAATCTTTAGAAAAAATGAAGGGAATTTCCGGACTTCCATTCAGGAGGATGCCTCTGGAAAAACCCCGGATAAATACAGAGGTCTCCATACAGAAGGTGACCATTTGAAAATATAAAATAGAATGACTATCGTTACTAAAATTTTTCTACATAGAAGGCGGTACTACAACAAAGACCTTGAGACGGAAGCACACAAAGGCCCGAGATGGTGACAAATCCTCAAGACACAAAGGTGTTGGGACACTCGAGAAAGTACAAATCTTGGCAAAAATCAGAGAAAGAAAAAGTCCATTATCGTGATCTGAAAATGCTATATTCGTAATCAGCGGGAAATTCTGGTCTGAAAAACATATCATATCATGGAGTTTATGCAAATTTTTATTTTCGGGTTACTGTGCGCCAAGGATGCGCCAAATTAGAACAAATAATTATAATTCATGAGGGTGAAAACAAGGAGGGCGCGAAATAGCTTTCTGCGGAATGAACGCAGAGAAAGCGAGGGAGCGTTAAACCACAAGAGACGCAGACATCCGCAAGTGGTCAGTTATCCGGATAGAGGACAAAAAACTGAAAGATTCGTCAAAATGAACATAATATAGGCAATCAGCAAAACATTTCAGTCTGGAAAACATATCATTTCATTGGGTTTGGAGATAATTAATTTTTAAGGATACACCAGGGGTACTGTAAGGATACGCGGCATCATTGAAGGGACCTCTTTAATAGGCGTGACGAAAAAGGGGGCGCGAGAAAGGGGAGGCGAGAGAGAGGGGAGCGGAGAGACGCGGACATGCGGTGGTCGGTTAGACGGTCGACGAGAGAGAATTTGCAATTCTAAAATAACTGTTTATTTAATGAAGGAATGTGATGACGGTAATGATTTCTGGAAAAAAAATCAAAAGGAAAATTTTGATTACTGATAATAAATGCTTACAGTAAAATTTATTCACGCTATTTATTATATAAAAAATATGATAAAATATTTCATATTGAAAAAAAGTGAAATTGTCGGATACTAAATACGTCGTGAAATGTGAAAGAGTTCTGAGATGAAATTAATTACGTATCAAATATTGAGATTTGATTTTTTTGTTTAGTTGGGAGAAGAAAATTATATGGGTTTTCGACATTGGACAAAAATCGCTTTTTCAGTGCAAAAATAGCAATTTTCAAAGACGATTTTCAATTTTCAAAAATTTTGAGAATTTGGTCCACGGGTGGGAGATTTTATCCAACTTTTGTCTTTTGGGAAAACTTTTTTGAAAAAGTGGGGATTATCATTTGAAAATATTATGAGAAAACTGATAGCTAACCTATTTCTTGATTAAATTCTTTTCAATATCAAATTATGGTCCGTTTAGACACCAAAAAAACACTCTTCAAAACTGCTACTTTCCAGTGATTAAGGACTTCAGAAAAAAAATTTTCAAATTAAAATGAATTTTATCTCGGAGTCAATAAAAACTTGGAGCAAATACTAGAAGTATCCTAAAAAGTCACAAAAATGAAAAAAAAACAAAGAAGAAAAGGAAAAACCACAAGAGGGTGCGAATTCACAACACTGGCGCACACCACATTCCCGACACCACGCTGCCGAATGTATCTACTGATTCGAAAGGCAATTACATGTGAGGTCCTCTCCAAGCTTCTCTCGTAGGGAATTTGGAGAGGGAACGTGTGGTAAAAAATGCAAATCCACTGAATTCAGTACTAAAACTTTGGACTGAAATATCTCGGCTGAAACTGTCGAGCGTGTTCTAAATTTTTTAGGGGTGTCTAGATAGCAGGCTTGCTCGGAAAAACATGTTCGGAAAATCGGATATCCGAATTTTTCCCCGAATTTTTTTTTCGGAAAATCGGATATCCGAATTTTTTCCCGAATTTTTTTTTCGGAAAATCGGATATCCGAATTTTTTCCCGAATTTTTTTCGGAAAATCGGATATCCGAAATTTTTTCCGAAATTTTTTTTCGGAAAAAATCGGAAAAATCGGAAAAACATCAAAACAGCCCAAAATTTGTCCGAAAGCCATTTTTTCCTGTTTTTTTTATTACAGTTGTCATTTTTTGGACTTTTCCAAACGAGAAAGTATCAATGTGAGCTAAAATACAGCAATAGAAACCAAAATTTCAAAAATTGTTCGGCTCAATTTCCAAAATTTTCCGTTTTTTTTTTCTCCGATTTTCCGAAAAATGTGGACGGAAAATTTCCCGTCGGGAAAAATTATCCGAAAAAAAAATTCGGAAAAATTCCCGTCGGGAAAATTTATCCGAAATAAAATTCGGAAAATTTCCCGTCGGGAAAATTTATCCGAAATAAAATTCGGAAAATTTCCCGTCGGGAAAATTTTCCGAAAAAAGTCGGAAAAATCGGAAAATCGGATATCCGATTTTCCGACTCCGAGCAAGCCTGCTAGATAGGCTATCCTTGACATATCCTGAAATTTTCATTAAAATCTGAGGTGACGAGGTGTTGTGGTTCCTTGTCAGACAAAGAGTGCAAAAGTCTACTAAGAGTGCGAAAGTCTACAAAGAGTGCGAAAGTCTACAAAGTGCGCGAAAGTCTACGTTACTGCCTTAAATACCAATATAGGTGAAGAGAGCCCACCTGGTTTTGACTCCGCCCCCTTGAGGTTCCCTATAAATACTGCCGGTTACTTACCATTAGCATTCATTTCCCCTCTCATGTAATCATCTCTCCCTATATCTTTTCCTGACGACCTTCTGCTTGGACGTCGGAAAGATATTTCCCCTTATTTTTCTGAACATATTCCTTTTAACTACATATTCTATTCTGTTTTGAATGTTTCAACACGTTTTGGGACATCTCCACCAAAAGCTAAGGAACTAGCACGACTCCAGATGAACCAGAAATCAGCGTATTCCCCCTCCTCTTCATCGTCATCATGACTCGTCCAATTGCTCGCGTCCTCAAGAAAAGTTAGTTTTCAATCCAAGAGGGTATTTTTTATTATTTTTTCACTGGCTCATTTTTAGACAACGTCACCATGACTCTCCTAAAAACTATCGTCAAATTGGAACGTGAAAATTCCCAAAATCGGTTGCTATCAAACAAGTGAAAATGGATGAAGACAAACCAATTGGCAGGCAAATCAGCAAGAGTAAGAAATACTAGAATCATATCCGCATATTTATATATATTCATTTTCAAATTGCGCTTCGAAATTTCATCGCCGATTTTTTTACAGAACGGAAGACTCTCAAAGAGCAACAGTCTGAAATGGAGGACCAGTTGAAAAATGCTCAAGAAGAGATAGTCAGTTTGAGAAGCCATCCAATCAGCGACGGAAACTTTTTGGCTCTGCAAATCGAGAACAACCAAAAGGATGCTCTCATCCACCAGCTCCACTTCTACTACCGATGGCATTTCTCGAAAAACGCCAATTGTAAGTGGACCAAATGCGACTCAAAAATCGAATTCAAAAATATTTAGACACTTGCTGGTCAAAGTTGGAGGAAGCAGAGCAAAAGAAGTGGACCGAGGAGTGGGCAAAAATCAGGGAGGTCCAGAAAGTTCAGGCAGCTCAGGGACTCATAGTGCTCAGGTCGCAGATCGAAGACGAGGTGGAGGATGGGCCAAAGTGGGCAATGACTCTTAGAAGTAGATGCTTAGAATCCTTACAATTAAATCATAGTTTTTAGTAATCTTTGTTCCCGATTCTGTCATTTCACCACCTTCCTTTCTTTCTTCCATCCTACAACATTATCCCCATAAGTCATCTCTTTTGATCTTCTGTCGCCCTTTTGCCCTACTTTTCTCAGAGCTCAATCTTTTAGTAACCCTAATAAAGTTATTTTTTCTTTATCTTGTATTTCTGTGACTCGTCTCCGCACCTCAATAAACTAAAAACCAGCTTCTGGGATCACATAAAGACAAAATTTCATATTTTTAGCTCTTTCCATGAACATGTGCTATCCAAAAACCCTCATTTGCAAGCGGTCAATATCTATACGACCACCTGGAAAATAAAATAATCTCAAAGATTTTAGAGAGCAAAATTGAACTTTTTCGGTTGGAAACTACTGAAATAGTCTTAAAACAGCATATTTTGTCAGTTTATACAAAAATTTAGCCCTCCATTCAAGTTTTAGAAGATATTATTTCCAGTCATTTTCGTCATTTTTGGGCTTTTGCAATGAACCTCGCTTAACTTGGCTCCTGAGTTAGATTGTGAGTTAGAGGGAATATTTGAGATTATAGAGGGAATATTTGAGAATGGTCATGACCATGTTGCAAGTGTTCAAGGTTTTGTTGAGCTTCGGAAACTTGAGTCTGAGCTCGAGCTTTGAGCTGAAAAAAAACCCACCTGAACAATTTTCAAAGTTGCCTTAAATGTTGGAAAGATGCTCTAAATGATTTATATTGTCATCAAGTTTGTTTTTTCGTACTGAAAATTGAGCATAAACTCAGTTAGCAAATAAATCAGACTACTGCAAATGTTATTATTTTTAGTTTCTGCTCGAATTATTACCCAGGAGCCAAGTTATTCAAGATCCTCTCTGAAAACCCAAAAAATGATAAAAAAAATGTCTGAAAACAATTGTTTCCAAGAACGAGACACTTCGGAAATCTCTGGAAAGTTCAATTGGACTCTGACACCGGAAGATGACAAACTGGTTTGTAATAGAGTCAAGGACATAGACTTCAAATTCAAAGAGTGAGAGAACAATCTCCAATTCGCTGATGAATTTGAATCCGAGAAGCTCTGTACTCATAGTTTTTCTAATTGGTTGGAAATTGACAACTTACAGGCCAAAGAAAATAAAATGACCCATTTCTCTTTATACGATGTGATTGTAGAAGATGTCAACAACATCCTAACTGAATGGATCAACGGAAATGCCAGCGTTTTAAGAATTTTTTGGTTTTTTTTTGACAATTCCGACTTCAGATCTGGTTATCTTCAAGGACATGGTTGTATATGAGAAAAAGTAACTGCTGTTTAACGATTTTTTTGATAACTCTGCATTTTAGTAAGCGAGAATCAATTCCAGTCAATACAAACAACACTTGGAAAACCTATTATGTTTATAAAAATGTGTTGGTAAAACCGCAGAAGTCAAGGTCGGTGACGGCATAATTACCCTAAGCGTATATTAAGATACTGTGTTGAAACTGTTTGCAAATGTTCATTTTTCGGATTGAGATTCTATTAAAAATGTATGTATCTTCATTATACCCACCACTAAGATATCCAAATGTCGTAAACCCATATAATTTTCCTCTCCCAACCAAACGAAAAATCAATTCTCCAAATTTCATGTGTTTTTTTAAATCTCAGAACTCTTTTACGTTTTACTACTGATTTATAATTCAAAGAGCATTCATTCTCAATGATTGAAGTCTCCCTTTTGATTTTTTAGAAATCATCACTGTCATAATTATCAGTCTTATAATAAATAAACGGAGTTCCGTCTGCTTTTTTCTTCCCCGTTTGTTACGAGTTTTCTGCAGCGCTTCCGGCGCATCAAACAGCTGGCTGTCGCGCTTTCGGCTCCATTCAATCTGTTTTTACTTCTTGTTTGTTCCGCTCGGATTTCTCTTTCTCATAAAATAGAACATACGCTGCGTTTCACATTTATACGGTCACCTTAATTTTGAGGTATAATAAATGAACCGGTGAAAAAAGGTTTTCTGTGACTGAAAAAATCGGATTTAGCACCTCAAATTACATACCCCTGATGATTTTCAGGATGATACCAACAAGACTGACAATATTAGGTCACCTTGAATGAAAAATGCTCTTTGCAAGCATTTCATATTTATACGGTCACCACCGAAAAAACGAGGAAAAAAGCCATCTTATTGATTGCTGTCGGCTCAATTCGGTGTGTTAACCTCAAAGGTACGTTTTGGCAGAAATTGGAAAAAAAAATGGAATGTACTGGTGTTCCTGAACTGATTTTCTGTTCCGAATCGAACCATTTGGCACCAATCCATTCCTGAGCACCCCGGTTCTATACTGTCTGCAATAACCGGTTCTACACTGTCTGAAATGATGGTAAATACTCAAATGGCACGTCCTCCATAGAATTCCGACCCAAAGAGATAACTGGCCATAGCAGAACTTTTGATTTTTTTTTCTGGTCGGCACCATGCTGCATGGATCAGCTGAGGCGACGGAAGGCATTCTACTGCTGTGAAATAGTCTTACGGTGATGAAATCGGCGACATAATTAAAGGACATGATCCACGAACACTTCTTGATACTCATCGATGTTTCTACGACTAGGGACAAGTTCCATCTATAAATATTCCACCGAAGAGAAAGCACACCACACCTGAAGGCTGCCACTACCCTGTTTATTCATGAGATGTGGATTGGACCCTTCCGTAGATCATTCCAAAATGACTATCATCCGTCCAAATTTAGTTTGTTTTCATTCTAACTGATTTTTTGAAATGAAAAATCAAATGTTTCGGACTCTCAAATTAAGTCTACCATCTGTGAAGACAACATTTTGGTGTGGTGTGCATTTTTTTTTGATGGGATATTTCAAGACAAAAAAAAACAACTCAATTTATATATTATTCATTTATTTACAGAAAGTTAGTTTTCAACAACAAAAAAAAAAGATGCCAAACAAAATAAATTTTTAGCAACACCTCGGGTAGTCCAGGGAGCAATTGAATGGGAGTTTCAGCGTCTCCAAGTGATTACATATTCGATCTTCTCTCATTCTCTTCCATCTTGGTTTTTCTCGCGAATCCAATCTCTGGGAATCCAACGGTACCTCCAAGCCAATCGTCTCACAAACAGTACATTTCCATCTGAAAATTTAATAATTTTAATTAAATTTAATAATTTTAAAAAATCTACTACTCAAATGATTCATCTTACGTTTTTATGCGTTAATGAGCGGCTGCATGAGCTTTGTGATGAAAACTATTTGACTTGATAATTTTCATATCACAGAGTTCAATCATTTTGGTGGAACTTGATGATTGCTCAACAGTAACCGGCTGCTCCTCTAAATCATCCGTCTCCTCCTCAACGTCTTGGAATAATGGTTTCAAGTTTCGGCTCTTCCTGTTTTGTCCTCTTCGTTGGTAATTGTGATTGGTCTCCAGATGCTTGCGGTAGATTTCGGGCTGCTAGATCTGAAATTTTGAATAATTAGAATAACCCAATCCATTTGAAACTGTAAAACATGTGTTAAAAGGACCCTCAAGTTTTTTGAAAATTTTTGGTTATCTTCTCTGAGAGTTGACATGAATTGGGTTGAATATGACAACATGAGAAGTCCTTACATGTATTGATAATTTCTCTGTATCGTTCAACAAAAATCTTGTATTTTTAAAACTCACTTCTTTTGTTGTTTCGAGCAACCTGTTCCATATTCAGCTCGATGGCGCATTAAGTTCAGGCTCTTCTCGTTTCACACACCCCCTCACCATACGTGTCTCCTCGGACGCTTGTGGAGCATTCAAGGCATCTGAATCTGAAAAGTAGACTAATTTCAAAATAAAACTGTTTTTTGTAACTCACCCAGAATTGTTGCATCGTTTGTCACTGCGAATTCCATTCGTTTTTCCGCCAAAAATGCCACCAAACTAACGGAATCGGGTTATGCATGAGTTGTGACAACGATCGTCATGTTGCTCAAAGAGTGGAATACGTACAATCACAACGCCGAGTTGGCGATCTTGATCTGAGGCTTTGTGATCTTTGTTGATTGTCTGAAAAAAGTTTTTGAAACATTTTTGAAAATAATGAGGAAAAATGACTTACCAAGGAGTTGTACTGGTTTTGGCGTAGCTTTTTGTCGCGATGTACCAAAACGAGTGTAAACATTCGGAAAGAATGGAATACATAGTTGGAAAATAATATATTCAGAAAAATAAAAGGGAATACTTTTCCGACGTCCAAGCAGAAGGTCGTCAGGAAAAATATGAGAGGAGATGGGGATTGCACAGGAGGGGAAATGAATACTAATGGTAGTTACCAGCGGTATTTATAGGGAACCTCGAGGGGGCGGAGTCAAAACCAGGTGGGCTGTCTTTACCTATATTGGTATTTATGATAGTAGTAATTGATTTTTATGACAGTGTTTTTGTATCTTTCCCAGGAGAAATGATAAATGGCGAGAGACGGGGAAGACGTTATTGGGTAATCGAGCAGGAACATCGTTCAAGTTTTTGGATTTTTTCAATCCAAAATGTTTTGTGAATAAAAAGGATGCTGACAAAAGTTGAACCCAGGACGTTATCTTCCGAATGAACCGAGTTACATAGATATCGATCAGATTGCACCTGGAATGTTTTTTTGCTATTTTCAAAAGTTTTTATGTTGGAATTGAAATTCTAACTCATTTCCTTCTAGCTCTAATCTTTCATTATTGATCCGATTCCGATAAGAAACTGAAAATCCCTTGTTGTAAAAAATTTCAACATTATTGTAAACAACTTTAATACCGGATTCAAAATCAGCGTAAAAATACCATTCGAATACGTTTGATTGAATGTTCTGAGCAAAAGCAAGAGAGAAAGTGCTTCATTTATTTATCGACCGTTGGTTTTCAACGAAAAAATAAGTTAACAAGCAAACTAAAATTGTAACAACACCTCGGGTAGTCTAGGGATCAGTTGAATGGAAGAGTCAGAGTCTCGCGGATCATTCCAAAATGACTATTCTACGTCCAAACAGTTTTTTTTTTAAATAAAAAATCGGATGTTTTGGACTCTCAAAATAAATCTACCTTCTGTGGAGTCAACATTTTGGTGTGGTGTGAATTTTCTTCTGTGGGATATCTCAAGATGGAACTTGTCCCTGGTCGTATGAATTTCGATGATCATCAAAAAGTCTTCGTGGATCATTTCCTCTATTTCTGTCGTCGATTCCATGACCATAAGATCATTTCCCAGTAGGAGAATACCTTCCGTCGCCGCAGCTGATCCATTTAGCATGGTTCAGACCAGAAAAAAATCAGAGTTCTGCTATGGCTAGTTATCTCTTTGAATCGGAATTTTGAGGAGAACATGCCATTGAGTATTCACCACGATTGCAGACAGTACAGAACCGGTGGGGTGCTCAGGAATGGATCGGTGGCGAATGGTCCGATTTGGAGTAGACAATCAGTTTAGGAACTCCAGTACATTCTGAATTTTTTCCAGTTTATGCCAAAACGTACCTTCGAGGTTATCACACCGAATTGAGCCGACACCAAATAATAAGATATCTTAATCATCGTTTTTTCGGAGGTGACCGTATAAATATGCGCCGCTTGCAAAGAGCAGTCAAGATGACTTAATTTTGTCAGTTTTGTTGGTATCATCCTGAAAACTATTGAAGGTATGTAATTTGAGGTCTTGAATCTGTTCAGTTTTTTTCTAGTTTCACTGTCGATTAGATTACTTACAGGGAACTTCAACACCCCACAAACCCAGATTTATTAGGTTGTTTGGAAAGTTCCTCCCATTTTTAGCGTCAGATACATTCCATGTAAAAAATGTCAAAACGATGTCAGATAAATTGGAGGTAATGACCATTGCTATCAATGACTATCTGTCAATGCTCCACAAAACTGTGGTTGCCTTCCTTCCAGAACTCCGGTCACAGCGAGTTGAAAATCAAGGCAACCCATTTTTGATATTCTGTTTTGAAGTGAATTTTTGTCAATCAAGATGACGTTAGAAATGGCTGGATATGTAGTAATCAAAAAGTAGAAGGTCAGGGCTATACAGAGAATAACGCAGAATCGTCTAGCCATATACACCGAGATCGGGCTGGGTCTCCTTTCTCGCAAGAGGTTGCCGATTTTAATTTTTGAAATTAACCTTTGTGTTTCTCTCCAATGGAGATCCACATAGAGTTTGAGTTATGTTACCTGACAAGAATAGGTATCGATCAATAAAGTGACGCTTTTAACTGGCAACTCCCAATACTTCATTCCTTGGTAGACCACCATACCCACATCATCCCATTTTTAACACAAATTTCACATTTCGGGACGTCTGGTGGTTGAGCGCCTTTGTCAACACATTTGGCTTGTCGTTTATTGTAATCACACATTACCCATTTATCACCACTAGTAATGGTTTGATTCCAACATTCATGTGTGCAACACAGGATGAAAAGATTCAAACAGGTGCCCACCCGGGAAAAAAGTTGCATTGAGCCAAAAGGTGTGGTCAATGTCCTCGCACATTTTTAGACTTTGCCGAGTGTTTCCAATTTATGGCTTTCTGACAGCAAGCTTGCCACTGATGAACTTGATATAGAAAAGGACCGAGGCTACTCGGTTCTTTGTTAACCTGAAAGAACGAAAACGCGAACACGGTTTTGATTTAACTACTAGTTTATTACTAACAAAAACGCTTCTACATGAAAAGGGCAAGAAACAGGGGACAAGTGAAAAGGGGTGTGGGAAAACGTAAAAAGTAAAGCAAAGGTTAGGAATCAGAACTCTCCTCTCGAATGAGCGAAACGCTCTCCTTTTATAGTGCCAAGGTTCCCGCCAACTTTGTGTTCGTTTGGTCAAATCCGGTGAACTCGCGGCGAACCTTCTCCGGTGCGGCGGAGCGCGATTGCGCGCCCGCGGGAACTTTGCAAGTCTAGGCGAAACGAAGTGGAACTGAGTGAAGCCTAGAAAATCAATAAATGTTAGGGTTCTAAGAATCGGGAAGTTCCGTGAGAACGCAGCCGATAGGCTGAGATTCTTACAGCTCCCCGGACAAAACAAACGTTATCGTCCTCGATAACATAGCAGGCATCGTCCTCGATGATTAAAGCTTAACCATTGAGAACTGAACTTTCTGATTCTTAGCAAGAATATGGGGTTTGAAAGTTTTGGCTAGCGCCGAAGACGGTTTTTGACGTCGTCTTCCTTGGCGCCTGCTAATCTGCAACCAACAGGTCTATCAGGTGCAGATTGTGGCAAGAGCGGATGCTCTTAGGTTGTTGTGAACTTATCCGGAATCGATGGTTCATCCGGGTCGTAGGTGACGTCGAACTACAGGAGTAGCGGGTGACGTCATGACACATGCTTGGTGATCTTCTGTGTATCCTTTGCTCTTGTCATCGTACAACAGGATAATCAAGAACGATGATGTAAAGTGTCCTTTGATCTTGATAATCGTCGAAAACCAGGTTGATCAGGTGACGATGGTCCGTAGATTGATCTAGGGGTATCCGTCGAACAACAGGGATAGCCGGGACGAATGTATCGTAACATCAGGACAACGCGTGACGATACTGTGCTCATCTCTTCCTTCGTTAGACTAGATCGTCAGACACCAGGGTTAGCGGGTGACGATGTCATCGTATCACCAGGATAACGCCAGACGATGATGTTGAATGTTTGAGATCGTCGAACACCAGGGATAGCGGACGACGGTGTCATCGTGATGCCAGGACAACGCCGGACGATGGTGTTCCTCCATTGGCTCGTCGAATCACAGGTTCGTCAGGCGACGATGATGTTGAATCCTCGATGTTGTGGTAGATCTCTGGGAAACCGTCAAACAACAGGGATGGCATGTGACGGTGACATCGCGTCAACAGGACAAAGCGGGGCGATGTTCTTCTTCTTCGTTGGCATCAACTTCCTCTTCGACTTCCAGGATGTTCCAGCGATGATGATGTAGTCGGACGGCTCCCCGGACGACTTCGGAGCTTAATTTCCTATTGGTTGAACAGTTAGTAAATAAAATGACAAAACAAATAAAGTTATCTTATTCTTCTTCTTATTTTTTATTTTTATTTATTTTTTTTTTCTTTTTACTTTTTTTTTATTTATTTTTATTTTTTTTTGTTTTTATTTTTTTTTTGAATTTTTACAAAAGAAAAACAACGGGGTTTACAAAACAATGGGGTTACAAGAAATTGGGGTTTACAAACAAAATGGGGTTTACAAACAAAATGGGGTTTACAAACAAAATGGGGTTTACAAAAAAAACAATGGGGTTAAACTTTGAAAATTTAAAAAAATGGGTGACTACTATTGTACTTTGAGTCAACCCAGCTGTTTTACGGCTGGGTTCAATGACTCTTTCCAATAGTAACCTGGGTACCGAGCTGGGTCTTCTAGTGTTGTTGCTCGGTTTTCTTGGTTTTCTTTGATATGGGTTCCGTCGAATTACAGGGTTAGAGGGGACGGGCACATCGTAATACCAGGGACACCAGGA